>CP129446.1:41343977-41943977 GCA_030445155.1 Quercus variabilis | reverse complement strand
GAGGTTATTCAGAGAGAAAAACCCTAGATAGGTTTTCTACAACACACACACCCTCTTTTGAGAGAGAGCTACTCCTCCTTAGTGAGAAACATTGTAGCCTCTTCTCCATCCCTCTCCCATTATCATACCTTGAGAGGAGATTTGTACCAAAACACAACCCACACCTATTCAGAGTGTAGAGAGTGCTTTGGAGTTGCTGGGAAGTATTGGAAGAAGCCAAGGATGGCAGATGCAACATGGAGCTTGTTGCGGGATCCGGAGAACTAAGACAAGACACGGTTCCGAGAAGCCTTGTTGGAGTAGGAGCTTGGAGGGCTTAGGTACATCGGGTAGATTAGGCTTGGAAGGTCTCTTGCTAACCCATGTATCCCAACTGATTGTCTAGTGGATCGATTTCCGCTTGGAGGGCGGCGGAGAGGTTTTTCGCCGAGTTCTTCGGTTTCCTCTTCGAGAACACGTCTTGGTATTTTCTGTGTTTGGATCCTTCTTCCCTACTCTTTTATATTCCATTATACTGCTGTGTTGCTTAGTTTATGGATTAGAGTAGCTTACTTGTTCATCCGCTCGCATTTACACTATTCCGCACTTTGTATTAAGTTTGTGTAAAATCTATCGAGCCGTAATTTTAATTGGGGGTCTAAATAGCTCTTGTGTTTTCAACACATTTTCAAGCTTTCAATTGGTATCAGAGCGGGTACACTTGTTTTGGTTTCATTACCTAAGTGTGATCCTTGACCCCTTGTGTGTTTTTCCATGGATAATGCTTTATGTGCTTCTATGGATGTTGTTGATTGTAACATGCCACGTGTTTGTGAAAATGCCTCTATGAATGATAATCCTCATGATTGTGATGCTATGTTACATGAACCTTTAGGTGTTGTTGATATTCTTAACACCAAACTCTTAAAGAAAAATGCTAAGAAATTTCAAAAGAGTTTAAGCAAGTTATTTTGTGAAAAGGATGATTTGATTGTTAAGCTCAATGAATCCATCAAATTGGTTGAAAAATATAAGAAACTTGCTGAAAATTTTCTTGAAAAGCTGAAAGAGTTTGAGTGTTTGAATATGGACTTGGATGCTAAACTTGTTTTGTCTAACAAACTTGTTGATGATCTTAAATCTGAAAATGAATCTCTTAAGATGCATGCCAAGTGTTTGATTGCTGAACCTACTGTTAAAAATGATGAAAATGTATGTTGCAATCATGTTGTGGTACCCGATTTTGTGCCTAATGTGTGTTTTGCCTCAAAGGACAAATTGGTGTACATTCCTCCACATAAAAGAAATCAAAAAGTGGAGAGAAAGGCTCTTAAGCCTAAGCCTTTGGTTAGGTCCAATCCTAGGGAATTGAGTGGATCTAAGTTTGTTCCAACTTGCCACCATTGCGGTGTGATTGGTCATATAAGGCCTCAATGTTCTAAGTTGAAGAGAGAACAAACCCAAGTTGCTAGATCCATTCCCGAAAAGCCTAATGGACCTAAACACATTGTTTGTCACCATTGTGGTGCCTTTGGTCATCTAAGACCTCATTGCTCTAAGTTTCATGCTCTTAAAAGAATTAAAAGAAAAGAGAAACTTGAGCCTCTTGGAAGTTGTACTTTGCATGATAAACCGGATTTGAGTGAAAATAGCATGTTGTTAAAGAAAGTGTTTAATGCTCTTAACTCCTTGACTATGTGCATGTCCGGTTCTCATTATCCCAACCCTCATCTTACTTCTCTTGAGACACTCATTCCAAGCAATCATTCCGTTTGGATGAGGAAGGATTCTTATGGTTGAGCTTTTGCTCTTTTGGTCCTTGATCTAATTCTTTCGATCTTTGTAGGACCTTTCATGCATTAAATATCATATCTTCATGCATTTGTGCATTTTGCATTTATTTGTATGCATTGCTTTTGTTTTGATCTTACTTTTATGTCTTTGTTTTGTGTGTGTAAAAAATCCAAAACCACATAAAAAGTGAAAAATTCAAAAACTTTGATCGTATATGTTTGAGCACATGTCACATGTGAGTTTGGCCTAGTACCTTCGTACTAATGGCATTGTGCATTTACGAGCTTAGCTTGTTTTGTATGCACCTAGTTCTTTGTGGGAGAAATCTTGAATACTATGTGTGACTGTTGTAAATAGATCTTCAAGCTTGTCATGAATGATTGGTCAATAGTCTTGTTGGTCTTGATACTTGCATAGACTTGTGTCTATATCTCTTCCCACTTTATTTTTTTTGCAAATAGAGCTCACCAAATATAAATCTCCAAATGAAAAGAGATATTGAGCTGCAAAAGCCTGTCGCACATACTAGTATTTGACTAGGAAAAAGGGAAAGTGACTCTTTTTAATATGTTTTGTATAGTGCTCAAAAAGCCAAAGGCTAATCATCAATGTTGAAATATCATAAATTTCAAGCACCAATCTCAAAATGAGATGTTTTTGTCCAAACAAAATAAAATGGACCAATTGTTATGCCTTATGCAGAAGCCAAATGAAAAGCTTCTATATTATGTATTCAATGTGTGGGAGGTCATATATACTCATTTCTATAATGGAGATTGTCCACTTGATTTCGTATCAGTTGTGTATGACCCGATTGTATTGATCATTGAAGCTTCACTCTAGTCTAAGGACTATTCCACACTTGATCCTCACACACAACACACAAGACTTTTGTTCAATGAATGTCTATTTCATTTGTGTGATTGTACGTGTTCAAATGTGATGTGTGTGTGCTCAACCATATGTGGATCAAACCAAAAAGATTTTTGTTCTTTTTGTTTGCCTTTGGAAGTGATTTGTATCACCATTGTTTTTGAAAGTTTTCAAATTGTTTTTGTGTGAAAAACATGTTTTCTAGGTGTTTTCGTGACTTATTTCATGTTTAAGTTCAGTCGCGAGTGAAAGGGTCCAATTCGCAAGTTTTTCAGCTTTGGATAGAGAGTTTCGCGACTGTTTCGCGGCTGTTTCGCGAGTAAGGCTTACCTGCGAGATACCAGAGAAATTTTCGCGGGATTCTAAGTAGCGAGATACCTGCGAAAATTTCCAGATCAGCTTTTTAAAGGGCATTTCGTGGGTCATTTGTTTTAAACGCCTCCCATCTTCTCCCAAACCCCTGTTTTAATGTTTCTACATCAAAACTCAACTAAATTCAAGTGTTTTTCATTCCATAAAAATCTCTAAGGTAATCTTTAACTCATTTCATTGATTTTGATCCTTAGATTACGTTTTGGGGGTTTTATGTTCATAGTTGGGATTTTCTCAAATGGGAGTTGGAAAACTTAATTTCTGTCAATCTTTTTTATTGGGCTTTGTTTTAAATGATAATTTGCTTTGGATGTTGCCCCCTTGTGGCAAAAATAACATGTATTTAGGCAAGATTTTCATATGTTCTTGCATTGTTCATCATACATGAGTAGTGTGTGCACTTCAAGTGTTTGATAAAATGCCCAAATGGCATTTTCTCGTTGTTTTGGACTCCAATGAGTACCAAATTTTGGGGATCATCATAATTGTTCATGTTTATCATGTTTTGATCATTGATGGTGTGTTTTGTACACTTTGCCCTTAAGTGCCTTGCTCATGCATTGGTCATGCATCTCACATGCACACTAGATGCACACTAGTTGAACCTTTGCTGCACACACTTGAACACTTGACATGGTTTTGCATTCACTCATGCTTGTTAAGTCTTTTTAGAACTTCTAACACATTTAACATGTTCTTGTGTCTATGTCATGCCTAGGTCCACATCATGTTCCATTATCCTTAACATGTCATGTTCTTTATGCTTTCTAGCATTGTTTTAAAATGTTTTTGTCTAATGTTTGGGTTTCATTTTCTCATTCATCTTGCACCCCTCATGCATCATCTTCATATTTTCTTCTTTCCCTCCTTCCTCTTGATTCATTTGTCTATTCATGACAAAAAGGGGGAGAATATTCCGGAGAGTATACCGGTGTGTTTCGTCATTTCTATGTGACTCATGTGCACACTCTTAAGGGGAGAAATTCTACCTTGTGCACATTCGTAGGGGGAGAAAGCCATAGGGGAGATGCATATACCAAGGGGGAGAAGACATTGTTTTTGAGAAAACCTTAATTTACTTTATGCTTGTTTTCCCGATGCTTTTTGTTACTTTTAGTATCTATGCTTTGCATCATGTTCTAGTGTTGAACACTTTTGTGCCCATGTTGCTTTTGTAAGCTTTTAGGGTTTGTTTAATTGCATGTTTTGTAGGTTTTTATGGTTTGTGCCATGCATATGCAATACTTTGTTCATGCAGCCTTTATGCTTGTGTAATTGAAGTTTAATGTCATACATTTTACTTCGATACATCACTCTTGTGCCCGTGTAGGATTGCTCCTAGATGCATATACGTTCTATGCATTGGTTGAGTGATGAACACTCTTGTGCCCGTGTAGGATTGTTCCTAGATGCATATACGTTCTATGCATTGGTTGAGTGATGAATACTCTTGTGCCCTAGTAGGATTGTTCCTAGATGCAAATACTTCGAGTATTTTGCATTGGTTGAGTGTTGGACTTGCAAATGGTACTCTTCAATTGAGCTTATCATCTTGCATGTCCGGATGTTCATTCCTTGTGTGAATGAGCATAGTGATCACTTTTGTATAGTGATTGCTCGTTTGATCTTGCCATGGTCTAATGTTTTATTCCATTTTGCATGATTGCAGTTTACTTGTTGTATTATACTTGTCTTTTTATCACCTGATTTACCTTGAGGGTCTAATGTGTTTTTTGTAAGTGTTTCAGGTTACAGGTATACATGTTCCAAGTTCATCACAGCGTCTAGATTTAGGTGTGAGTGAGTTTTGCCATTGTTCCCAAACTCATGTTTAAGTCTAGAGTCTGTTATAGGGTGTTTTGTCACGGAATAGCCAAAGGGGGAGATTGTAAAGTTTTGATTTACAACTATGTTTTATATTGGCTTTATTCCATGACAAAATGTGTTGTAATTACTTTATTTCATTTCCTTGTATTTTGTGGGATTTAATTGTATTGGGTTTAGTATCAAGTTGGTGAAAACTCAAGCTTTATTGAAGATCAGTGGATCTCGCAGGTGTGTCGCTGGAAGCTAAGCCGCGAAAGAGTCATGTGAGAAGCACATGACTGGAAGCTGAAGAGTCATGCCAGGCTGTCGTTTTCGCGAGTGTCTCGCGGGTAAGGCCTTCCCGCGAGACAGTCGCGAAACATTCTGCCTGAAGGATTTTAATGAGTGACTTTCTTACCCTTCACCCATACTATATATACCCTCATTATCCACAAATGTGAGAGAGGCTATTCAGAGAGAAAAACCCTAGATAGGTTTTCTACTCCTCCTTAGTGAGAAATCATTGTAGCCTCTTCTCCATCCCTCTCCCATTATCATACCTTGAGAGGAGATTTGTACCAAAACACAACCCACACCTATTCAGAGTGTAGAGAGTGCTTTGGAGTTGCTGGGAAGCATTGGAAGAAGCCAAGGATGGCAGATGCAACATGGAGCTTGTTGCGGGATCCGGAGAACTAAGACAAGACACGGTTCCGAGAAGTCTTGTTGGAGTAGGAGCTTGGAGGGCTTAGGTACATCGGGTAGATTAGGCTTGGAGGGTCTCTTGCTAACCCATGTATCCCAACTGATTGTCTAGTGGATCGATTTCCGCTTGGAGGGCGGCGGAGAGGTTTTTCGCCAAGTTCTTCGGTTTCCTCTTCGAGAACACGTCTTGGTGTTTTCTGTGTTTGCATCCTTCTTCCCTACTCTTTTATATTCCATTATACTGCTGTGTTGCTTAGTTTATGGATTAGAGTAGCTTACTTGTTCATCCGCTCGCATTTATACTATTCCGCACTTTGTATTAAGTTTGTGTAAAACCTATCGAGCCGTAATTTTAATTGGGGGTCTAAATAGCTCTTGTGTTTTCAACACATTTTCGAGCTTTCAATTATGCTTTACCTTGCCCATTTAATGGACGAGCATGCCTTGGGCTCGTTTGTAATTTGATCTTAGGCATGGGCCTCATCTCGTCCTTTGCTTTGGACAAGCATGCTTTGATTTCACTTTCTAGGAAATCTTAGGATTACATCTCCGTGTCCAGAGAATTTTCTCGTGTTGAGCTTTTTAGCTTTTTTCAAGTCAATATGAACAAAAAGTGGTACTAAAATCATGGATTCACATAACATTATGTACATTCCACAAATATTGTTCACAACATAGATATTGTTCATAGATGAGGCATGTTCTTAAGAAACTAATGCCTACCTTTAAAGAAAAACAAACACAAGCCAAACCAATAATTTTGTCCTTAACATAATAATAAGACAAATATAAATAAACAAGTCTTTTATGTAGATAAACAGCCTCTAGACTCGTCCAAAGTTATATTCATCTAGGCTGGCATTTTACTGATAGTACCTCCTCAAGTGCTCAACATTCCGAGGATGCTCCAACTTCCTCCCGTCTAAGGCCTCCAAGTAATAGGATCCTTGTCTCTTGCAGTTGACAACTCTGTAGAGGCCTTCCCAATTAGGTCCCAACTTCCCATGAGCTGGGTTCTTTGTGGGTAAGGAGACCCTTTTCAGGACGAGATCGCCTATGTCAAATCGCCTTGGCTACCATTGCATCATATTGCCTAGCCATAAGGTTTTTATATCTTGCCATCCTCTGTTCAGCATCCATCCTCACCTCGTCTATTAGATCGAGGTTCAAGCAGAGTTGCTCCTCATTATCTTTGTTCTGATAGGCTACCTCTCTATGATTGGCCATGTGCATTTCTGCAAGTATGACTGCTTCAGTCCCATAGGCTAGCTTGAAAGGAGTTTCTCCTGTAGGAGTTCTTACTGTCGTCCTATATGCCCATAGAACACCCGGTACTTCGTCTGGCCATACTCCCTTTGCTCCCTCAAGCCGAGTCTTGATTATTTTTAACAAGGATTGGTTTACAACTTCAGCTTGCCCATTTGCTTGTGGGTGGGCGGGTGAGGAGTAGTGATTCTGAATCCCAAAGTGTATGCAAAAATCTCTGAAAAGTGCATCGTCAAATTGTCGTCCATTATCGGATACCAGCAACCTGGGCACGCCAAACCTGCACACAATGTTCTTCTACACAAAGTTCTTGACATTTTGTTGTGTGATATTAGCTAAAGGTTCTGCTTCCACCCACTTGGTGAAATAGTCGATACCAACCGCAAGAAACTTCATTTGCCTTACACCTATTAGGAAAGGACCCAGGATGTCTAGTCCCCATTGCGTGAATGGCCATGGGGCCGTCATTGGGGTTAGGTACTCTGATGGTTGTCTGGGGATGTTACTGAACCGTTGGCATTAATCGCAGACCTTGACATAGGCCTTAGCATCAGCTTGCATGTTTGGCCAGTAATATCCTGCACGGACAACTTTGTGGACGAGTGATCTGGCTCCTGAATGATTGCCACACGCTCCCTCATGAATTTCTCTGAGTATATAGATCACTTCTTCTGGAGCCAGACACCAGAGATAAGGCTAGGAAAAGCCTCTTTTGTACAGAACCTTGTCCATGAGAACGTACCTGGCTGACCTTACCCTCAGCTTTCTTGCTTCATCTTTTTCTTCTAGAAGTCGTCCCTCTTTCAAGTATGATACAATGGAAGCCATCCAATTTCCTTCGCTCTGCACCTGTTGCACTTCTGGGATGTCTATACTTGGCATGTACTGAATCTCATCAAACTTGTCAATAGCTTCACTCGTCGAAGCTTCTTTCGCTAAGGTATCTACTTCCATGTTCTCCTCCCTTGGGATTTGAACGAAGTTAGTTTCCTCAAATTTTTTCATAAGTCGCATAACCCTGCTAAGATACTTCCTCATTCGTTCTTCCTTAGCCTCGTACACCCCATTCACCTGGCCCATGATTAGCTGAGAATCTCCTAAGACGATTATTGACTTACCTTCCACGGACTTGGCCAATTCCAACCCTTTGAGAAGAGTTTCATACTCAACTTCATTATTGGTTGCTTGGTACTGTAGGCAAACTTTGTATTTCAGTTTATCCCCTTCTGGAGATTGCAAAACCACCACTATTCCTCTAGCATGCTGCGTAGACGATCCATCTACATGGACGATCCATTTCTGGTTGCCTTCCATCTTACTTACATCATCATAACTTGAGGTGAACTCTACAATGAAGTCTGCCAGTGCTTGAGCTTTTATAGAATGTCTGGGTTGGTACTTTATGTCGAATTCACTGAGCTCGACAGCCCATTGAATCAATCGTCCTGCAGCCTCCAATTTGTTCATTGCTTTTTTGAGTGGGTGGTCCGTCATGACGTTGATGACATAAGCCTGGATGTAATGCCTTAGTTTTCTGGAGGCCGTTATTAGTGCGAAAGCCAACTTCTCCATTAGGGAATATCGTTCTTCCTCTCCCCTCAGTGGTCTGCTCATATAATACACTGGCTTTTGTACCTTCCCTTCCTCTCTTATCAATGTTGAACTCACGGCATGCGGGGTTACTGCCAGGTATAAAAACAACTCTTCTCCTGTCACGGACAGACTTAGTAACGGGGCCGTAACGAGGTACATTTTTAAGTCTTAGAAGGCTCTCTGGCACTCGTCCGTCCACTTAAATGCTTTCTTTAGAACCTTGAAAAATGGTAAGCACTTGTCAGTAGCTTTAGAAACAAACCTGTTGAGGGCAGCAACTCATCCAGTAAGAGACTGGACTTCTTTAATACTCTGTGGAGGCTTCATATCTAGAATTTCTTTTATTTTTTCCGAGTTTGCCTCAATCCGTCTGTGCGAAACCATGAAACCAAGGAACTTCCCTGATGACACTCCGAAAGCACATTTGCTAGGGTTCAATTTCATGTGATACCGCCTTAGTGTGTCAAACGTCTCCTGCAAGTCGTCTAGATGCCTTCCCTCGTCCTGAGTTTTCACCAGCATGTCATCCACATAAACTTCGACATTCCACCCGATCTGTGGACGAAACATATGGTTAACTAGTTGTTGGTATGTCGCTCTAGCATTTTTCAAACCGAAGGGCATTACTTTATAATAGAATAATCCCTGACTAGTGACGAAGGATGTCTTCTCTTGGTCGGCCTCATTCATCCTTATTTGGTTGTACCCTGAAAAAGCATCCATAAAGCTAAGTAATCTGTGGCCTACAGTAGAATCCACCAGTTGGTCAATGCGTGGCAATGGATAACTATCCTTGGGGCAGGCTTTGTTAAGATCAGTAAAATCTACACACATCCTCCATTTGCCGTTCGCCTTTTTGACCATTACCACATTGGGCAACCAATCTGGATAGTATACTTCCCTTATAAATTTTGTCGTTAACAACTTCTGAACCTCGTCTCTAACAGCATCATCTTTCTCCGGGGCAAACACCCTTTTCTTTTGTCACACTGGCTTTGAGGAAGGACATACGTTTAGATAGTGAGTGATGACACTAAGATCTATACCCGACATATCCTCATGAGTCCAAGCAAATACATCAGTGTTTTTCCTCAAAAATTGAAAGAGGTCCTCCTTAATTTTTCCTTCTAGATCTGCCCCAATTCTGGTGCACCTCTCCGGGTTTGTCTCGTCTAAAGAAACATCTTCTAACACTTCAGCAGGTTCTGCCACGACTCTCTTTTCTTCAATATTCATGGCCTGGACTTGTTCGTCCATGGCCAACATTGCCAAGTAACACTCTCTTGCTGCTAGTCGGTCTCCATGCACTTGTCCTACTCCTTGCTCTGTTAGAAACTTAACCGACAGGTGATAAGTGGATGTTACAGCCTTCCAACTATTTAAAGTCGGCTTTCCAATTATAGCATTGTAGGAAGATGAACAATCTACCATAAGAAAGTTCACCTCCTTAGTAACTTGCTGCGGGTATGCCCCCACTGTCACTAGTAATGAAATACTGCCCACAGGTTGTACCTTCATTCCACCAAAACCTACCAGGGGGGAACTCGCTTGCCGGAGCCAATCTCGTCCTAACCTCATCTACTGAAAAGCTGGATAATACAAAATATCAGCCGAGCTTCCGTTATCTATCAACACCCTTCTAGTCTTGTAGTCAGCAATAAGGAGGGTGATGACAATAGCATCGTCATGAAGGTGATGAATTCTCTCTGCATCCTCGTCTGTAAAGGTGATCACTTGCTTGTCCGTAGTCCTCTTGCTCGGTGATCGTCCAGAGAGTTGAACATTCTACACTGCTTTCAAATATGCTTTCTTTGACTTGGACAATTGTCCTGTAGAACTTCCCCCTAGGATGATCCTTATTTCTCCGAGCGGTGGTCGTGATGATTCCTCTACCTTCACTTTCAATTTCTCATCCTTGTGGTCTTGTCCAAGGAAATTTCTCAGCTTCCCTTGCCTGATAAGATTCTCAATCTACTGCTTCAAATCAAAGCATTCGTCCGTATCATGCCCATGATCTCTATAGAAGCAACAATACTTATTCTTATTGCGCTTGTTGGGATCTCCCTTCATCTTCTCTGGCCGCTTCAAAGAAGGCTCGTCCTTGATTTGCATAAGGACTTGCTCAAGTGGCACATTCAAAGGGGTGTACTGTTGATTTCGTGCTGAAGGACCTGCTTTCTTCTCTCAATCCTTCTTATCTTCCGTTCGTCCCTTCTTAGGACGAGGTCCTTGTTCCAACTGACGCATTGGGTTGGCTTCGACTTTCTCAACTCCCTTCCTCTTCTTGGCTATGATAGCATCCTCCGCATTCATAAAGTTCTGGGCTGAATGAACTAGTTCGGCCATGGTTTGAGGCGCTTGTTCATATAACTTGTGGATAAACAAATCAAAATGAACTCTATTATAAAATGCCGCCAGAAGGAGCTTATCATCCACCTTGTCCACCGCCAAGGCATCCCTATTGAACCACGTGATGAAAGACCGCAAACTTTCATTCTCCCCTTACTCTATGGTTAGCAAGCTAGACGAAGAATGTTTGTGCCTCTGCCCTCCAATAAAATTGTTAACGAACAACTTGCTTAATTCTTCGAAGGATGTCACTGTGTTAGGAGGTATTTTCCTGAACCACACTCGTGCAGGTCCTTTGAGGGTAGTAGGAAAAGCTCTGCACATTATTTCATCTGGAACTCCTTGAAGGTGCATAATAGTTTGAAGGTGGCAATATGGTCAAAAGGATCTCGCGTCCCATCATACGAATCTAAAAGAGGCATCTTGAACTTAGGTGGCAAAGGGTGAGCATTGATGGAAGCCACAAAGGGGAAATCAGTCCTGTGAACTAAGTCTTCCACAGGGTTCGTTTTCCTCATATTCTCCCTCATCTCATCCATAACTCTTCTCATTTGATCTATTTTCCTTTCCAAATGAGGTACCCTCCGTGAAGCGGTACCCCTTGACTGGTTTTCAGGTTCAACATTCCTTTCTTCTTCTTAACTTTGGGCCCGTTCTTTGGTATTCCATTCATGACGCTGCTTCCTTAACTCAAGTTGTCTGACCAACTCTTGGTTCTGGCGAGTTAACTCCACCATAGCAGAGGCCATGGATTGCATGTGTTAGAATGAAGATGGTTGCATAGTGGGTGCTGATTGACGGTCGCGATGAGGGTTACTAGAAGCGTCCCTGCTTTGTTGAGGGCCTGGACTAGTAGCCCTAGATCTTGTCTGAACCATTTCAACCCTTTATTGGAGAAAGAAATCACAGAACTTAATAAACTAAGTTCAAAGGATAAAAAATTTCTTATTTCCCACAGACGGCACCAACTGATGAGTCCTTGAAAACCAGTGGGCTAAAAGGTTTTCGGGTGTTGATGATCTTAAAGGGTGAGTCCTGAAAAACCAAAGAAGATCAGAGAAGACCGGTGGAAACCGGTCTTGAATCCTCCAATGGTAAAGTTAGTGGATTGAAGTAGAAAAGAAAGCTCTTCAAAGACTTCACCAATCTTTTTTCAGAATCCAAAAAAAGTGTCCATACCTCTGCGTAGAAGGGTCTTTATATAGTGTTAGCTTGATAGTTATTTTTCCTATCGTCGTAGAGTTTGGAGGATTCAGAGGTAACTTCCATAATTGTCATGGAAGTTACCTCATCGGGACTTGTTTTCAACAGTGAACAGATGGCTTAATTCGCAATAACATGTCTCTTAGCTTTTGGAAGAGTGTTATGACTCTTGCTAAACCCTATCCGTCCATCATTAAGGACAGACGAGGTTCGCTGCTAGTACATCCCCCATTAGAGGAGTGAATGAAGGACGAGTGAAAAAGGACGGTAAGAGAGGGACGAGCGTAAAAGCCACTCATTCTCCACTTTGTACGTTGTCATGGACGGTCATATGGACGAGAAATCAGCTTGGCATTTTTGGACGAGAAATCAGCTTGGCATTTTTCTTACACCATCAGTTTCCATTACCTTCAGAGTTCTCTTGTTGTATACCCGATAAGCCTTGCTTGTAGACGAATATCCAAGAAATATGCCTTCATCGCTTCGAGAGTCAAACTTTCCCACATTCTCTTTATCCTTAAGAATGAAGCAAGTACTTCCAAATATCCTAAAATATTTCACATTTGGCTATCTTCCTTTTCATAACTCATAGGGAGTCTTTTTGGTACCAGGTCTGAAGTACATCCTGTTAACCGTATGACATACAATGTTTACGACTTCTCCCCATAAGTTTCGAGCCACATCTTTGTTATGCAACATGGCTCTGGCCAATCTTTAAGCTTTTTTCATTCTGCAGTCTTGTGCACAAAACCTTAATGTGCTCAGGATTATCAGACTTAGATCGGAGTAAGATGATCCAAGTGTATCTCGTGAAGTCATCTACCACAACCATGATGTATCTCTTACCACCAAGAGACTCGGTTCTGGTTGGACCCATAAGATCTAAATGCAAAAGCTCCAATGGTCTAGACGTAGCTAATGTCTGAGTGCCTGCCTAGATGCTTAGCTTTCGTCTGTTTCCCAAGCTGACATGGTCCACACACCACATTGCTCATTCTACTAAGCTTCGGTATCCCCAGGACTGATTCATGCTTAGATGCAATGGATAGATGCTTGTAACTAGCATGTCCTATTCGTTGATGCCATAGATCTTCATTAGGCAAACGAATGATATTGCACACTATATCAACATCAGGAACCAATCCATAGCAGTTGTCCAGAGTGCAAACCCCACTAATGAGCTTCTTTCCAGACTCATCCATGACAAGACACTTTCCTTTTGAGAACAGCACCATGAAGTCTTGATCACATATCTAACTTATGCTCAATAGGTTCACCCTTAGACCTTCTACATAAAGAACATTTGCAATGTCTGGCAGTCCTGGTAGAGATATGATTCCTTTCCTTTTTATCTGTGATTTGTTTCCATCACCAAAAGTCACATTACCACCTTTCTTAGGCTCAAGGATCTTGAAGAGAGATCAGTCTCCAGTCATGTGTCTTAAACAACCACTGTCAAGATACCATAGACAAGTATCCATTACTTTGAATGCAGACTTCATCATGAAACACACTTTATGATTGGATGACAAATCAGAGGGAATGGTTCTTTCACTCAACTGCCTTTGATGAGCTAAGCCTTTAACTTTTACTCTTCTCAGACGAACTCCTTTGCACATTTTCACTGTGAGATAGTCTAGTTTCTTCTTAACCAAACTGAGATCCTTTCCAATAGTCATTATAGAAGAATTCAAATAACTTTTAGACTAGTATTTTCTGAGACACTCAAACAAATAGTGATTAGAAAAATAAGATATATTTGAAAACAAAGATCTCTTCAAGCCGGTTATAGCCATGACAACAGGGTGACATGGATCAACACAGCAAAGATTAAACCTAATCAGAGTGTACCTGCTCTGATACCACTTGATAGGCCACAAACTGAATGACCCCTTGTGAATTAAACCAATTAATTAATTAGCCAAATTATTAATTAATCAATTTAACTTGCAATTGCGTGGAAGCACAAACAAATCACCAAAAACTAAATATACAGCGAAAATTAAATGACACGGTGATTTGTTTACGAATGGGGAAAAACCTCTCGGCAAAAACCCCACCAGGTGATTTTCAGGTCACTACTCCCGAAACTCCACTATTATCAAATCAAGCGGTTACAAGTGAAGGAATCTCAAGTACCTTACCAACCTACAGTTGAATCCTTACCCCAATACCCAATTGGACTTGATCTGTAGTGACAATTTCCACCTTTGATGCATGGCTCCCAAGTACATGACTAACCAATGCGCGGATCCCAGTACGCGACTTCAAATCACCAACTAAGGAAGAGAGGTTGGCTACAAAGTTCTTCAGTTCATCCTACACGATGAAGATCAGGAAGATGCTTGGTCGCAAAACCCTTTGGTGCAAATACACAGCAACTTCTTCAGAGAAGATGAACTAAGTTAAGAACTTCATCTTTAATCACAATTTTCTTGACCAGAGATTGCTCAATACTTTTGCAACTTGTGTACCACCTGACGGCTCTTAAAACAATCCTTTTATATGTTTAGGGTTTGGAGAAAAGAAGGCCCAAAAGCATATTCACGAATCCCAAGAAAATCAGATCAGAAAATCTGAAATTATAAATCTCGACAGATAGCAGGTGTCGAGGTAGCTATCGAGCAAGTGTCGAGCTTTAATGAATTTGCACTTTAGCTTGCTTTTTCTTGGACAGACTTGATGACTTCAACACTTGACCTTGAAACCTTGTTTCTTGAAATATTAAAAACACCTAGAACTACTCAATTACAAGTAGAGTGCGTTTTGTCGAAGGATTTAGCCAATTTACATAAATAAGTGACATATGTTCTTAACAAGTGAGAACACATATGTTTTAACACAAACGCTCCTTCCTTTTTTAAGAAGAAGAAGAAAAAGCCATGGAAGCACTCTTGTGGGAATGAACAAAAGAAGAAGAGAGAGAAGAAAATGTAAGGACAAAGAAGACCCAAAATAGAGGGAGAAAGGTAATGTGAATCAGATAAAGCAAAGGGAAAGAGAAGAATCTTGAAGACACTTTGGCCTTGGGAAGAGAGGATTTAGTGGAGGCAAGTGGAGGAAGCAATAGCAGAAATAATGGCGTGAAAAAAAATGTGGGAGAAAGAAGGCAGTTGCCAGAATTTAATTCTGGGGGTTGGCTAATAGTTATTGATGAGGGTTATGGGGAAAATGGAAAGTAACGTAAAAAGAGGGAGGAGAAAAAGGAGGGAAATCTAATCCAACTGCCCACCTCCCTTCCAAAAAATAAACTGCCACATCCCCTTAAAAATAGTAAGGAGTTATGCAAACCCTAAAGAAAACATAAGGAGAAAGAACTCATTTGAAAAGAATAAGGATCCCCAAAAGGGGAGAAATGGAAAAGGATCCTTGGGAAGGAAGAAAGAGAAAGGGATCCTGATGGAAGAAGGAGACTATTTGTTTTCTCACACGTGGGCTACAAGTAACCCATGAGCTCGAGAGGCTAAATGTTGAGGTCTAAAATATCACAAGGAGCCAAGCCTATAGAAGTAAGAAAAGCCTAAGCCATGGAATTGAAAAAAAAAAAAAAAAAAAAAAAAAGACTTAGCTTTTAAAGTAGAAAAAAAGGGAAGTTTGGCCCATAAGAAGAAGAAAATAAGTTTTGGGCCTTGGATAAAAAAAGAAATGGGAAAGGAGGCTCAGCCTAAGGGAATAGCAAAGCCATGATGCCTGAGAAAGTGCAAAAGAATGAGTAGGATCTGAGCTAGATCACACGAGATCTGCCAGCCTTGGAGAGAAATCCTTGAGGAGAGCTGAAGGACACTAGCAGGATGTAGACTGCTCAGGATATGACCTATTCACTTGAAAGGAGCACGGAGAGTGAAGAGGGTCTCGTCAACATCAATTCCCCACGAACCAGAAGAGAGGGATAGAGACAAATGCTAATCTTGAGACCAACACCTGTTGAAGGAACCTAGGACCTCGAGCAGGATAGAATAGGTGAACTAAGAAGGAAGGTGGCCAGGAGCCTTTCTAGCCACACTATTAGTAAGGAGGAATCCACCCCAATTTAGGGAAAGAAACAAGTTATGAGGAGTCAACATCAAAAACCTCAGAGCTATGAGATGTCCTATTAAAGACCTTGGGAAAAGAATGTGAAACCTTGACTTTAAAAAAAGGATTTGGACTTGCTTAGAAAGGATCTCACATAAGAGGAAAGTCAGCAAGTAGGCTTTCAGGTATTAGCCCCAGGAAAGTGAAAATAAGAAAAGAAAGAGGAAAGGACTAGCCACCAATGTTTCAGATATAACATTGGTTATGGTACACAAAGCACAAAAAGGGAATGGGTTGTTCTTCAAACAACACTATAAGAGGGGTAAGGCCCAATCCAAGAAGGGGAGCATTCAACAACAAGCATTCAAAACACAAGGAAAGCATCAGAAAGAAAGCAAAAAAGCTTTTACTTAAGATAGAGTGAAGAGTAAGGATACACTTGGATTCAAGGAGATTCAAACTTCACAAGTCTTTGAAGCCCAAAGAGAGTTATCCAAGTCTGTGATTTTTGAACTTTATTGAGCCTTGTGATACATCCCAGCAAAGTAGGACTCAATGTACTCAAATACTTAATGTAATAAAACATAATCTCACTCTATTTAAGAGGATCCCTGTCATTCTATTTGCTTGTATCTTATTTGCCATTTGTTGATTATTCACTCAACCAATAATATATATGTGTATGTATATTTGTGTTGTGGGATTCATGTCTTATGTGCAGATTGACTAGTAAAATGGTCCAACAAGGTCACGGTAAGTCAAGCCCAGTCTAACCAATAGTCAAACGCCCATCTTTGGAGGCCCAAGATCCTTTGTCCTCATTGGGCCTAGGTATCGTCCAAAGCGGGAACCCACACCCAACAACTTCTTGTTCATAAGAAAGCCATCTTAATAAAGATTTCTTACCCATATATAGCTTTTGATACATAGACTATCACGATTCAATGTAGTGGACTTTAGTTTAGGCAAAGGAAGCTTCTTCTTTTATCTTTACTAACGTCTTTTTGATCTTGTATTTTTATGGTTTGTGTGTTTTTAGAGGAGAAAGACATAAAAGTTTAACAAAATTACATATTTAGCCATGTTTTTAACAGAGATGAGTTATGGAACCTTAATTGAGTTAACCCCAGGTGGGTAAAGCATCAAATTTCAAACAACAAGTAGACAATTTAAATTTCAACAAAACCACAAGTGGGTAAGTTATAATTTGTCCTTTATTTCTCCTATGATAGTTTAATTTGGCCCTTGTCCTCTGGATTAGGAAGTTGCTCTTGTGATACAAAGCTTGTATTTACTTAGAGAACCCCAAAAATGTTTCCATTTATCTTTAAGCATACTCTCTCTCTCTCCCTCTCTCTCTCTCTCTCTCTTATTGCATAATATAAAGGCTTTTAAGATTCATTAGATGTGGTATCATTTACTACATAGGAAGTTAAGAACTAATGTTTAGTTCTGCCATCATATTCTGGCATCTTGGAGGGTTAATGAGCAGCAGATCATGTAGAAATCGAGCTGGCAACCGTGTTTTGTAGTTTTGGCCTCTGCGTAACCTCTTTAATGAGTGATGGACTGGTCATTGATTAATGTAAGATCTGCAAATAATTCTTAGATATGATGGCCGTAGGATGTGCTGGGTAACGTGCCATGCGGGTAGCACTTGTTATCTTTTATGTTGATTCACAGATGGGCATGTATATGAGAAAATTGACTTGGAAAAAATTGGGCATTCAACCATGGTGTTGCTTGTTTTCTTTTCAAATGAAAAACACCACCAAAGGGTGTCAATTCAGGTTAGTGTGTTGGGTTCGTGTTGTGTTAAGGTAGGAGTATTCGACTAAATGAATCAACCCTAACCCGACTTATTTAATAATTGCGTTATGATCCTTCAATCCTAACTCGATTTGTTAATAAGGCAGGTTGACCTAACCCAACCCATTTGACACGCTTAATAAACAAGTTGTGTTGGGCTGACACAAATATGACACAAACCATTTCAACCTGCATAATATTAAATATAACATTTGTGGGGGAGGAAAGCCCAACCAAAGGCATTGGGCCCAAGGCCCTATCTGCGGACCACCATTGCCCGAAGAGATGAAAAAGCCTAGTTAGAGGCCCTGAGAAAGGAACATATCTGGTGAAGGGTACGGCCATGATCCGAGGATATGTTCAACGATCCGAGGAGTCCAATACCCTCGGATCCGAAGAACCTTAGTCTGACGTTCAACCTTTTGCAGCCCGAGTGATCCTCTCAACAGATGTAGTGACAAAATGAGCCTCGGACGCGAACGAATATAACTGGATCGGAGAAATATCTAAGAAACAGACCTCAACCACCGCATTAAATGCACTGCACCTACTTCCCTGGCCGCATTAATGTGGAAGAGACCCCTGAACAGTATCGGCCCTGCTATCACCACTCACATGAGGCTAGGGAACACCCTCGATGGGACAAGCACTCAAGTGGATGTCTGGATGATGAACAAGTGGACGATCAAGATAATGTGAGGAGGTACTATATAAGTAGAAAGGCCCCCTAATAGTGGGGGATCGAAAATTCAGGAAGAGAAAAGAGTGTATTGTTTACTGTAGTACTAAGAATTGTAACTCTCCAAGGGAAATCACCTCCTCGGACGTTATACTTACATCCATCCGAGCATATATTAATTCAAATTCCCCCATTAGTGTGGCTGTTGTATACTGTTATTTTTGCTATTCGCCTTGCTCTTTCACCCACTCTCTACAAATTCATTGTTTTGGGTTCAGTGGGCTCCAAATCCACCCCTCCTTGGGCTTGGGCCGCAAAATCTGACCTTACAATTGGCGCCGTCTGTGGGGAGAGCTCGTGCAAGAGTGAAAACAACAGTTGATAATGGCAGGACTAGGCGAACAACAAGCAGAATCTAGGGCATCCCAACACGTGGACCATTTTGTTAACTTGGAGAGGAAACAAAATCGTGAGGGCAGTGTACACACTGTGCGTCTCAGCCAGAGCCAATCACAGGGCGGAAGCCACATGGCCCATGCAAAGGAGAACCGTGACTTGCAACTGGAAGTGGAAAAACTAAAGAGGGAGTTACGCTATGCGAAGAGGAAACGGGCCTCCTCATACTCTGAGGATGATCTTGATGATGAACAGGATGTCTCTTATCAACACAAATCCAAAACACCAGCCAGCGAGTCCTACACTTATGAGGAGGAGTCCCATCGCAAGCGGCAACGTAGGAGTCCGTCACGTGGAGACATGGAGAACGATGCCATGAATAGGGCTCTGAATCAGATATCTAAATCACCCTTCACACGCAGGATTGAGAGGGCCAGACTTCCTCGGCGTTTTAACCAGCCCACTTTCACCATCTACAATGGTAAAACTGACCCCGTGGAGCATGTGAGTCATTTTAACCAGAGGATGGCTATCTACTCCAAAGACGAGGCTCTTATGTGCAAGGTCTTCCCCTCCAGTCTGGGGCCCGTTGCCATGAGGTGGTTTGATGGTTTGAAGGCAGGCTCCATCAACTCCTTCAAAGAGCTTACTCAGGCATTCGGCTCCCGTTTTGTCACATGCCGAAGGGTGGCCAGGCCCTTTTCTTCGTTGTTGTCACTGTCTATACAGGAGTGTGAGTCATTGAAGGCATATTCAGATAGATACTGGGAGATGTTCAACGAGGTGGAGGGCAACAATGACACAATGGCCCTCAGCACGTTCAAGCTCGGCCTCCCCACTGACCATGGTTTGAGGGCATCTCTATCTGGCAAACCGGTCACGAACGTACGTCAGCTGATGGACCGCATAGAGAAGTATAAGAGGGTCGAAGAAGATCGGCAGTAGGGCAAGGGAAAGGACAAGGTTGTCTCTCAGGATAGGAGGGATTCGCGGTCGGACCGCTATAATTACAGCAAACCAAGGAGGGACTTTGCCGGGCAATCAGGATCGACGAATCCTCAAGCGGTCAATACCGTGTTCAAGGAGCCAGTGCATCAGGTCCTAGAGAAAATCAAGAATGAATCATTCTTCAGGTGGCCGAACAAGATGGTAGGAAACCCCGAGAGACGCAACCACAATCTATACTGCCAGTACCATCAAGACCATGGGCACACCACGGAAGATTGCAGGAGCCTGTGGGATCACTTGGATCAGCTGGTTTGCGACGGTAAACTGAAGCACCTCTTGCACCCCTCCAGCGGCCGAGGGCAGGCGGGTTCAGGGCCACACGGGGTTGATCCCTCAAAGCCGCCGTTAGGCACCATAAACGTCGTCCTTGCCGCGCCGGGGAGAACAGGGTCCTGGCCATTGAAAGTCATGTCGGTAGGCCGACCATCAGCTGGGGAGCCATGCCGAGGACCGAAGAAAGCTGAGTCTGTTGCCCCCATTTATTATGGGATTCTCGGATGAAGATAAGATCGGCACCATCCAACCCCATGATGATGCACTAGTCATCACCCTCAGGATAGGAGGGTACGATGTGAGGAGGGTGATGGTGGACCAGGGCAGTGCTGTGGAAATAATGTACCCGGACCTCTACAAGGGGCTGGGCCTAAAGCCCCAAGACCTGACGCCATACGATTCTCCCCTCTTGAGCTTCGAAGGACGTCCTGTCATCCCAAAAGGCCGGATACGCTTACCGGTGCAGTCTGGTTCCGAGGTAGTAGAGTTGGACTTTATAGTTGTGGACGCATATTCGCCCTACACGGCACTCGTGGGTAGACCCTGGATTCATGCGCTTGGGGCCGTTCCTTCCACTTTGCACCAGAAGGTCAAATATCCATCGGAAGGACAGATACATGAGATCCGAGGGGACCAGTCTGTCGCCCGATGGTGCTTGGTGGCTGCCATCCAGCATAAGGTCCCGGCCGAGTCTTCGGATGTAACGGGGGGGAATTTATAGCAATTACAGTCTCGAGGAGTTCCCTCCGAAGAACCAGATGAAGACACTCGATGTGAGGAGCTGACCAGAGTGGTCATTGGAGACGATCCTGATAGGTTCTTCCAAGTCGGATCTCAGCTGCCTCTTCAAGAGAAGGAGGAGCTGATAGAGTTCCTCAAGCAAAATCTCGATGTGTTTGCCTGGAGTGCGTATGAAGCCCCCGGGGTGGACTTGGAGTTTATATGCCATCACTTGAAGGTGAATCCACTAATCACCCCCAAGAAACAGCCTATTCGGCGCCCATCCAAGGAACATGCTGATGCAGTAAGAGACGAAGTAACGAAACTCAAAGAAGCTGGGGCTATCAAAGAAGTTTTTTATCCCGAGTGGCTCGCAAACACCGTGGTGGTGAAGAAGAAGAGTGGGAAGTGGCGAGTATGCGTAGATTTCACGGATTTGAATAGGGCATGCCCCAAAGATCCGTTCGCTATGCCGAAAATTGATCAGTTGGTGGATGCCACTGTCGGCCATCCTCGGATGAGCTTCCTGGACGCCTTCCAAGGCTACCACCAGATACCATTAGCCCTGGAGGACCAGAAGAAAACTGCTTTTGTCACCCCTATTGGCAACTACCACTATAAAGTGATGCCGTTCGGCTTGAAGAACGCGGGAGCCACCTACCAGAGGATGATGACT
This sequence comes from Quercus variabilis, assembly GCA_030445155.1. Classification (NCBI taxonomy): domain Eukaryota; kingdom Viridiplantae; phylum Streptophyta; class Magnoliopsida; order Fagales; family Fagaceae; genus Quercus; species Quercus variabilis. Next base: position 41,922,462 of record CP129446.1, on the reverse strand, counting down.
AGGATGTTCGAGCCGTGGCTGGGCAAAAATATCGAGGTCTACATAGATGACATAGTGGTGAAGAGCAAGGTCATAGCTGAGCATGTAAGTGACCTTGAAACTACTTTTGAGATCCTACGAAGGCACAAGCTACGTCTAAATGCTTCTAAGTGCTCGTTTGGGGTAGGGTCCGGCAAGTTTTTAGGATACATGGTCACCCACAGGGGAATCGAAGTCAATCCCGACCAGATAAAGGCCATCAACGATCTACGTGCTCCTCGGAATCCCAAGGAGGTCCAGAAACTGACCGGAATGACCGCGGCCCTCAATCGGTTCATCTCCAGGTCGGCAGACAGGTGCTGCCCTTTCTTCTCTCTACTCAACAAATGGAAGGGATTCGAGTGGACTGAGGAGTGTGCTCTGGCATTCCAGCAACTCAAGGATTATCTGGCTCGGCCACCCATCATGTCCAGCCCCGAGCCTGATGAGGTGCTGTTCGCCTACATCGCTGTAGCCCCCTATGCAGTAAGCCTAGTGCTAATACGATCGGACTCTGGTGTGCAGAGGCCTGTCTATTACGTAAGCAAGTCGCTGCATGAGGCTGAGGTCCGTTACTTGCCTCTAGAGAAAGCTATCCTAGCAGTGGTGCTTGGCACGCGAAAGCTACCTCACTACTTCCAAGCCCACACGGTCATCGTTCTAACACAACTCCCACTCAAAGTGGTACTCCGAAGCGCTGATTACACTGGTCGGATTGCCAAGTGGGGCACAATCTTAGGGGCTTTTGATATAAGGTATATGCCCCGCACTTCGGTTAAGGGACAGGTTCTTGCGGATTTGGTGGCTGAGTTCACGGAGCCCCAAGTAGAAGAAGTAGAACCCCCGTCAGGCATGGATGAAAAATCAGTTGGCATGATCTCCCAACAGAATCCCTCCCATTGGGAAGTGTACGTCGATGGCGCGGCAAATCAAAGAGGTTCCGGAGTTGGGCTAGTACTGATATCCCCTGAGAAAATCATTATCGAGAAATCGTTAAGGTTGGACTTCTCGGCAACGAATAATGAGGCGGAATATGAGGCCCTACTGATGGGAATGACTATGGTTCGTAGAATGGGTGGGAAATCCGTGGAGTTATTCTCAGATTCAAGATTGGTAGTAGGTCAAGTACAAGGCGAGTTTGAGCCAAAGGACGAAAGAATGCAGGGGTATTTAAGCCGTGTGAAACACCTGCAATCAGAGTTCGACTCTTTCAAATTGCTGCACATCCCCAGAAATGGCAACTCACATGCTGACTCCTTAGCCACGCTTGCCACCTCTTCGGCGCAGGACCTGCCGAGGATCATCCTCGTTGAAGACTTGCACAGGCCTACAGAAGCAAAATCAAGGGCAGTCCAGGTTCACCAGGTCAGGGCAGGGCCGTGCTGGATGGACCCGTTAATCAAATTTCTCAAAGAAGATATATTGCCTGGAGAAAAGGATGAAGCTGATAAGGTTCGGAGGAAAGCAACTAAGTTCTGGTTATCCGAGGATCAAAAACTGTACAAACGCTCTTATTCCGGACCATATTTGTTATGTGTGCACCCGGAGGTGACTGAGGCATTGCTGGAAGAGCTGCATGAAGGAATCTGTGGGAGCCACACTGGAGGTAGGTCCTTGGCTCACCGAGCTCTCACCCAAGGCTATTGGTGGCCTAACATGCAGAAGGAGGCACACAAATACGCCAAAAAGTGCGATCAGTGTCAGCGCTTCGCCCCGAACATTCACCAGCCAGGAGGAAATCTTAATCCGCTATCTAGCCCATGGCCTTTCGCCCAATGGGGCTTGGATATTGTGGGACCTTTCCCCAAGGCTGCAGGAAACAAGAAGTACATCTTGGTCGGAACAGACTATTTCACCAAGTGGGTCGAAGCCGAACCACTAGCCAATATTAGAGACGTTGATGTGCAAAAGTTCGTGTGGAAGAATATCGTCACTCGGTTTGGAGTTCCTCACACTCTCATCTCGGATAACGGCTTGCAGTTTGATAGCCGGGCATTCAGGAATTACTGCAGTGAGCTGGGAATTATAAACAGATACTCCACTCCAGCCTATCCCCAGGGTAATGGACAAGCGGAAGCCGTCAACAAGGTCATACTGAATGGCTTGAAGAAGAGGTTAGATGATGCAAAGGGCAGATGGGTAGACGAGCTACTGCACGTACTTTGGGCTTACAGGACCACGCCTCGTAGGTCTACTGGGGAGACCCCCTTCTCAATGACCTATGGAGCTGAGGCCGTCATTCCTCTGGAGACCGGGTTCCCAACTACGAAAACTAGCACATTCAATCCAGCCGACAACGATGAACAATGGTTTGGCTGGCACACTATCAACAGAAACTCAGGCAAGGCTATGATACTAACGTAAGGCTAAGACCCCTAGAACCCGGTGATCTAGTGCTGAGGAAAGTTGTGGGCACAGCAAAGAACCCAGCTTGGGGAAAACTGGGACCCAATTGGGAAGGACCGTATCGCATCACCTCTGGAGCAGGCATCGGGGCATATTTCTTGGAAGACCTAGATGGTCGCGTAATACCGCGTCCATGGAATGTAAATAACTTGAAGAAGTACTTTTATTAATCAAACCTTTTTCGTCAACTCACTGTGTCAACCAAGTGTTTAAACTTAAACCCAGTCATGCCTGTAGTCCTCGGACCAGATGACTTGGGTTAGTTAGCACTCAGTTACAGTTCTCTAGTGTTTAAACTTAAACCCAGTCATGCCTGTAGTCCTCGGACCAGATGATTTGGGTTAGTTAGCAATCAGTTACAGTTCTCTAGTGTTTAAACTTAAACCCAGTCATGCCTGTAGTCCTCGGACTAGATGATTTGGGTTAGTTAGCACTCAGTTACAGTTCTAGTGTTTAAACTTAAACCCAGTCATGCCTGTAGTCCTCGGACCAGATGATTTGGGTTAGTTAGCACTCAGTTACAGTTCTATAGTGTTTAAACTTAAACCCAGTCATGCCTGTAGTCCTCGGACCAGATGATTTGGGTTAGTTAGCACTCAGTTACAGTTCTAGTGTTTAAACTTAAACCCAGTCATGCCTGTAGTCCTCGGACCAGATGATTTGGGTTAGTTAGCACTCAGTTACAGTTCTATAGTGTTTAAACTTAAACCCAGTCATGCCTATAGTCCTCGGACCAGATGATTTGGGTTAGTTAGCACTCAGTTACAGTTCTATAGTGTTTAAACTTAAACCCAGTCATGCCTGTAGTCCTCGGACCAGATGATTTGGGTTAGTTAACACTCAGTTACAGTTCTATAGTGTTTAAACTTAAACCCAGTCATGCCTGTAGTCCTCGGACCAGATGATTTGGGTTAGTTAGCACTCAGTTAGTCCTAATATTTAAACTCAAATCCAGTCATGCCTGTAGCCCTCGGACCAGATGACTAGGGTTAGTTAACACTCGAATACATCCTCGTACCAGGTATTCCTGATCGCGCTTAAATTATTTCTCACTTATAAATGCCTTAGTTGTGTTTAATTCAAAGCCGAGGGACAATAACCTATGTTTAACAACTGGGTACGTGAAGCCCGTATAAGTATTCATTCCAATCATTACTCGTCGGTATCTCTTATTTGGCTTATCCATTTCAATACTAGTTGCGATTACTCACGCCATCACTTGCGTTATGTCATAATCATAGATGTGTGTGTGACAATAATAAGTTATAGAATGTGTATCAAAAACATCGAGGAGAAATAAAGAATCATTCCATTAGAAAAAAAAGGTCTACATGCGGTTAAAAAAAAAAAAAAAAAAAAAAAAGCCTATGCATCTACTCTTTTGCCAGAGGAAGCCCAGGATCAGCAACGTGGCCTATCCGCTCGGATGCCTCAGAGGCTTGGTCTTGGGCCTCAGCAGGAATCTTCTCTCTGCCTGAACCTTGGCCTTTGTCTTTGGCCGGCTCAACCGATTTGCCCATGTCGCCCGACTGTTCCTGGAGGGTCTCTGGAATCTGAGGAGCAGGAAGGTCTGTTTCTGAGAGCTCTCGGATCTCAGGATGATAGTATACGCTCCCAGGCAGCCTCAGCTCTGAGTCGGCCGGAACTCCAGCGGCATCCAGAGCTTTGCCCCAACTTATGGCGCAGTAGTCTCGGCTGACCGAGGCGAATTGCTCCACAAGCTGGGATGTAGTCGTCTCTACCCCCATCTGGTACGCCGCCTTCCTTTCGGCTTCAACTGCCTCCTTAGCCAACCTGGCATTCTGCTCAGCCACCTGGGCACTCGCCTTGGCCCTCTGCAGCTCAGCTCTGAGGCCCTTCACCAGCTCCCTCTCGGTTGCCAGGTTGATCTCGGCCATGCGTAATTGGCTGCGCTGTTCCTCGGCTTGCTTTTCTGCATTCTTAAGCCCGGCATCGAGGCTTCGCTTTTCAGAGAGCGCCCCTTTTAGCTCCTCAAACATCCGAGCATACTCCTCTTTCAGCTGGCCGAGAGATGCCTCCGCCTCGAGCTGGGATTGGGATGCCGCTCGGGCTTTAAGCGACGACTCCTCGTTCAACCCCTCGGCCACGTAAACTTGCTGGGTAAGCTGCATAACAACATCTCCAGCATCAGGCTAAGAAGGAATAAAGCCAATTAAACATAAAACCTAGACTAGGGAGGGGTGCACTTACCATGGCCAAATCCCTTTTAAGGGACATGAATAGCTCCTTCTGGGTGAAGCGCCTGAAGGAAGCTATGTCATGTGGGAGAAGAAGGGGCTTCTGCAGGGCCTCGGCGACATAGCCTGCCCTTCCTCCATCGTAATTCCTGAGGGAGGTATCCCACAGGATTGGAGCGCCATCCAACTCCAATTTTAGAGACCAGACTCGAGGTCCCCCTCCTCGACGTACATCTGCACCTAAGGGCTCCTCTCGGCTTTCGGTAGAGGAGGCCCTGTATGTCCGGCTGTCTCTCGCCACCTTTTGCTGCTTAACCCCCTTGGTCGGTGGCACCTGTTTCCCCCCAACCTCATTGTGGGGTCTCTTCTTCTGAAGGTTTGGCATTGTTTTCAAACTTGGGTCAGGGACTTGGGTAGGCACCGGAGGAAGTGTCGCCACTGTAATGGATGTCCCAGCACCTTTCGGCTCGGGCTTTTGGCCTCTGCCCTTCATCAGAAGCCTCAGATCCATATCGTCTTCGTCCGAGGAATCTTCTAAATGAGCGGCTAGCAAATTAAGACGGGCGCCTGGCCGCTCGTAGGCTTCTTCCTCGGCGCCGGAGACCTCTACCACCTGTTGCACTCCTGAAACTTCTCCCTCAAACTGAAATCCGTCTATCTGTTCTTCTAGTGAGGAAGTGGAAGAGCCAACCCCCTCACCTTCAATCTCTTGCCTGGGGAGAACTTGCTGGAGGGGTTGAACAATGGGAGGCACGTTCCGAGGATTTGGGCGGGGTACAGGTTCAAGATCGTATGGCGCCAAGAAGCCCGTCCGACCAACGTCAATTCGTGCTAGGCGATGATTTCCCTGAACGATTGCGTTGCCGACCAGTTGGAAACCTTTCGGCTTCCCTGTATATCCAAGAATAAGGGGAGCAGATCGTAGTTGCCCGTCCTCGCTCACGAAGATTTCTGACCTCAAAAGGTAGTTGAGGGCGGCAACATTCGTTAGGCTGAGCCGAGGAGAAACGTGCCTCTTATCTGTTGCAAGGCAGTAAAAAAAAAGAGGAGAGGGTTAGAAACTCAAAAGCAGAGACAGAAGCAGAATCAAAAACCGTTGAAAAACGAGGACCCTAAGTCTATAGTCAGTGCCTAAATCTAACATGTCCCACCTGGCTCCCCACGCCTGGTCGAGCAACCATTGCCGTCATGCTAGGCGCCCGAAATAATCACGTAGTCGTCTTTCATCCCTTTGTTGGATTTGGGAAGGCAGGAAATGAGCCTGACAACATCCGACCGGGATTTTAAGTAGTACCCCGCATCTTGCTGACTGTGGCATTCGTACATATGCACCACATCTAGCCAGGTGAGGCCCAACCCCATATGGCGCTCAAGGTCCTCAATTGCTCCTAGGATCCTAAACATATTGGGCGCGCATTGCCAGGGAGTAAGCCTATGGTTCCGGAGGTAGTTAGTGGTGATGGGACCCATGGGGATGGTCATTCCTCCTTCTTTGAAGGCGATGAGGGGAATCACCACCTCTCCCGTTCCCCGGTCTGTTAGTATCTTTTCCGGGGGGCAATATTTCACACCCACATTGGGGGGTATGCGATATGTGGCCCTAAACGCCTCTAGTTGTTCAGGGCTATCCACCATGTACTCGAGCTTTCCCATAGCGCTTAAACGAAACAGTCGGCCGAAGAGAGAACTAAATGAGTTGTACGATGACTCACCAGGGTCAGATCTGAGAAAGGATTTCAGGCTCGTAGGAGGGTTCGTGATGATTCTGGGGAGGCCGGAAAGCAGCGACTGAGGGATTTGTGCGGAGCGGCGCATCTGTTCTTGCTGGAGCGTCTGGTGGTTTGCAAAGTGAGGAAGAAATAACCTCCTCTGAAGCTTTATACGGGGTCAAGCGAAGGGTCAGGGGCGCTCCCGCCCAAATTCCAAAGAAAAGACCACAACCGTTGGATCGATCACTCACCGTTGGATACGAAGGACAAGGCGCCACCTGGTGCAATTAATGCAGCAGCTTGGGAATATGGAAACCGCAACGGCATTAATGAAGCGTCTATCCCAAGGCCCCCACACACGTGCCAGCTCGAATTGGCCTGCACTCAAGCTTCTTGTTCTGTGGCAGGTCAAAATCATACTTTTTCCCTTCGGATGTGAGGGAAAAACTACAATTTTGAGGGGCTATTGTGGGGGAGGAAAGCCCAACCAAAGGCATTGGGCCCAAGGCCCTATCTGCGGACCACCATTGCCCGAAGAGATGAAAAAGCCTAGTTAGAGGCCCTGAGAAAGGAACATATCTGGTGAAGGGTACGGCCATGATCCAAGGATATGTTCAACGATCCGAGGAGTCCAATACCCTCGGATCCGAAGAACCTTAGTCTGACGTTCAACCTTTTGCAGCCCGAGTGATCCTCTCGACAGATGTAGTGACAGAATGAGCCTCGGACGCGAACGAATATAACTGGATCAGAGAAATATCTAAGAGACAGACCTCAACCACCGCATTAAATGCACTGCACCTACTTCCCTGGCCGCATTAATGTGGAAGAGACCCCTGAACAGTATCGGCCCTGCTATCACCACTCACATGAGACTAGGGAACACCCTCGATGGGATAAGCACTCAAGTGGATGTCTGGATGATGAACAAGTGGACGATCAAGATAATGTGAGGAGGTACTATATAAGTAGAAAGGCCCCCTAATAGTGGGGGATCGAAAATTCAGGAAGAGAAAAGAGTGTATTGTTTATTGTAGCACTAAGAATTGTAACTCTCCAAGGGAAATCACCTCCTCGGACGTTATACTTACATCCGTCCGAGCATATATTAATTCAAATTCCCCCATTAGTGTGGCTGTTGTATACTGTTATTTTTGCTATTCGCCTTGCTCTTTCACCCACTCTCTACAAATTCATTGTTTTGGGTTCAGTGGGCTCCAAATCCACCCCTCCTTGGGCTTGGGCCGCAAAATCTGACCTTACAACATTCATCTGAATATAATATATATATATATATATATTACATTCCAAAAGCAGTGCATATACTTCAAGTCTTCAACCTATATTCAAAATAATATAGTTCAACAAAAATATAAGATGACAAACAACCATAACGTCAAGTAGTCTTATTATCATTCAAAGAAACAAAAACAAGTGGGCCATATTATGCAATCATAAAACTGTTCATATGGTATCAAAAGGGAGTATTACAACATTACACGTTGTTGTAATCTTTAAAAGCAATACCTATCAGATCTAGTTTATAAACTATCTCAATAAACCCAATTGCAAGATTGGTAAACGGTGTTCAACACTAATACGAACATCAAAAAAAAAAAATACGGCACAAGACAAAAGCTACAACCATGGCCTTAATCAACAATTAATATATCTCATATTAATAATGGCACATGAGTTCAAAGTTTATAGAACAAAAACATTATGCAGAAAAAATTACTGCAAAATTTTGAAACACCAAGAAAATGGGTTTTTTTTTTTTTTTAAAAAAAAAAATTCTAAAACTCACTAAACACATGAGAGAGAGAGAGAGAGAGAGAGAGAGAGAGAGTGACATAACCAATTTGAGACTTGGAGTTTGAGAATTAGGCATGAGATTATAAGATAGAAAAGTGAGTACTGAGTAGTATATCTGAAAAAAAAAAATATATATATATATATATATTTATAAGAAGGTTTAGAGATTTAGGGTTTGTAGGGTTTAGAGATCTACGGTTTGTAAAGCTTTAATTTCTAATTATATCCTTTGTAAGTTTTTGTAATTTCTCACTTTTCTTTTTAAATTTAAATATATGTTGGATATAATGAGGTTTTAATAAATCTAAAATAAAATGAATATTTATTTGTTATACACGAGTTAAATGAGTTGTATTAAATGGGTCATTTAAAGTTGACACAAATAAATTGGCGTGTTAAACATGTCTATTGCAGGTTACGCGAGTTGACCCGATTATGACACATTTCTTATCTTGTCACTTTCAGATCGACCCGTTTATAACCCAAACTCATTAAGGCCCAACCCTAACCAGCAAAAGCTTGTGTCAAGTTCGTGTCGTGTCCACGAGTTGGGTCGAACATTAACACTCCTACCACCTATTGACTATTGTTGGGAAGGGGAGAAAGGACCCCCCAAAAAAAAAAAAAAAAAAATCCCATTTTGAAGAGAGCAATTATATATACAGAACTTTTATGCTAATATTGCTAGAAATAGAGTTAGCAGCCTTTTCCTTTGGTTCTTATGCGCAGCATAATAACTTGAGAAGCCCATTAGAAAAATCATTAACAAAGAATGCGAGCAGAATATAAACACCACCTTTGCCTCTAAACGATAGAAACACAATATATACGCACATAGCTGTTATCTAATGGAGAACCAAATTGACAAATTCCTATAACATTCTCCAGCTGCTTCATGCTTGCTTTAAGGTGGGAGATGAATAAATTATTTTGTATTACATTCATCATTTTCTGTGATAAAAGAGAGAGAGAGAGAGAGAGAGAGAGGTTAGCAATTAAATTAATGAAATTTAAGAAATCTATTGATCCAATGCAAATTTACATCAGTGACTTTGACATTAGGGCTTGACAAAAATAGTAGCCCATGTAATATAAAAGTCAGGTTTCTTTTAAACAACCAGAAGACATTGGAGGGGTATACAATGAGGTGATGCACAATAAAAAGTGAAATCACAAGAGGGAAGGAAAAGAAAATCGGAGGGGCAAATCCAGTTATAAACCTTCCTTTTTGATGGGTGATGTATCCTCAGGGCTGGATTTCAGTCAGACACTGGACTGCTCTCCTGCATGTCAACAGCACAGCCAGCCTCAAGAACTGTGCCAGCAACCCTGTTTGGGGGCCAATACCGTAATACTGATCTTCCTATTATATTCTTGGCTGGCAGAGGACCCCTATTAAAATACAATTCATATAATGAGCAAAAAAAGAAAAAAAAAATAATAATTTTCTTTGAAGAGAGAGAAAAAGGAAGTTTTTTTTTTTTGGGGGGGGGGGGTGTGTGGGAATCCAGTTTATCCAAGTTAATGAATCTTGAAACTGAAGAATTGTGGGATTAGAATATATTAATATTTACCATACGTGTGAATCATAGCTATTATTACGGTTGTCACCCATCACAAAGACATAGTTCTCTGGTACACGCTGTAGTGCAAATTCACAACATGAGTAAAAGAGTTTCAAAATTAACAGCGGTTGCCAAAATTTTACAATTCAAGTCTTTAACAAAAGGCACCACTAATTTCTTGCCCAAATGATAATTTTCTTTTGGCTTAAGCTCAATGTTGGTTCCAACTTTCCTAATGTGGAGATGTTATAGCGAATATTATGCTTCCCACTTCCTCACTGACCAAGGGAAAAGCATACTTACAATTGGTGTCATGTCATAAGAAGGTGGTTCAAGGATGAAATTTTCTTTTCTCTCAACCCCATTAACTATAAGCTTCCCTTTACGAACCTGCAATCAGAATATTTGCCAATAGTTGGATTCCAGCAATCAAGATATCCAATAGATAGATATACTAGGTAAATATGCACTCGTTTACATGTTCTCCTATGCCCATTAACTTTAAGATTTAGGACACAGTTGAGATCTGAATGTGAACAAGAAAGATGGAAGGGACTATAAAGACAATTCTTAATGTGAAGGGTCAAAGGCGTTCGCTAGACCAACACCCCACCCCCCCCCCCCCCCCCCCCCCAAAAAAAAAAAAAAAAGGGTTCCCTGATTTCAGCAATACCGTATACAACAACAGTAAAACCTTAGTCCCAAAATTTTGGAATTGGCTATGGATCCTCAACATGTTAGCTAGGGACGGTCAAATGTGATATCTAACCGAAAATTACATTCAGAAAATCGACCACCCACATACACACATGAACAAACTTATAAACATGTTTGTCCACGCATTTTTAAGAATGGCAACCATCATGGATATAAATAAAGAAAAAAGTATAACTTTTAATGCATGCACATGCATATACACACCTACAAGAACTAGAAGGAATAGACAAAAATGAGAACTTCTAACGCATACACTCAAAAATAAAAATCAAGAAACATATATGATAGTGGATTAAATTAGCATTTAAGTTGTAATGCAAACTAAGAAAAGATGAAATATTTTAAAAACACCCTGTGAACTATAATAAGATGAAATATTTTCAAAAAGTAAGGAACAACTCCTATGGATTACTTTCCATTTTTCGTTTATTTTTCTAGGTTCTTGCAAAACCAAATTACAACATGCCATCGCAATTTTTCAGTAACAAAGTATGTGATCAGCAGTAGCAAGAACTATGCAAATAAAGAAGCAAGACAACAGAGTGTTATGCATAAGTGTACTTATATACTGATCTCACCTCCACTACATCACCTTCCTTGGCAACAACTCGTTTAATAAAAACATCATCATCAGTATATCCTACTTCTTGGAGTACGGGTGGACTTTTAAATATTACTATATCATTTGCACATGGCTTTCTGAAGTAGTACGAAACCTGAGAACACCAACACATAAATTTGTTATGTGCATGCACTTCAAAATTAAAAATCTTGAAAGATAATCATGCCACAACTATAATAAAGCATGTATCTATTTCAATGTTTTGAAATAAAGATTGAAGCTTATAATTTACATTTCACTTTCACCTTTAATGAAGTGGTCCATTAGAGACTATGCATATCTGATTAAGAATTCAGGAAGAAGTTTACAAGGCTAGAAGTGATTAAATTGTAAGCAATCAGGCAGAGGATAGACATAATAAATTTTCCACTTAAAGGCTGTAGATTTTATATACATACATATATATATATATATATACTTGAGGATTTCACAAATATAAAATAGATAGCATGTCTACAATTGGAAATTACATATATCAGTTTTTTTGTAACTAAAAAGTAATTTTACACGAGGAAATAGATCACGTCAAAATATGCACATGATGCAGTTGAGCACAAGCATCCACTCACGCAAAGACCGCAACATCATATTCTTAATTACATGAATAGGCCATTCAACATGATCAAAAGTTCTACTATACCTCTCTCACCAAATGGTACACTGCACATCGGTCCGCACACATAATGGAGTAGCCTTCCAAATTTCAATTTCTACAATGATGAAATCTTACTTGGCAACATGCCAAAAGTGATTTTTGACATCCAAGAAAACCCAAAAAGAGTAAACAAAAATGACCAAAATTCACCCACAATAATGCATCAGGTTCACCCACAATAAGAGATAGATAAATTGATAATTGAGTTACAGTCACTTGCTAAAGAGTTGCAAAACAAATTCTGCAATCAAGCCAATTCTCTGCTGAATGCTGATCCTTCAATAACCTTGCTCCTAAACTCAACCTCTATATCTGTTATGTTATCCCATTGTCACCTTCACATCTACCCTCACCTTAATATAGACCTCAAATTTCAAAAAACCATGATGAATCTCCACTAAAAAAAAAAAAAAAGAGAAATAAAATTACTTTTGCCATCAAAGAGACTAACTTAGGCAACTGAGGAACTTTCCCACCCAGCTGTTTATTACTTTCCATACATCTTATAACTACTTCATTTCTTTCTTCCCACTGAGCCTATTCAAACCCTTCCAAAACGCCACAATTAGTGTGCACACTAAAGTTTCAAAATTTGAACATATTACCTTTAAACAGAAACACAACCTCAGATTTTTAAATAGCAACCACACAATCCATGTCCCAACTCAAAAACACACCCAGGAATACTATCCAAACCCCATCACCACAAACATAGAATAAAAAACAAAAGGTGATAATGTCCCATTGGTCCCTAAAATTTGGGTCACCTGAAATTTAAAAATCAATTCATTTATCCTTTAAAAATCATAACCACATCAAGTTAGTCCTTTTTGCAATATAAGCAAGAATTATAACGACAACACTATGGAATGAACGCACCAAGTTAGTCCTTTTTTTTCCATGTAAGCAAGAATTATAACAACAAGACTATAAAACGATTAACTTGCTAAGTTTGCAAAATTTTCAGCACTAAGATAATTTCAATCTGTAGTAACAATTTTTACAACATTTTCATAATGGTTGAGTTGGCAAGTTTTTATTGATTTTCATTTTGGACCCTCCATTGACATCACTTTATCACTTAACATTAACAACTTGCCAACTTAACAGTGTGGAATATTTTGTAAAAATTATTATGACATTATTGCTAATCTTAAATTTTTGCCAAAACAAAATCCTACCTTTTCCGCAACAATTCGATCTCCAACATCAAATGTAGGATACATGGACAGCGAAGGAATGTACCTCGGCTCAGCCACGAAGGACCGGAAAGCCAGCGATATTGCCAGTGCCGCAAACACCGTCTTTGCATCGTCTGAAGTGATATTCAGCCATTCTGGCAAAGGCCCAGAACCCCCACTCTTCTTCTCCACTTGCTCATCATCCCCACCACCACCGCCACCGCCACCGCCACCACCACCACCACCACCAGCAGATTTGAACACAGCCTTGGTGTCTTCACCAGAGTCCTTAAAGGCATGGCATTGAAGTTTCTGGAAGTGGGTTTTGCTGTTAAACCCTGGGAAATTTGGGGGTTTTGAGACAAAGGTTAAGTATTCGTGGTGAAGGTTGAGGATTGTAAAATTAGGGATTTTGGTGGGTTGGAGGAATTGGGTTGACATAAATTTAGGATCTTGAGAGGAAGGTAATGGAGGGAAGATATGAAGAGATATCATCTCTTCTTGTCAAAGCAATTGTTTTAGTTAAAAGATGTCTTTAGAGTTTGGGATTGTAAAGGATAGTCATGGTAGTGTTTATTTATAATGAGGGGCTGGAGATTGTCTATATGCGGAATCGACGTGGCCATTGGTTGTTTCTAGTGCCTGGTGGATCCTTAAAGAGCGGTGTTATGAATATCGTTCCGATTAATTTAGTGAAACAGAATATTTCCGCCAATTTCAGCATTATTACATTTTAGAGCGTTTCGGGGTTTTTATACATATATATATATATATATATATATATATATTCATATATTATTACTTTTTAAGAAACATAAATGTTGGCCAATAGACTAAAAATTATTCTTCCTCAGCTAATATCACCCAATTAAAGTGCTTTTGTCCCGGATTGGTTGATTACTGATAATGTTTTAGTGGCATATGAGTCTTTGCATTCCATGCATAATAGAAGATCGGGCAAAAGAGGTTATTTAGCTCTAAAACTAGATGTTAGTAAGGCGTATGATTGGGTTGAATAGCCTTTGCTAAGGGGTATTATGGTTAGATTGAGTTTGCCAGATGTGAGGATTGATAGGGTTATGAAGTGTGTGACAACTCCTACATTCTCAGTTTGTATTAATGGCAAGGCTTATGGTAAGATTTGGCCTACAAGGGGAATCCGACAAGGTGACCCCTTATCACCCTATTTTGTTTCTGTTGTATGCAGAAGGTTTTTCATCTCTACTAGCTAAGGCAAAAAAGGAGAGGTGGATTCATGGTGTTTCTATCTATAGGAGAGCTCCTAGCATTTCACACCTTTTATTTGCGAATGACTCACTACTTTTTTGTCGGGCTAATTCGGAGGAGTTGCAAGCTATCTCCGATGTTTTGCAAACATATGCAGTTGCATCGGGTCAATGTATTAACTTCAAGAAATCTTTTGTACTTTTTTAGCACTAACATGATGGGTGAATAGAGGGAGAGGATTAAAGAGGTGTTGAGAATAAGAGAGGTGGTACGCTTTGAGTCCTATCTTGGGCTGCCCACTATGGTTGGTAGATCAAAATACCCAACGTTTGCTTATTTGAAGGAGAGAGTATGGAAGAAAATGCAAGGATGGAAAGGATTGTTATTATCAAGAGCAGGGAAGGAAGTCCTCATTAAACCCATGGCTCAAGCTATTCCTGATAATTCTTGAAGATCAGTGGGTTGAAAATCTTCAGACTTCGACAATTCTGGGAACTGGGTCCTGTAAAACCAAAACCAATCAGAGTGAAGACCGGTGGAGGCCGGCCTATAACCCTCCGATGATGAAGTTAGAAGGCTTGAATGGAGAGGAAAATATCTAAGTGTTTTCTCCCTTCTCTAAGTGAAAGAAAGAATGTCAGAATCCCCTTACCTTTACGCAGGATCACGCTTATATAGTGTATGGAACGGTTATTGACTTTGATAACCATTCCTATTGTCGAGGAGTTCACCAAAATCGGAGGTAACTTCCATAACTTCCTTAGACGTCGTTTCGTCTGAACCGATGCCTCTTTTCAAGCAATGGAGGTTTCCATTCTTTTCGGTTAAGCCAAAAATGCTTGGCTCATCCGTCCCTAATTAAGGGTGGACGAGCCATGGCATGGCCAGGCTTTCCTCGTCCGTCACTTGTGACGGACGAGACCTTCCTTGCCTCGTCCCAAAGGAGGGACGAGGCAACTTGTTTGCTTATTTTTCCTCTTTTTGTAGACGAGCCATATGGACAACTTAAGCTGATAATTTCGTAGCATCATCAGTTGCCCCTTTGTTCATTGGGTCATCCTAAGATAAACAAGGTGTGTTCGCAACAGTTAGATGTGTTACGTGTCAAAAATTGGTTGGTGGAAAAATCTCGTCGATTGATCTGCCCGAGAAGCGTGCCACGTGTCCCTTAATGACTGGGTGACGTCGCTTCAGATGCCTGAGCTTGTTTCCTATAAATAGTGGAATACCTCCGGTACCCTCTTCATTTCTGAAATTTCTTTCCCTGTCCTTCCTCGTCTTAGACATTCGTTTAGAAGCTTCACGCGTCTATAGCCTTCCTTCGTCCTAGATCCAGGTATTTTTCTTTTTTCTCGTCCTTAGTTTTCCTGTTAAGATGGTAGACATTGTACTTTCCTCGTCTAGCGATAGCATAGATAAGGCTAGACGAATATAATGACGAGAGTAGTTTTAACTCTAGTAGCGATAGTGATAGCAGTAGAGGGAACACCACGGACGAGGAGTACGTCTCTGGCGTCCCTGGGCTTCCTATAGAAGTTTTACAAGAACAACTTAGGAAAGCCTCTGGGTCTCAGGCTGGTACTTCGTCTACTGACCCTCGTCCTAATCCCTTAGACGAAGAAGAAGTTACTGTATATAGTTGTGCAATAGATATCCCCTCTAAGACGGACGAGCAAAGACTGAAAAACCTTAGGGAGTGGTACCAAATCCCAGACGAGTTTAACCCTAGGGTACCCGTCCGTGGAGAATGGTGTTGCAACCCTCACTTTGGGATTGGCGTCTATGAAGCTTACCTCTTGGGGGGTTTAAGATTCCCTTTAAATGCCTTTACCAGAGAATTGTTAATTAGGTTAGGTTTAGGTATATGTCAGTTTAATCCAAATGCATGGAGACTAATTGTCTCAATGCAAGTTTTGTGGAGTGAAGTATTTGGAAGGGACCGTCCTCTTACTGTGGACGAGTTCCTTTTCTGCTACAAACCTTCAGAGATACACCAATCCCCTGGCTTCCATCAATTTACAGCCAGGGGTAAAGATTGTAGGTTGATCAAGTCCTTAGCCTCGTCTGACAGAAAGTGGAAGACGGAATATTTCTTCGTCTCTGGCTTCTGGGCTGGAAACCCTGTAGACATTGGCCAGGACTCGTTTGGCCGTTATACTAGGGACCTAGGAAACCTTCGTCCTGAAGGTAAGTTGTTCCCCTTTTTCTTTTCATTTTTGCCCTTTTTTTTTATTTTATTATTTTTTATTTTTAAAAAATATTGACGGCCAATTAACTGTAGTGTATTTTCTTTTCAGCTGTTGAACGTCCGTCCTTAAGCAAGTTTTTCCGTGACCACGTCCACAGAGCTCGTCTTCACGTGGATAGGGACTTTCACTCTTTGGTCTCACTCAGACGCCTTGCCAAGTAGGGTTTAGGTCCTAATCCATCTGACGAAGCTATTGCACACGAGGTCACGGTTAGAAAAAGTAAGTTTCCAGTCTTCATCGTCCTTGCATTTTGTTTTGTCTTATTTTTAAAGGTATTTTTATCTTCTTTCCCTCTTTTTGTTTTTATAAAAGGGATGGCAACAATGAAGGGAAACAAGGGAAAGGACGTAGCTACTGAGGGTGATCGTCCTGAGGGCGACGTCCAGACTCGTCCTACGACTGGGGAGAAAAGGAAAACCCTGTCAAGGAATTTAGATTTGGGGAATCTCCCCAGTCGTCGAGGCAAGAAGGCCAAGCCCAGCTCGACTCAAGTGGTCAAACCTCCCTCGTCTCAGCAGCCAACGCATGTAGTTGATGTGGACTCGTCCACTCCAGTTGAGACTACTCCGTCCCAAGCCACTCCGTCCAGGACTGTGTCAACCCCGTCTCAGCCTCCTAGAATGGCCCCCTCCAATATCATTGAGAATGAGGACTTAGCCTGGGAACGCTTTAAGCAGGCTGTGATGGACGAGGACATAAATGTTTGCTATGACATGTCCCTTAAAGATTTTGAACATTCTGGTGTTCATGATCTTTTCAAGGTAATGTCTTGTCTTGATCAGTGATTCTCCTTCCTTCCTCGTCTCTCTCTCTTTTTTTTCTTTTTTTTTTAACTTGTTTCTTTTTCACAGGGGATGTCAAAGTTTATAGCAGCGTCCAGGCAAGTAACGGGGTTGGACAAGACGAGGATCCTGCTAGAGACGAGGATCCAGGAGTTGAAGGTTGAGGCAAGACAATGGGCTGAAGTGGCTGCCAAGACCACGGACGAGGTGAAGGAGTTGAAGACATTGGTTAAGGAGCTGAGAGCTAGTGCTGCAGAGAAGGATGCTCGTCTTGAGGCCTTACAGAAGAAAAGTGATGAGCACGATGCCCTTCTCTCCAACGCGAAGGACGATGCAGTGGCTGAGTTCAAGTCGTCCAAGCAGTACACTGAAGTCTTGGACACTAATTACGCAGCAGGGTTTGAGGATTTTAGAAGTGAAGCTATGGAAAGGTTTCCTGACATTGACTTCAGTTCCATTCTCCTTAACCTGAACGCTGCTGCCACTAGTTCTCTCGTCCAGACTGGCTCCGATGACGTTAATGTTGAAGACGACGCTACAACTTTGCCCCCTCAGGACGCCCCCAATGCTTCTCCTTCTACTTAGTTTTAGTTTTTTTTTTTATGCACTTTTATTTGGTCCACTCTGTGACCACCTATGTAATTTCAATACATTTGCCTCGTCCGTGGTTTTAGGACGACGCTTTAAACAAGTTTATTGTGATATACACTCAACTTAATGTTATTCTTGTGGCATATGTATGGACGAGTTTTATTTATTTTGCTTACTTAATTTCGTCCATTTTATGTGTATATTTGTCTACCATTTTCATTAGAATTTCAAATGTAGTTCCTTCATGTGACATGGTAGCAATTCAACATTATTGGTCTAAGGACCTGTTAAAACTAACAAAAACCAGCCTGCCTTGTTTATGGACTTAGCTAATTTTTATTCTTAAAAATTGAAGGCTTTCATTGTACTCGTCCATATCTTGGATTGTTTTGACAAAAAGCCTAATTTTTATACTCTGGAGTCCTAAGGCTTCCATTATACTCGTCCATGTCTTGGATTGTTTTAACAAAAGCCTTAAGTAAAATATTGCCAGATGCTTCTTTCGTCCATGGCTTAACATACACTTATCTGTGCATTTTTGCCCATGTATTTAAATGTAGTGTTTTAACTCGTCCGTGTTATGGATGAGTTTGCTTGGGATTCAGGGTTTTGCTTCGTCCTTTGATAAGGACGAGGATGCCCTAATGCTTTTCCCTTTGGAATGTAAGGCTTTGGACGAGTATGCCTTGTGCTTCTCTTTGGGATGCAAGGCTTTGCTTCGTCCTCTGATATGGACAAGGATGCCTTGTGCTCCCTTTGGGATTTTAGGTTTTTCTTCGTCCTTTGATATGGATGAGAACGCCTTAATATTTTGTCCCTTAGGAAAGCTTTTCATTATATCCCTTAAAATATACTTCAAACAAATGCTGTATGGAAATCAGTGAATTACACAACATTATGTACATTCCACAAATACCATTCATATCACAAGCATTGTTCATCAAAGACAAGGCAGGCACCTTAGGCCAATGCCTTTATTTAAACATACAACACCGTCCATAAATTTAACATAACAAAGCCACACCAAATAATATAATAATAAAGTTTAGTTGCTGAGCTCGTCCAGGCTGATATTCTACTGGTAATACTTCCTCAAGTGTTCCACATTCCATGGATGCTCCAACTTCCTCCCATCGAGAGCTTCTAAGTAATAGGAACCTTGTCTTTTGCAATTGATAACTCTATAGGGGCCTTCCCAATTTGGTCCCAACTTCCCATGAGCTGGGTTCTTTGTTGCTAAGGAAACCCTTTTTAGGACGAGGTCCCCTACGTTGAATCGCCTCGGCTTCACCATTGCATCATATCGCCTAGCCATGAGATTTTTATACCTTGCCATCCTCTGCTCAGCGTCCGCCCTTACCTCGTCTATCAAGTCGAGGTTCAGACGTAGTTGTTCCTCATTAGCTTCGTCCTGGTAGGTCGTCACCCTATGGTTGGCCATGTGCACTTCTGCGGGTATGACTGCTTCAGTTCCGTATGCTAGCCTAAAAGGAGTCTCTCCTGTAGGAGTTCTCACTGTCGTTCTATATGCCCACAGAACACCTGGAAGCTCATCTGGCCATATTCCCTTAGCCCCCTCAAGCCGAGTCTTGATTATCTTCAACAAGGATCGGTTTGCAACTTCTGCCTGGCCATTAGCTTGTGGGTGGGCTGGTGAAGAGTAATGATTTTGAATTTCAAAGTGTACGCAAAAGTCTCTGAAAATTGCATTGTCAAATTGCCTTCCATTATCCGATACTAATACCCTAGGCACTCCAAATCTGCATACAATATTTTTCCACACAAAGTTCTTGACATTCTGCTGTGTGATGTTAGCCAAAGGTTCTGCTTCCACCCACTTGGTAAAATAATCAATACCAACCACAAGGAACTTCATCTGCCTTATACCTAGTGGAAATGGACCTAGGATATCCAGTCCCCATTGTGCAAAAGGCCACGGGGCCATCATTGAAGTCAAATACTCTGATGGTTGCCTGGGGACATTGCTGAATCTTTGGCATTGGTCGCAGACCTGGACGTATGCCTTAGCGTCAGCTTGCATATTTAGCCAATAATATCCTGCACGGACAACTTTATGGACAAGCGATCTGGCGCCTGAATGGTTGCCACATGCTCCCTCATGAATTTCTCTAAGTATATAGTTTGCCTCGTCTAGGGCCAAACATCTGAGATAAGGCTGGGAAAAACCTCTTCGGTAGAGAATCTCGTCCATAAGAACATATCTTGCTGCCCTCGCTCTTAGCTTTCTAACTTCGTCTTTTTCATCTGGGAGTTGCCCGTCTTTCAAATATGACACAATTGGAACCATCCAATTCATTCTATTTTCTACTTGTTGCACTTCTGACATATCTACACTCGGCATATATTGGATTTCATCAAACTTGCCTGCAGCTTCACTGGACGAGGCTTCTTTCGCCAAAGCATCAGCTTCCATATTCTCTTCCCTTGGGATTTGAATAAAGTTAACTTCTTCAAACTTTTTAACAAGTCGCATCACTTTGTTTAGATACTTCCTCATGCGCTCTTCCTTGGCTTCAAACTCGCCATTTACTTGGCCCATGATTAGCTGAGAATCTCCAAGGACGAGGAGTGACTCTGCTTCAACAGACTTGGCCAATTCCATCCCTCTGAGAAGTGCTTCATACTCGACTTCGTTGTTTGTTGTCTGGTACTGCAAACGAGCTCTGTGTTTTAACTTGTCCCCTTCCGGAGATTGCAAGACTACACCTACTCCTCCTGCGTATTGCGTAGACGAACCGTCCACATGAACTACCCACTTAACACTTTCTTTTTCAACCACCTCATCACAACTCGAAGTAAACTCTGCAATGAAATCTGCCAGGGCTTGAGCTTTTATGGCATGCCTCGGTTGATACTTGATGTCAAATTTACTGAGTTCTACGGCCCATTGGATCAAACGTCCTGCAGCCTCTAACTTGTTCATGGCCTTCTTTAATGGGTGGTCTGTCATGACGTTAATAACATGAGCTTGAAAATAATGCCTCAGCTTTCTAGAAGCCGTTACCAACGCAAAAGCTAATTTCTCCATTAGCGGGTACCGTCCCTCTGCTCCCCTCAATGCTTTGCTAGTGTAATACACAGGTCTTTGCACCTTGCTTTCTTCCCTCACCAGTGCTGAACTTATGGCATGTGGGGTGACGGCCAAGTATAAGTACAACTCTTCTCCGAAAACAGACGGGCTCAATAATGGGGCTTGGTTGAGATACCTCTTCAAATCTTCAAAAGCTTTTTGACAGTTGTCGGTCCATTCAAAGGCTTTTTTGAGAACCTTAAAAAATGGCAAACATTTGTCTGTAGCTTTAGAGACAAACCTGTTGAGGGCGGCAACTCGTCCGGTGAAGGACTGAACTTCTTTCACATTGCTAGGGGGCTTCATATCTAATATTGCTTGAATTTTGTCAGGGTTTGCTTCAATTCCTCTATAGGAAACCATAAACCCTAGGAACTTCCCCGACGATACCCCAAAAGCAAACTTGCTAGGGTTCAACTTCATATGATATTGCCTCAACGTGTCAAATGTTTCCTGCAAATCGACCAAGTGTCCCTTCTCGTCTTGAGTTTTTACCAACATATCATCTATGTATACTTCCATATTCCTCCCGACCTGTGGACGGAACATGTGGTTGACCAGGCGTTGGTATGACGCCCCAGCATTCTTTAAGCCGAATGGCATTACTTTATAACAGTAAAGTCCCTAACTGGTGATAAAGGACGTCTTTTCCTGGTCCGCCTCATCCATCCTAATTTGATTGTAACCAGAGAAAGCGTCGAGGAAACTGAGCAACTTATGGCCGGCGATGGAATCTACCAACTGATCAATGCGTGGTAGCGGATAACTATCCTTTGGGCAAGCCTTATTCAGGTCAGTGAAATCAACACACATCCTCCACTTGCCATTCGCCTTTTTGACCATTACCACATTGGCCAGCCACTCAGGATAGTATACCTCTCGAATGAACTTTGCCATAATCAGCTTCTGAACTTCTTCCTTGACGGCATTATCTCTCTCTGGGGCAAACACCCTTTTCTTCTGCCGCACTGGCTTGGAGGTGGGACATACACTCAGACGGTGGGTAATAACACTGGGATCTATGCCTGGCATATCTTCATGACTCCAAGCAAATACGTCCTTATTCCTTTTCAAAAAACAAATGAGATCTTTCTTGATCGTTGCTTCCAAATCTGCTCCAACCCTGGTACACCTCTCAGGATCGTCATCATCTAAAGGGATATTTTCCAATGCTTCAATAGGTTCTGCCATCACTCTCCTTTCTTCAATAGTCATTGCTTGAACCTGCTCGTCCGCGGCCAGCATGGCCAGATAACACTCTCTTGCAACTAATTGGTCTCCCTGTACTTGGCCTACCCCATGTTCTGTTGGGAACTTGACTGACAAATGATAAGTAGATGTAACTGTCTTCCATCTGTTCAAAGTTGGCCTCCCAATTATTGCATTGTAGGAGGACGGACAATCAACTACGAGGAAACTTACTTCCATGGTTACTTGCCGCGGATACGCCCCCACTGTCACTGGTAATGAAATACTACCCACAGGCTGCACCTTCATTCCACCAAAACCAACTAGGGGGGAGCTTGTTGGACGAAGCAAGTCTCGTCCCAGTCTCATCTGCTGAAAGGCTGGAAAGTACAAGATATCAGCAGAACTTCCATTATCAATCAACACCCTTCTAGTCTTGTAGTCTGCAATAAGGAGAATGATGACAATAGCATCATCATGGGGGTGATGGACTTTCTTTGCATCCTCGTCCGTGAAGGTGATTGCTTGCTCGTCCATGGTCCCTGCACTTGGCGATCGTCCAGAGAGCTGAACGCTCTGCACTGCTTTCAGGTAGGCTTTCTTTGACTTGGACGACTGTCCTGCAGAACTTCCCCCCAAAATGATTCTTATTTCTCCAAGCGGTAGCCGTGACGGTTCTTCTACTTTGGCCTTCAATTTCTCGTCTTTGTGATCTCGTCCTCGGAAATTTTTCAACTTCCCTTGTCTAATGAGATTCTCAATCTGCTGCTTCAGATCAAAACACTCGTCTGTGTCATGCCCATGATCTCTATGGAAGCGACAATACTTATTTCTATTGCGCTTATTGGGATCTCCCTTCATCTTCTCTGGCTACTTTAAGGAAGGCTCGTCTTTGATTTGCATGAGGACTTGCTCAAGTGGCACGCTTAAAGGAGTGTAATGTTGATTCCTTGCTGATGGACCTGCCCTCTTTTCTCGATCTTTCTTATCCTCCGTTCGTCCCTTCTTTGGACGAGGACCCTGGTCGGACGGACGAGAAGGATTTGATTCTACCCTCTCAGCTCTCTTCCTCTTCTTAGCTATAATAGCATCTTCTGCATTCATGAAATTTTGGGCTGAATGGACGAGTTCAGCCATAGACTGAGGTTCCTTCTCATAAAGTTTATGTATAAACAAATCTGAATTAACTCCGTTATGAAAGGCTGCCAACAGTAGCTTATCATCTACCTCGTCCACGGTCAGGGCTTCCCTATTGAAGCGTGTGATGAAGGAACGCAGGCTTTCGTTCTCCCCCTGTTCTATCGTTAGCAAACTGGAAGTGGATCGTCTGTGGCGCTGATCCCCAATAAAGTTATTAACAAACAACTTGCTTAATTCTCCAAAAGAACTCACTGAATTCGGGGGTAACTTGCTGAACCATACTCTGGCCGGACCCTTGAGGGTGGTGGGAAAGGCTCTGCACATTATTTCGTCTGGAACACCTTGCAAATGCATAGTGGTCTTGAAGGTGGCAATGTGATCAAAAGGATCCCGATTCCCATCATATGAATCCAAAGAAGGCATTTTGAACTTCAGTGGTAGGGGATGGCCATTGATGGAGGCCGTAAAAGGAGAGTCAGTTCTATGAACCAAATCTTCTACTGGGTTTGCCCTCCTCATATTTTCCTTCATTTCGTCCATAGCCTTCTTCATCTGATCCATCTCTCTCTTCAAGTCAGACGCCCTTCGTGAAGTGGTATCCCTTGATAGGCTCCCACGCTGAAAGTTCTCTCTGCCCTCTTGGTCTTGAGTTTGCCCTTCTTCATCCTGCTCTTGATGTGTCTGCCTTCTTAAGTTAACTTCTCTCCGCAACTCCTGATTTTGGCGAGTTAACTCCGCCATCGCAGCCGCCATCGAATGCGTATGCTGAACAGACGAGGCCTGCATATTAGGTGCAGATTGTCGATCGCGATGGGGATTACTTGACGCATCCCTACTCTGTTGAGGACCCGGGCTAGTTGCCCTTGATCTAGTCCGAACCATTTCAAACCCTTTCGTGTGAGAAAAAACTCGTAGAACTGAACAAGTTCAAGAGCGACAACAAAGATGTTTGTTCCCACAGACGGCGCCAACTGATAATTCTTGAAGATCAGTGGGTTGAAAATCTTCAGACTTCGACAATTCTGGGAACTGGGTCCTGTAAAACCAAAACCAATCAGAGTGAAGACCGGTGGAGGCCGGCCTATAACCCTCCGATGATGAAGTTAGAAGGCTTGAATGGAGAGGAAAATATCTAAGTGTTTTCTCCCTTCTCTAAGTGAAAGAAAGAATGTCAGAATCCCCTTACCTTTACGCAGGATCACGCTTATATAGTGTATGGAACGGTTATTGACTTTGATAACCGTTCCTATTGTCGAGGAGTTCACCAAAATCGGAGGTAACTTCCATAACTTCCTTAGACGTCGTTTCGTCTGAACCGATGCCTCTTTTCAAGCAATGGAGGTTTCCATTCTTTTCGGTTAAGCCAAAAATGCTTGGCTCGTCCGTCCCTAATTAAGGGTGGACGAGCCATGGCATGGCCAGGCTTTCCTCGTCCGTCACTTGTGACGGACGAGACCTTCCTTGCCTCGTCCCAAAGGAGGGACGAGGCAACTTGTTTGCTTATTTTTCCTCTTTCTGTTGACGAGCTATATGGACAACTTAAGCTGATAATTTCGTAGCATCATCAATTCCTACTTACATTATGGGCGTTTTCCAATTACCGGTGAAGTTGTGCAATGATTTGAATGCAATGTAAGCAAGGTTTTGGTGGGTGTAGGTCAACAATGAAAGGAAAATACATTGGAAGAGTTGGAGTGTATTATCTCAATCTAAGAAAGAGGGTGGAATGAGATTTCGGGACATAAGGAGCTTTAATTTGGCTATGTTAGCAAAACAAGGGTGAAGGCTTTTGCAAGATCAAGAGTCTTTAATCAATAAGTGCTTTAAGGCAAGGTATTTTCCTCGGGTTTCATTTTTAGAGGCTACTAATGTTCATAACAGCTCATACGTTTGAAAAAGTTTGATTACTGCCCAACCAATCCTAAAGAGAGGCTGCTGTTGGTGGGTTGGGGATGGTGTCAATATTCAGGTTTTCTACAATAAATGGATGCCAAATTATCGAACAAATAAAGCTCTTCATCCACCACTTGATGGAGATTGGGATTGTTGAGTATCGGATGGCCCTCAGGTACAAGACAACGAGGAAGCTAAGGTGTTAGCCTGTAGGTGAGATGTGGAGTTTGCTTTGGAAGCTGGGTTTAGGGAGATTATTTTAGAGGGGGATAATTCTAATGTCATGAAGTCTATTTTGGGTCCAAAGTCTGATAGAGATAGGTTGGGACATTTGTATGAAGATATTAAATGTATTATGTGTTAAGAGGGGTGCCAATTTAGTGGCACATTCATTGGCTAAATTTGCTAGACAAGTAGATGGGGAAATAGTGTGGTTGGAAGAAAATCCCCCACCTGCTACTGAAGCCTTGTATTTTGATAACTACAATATTATGAATGAATGAGATTGCCTTTGAGTTCACAAAAATAAATAAATAAATAAATAAATGTTATATTTTCTTTTTCTTTTTTTGATAAAAATGTTATATTTTCATACATTTGTAAAATTTGTTACCTTAAAATTGATCTAATCAATTCACTTAAACCACTATATTGTTTTAATTAAAATACTTTTTTTTTTTTTTTTAATGCAACAAGTGGCAAAATTGAAATAAGGTGGATAATGTCTTCATAATTTCAACTAAGCAAACAGCCCAACCAATTCTATTTCCAAGACATATTTCACTATTTTTTTCCCCTTGATTTTTATCATCCACACACATTTTCAACCTCGATTTCTACTCTTCTCACTTTTGACTTTCATGATTTCATCACATTTTATGCACAGTTTTATCTTTTATATTTTGTTTGTCCTCCTCTTTCTTCGTAACTTTTCTGCTTCTTTAACCCAATAAACCTAGACTACCTAGTAACAGTGCATTTTCTCCACTCCTCACTCTCAAATTTCTCACTAAGACTTTATCTTTTTTGGTTGTGTTGACACCTGGCCTTGATCAAAATGGTAGCAGAAAAACGGGTGCTATCGTCGTAGGCCTTTATTCGACCACTCGCCTTGGCAATAGCTCCCGCGTGCACAGGGCCCTGTTGGAGGGCCCCTTTCGATATATATGGTGTTGTGTGTTCACGCGGAGTTTTGGGTGCTCTCTCTCTCTCTCTCTCGATGGAGGAAGGTAGGTCTACCTTTGGTTTTATGGCAGGAATCTAGGCCAAATTTTAAGGGTTTACCTAAGGTAAGTGGAGTTGTCACCAATCATTGGGTTTTTCTAAGGTGTGATAGGTCACCTGTTTCTAGTTAATTTTATTACCGATCTTGAGTTAAGAAAAATGGCATTTTTCCTAATTTAATGTGGATGGCAAAATATTTTGATTCTTAGGTCCAGAAGTTTGGTTACATGTGGGGAAGGTGTTAGGCACCCCACAACACCTATCCAAGTACAATCCTTTATTTTGATAAAACCTTAATTTTTGGAAATTGGCAATAAAAACATGATTTTGGAGTTGGCTTTCGAGGTTTTTCATGCATAGGGGCTTTGAGGCTTGGCTTTTGAATGGGTGTGGTCCTAGTCTATGATTTCCTAAGGCATTTGAGCAAAGTGCCGGATTTCTATGGCAAAAATCTGGCAACAAGTCACCTTACTTTCGCAGCTGAAATTAGGCATTTGTTTGCCTTAGGTGACACGGACTGTGACAATCACACTAAAGGGGAAGGGGGGACCAAGCAAGTATATACATACATACATCATGCACAATGTAAGCACACAGAATAGGAAAGTAAATGCCTACATCCCTAGAGCATGGCCCAAAATATAAATGTAGAAAATATATAGGGGTCGTTATACCCTAGAGATGAGGACGAATGGTACACGCCATGATATACCTAATACAGACCATTTAAGAGAGAAAGGGAGGAGGAAGAGAGGGGTTTAAAAGAGTACATAACCAAAGGGAAAAGCTAAACCCTAAACCTACTGAACACAGCCACTTGGCTCATATCGACATGCTTGTGCCTATGCCCTTTTTACTTGCAATTAAGAGACCTTGCCCTAGCTCCATGCGTCTTCACTTGATGTGTGTACTTGCAAAGGCAAAGACAAGAAACCAACAGATAAGCAATAGAAAGAAAATGTGCAAAGAGTGTATGAAAGAGGCATAAAGTAGATAAGCGTGATAGACATGGTGAGCATAGCAAGAAAGCGTGCAAACAAATGAAAAGGCAAACAAGTAGGAAAATAAACAAAGCATAGCATGTGGCAGGAGACATGACAAGCAACAAGATAAGTAGACAAATAGGAAAGCCAACAAGGTAAGAAAACAAGCAAGCAGGCAAGAAAACAAACAAAACTTGGTATCCACAGGAGACAAATGTAGGTCTAGATCAAATGTTAATAGCTTCATTGTGTTGAAGCATGGACAATACACCAGCAAGCAAGACTCATGCATGAACATATAAACAAGTGTGAAAGATGCAAACAAAGCCAACGAGGGGCACAAACAAGCATGGAAAGCATATCATCGCACGAAGTGGAAAAAGCGGAGAGGTATGCACGAAGCAACCGGCATCGTGGTGATGCATCCCAAGTAGTTACATCCAGACAAGGCCTCATGGGTGTCATATGTAACCAAAAAAGATCAAGCCCACGAAGGGTGTCAAGCATGGCAAAGCCTAGAACAAGAGAGGCTGACACAGGCATAAAGCATAGAAGCAAGCAAGCATAAACAAGAGAGGCTGACACAAGCATAAAGCATAGAAGCAAGCAAGCATAGACATGAAAATAAGGTGATCCAAACCCTTTGATGTAGGCCTCGGTGTTTGGAAGACGACAAAGACTATAGGGTCTAAATCAGGTTCGAACCAATAGGCCAAAACATAATAAGATGCAATAAAAGGAACAAAAAGGCTGCAATAGCACATGGCATGACAAACAAGGTCTAGGCTTAAGCACACGAACATGGCATGGAGCGCACAAGCACATGGAAGATGGCATAAAGCATATAGAACATATAAGCAAGGAAACAAGCATGTGGGCATGTGAATGTACGTCTAATAAGCATGTAGGTCTAAGCACGGATGGGGTAAGAAGCATGGGAGCAAACATGTGAGTATGAAAACCTAGACATGGCATGTAAACATCACACAAGGTGCAAATCAATTATTCTAAATGAAGGCAAGCAAAAAGTGCGGATTTAAAGATGATTAAAAGACCTTAGAAGTTGTTTGAATGCCTTCAAACAACTTCCAAAGGGTTTAGGAGCTTCTTTGTGATTTTTGAAAAGTGGGAAGGCTTTATTGCAATTTTAGAGAGACTTGGGGTCAAAATGTAATATTGGAAAGTTTAGGGTCAAAATGGAATTTTGGAGAAAAACTGGGGGCAAAAATATGAATACTGGAAATTTATGGACTAAAACAAGATTTAGGGAAATTTGGGATAAAAACATGAATTTAGGAATTTTTGGGATTAAAACATGATTTTAAGAATTTAGGAATTAAAACATGATTTTTGGGAATTTTGGGATTATGCAAGTATGGGAAAAAAACGTCTTTAGATGCAAACATGATAATATGAATTAAAATACAAATATGGCAAAAATATGTGAATATGCAAATATTGAAAATAAGATGGCATTTTATTAATTGATGGAAAACATGCTTGGACCCTTTTATGTAAAAGAATGAGCTGGAAGTGTGTTTAAAACATGAACTGGATTAAAATCAAAGGTGGGCTGAAAGTGTGTAAAATAAGATGTTAGTTTAAAAGGGAGTTTAGGCCCAGTGCAAGAGTGTAGTGATTGTGGAGGCTTGGGCTATAGAGAGGGTCCAGCCTAAAGCATAAGGTTGATGGGCTGGTTGCATGAAAAGGAGGCCCCTAAGGCCACTCACGGATTGGGCCTAAAGCCCTACCTTCAATCTAAGTTGACCCGAATTGGGTCCAGTATCCAGGTCAGGCCCATTTAGCCCAAACCCAACACTTCTAAGACTTCCCCAAACCCTAGCCATGTCCCTTAATACCTCTGGGACCTTCTCTCTTAACTCTCTCTACTCTCAACTTCTCTTTCTCTCAAACGGACCTCCATGGCCTAAGCCACCTGAGATCATCACCTTAAATCAGTGCTGCCACCATAAGCGGTGGTTCTCACCTCACCAAAAACTCTCACCAGGCTCCCTATCTCTCATTCTAAACCCAAGCTTTCACTCCAATCTTTGAAACTCTCTCAGAATAAGCCTCCATCGGACCTTCATGGCCTGAGCTTGTCATCACAGATCAACGCCACCACCACAGACGGCGGATCTCACCTCACCAAAAACTCTCACCGGGCTCCCTATCTCTCACTCTAAACCTAAGCTTTCTCTCTAATCTCTGAAACTCTTTTAGGCCGATCCTCCATCAGACCTTCATTGCTTGAGCTCGTCATCATAGATCAGGTGCCACCACCATTTAAGAACCCTCACTGATGAAGCTGAGAAGTTCACCAATGAGTCACACAATGCCTTCACGCTCGTATGTTAACCTACACAAGACAAAGGAGAAAACCTATCAAAGGGCACCGGTGTGGTGCCGGCCAAATACCCTCCGAAGGTCAAGTCAGAAAGTATTCTCACAATTCTAGAGTGCTAGAGAGGGTAAAATAATGCGTACCTTGGTTTGTGAAGGTATTGGGGCTTTTATAGTAGTAGAGAGTTAACATCTCTTCCTTGGCGCAGAAGTCTTTTCCTTATAGGACTCTTCTTGTAGAATCCTAAACGTGATGGACAGATCTTCTCCTTATAGGGAAGATCTTTACCAAATATATGAGATTTCTAGAGTCCAAGTAGCGCAAGGACTCTGTTTAGGGTCTTATGAGAATGGGCCAAAATATTCCCACTAAGGGGTCCAACAGGCCCATGGCTAACCAGCCCATCTTTCTTCGCTTCGTCCGTATCAGGCCCGTCCACATGAGATCCGTCCACTTAAGGCCCCATGCAAATGACGGGCTCGTCCATTCTTATGTTCGCGGACTGTAGCCGGCCCGTACAATCACAATAGGCATCCTAGCGTGTATTTTCTCCCTTTTAGTTGCCCCCTCACCCGATAGGTCCGTCACACATAAGAGAACGGACCCATGGGGTGACGGATTTAAAATCTCGATCATGTCTCCATAACACCTAGGTCCGTGAACTTTCATCCGTACACTGCTGGGTCAGAAGTTAACACATTAATAAGCTGTGCCAAGTGTCATCCTGTCAATGGCCATTGTTTTGGAACAAGGCGTCGCTTCATCTTCTGTGCACATGCCTTATAAATATCGATCCTCTGCCCCTCATTTCCCCACTTGTTACTAGAAGAAATTGTCAGAGTGAGTCCATCACACCTGTCAGAGAACAGTCCGTTCACTCACATACCCGTCACCTGCCACATCTTGCTCACTTCGATCTTCTGGTGAGTTATTTCCTATCTGTCCTCTTTTAATTTTTAGCTCTTATTTATTTCTTCACTTTATGCACCCGTCGTTCTTTCCAAACCCGTCAGAGTCTTAGGTTTTGTCCTTACCTGTAGGCCATGTCTAGTGCGTCGAGTAATCAATCGATCGTTCATGACGGGGCGGATTACGAAAGGGTATACCCATCAGGTCCCAAAGACCACGACGTCTCGAGCGAGAGTAGTCTGTCATCATCCTCCTCGTCCTCAACAAATGAGGGCCTGGAGATGATCGAAATCCAAGAGGGATCAGCTGACGACGAAGAGCCAATAATTAGGTTCGTCATGGGAGCTGATGGACTTAGGGAGTTCATCATGCCCCCAGAGTGGACGGTACAGGCCTTTACATCTACTATCAAGGAAGGCCATTTTAACACACTTAGGGCCCGGTACCAAATCCCGACCACATCCCACTCCGTCTACCCTACATGTTAGAAAAATATTATTACGAAGGAGTTGACAGAGTAGGTGTGTACAAACAAGTGCTTAAAGCTGGCCTGAGATTTCCGTTAAGTTCGTTACACCGCGAACTCTTAAACTACCTAGGTATATCCGTCAGCCAGGTGTCCCCTAACGCCTAGAGAGTTTTCATCGTGATGGAGGTTCTGTACGGAGCCATGTCGGACGTTGGGAGAAGGCTTACGATAAAAGAGTTCCTCCATTGCTACCGTCCGGATGAGATAGACAAGTCGAGGGGCATGTATAGCTTCGTCCCTAGGAGCCCCATCCTGAAAGTTATTTTTGAAACCCCAGACTCAAATAGAGACTTGAAAAGCCGTTACTTTTTCATAGAAGGAGATAGTTGGATGTGTCATCCAGGGGAGATAAACTTTATGCCCGTCGACACAGTTTGGGGCATTTTAAACCCATCCGGTATGGCCCGTTGTAAATGACTCCGTGCAGTTTTGATAATTTTTATAATGTTTCTAACGCCCGTCCTCTTTGATGCAATTCGACGACGTCCCCAAATTACACTTGAGGAATTCAGTTTCCTTGAAAGAATTTTTTCAAAGACAAAGCCCGAGGAGCGGACGTGGGCCAAGCTCGTTAACCTCAACACCATCTACTGGTATTGTGACAGGCCCGAGCCAACCCCGGGGGCACTAAAATACGATAAGCAGACCCGTCTACGTGAGTCCGTCTACCCTTATGACCTATTTTTACCGTCATTGTCACTATTATTTCTTAATTCGTTTACCTTTTTCAGAGATAGAGGTTGCAAAAAGGCGAGCAGCCATAAGACTCCAGGCCGCGAAGAACAAAGAGGCTGGAATGGACCCCATGAGGACGGGCTCCAGCAAACAGAATCTAAAGAGGAAATTGCCCGCAAAGGGTGACCGTCCACCAAAGCAGCCCAAGGTCCCCCTAGAGCCGGTCATCGGCTTGATGGCCGAGGGGAGCAAGTCGGTCACTCCGGCTAAACACGGTGTGGGCAAAGGTCTGATGACGGGTCCGTTTGACGACCAAAAGAGGCCACCTGTCTTGCTCCGTGAGGACTCCAAGTATGCCCTGGAGAGGTTGTCGTCGATCATTACCACCGACAACTATGAGGATCTGGGGAATCACTCAACGGAGGCGATGGGGGAGACGGACCTCTTCAACATTGCTCAGGTAATTACTCCGTCGTCCCTGGTCCATCCATTCACCATTTTCTGCTTTTAAACATTTTACTTATGCATTTTTGTTGTCCCTCAGGTTATGATCATGATGAAAGGCATGATGGGACGGTGTCTCAACCACGAGATAACCATTGGCCGGATTCGTGGGAAAGCCAAGGTGATGGAGGAGGAGCTGCTCGATCTTAGGGCCTGGAAGGTCGTTCAAGAGAAGAAGCTAAAGATGGCTGAGACGGCCCGGGACGAGGCTATCCAGCTGACGGACCGTCTGAAGAGAGACCTAGTGGAGAAAGACAATAAGGTCCGTCAGGCCAAGGTGGATGCTGTACACGAGTACCGCGACTCCGACGCCCTCATTACGGAGCTGAGTCTTGTTTTTAACGACGGGTTCGACGATGCTCTCCGTCAGGTGAGGGCGTTGTACCCAGATATAGACTTATCCACCGTCACTGTTACTGCCCCCAAACTGTCAATCGCCCAGCCCGTTCAGTCGGAAGATACTGATACTCTTTTCGACGAGAAGGTCCCTGTCCATGAAGCTCCTATGGATCAAACTGTTGCGGACAGCCAGGCCAAGGATGTTGGGGACCGTCCTGCTGAAGAAGGAGAGGGAGCTGATTTGTAATAATTTAGCCTTGTTTAATTATTCCTCCTTTTTTTTTTTTTTTTTTTTTTTTTTTTTTTTTTTTAAGTGTGGAACAATTTTTAATACCCGTCATGTTTATGGGGTTTATATATACATTGACCGTTTAGTATGTTTACATTCTGCAAGGTCCGTTGACCTTTGCTTTATCTTTGTGGAATGCATGTTTTTATTTTAAAGCATATTTTTATGTTAAAATGAACTCCGTTCCGCTTATACGATTCCTCCGTTCATTAATCGTTTAACCAAAGGTCGTCATCTCTCAAGATGATTTGTGTGACTTATAGAAATACCATTTGTTTTAGAATGGTCCGTTTAGTACGTGGGTTTAGCCTGAATTCTAAGTGCCATCACCCTTTGAGATGACCCGTTCATCTTGTGTTTGTTATTTTTGAGCCCGTCCATTGGGTAGACTTAGCTTATTCCATCCTCTTTGGATGATCCGTCCAACTTGCGGACGTTATTCTGGGTCCATCCATAGTAGTTACCGTCCATTTAGGTTGATCCGTCCACTTGTGGATGTTGTTACTTGTCCGTCCACTATCTGGACTTAGTAGCTACTAGCCTTTTTGGGTGATCCGTCTATCATGTGGACAATATTACTGATCCGTCCACTATCTAGACTTAAGGTTTTCATCCTTAGGATGATCCGTCCATCTTGTGGACAGTCTTACTGGTCCGTCCATCATCTGGACTTAAGGTTTTCATCCTCTTGGGATGATCCGTCCATCTTGTGGACAGTCTTACCGGTCTGTCCATCATCTGGACTTAAGGTTTTCATCCTCTTGGGATGATCCGTCCATCTTGTGGACAGTCTTACTGGTCCGTCCATCATCTGGACTTTAAGGTTTTCATCCTCTTGGGATGATCTGTCCATCTTGTGGACAGTCTTACTGGTCCGTCCATCATCTGGACTTAAGGTTTTCATCTTCTTGGGATGATCTGTCCATCTTGTGGACAGTCTTACTGGTCCGTCCATCATCTGGACTTTAAGGTTTTCATCCTCTTGGGATGATCCATCCATCTTGTGGACAATATTTTTAACCATCTGATATTGAATTAAGCAGGAAAAATTTAGTAGTCTGAAAGAAATCTTTATAGGAAAAAAGGTGTCTGCCCCCTTGGGCTTAAAAAGGCACTAGTAGAGAGATTTGTTCAAAGTAAAGGTAAAGAAAAATAAATAGAAATAGTTGTTCAAAGAAAAACTACTGAAAACTTTAGAAATAAGCTAGAAAGTTGGGGGGGGGGGGGGGTTGGTGCCCTTTTATGTCGTCTTTATTGGTAGTATCTCCGTAGGTGCTCTGTGTTCCACGGGTGTTGCAATTTCCGCCCGTCCATGGTTTCGAGGTGGTAGGTCCCCTTCCTCTGCCAAGACGAGATCTTGTAAGGTCCTTCCCAGTTTGGGCCAAGTTTTCCTTATGAAGGATCTTTAGCCGCTCCCATTACCTTCCGTAGCACAAGGTCCCCGATCTGGAAGTCTCTGTGTCTGACTTTGGAGTTGTAGTATTTTGCCATGAGGTTTTGGTATCGGGCCATCCTTTGTTCAGTTGTAGCCCGGACTTCATCGACTAGGTCTAGCTATAGCCGCAAAGCCCCTTCGTTCTTGTCTTCATTGTAGCTCTCCACTCGATAAGTTGTAAGCCCTATCTCTGCTGGAATGACAGCCTCGCTCCCGTATGCCAACCTAAATGGTGTTTCTCCCGTGGGTGTTCTTACCGTTGTGCGATATGCCCACAAGATACTTGGTAACTCATCGGGCCAGATGCCTTTTGCCCCCTCGAGCCGGGTCTTGATGATTTTGAGCAGGGACCGGTTCGTGACTTTAACTTGCCCATTCGCCTGCGGATGTGCGGGTGATGAGTAGTGATTTCTGATGCCTAATTCTGAGCAGAAATCTTGGAATGCCTTGTTGTCAAACTGTTTTCCATTATCGGAGATGAGTACCCTTAGTATCCCGAATCTGCATATGATATTTCTCCATACGAAGCTCCTGATGTTTTTCTCCATGATAGTCGCCAGAGCTTCCGCCTTAACCCACTTAGTGAAGTAGTCGATCCCTACCACCAGAAATTTCAGCTGTCGCGCGGCCGTTGGGAGAGGGCCCATGATGTCTAGCCCCCATTGGGCGAACGGCCAAGGGGCCGTCATGGGTGTCAGTTCTTCGATTGGTTGCCTAATTAGGTTACCGAACCTTTGACATTTGTCACAAGTCTTGACGTAGGCTTGTGCGTCCTTCTGCATTGTAGGCCAATAGTATCCTGCCCGGATTAGTTTGTGTACTAAAGACCGCGCCCTCGAATGGTTTCTGCAAATACCCTCATGGATCTCTCTCATTACATAGTTTGCTTCCTCGTGGCCCAAACACCTCAGGTATGGTCGTGAGAATCCCCTCTTGTATAAGACGTCATTGATTATTATGAATCGCGAAGCCCGGACTTTCAGTTTTCTTGCTGCGTCTTTGTTGTCTGGGAGCGTGCCTTCCTTCAGGTAGGCCGTTAGTGGCGTAGTCCAATCGTATTCTGGGTTTATTTCCTGCACTTCTGCCCTACTGTTAATGATTGAGGAATTCTGGAGGAACGACAGTACCTGATTGGGGGCCATCATGACCTCTGCGGAGGCGACTTTCGCGAGCCGGTCAGCACATTCGTTCTCCTCCCTTGGGATTTGGACGAATGTGACCTGGAGGGAGTTGATCCATCTCCTGACCTCTTCCAAGTATTTCTTCATCTTTTCCCCCTTACACTCATAGGCGCCACTAATCTGACTGACTATTACCTGCGAATCGCAATATACAACCATGGCCTTGGCGCCTGCTGCTTTCACCAAGTCTAATCCTGCCACCAATGCCTCATATTCGGCCTCATTATTGGTTGTCGGGAAGTCCAGCCGGATCATACATTCGATTTTATCTCTGTCAGGGGTTTGAATTACTACCCCGACGCCCCCAGCTTGCCTGTTTGATGATCCATCCGTGTGGATGTTCTATTGTCTGAGGGCTTGTGGCTCCTGCTGCTCCGTTTGCATGTATTCGGCGATGAAGTCCGCTACTGCTTGGCCCTTTATTGCGGTTCGCGGTCGGTAATGTATGTCAAACTCGCTCAGCTCTATCGCCCATAGGGCCATTCGTCCGGCTGCTCCGGGGCTGCTCATTGCCCTTTTTAGGGATTGATTTGTTAGGACGACGATGTTGTGGGCTTGGAAGTATGGTTTCAGTTTTCGGGCTACGGTTATCAGTGCGAAGGCGAGCTTTTCCATGTGGGGGTACCTTTCTTCAGCCCCCCGGAACCCCCTGCTTATGAAATAGACGGGTCGCTGAGTCCCTTCCTCTTCTCTTACTAGGGTCGTGCTTACTGCCACCTGCGAAGTTGCTAGGTATAAGTAGAGGTCTTCTCCTGGTTTGGACGGGCTGAGCAAGGGTGGCGAGGCAAGGTATTTCTTCAAATCTTCAAATGCCTTCTGGCACTCATCCGTCCACTCGAATGATTTCTTTAGGACATGGAAGAACGGTAGACACCTGTCCGTTGCTTTTGAGACGAACCTGTTCAAAGCGGCAATTTTGCCGTTCAAGCTCTGTATGTCCTTTACTGTCCTTGGCGGTTCAAGCTCCATGATGGCCCGTATTTTCTCTAGATTGACCTCTATTCCTCTTTGGGGCACCATAAAACCCAAGAATTTTCCCGTTGTTACCCCGAATATGCACTTGCCCGGATTCAGTTTCATGTTGTATGACCGTAAGGTATCGAACGTCTCCTAGAGGTCGCTCAGGTGATCTTTTTTGAGTGGGCTCTTGACCAGCATGTCGTTGACATAGACCTGTACGTTCCTCCCTATCTAGTGTGCGAACATTTTGTCCATTAACCTTTGGTACGTTGCCTCAGCGTTCTTGAGTCTGAATGGCATCACCTTGTAGCAAAAGAGGCCTTGGCTGGTGACGAAGGACGTTTTCTCCTGATCAGATTCCTCCATCTTGATCTGATTATAGCCCGAGAAGGCATCCATAAAACTTAGGAGCTGGTGTTTGGCCATAGAGTCGACTAGTGCATCTATCCGCGATTCGCCACTTTCCACTAGCCTTTTTGACCATGACCACGTTCACCAACCACTCCGGGTAATATACTTTCCTAATGAAACCCGCCTCGAGTAGTTTTCCGACCTCTTGCGCTATTGCTCTGTCCCGTTCGAGAGCGAACACTCGCTTTTTCTGCCGGACTGGTGGGGTTGAAGGGTTCATGTTCAGCTTGTGTACTATGACAAAGGGACCGATCCCGGGCATGTCTTCGTGGTTCCATGCGAAAACGTCTTGGTTCCTCCTGAGGAATGTTATGAGGGCCTAGCGTACAGGCTGGCAGGCCAATGTTCCTATTCTGGTCATTCGTTCTGGTTTGGATTCGTTGAGTGTTATCTCCTCCAGCTCTTCGACCGATTTTGCGACCATCCGTTGCTCTTCTATGCACATTGCCTGATGATGATCTTCCATTTCTAGCATGGCAATGTAGCATTCTCGGGCGGTTGCCTGATTCCCTCATAATTCCCCAATCCCGTAGTCCGTTGGGAACTTGATCATCAGGTGGTATGTTGATGTTGCTGCTTTCCATGAGTTAAGTGTGGGCCGTCCGAGAATACCATTGTAAGCGGAGGAGCAATCCACCACGAGGAACATTACATTCCTAGTAAGTTCTTGCGAGTAATCGCCCACCGTCACAGGGAGTGTGATGGAGCCTATTGGGAATACCCTGGTCCCCCCAAAACCGACCAATGGAGCACTCGTCGGCATCAATCGTGCTCTGTCTATCCCCATTTGCTGGAATGCTAGATAGTATAGAATGTCTGCTGAGCTGCCGTTGTCGATTAGTACTCGGTGGACGTTGTAATCCCCCACATGTATGCTAATGACAAGCGCATCGTCATGCGGATGATGGAGTCTCCTTGCGTCTTCTTTGGTGAATCCAATGATAGGGCTCTCCACCCGTGTGGTATTAGGCCTCGAGCCTGTTAGATGGACGTTTAGGACCGATCTAAGGTACGTTTTTCGAGCTTTTTTGGAAAAATCGGTAGACGCGGTCCTTCCCACTATCATCCTTATGTCTCCGATGGGGGGTCTAGGACGCTCGTTATCTTGTCGGGGGGCCGGCTCTTGGCGATTGTGATCCGCTCTCTCATTGCTAACGAACTTCTGCAACTTTCCTTGTCTAATGAGGGCTTCAATCTGCTGCTTTAGGTCGTAGCAATCGGCTGTGTCGTGGCCATGATCTCGGTGGAAACGACAATATTTGTCTCGCGGCCATTTGCTTGGGTCGCTTTTTAGTTTTCCCGGGAATGTTAGTGTCTCCTCGTCTTTGATTTGCATCAAAACCTGGTCAATCGGGGCGTTCAGAGGGGTGAAACTTGTGAACCTTCCGCCCAAAGGCACCTTTCGTCCCTTCTGTCTCCTGTCTTTGTTCTTTTCTGCCTTTGATCTTGACACACGTCCACCTGGCATTCCCTTTTCCTGGGCCTTTCCTCCCATGCAAGTAGCGCGTCTTCCTCATTCATGTACTTGGTGGCCCTGTAGAGTACCTCTGACATGGTTTTGGGGTCGTTTTTGTATAGTGAAAACAAAAACTTGCCCTTCTACAACCCGTTTGTGAAAGCTGCGGCTTCATCAATCGAGAGCGCTTCCTTATTGAAACGGGTTATGTAGGATCTTAGTGTCTCGTCTTCTCTTTGCCTGATGCTCATTAGGCATGCCGTGGACTTCTTGTACCTGTGTCCCCCTATAAAGTGCGAGGTGAACTGAGCGCTTAATTCTTTGAAAGTGCTGATGGAGTTCGGCGTTAGCCGACTGAACCAAATCCTTGCAAGACCCTTCAATGTGGTTGGGAAGGCTCTACACATGATTTCGTCCGGTACCCCTTGTAGATGCATCAAGGTCTTGAATGTCTCCAGGTGGTCTAGAGGATCCTTGACCCCATCATAGCTCTCTATTTGTGGCATCCGGAACTTGTGTGGTAGGGGGAAGGAATTGACGAGGCCGGTGAATGGAGAGTCAGTCCGGTTCTCTAGGTCGTCCAGGTCGCTGGACACTCATCCCTTTAGGGCGTTCATCATGACTTCTATCTGTTCTTTCATCGCCTGCATCTCCGCGAACATAGGCGGAGGAGTCACATCCATGAGGGATGGGAGGCTCATATTCTGTCGTTCTGGCCTGCTTGGGGCGTTACTCCCTTCAGGCCCTTCTCGTTCTCTTTGCATGGCGTTGGTACCTTCCTGATCCTCCCTCCGATTGTGGGGTGCTGTGTTTCTTTGGCGTAGCTGTTCTTCTAGGTCATGATTTTATTTGGTGAGACGCTCCACGGCCGCAGTAAGGGTCTGAACCTGTCTTTCGAGTGCGGTCGTGGGTAGTTCCTCTCCTTGGATGTCATTGGTTGTTGCCATCGAGCGAGTGAGCACCATGCAACCCTTCTGTCTTAGGGATGAAGCAACGTTTAACTTCTTTCTTCTTACGTTCTTCCCACAGACGGCGCCAACTGATAAAGTTGAGAAGTTCACCAATGAATCACACAATGTCTTCACGCTCGTATGTTAACCTACACAAGACAAAGGAGAAAACCTATCAAAGGGCACCGGTGTGGTGCCGGCCAAATACCCTCCGAAGGTCAAGTCAGAAAGTATTCTCACAACTCTAGAGTGCTAGAAAGGGTAAAATAATGCGTACCTTGGTTTGTGAGGGTATTGGGGCTTTTATAGTAGTAGAGGGTTAACATCTCTTCCTTGGCGCGGAAGTCTTTTCCTTGTAGGACTCTTCTTGTAGAATCCTAAACGTGACGGACAGATCTTCTCCTTATAGGGAAGATCTTTACCAAATATATGAGATTTCTAGAGTCCAAGTAGCGCAAGGACTCTGTTTAGGGTCTTATAAGAATGGGCCAAAATATTCCCACTAAGGGGTCCAACAGGCCCATGGCTAACCAGCCCATCTTTCTTCGCTCTGTCCGTATCAGGTCCGTCCACATGAGATTCGTCCACTTAAGGCCCCGTGCAAATGACAGGCTCGTCCATTCTTACGTTCGCGGACTGTAGCCGGCCCGTACAATCACAATAGGCATCCTAGCATGTATTTTCTCCCTTTCACTCACTAAGCTCTCCCTCTTCAAAACTCTCTCATGGTTCTCATATCTATCTCCGATCTAAACCCAGGTGGAGCTTCCTTACTCCACCATGTCGAACAACGACCACCATGAGGGTGCATCCCAATCTCCCTACAGGTCATCCCACTCCGAAATCACGATTAAAACCCAACTCTTTTCTAAACCCGAACCAAGGTCTCACCGAGGATCCTCTACTCTCAAACCCAACAAACACTCTTCGATCTACAAGCGATTAGCACCTTAAACGATGTGAGAACCACAAAAAAAGTGGGTGTGGAGGTGAAGGGCTTCACACAAAAAAGTGGGCGTGGTGCGTAGGCTCACATGCGGTGGTGCATGGACAAGTGTGTGTGCGCTAAAACAGAGTAAGTGCTGGGTTTATGTATTTGTGTGCTCAGTGTTGTGAAATTTGTGTATGAAAATGTAGTGTTGGCATGGAATAGAAGTATAGTGTATGTGTGGTGACTCTGTGAGGATATGTGTATTGTGTACAAAGTGAAAGTGTAAAATACAGAGATAGGAAAAAGGGAAATGAGAGATGAGTTTGAGCTTGATGTACTCCCTTTGCTTTTTGTTTTTGTTCTCTCTGCCTTGACGCTTAGGAGTGATTGTTGTTTTTGTTGGTTCTGGTCTGGTGTTTATGGATGCCTCCATTGGGGTTTAGGGTTTAGCTACAAAGAAAACACAATAACAAGTTAGATTCAAGCTAAAGCAAAACCCAGAAAAATGAGTAAAGAAATGAGGTAGAAAAAGCTTGTGATTTTGTTTGGGTTCTTTGTTGTTGTTCTGAGTCTGCTTCTTCTTCTTTTTGTTCTGTCCTTTGTTGCTCCTTTGGGTTTCTTGCAGTACACTTTTGAGGTTTTGGGGTGATTTTATTGGGTCTTTTGGGAGGCTTTTCTTGGGTTGGAGATGGAGGAAAAGGGAGAGAAGGCTCGAGAGATTTCTCTCTCTGCCGTGGGTCTTTCTAAGGTTTTCTAATGGATCCTTCCTCAATGTAGGAATGTGAGGGTTTTATATGTGTAGTAACGTGTGTGGGAGTGAGGCTAGAGGTGTGAGCTATAATTGCTTGTTGGCCAAGAATGAGCTAGTAGCAGATATGTCCAAAATTGGCTACTTGGGGAATACTCTAGAATTAAGCCATTTCTCATCAACAGACCTTAAACACACTTAATAAACTTATCAAGAGATAAACTTCGTAGGACCAAAATAAAATAAATGTGAAGCTATTGGATCCAATTAAAACTAGTGACAAGCATTTCTTGATAAATCCAATTAAAATCCTACATTAAATGATAATTATGAGCATGTGCCAAGATTAATTTCTATCTCCGTTGCAGCTCACTAGAGCAATCCTGGAAACTTCAGTAACATGTTACATATGCATTTTGAAGGAAATCAACTACCAATTTAAATAACAAAGCTCATTTTAGAGGTGAACCCTTAACTAGCAACATTTTCATTTTCATAAAAATTCAATCAATTTAAGACTGATTCTAGCCTTCGGATATTAAAATAAAGAGTATTCAAAAGTGTTTAATGTCATGTCCAAATAACTAATGAAACCTTTGATTTGACATTTGGAATTCCCATCAATTTTGGGGCCGGACAAAATACGACATCAATAGGTTGTTGTAGTTGTACAGGTATGTTTGTTCATTTGATTTCTTTTCTCTTTTTTCCTTTTGAGGTCTTTAATTGTTCAGAATACAGATTCATTTTAGTTTTAAGATTTTTTATTTTTTTTTTATAAGTACAAACTTCATGCTGGTTGAATCTTGAAGTTCATCAAGTATTGATTGAAACGACCCAAAACACCTGAAATAGATCTAAATTGCCTGATTTTTTTTTTTTTTTTTAGAGTAGAATAGGGGGGTTACCATTTCAATTTGTTTACTAGTACAGTATTTTCCAGCCACAACATAACATAATTAATAACATTACTTAAGAACAGTCACGTTAAAGCTTTCATAATGACTAAAAAGTAATTTTAACTCTCACAATCTCAAAAACCATGCTTTATCAATGATTCTATATCTAAAAGTTTTAGGCATATATACTTTTTTGTTCTTATATTTTGACCATATTTCCATTTTGGTCCCTACTTTTTAATCTTACTACATTTAGTCCCTCAAATCAAAAAGCGATTTCGTTTTAGTACCTATCATCATCTCACTAATAGAAATAGTCTACGTGACAGACGAAGTGTATTGTTGGCATAGTAAATGCTGATGTCTCCATTAAAATAATAATAAAAAATTTTTATTTAGCATTTATAAAATGCCACATCAAATCCACATCATTTTTTTAAATGTAAAAAATTAATTTATTAATTTTAACTAAATAAAAAGCTAAAAAAAAGTATTAAAAACTAAAAATCACAAAAATGGAGATGTTGAGGTCCAAAATATACAAATATTAAAACTTAAAACTAATGAGCCCTCAAAGATAGGAAAGTCCCAATCCGTGAGCCAAAGCTCATTTGAAAATAGAAAAAGGAAAGCCCAAGCTCATGAATGGGCAAGCCTTGGGCTTTAGGGAAGGAAGAAAAGGTAGAGGAAGCTTGGCCAATCCTCTGTGAGAAGAATTCCCAAAGAGCCTAGAAATAGACTGGACCAGGATATTTAGGAGTTACCACAACCAAGGAAGGCGATTCTTGGGAAGTGCAGGAAAGAATCAATTGGGAGTTGGACAGCTCAAGGAAGCATGCTCATGGACACAAAGAACAAAGATAGACATGTTCCATCAGCCACCTATGACTCAGAAAAAAGTTGGTGACTTAGGAATCAGTACTTGGTAAACTGAAAAGGTCTCTCTAGAAGTCTTGGAAAAAGAGATTAAAAGTTAGACCCAGGACCCCTAAAAAAGGAAGGTTAGCTAGGGACTTTTGGGAGGAAAATCTCAAAAGAAGAACGTAGAGAGAAAATGAGGAAAGGACCAATCACCAATGTTGCTGACATAATATTGGTTCTGGTACCCAGGGCAGCAAATGAAAGGAATCAATGACACACTAAAAACCCTAGGAAGGTACTATAAAAGGGGGATCATGCCCTCAATAAAAGGCATTTAGCAACAACTAATCAGGGCAAAAAGAAGCATTACAAAGAGTCACTAAACCTCAAAAAAAAGAGAAAAGAGAGAAAAACACCATGAGGGATCCTATGATAAGTACTTGAGGATACACTTGGATTCAAGGGGATTCAAACTTCACATGTCTTGAAAGCCTACAAAGAGCTATCTAAGTTTGTCACTTTTGAACTTATTTGAACATCATGGCATATCCCAGTGGGAAATAGGGTCCAATGTACTAAAAACTCAATATAATGAAATATCATTTTATTTTCTGAGGATCCCTAACGTCTGTACTTGCTTTTTCTTTATTTTTTAACTATTCCTCAACCATTTATTTTACAATATATATATATATATATATATTTGCATGTATGAATGTGTATATATTGTAGGACCCATGTTTTGTGCATAACTTGGTTCGTAATCAGCCTAATATAGCTGTGGTGAACCAAACTCAGTTCGCCAAATAATAAGTACAAAACTTTTTGGGGGCCCAGGAACCTTGTTTCTACTTAGGCCTGGGTGCTGTCCAAAATTAGAACCGACATTTTAAGGCAACTTTACTAGGGACTAGGCAAAGAAGGGGGAAGAAGCAGCCCTTTTGCAAGGTAGGCTCCAATGCTAAGGAACAACAAGGTTACTAACCTGCCACCTGCAGCATTAGAACCCGTGGGAGAAAATGATGTGGCATCTAGGTGAAGAAATGAGGTACCCTTGGCAAAACATGAAGTTGCCTCAAGGCCAAGGCACGAGATGTGAGAACTAGACCCTATGGTCTAAATAGCAGAGATGATGAAGGACCTCCAATAAGAGATCCGTCTCCTCAAAGAAGGAGGAACCCAAGAGATTAGAGACAATGCCCCTCTCCTGGTCAACCAAGAGAGGGCCTAGCTAAAGGGAGGGTCAGTAGTAGATGGGGGAGGTAATCCCTAATATCTCACCCTAAAAGACGTGAATTCCCTTCTTGAACAAGAAAGGGAAAAGCTCTTGGGAGTCCCCAAGCAATTCTCTCGGGATCCCCCCCTTCCCAGTAGAGCTCCTCGGCAAGCCCTATCCCAAGGGATATGAAATCCAAAATTCCATCTATTTGATAGAAGGAATGGAAGTGTTTTAACATGTGAGCAGATTTATTCACACTATGGGTCCCTATGTTGGGGACAAAGAATTATGTTTAAGGGAGTTCGCTAAGTCCTTAATAGATAAAGCCTTTACATGGTACACCAGCTTGAGGCCTGGTCCCATCAAGACTTAGGATGAAATGATGGACAGATTTTGTGCAAAGTACTACCTAGGTGAAAATAAAGTCATTTTTCAAAGCCTTTAGATGGT
The DNA here is from genome assembly GCA_030445155.1 of Quercus variabilis. Classification (NCBI taxonomy): domain Eukaryota; kingdom Viridiplantae; phylum Streptophyta; class Magnoliopsida; order Fagales; family Fagaceae; genus Quercus; species Quercus variabilis. Next base: position 41,878,118 of record CP129446.1, on the reverse strand, counting down.
GAAGCAAAGGCATGGGGAGAATCCTGTCTAGTTTATCAAAGGATTTGAAGATGTCTCCTTAGATTGTTTTGGGGACCATGAAGAAAAGGAGCTCGTGGAGACCTGCATATCTAACATGCTCCTTGATTACAGGCTTAATTTGGAGAACTTATGCATAAGCTAGTTTACTAATTTCCTGTAAAGAACCAGAAGGATAACATTAACTATGAAAACAAAGAAGGTACCAGTTTCCCAAGCCATGACAACCTCAGTAGGGGAAAAAAGGAAAAAGCCTGAGGGAAAGGTGATCGAGGAACTGCTTGTGTTCCCATGTATTGCAGAGGGGCTAAACCACGTCCTAGATAAGTGGATTGGAGATGGAGTTGTTAAGCCATTCACTATGTCAAGACCACCTACTGAAGAGAAGAGGAAGAGCCCTTTATTTTGTAGGATTCATATCTATGTCAAACATTCCACCAAGGATTGTTGGACTCTTCGGAGACTTTTTCACAAAAAGTTAAGGGAGGGGACTCTAAAGCTTACCTAGTGAGAACTTGAGGTACAAAGGAACCCTTTGCCTAATCACAAAGGAAAAAGGGGTAGTGGCTATGATAATTCATAGGAACTCAGCTGATGCAAAAGCGAAAGAGGAATTTCTACCCAAACACAGTTAGGACCTTCTAGAAAAACCCAAGTTTAGGTCCCTGTTATACCAGTTGGGGTTTGGTCCAGAGGTAAGAAGGATTGCAATAGAATCCCTTATGAGCATAACAATAGACTCAGGGTGGAGTGTTTTACGGTAGAAACTTATGCGAGTAGAGCTTTTTTGGAAACAACTAATGCAATAACCTTCACGGATGAAGATATGGAGACTGAGTACCCAAACCATCGAAGATCCCTCTATTTGATAGCCATCATAAATGGTGTTCAGGTCAGGAGAGTATTGATAGATATAGGAGTTTCACTCAACCTCATTGCCCTGAGTACCATAGAGGCTGTTGGCAAGGTTGGCAAGAGGATCCTGGGGCCTCCTGTGGAGATAATAGGATTTGGAGGAGCTGTAAAATCTACTAAAGGATATGTGCAGTTGGCCCTAAGGGTAGACCCAATAGTAGCCTTGTCTTGGTTCCATGTGATCAACTCAGAGGTTTGAGCTTCTCTCAACTCCGTTGCCCTGAATACCCTAGAGGTTGTTGGCATAGCTGGCAAGAGGATCCTAAGGGCTCCTGTGGAGATAACAGGATTTGGAGGAGTTGTAGAATCTACTAAAGGATATGTGTAGTTGGCCCTAAGGGTAAGCCTAATAGTAGCCTTGACTTGGTTCTATGTGATCAACTCAGAGGTTTCTTACCATATCTTGTTGGGGTGACCTTGGCTCTATAAGCACTGCCTAATTCCGTCAACATACCACCAATGTGTGAAAGGAAGGCTGAATGGGAGACCCATAAGGATCCCTGCCAACCCAAAATCCCTTCAATCAAGGAGAAGTGAACCACATAAAAACTATGTTTTATGATGAGTTAGCAGTAAATGACGAATGTCCCATACTAGGGACCCAGGGGCATTTGTCTTAAAAGAAGAAGAAGAGGCTAACACTTGCGATCTGAGGGATCTCCTAGATGGGAAGAGGCAAAGGAAGTAGGCCAGTTCCTCATGATCCTAGAAGTAGTCCTAGAACTTGGAGGCAGGTTGATAAATCGCTTATAAAGGTACACAAGACCTGAATGCACTCTGTCGGAGGTCCTAGACCACTAGACTACATGATGGCTCAAGAGGAGATCCTAGAGGATATGGAGAAGGAAGCACAGATTCAACCCAAAGAGGAGTTGGAAGAAGTAAACTTGGGGGCTGACCTAGGACCCTTAAGACCTATTTTTATTAGCAGCCAGTTATCAGCTAAAGGAAAAGGAGCAGTTGGTGGAATTGCTGAAAAGATATGTAGATGTGAGTGCATGGACATATGATGATATGCTTGGCCATGATCTCGGGCTAGTGGTCCATTCTCTCAATGTAGGTTGGGGAACTAAGCCAGTAATCTAACCAGTGGTCTTCCACACTAAGGTAGAGGCTTAAATCACTCAAGAAGTCAAGAAGCTATTGGCAACAGGATTCATCAAGACTATCCAACACCCTAAATGGCTTTCCAACATAATTCCCATGAAGAAAAAGAATGGCCAAAAGGATGAATTCCCTCTACCCAACATCAATCTCCTCGTAGACACAGCTGCTGGAAGTTCCATGTTCTCCTTCACAGATGGGTATAGTAGGTACAATCAAATTTGGATGGCTGCCAAGGACGCCGAGAAAACAGCACTTAGGACCTCGATTGGGAACTTCTATTATATTGTGATGCATTTTGGCCTTAAAAATGCAGGAGCCACGTACTAGCATACCATGATAGCCATCTTCCATATGATGCACCAAGAGATGGAAGATTATGTAGATGATATCGTAGTAAAATCAAAGACCAGGGCAAGACACTTCCAAATCCTTGAACGAGTTTTTAAAAGGTGTAGAATGTACAAGCTACGCATGAACTCCCTGAAGTGTGCCTTTAGGGTATTTGTTGGAAAGTTCCTTGGGTTCCTAGTACATTATAAAGGCATAAGTATGGATCTAGCCAAGGCCACTACAATAGTAACCATGAAGAGGCCTACGATGGTTAGAGAGCTCAAAAGTTTTTTAAGAAGGGTCTCTTACATCAGATGGTTTGAACAGGCTTAGCTTTGGTCACTAGTGGATTATCCAAACTATTGAAAAAGGGAGCTGAGTTCACATGGGGAACTAAACAACAGGAAGCCTTCCTAAGGATCCAACAGATCATGTACCATCTGCTTACCTTACAAGCACCAATACGTGGGAGGCCTTTGTTATTGTATTTGGCATCCAATTCTCAGGCAATTGGAGCATTGTTGGTCCAGGAAGATGAAGAAAAGAATGAAAAGCCCATTTATTATGTGTGTAGGGCTTTAAAGCATATGGAAACAAGGTATCCCAAGATAGAGAAAGCATGTTTGGTGGTAATTTATGCATCTCAAAGGCTGAAACAATACTTTTCAGTTAATCAAATTCTCCTAGTGACAAAGTCTCACCCTATAAAAACCCTCCTTTATCAGCCCTTGCTAATCGAAAGGGTAGCCAAATGGCTGGTACTACTTTCCCAATACGATATAGGCCTAAAGACCCCCAAGGTTGTCAAGAGTTAGGCCATAGTAGATCTATTAGCCTAGTTCCCTAGGGAAAAGGAGTGCCCACTAAGTAAAGAGATCTTGGGAGAAGTGGCGGTGGTAGAGCTCCTATGAAGAAAGTGGACTATGAGGTTTGATGGACCAGTAACAACAGCTTCCAATGGCATAGAAGTTGTGCTGAGCTGCGAAGATGGGAACACCATGTTGTTCTCCTTCAAACTTGAGTTCCCTTGCTCAAACAATGCTGCAAAATAGAAAGCGTACCTGACCGGGCTAACTATAGCACTTGGTATGGGTATTCAACACATGAGAATGCTAGGAGATTCCAACCTTGTGGTCTTTTAAGTCAAAGGGGGCTTTGCATTAAGGGAACCAAGCATGGCATCCTATCGGACTTGGGCACAAAAGGTAGAAGGAAGATTCCAAACCTTTAGCATGGAGTATGCCCAAAGAAGTGAAAACTGGTTTGTTGACACACTGGCCACCCTGGGATCCCAGGTACCTTTCAAGGATGAGAGTACCCAAATAAGGGTAAACAAGCAGCAAGGCTCCATTATAAAAACTCTCAAAAGGATGTTTCAATAGGAGCCAGGTGTAGAAGATTGGAGGAGTGTGATAAATAAAGAAATGGGGAAGTTAGAACATGGAGGAAGTATCAAAGAGTTAAAGGATTACAACTTAATAGAAGGAGAGCTGTATAGGAGGCTGCCCGGAAGGATCCTGTCCAAATGTATTAGTGAAAAGGAAGGAAAGCTGAAATTGGAGGAATTGCACAACCAAACCTGTGGGGTTATAGAAAAGGTTAGTCTACATAGAAGGACGCAGCGCATGGGGTACTACTAGCCTAACATGAATAAAGATGTTGCCATTGTACAAGAAAAGTGTGAAAGTTGCCAGCTCTCAGTGGATAAAGAGGAAAGTTACGTAGTATTTGTTGCAGAAGATTGGAGGACCCCATTCGTCGGATACCTGACTCAAGGGATGTACTAGCTGACAGGAAGTTAGCCCACCAACTCAAAAAGCTAGTTGTTCGATATTTTCTGTAGAATGGGATCTTGTTCAAAATAGGATACAATGGGAATCCCTTAAGATGCCTACGGCCTAGGGAGGCCAGAGAGGCAGCAAAGGAAGTTCATTCAGGAAAGTGTGGGAGTCACCCAGGAAAGAGGAGGCTTCATAAATAGCTGCTGTGACTTGAATATTATTGGCTCACAATGAAGAAAAATTTTGAGGGGCTATTTAAAACTTGTCATGAGTGCCAAGTACTAAGGGATGCTGTACACACTCACCTAAATGCACTACAAGATATGACTACCTCGTGACCCTTCCACACTTGGGGGCTTGATCTCATAGGGCTCATTAACCCACCTTCCAACGGCCACATATGGATCTTAGTAGCCACTAAGCACTTACAAAATGGGTAAAGGCTATCCCTTTAAAAAAGGCCACCAGGGTAGTAGTTTCCAACTTCATTTGCGAGCACATCATCACACGATTTGGGTTCTCCAAGAGGCTGATTAGTGACAACGGGGCCTCGTTTGTGAACAAGGATGTGAGGAGCTTACTGGAGAGGTACAACATCAAACACAGGAGGTCCATGCCCTACAACCCCCAAGGAAATGGCCAAGATGAGGCAACCAATAGGGTGATACTGAAGATCCTGAAGAAGATGACACATAAGTATGGGGGAAAGTGGTGCTTCCATTTGACATATGTACTCTAGGCATGCAGGAGCTCCTTGAAGACAACTATAGGATTTTCACCATTTTCCGATGTTTATGGAACATAGGTCATCAATGCAATAGAATTAACCAGCCCTACACCAAGGAAAGGTTGGTGGACTTGGAAAGGCTAGAGGAGAAACGAGAAGTTGCAAAGAGGCAAAGTCAAAGGTACCAGCAGAAAATGGCCAAGGCATATAAGCAAGCAGTCCACTTGAGAATCTTTATGGAAGGGCAACTAATATTGAGGGCAGTAGAATATGTGAGCAAGAATATCCCACGGCCCTTAAAGTTTGCTCCAAAATGGGAAGGCCCCTATGTTGTTAAGGAAGCCCACGATAGTGGATACTATTACCTAGCAAGGATGAATGGGACCTCCTTAGCATATCCCATAAATGGAAAATGGTTGAAGTAGTACTATATGTGAAGTTCTGGGTACCCCAAGCACCTTTTGTCATCCTAAGTTTTGTCAAGTATTATCATCCTTTATTAGGCACTTTCACCCAGTATCTTTTATCATATGTTGTTTTGCCTGGTATTTTATTCAGTACCCCTTTTTTATAATCTATGTGAAAAGGCCATTCTATAGTTGGCCCACTTGTTTTGCGAACAAATCTCCAAGTCATTATGATGAATTACAATGAAGCTATCTTTTAAAAAAATATTAAGGCCATGATTATGTTTTAAGTAATCAATTGAACACATACATTTAGCTATGACTATGCTTGAAGAATACTACACATGCATATGGCCTAAGTCTAGTCGAGATCTTGGTTGAGTAGCTAGGTTAGTACTTGATTCAAGAACATAATTATCTAGTACATGACCCAGGACCTGCCCTAAAATGATCCAAGTGCATGGCACAGGACTTAGGATGGGAATAAGCTTCCTAAGTACCTAGCCCAGGAATTGTCACAAAGAAAGCCCGCCTAGTCCATGACCCAGGACTTGGATCAGAATAAATCTCCAAAGTACGTAGCTCAAGGCTTGTGTAGGAGCAAATTCACTAATTACCTGATCCAGGACCTGCCATAGAATAAAATTTTAGGAACCATGGTCCAGGACTTAGTCCCTAAAAGAAAAGAAAAAAAAAGGGAGGGGGTGGAGGGGGGGGGGGGGGAGAGAAAAGGCAGTATACAAAAAAAAAAAAAAAAAAAAAAAAAAAAAAAAAAAAAAAGAGGAAGTACAAGAAGCAAAAAGTCATTAAATTGCCAAGAGTTCACATATCTACCAAAAAAAAAAAAAAACATAAGAGCCTATACATGATTAAAAAATAAACATACTAGTTTGAACTACAAAAAAAAACTAAGGCTTAAGACCAGCCAACAAAGAGCCTTCTCAAAGAATTACAGGGGTAAAGGAAGTAGCTAAGGAAGAAAGGGCATGCTGCTTCCTAGTCTTAATGTCTTGCAACACCTTTTGAGCATGAGCTAGAGCCTTTTCAGCAACAACAATCTCAGCATCAAGGTCCTTGGCAACCTTCCTCTGAAAAAGAGTATGAGCTACTGACCGAAGGTACTCCAACAAGAAGGAAAGGCTAAACTTTGCCTCTATAAGATCCTGCACCACTCCCTCCACTCCAAGGGTCTCTCCGCAGACAAAGAATCAAGAGGGATGTCCTTCAAAGAAACCAGCACAGCACAAAGAAATTCCATTAGAATGTTCCCCAAGAATTCACCCCTTCTAAATCCATTGGTGAAGTCCCTGTGGACTCTGAGTAATCCCTCCAGGAGTGGTAAGCCTTTAGTAAGCACAAAGAATCTAAGGAAGTTGGTGTAGGGTGGTCCAAAACAATCGAAGTGACTTGCAGGGAGGCTGTTGAACTCTAGAGAATCAAAATGGGTTAGGAAGGCGGGAAGCCTTGAGCTGGGGTCTGTAATAGTTGTTGGAAAAATATATGTTTGTATCGCATACAAGACATACATAGCAGAAAATTAACAAATCTACTTCATTTGCAATTGATAACATGTACTATGTAAATTTCAAAATATAAGAACAAGAGAGTGTACCTTGGTGCGGTGAAATTCAAGTCCAAAGATTTGAAGTACTTAAAAACACTTTTAATCTTCACTCCAATTCCACTTATGCCCAAGAAGCGTAGTCTCTCAATCAGTTTATATGTGTGTGTTCAAGGGAGAATAAGAGAGTGTCCTACACTCACATACAAACCATTTCATTTTACAAAATTCTATATGTTTCTCTTCTTATAACTGATTATCTAATTGAGCTAGCCTTTTAGGCCATTCCAATTGGGCTTTAGTATGTGACTTGGAGTGAGACCAAAAGGGAACAAATAAGACTCTAGCTTTGATGTGCCTTGGGATTTTCTGTCAACTCTTGACAAGTCTAAAATTACCGTTAATTATATTTAATACCACTATATAAATATAATTGCACTCTATGCCTTATTAATAAATTATATTCCAAGACTTTATTGTATATGTAACCCCTTTATAAAATATTCATAGTAATACAAAGTTATGAATGTAGACTACCACTTTGAAAATTACTACATCATAATCTTTGAATACCCGGTTTAATCTTTTAAGGTAATCATCATATATTTATGAAATCCAATTTCATAAATATATACTTTAGTAACTCCTTACTAAAGTAGTTAGGCCTAACATTCTGAATAACCAAATCTATTAAACTTATCTCAAGAGAATATTTTATATCTCCATTAAGAGATTATGAATTCCGTCTTGAGAATATATGTTCCATCAACACTAAATGTGGTTGCCCAACTTTTCTAAGATTTTGATCGTTACTTTAGATCTCACCTACACTACATGATCAGGTCCATTATTCTCTCAAGATTAAGAATTCATGTAAATAGAAGTCATGAGATTTATTATTCATTTGACAGTCATTAGGAGAATAATAAATCTTACAGCGGTCCAGTTCAATATGTCTTAACTCTTAAAACATATCAACATATCAACTAGAAGTCTCCACGTCCATGATCAAGACAAATCATCTTAGTTGATATGTTATAGTTTTCACAGATGAAATGCCTAATTTCATCACCGACTATGAACTAAAATTCCGAGTTTACAAAGAACTTGTGATTTATATCTGTAACTAAATCACACAAATGACATACTATGCATCTTATGGACTATATGATATGACCAAATATTTATGTTACCATTATTTTAGATAATAATAAAAACAACTTCATTAATCACAACATTAAGTCATACATAATGTCATATATAGCATTATACAATAGGATTTAAGGGCATTAATCCTAACAATAATCATTTCTGAGGTCCCCTCTGTTGCTATATCCTTCTCCTTAGGAAGTGAAAGACCCCCAAGCTTTAGGGTAGTTTAAGAGATCCCAGTTTAAACCTCAATAACTTGAGTAGTTGGGAGGCTTCTTTAGTAGTCACAAGCTTTGGCTCCTTGGTTCCCATCTCAATATATGTAGAATTGATGAAGTCATTAACAAGGAAAAATACATAAGGTAGAAGGAAAGGAGAAAGAAGAAAACAAAAGATAGGTACCAGCTTCCTGTGTAGGGATTTCCTCTTGAACCTAGGTGACTGCCTCAGTCGCCATAGGAGATCCACTTGCCTACCCTTCTGGTTCCTTAAGGGGCTCTGTAGAAGAGCACGTGACACGTTGAAGAAAAGAGGGAGTAATCTTAGCAAAATCACTAAAGGAAGGAAGGGACAGAGATGGTTGACCCATGATTGAGGGAAGAAGAAAAATAAAAAGATAGAGTCACAAAAGGAGGAAACACACCTTCAGAGGCCTTTGTCTCCAAGGTAAGATCAATCTAAAGGGTGATCTAAGGGCTGAGTTAGCCTAGGAGGAGAAAGGTAGTGTCTTAAAAAAAAAAAACAATAAAAGAGAGATGAACAATATAGACGCACATGAATTTAGGAGAGAATGAGGGACAAGATAAGTCATACCTATTCTTGTAAATGAGGTTGTGGCCCCAACATATTCCTTAGCTACCACGGGTCTAGTAGCCTGCTTAGCAATCACAATTCTAGCTAGATCAGGAGTCTTTCTAGACGTGGGATCCTCAAGGCCAAAGGTCTGAGTAGCTCCAAGATCCTGAGCAACTAAAGCGATGGAAGCTTGCACAAACTTAGTACCCTTGACCACCTCAGGAGCTTGCTCGACTTTCTCAGCCACCTCCTTACTTGGGACTTCCTCCTCCATATCAGAGGCAGTTAGGGGCTGAGATGCCACCACCTCCTCTTGCAAAACACCACCAGCCATAGGGAAAGGCACACACACCTACAAAATAAAGGAAAAGGAGGAGAATATCAGGAAACTTAATAGAAGGAAGAGGCAAATTTTAAAGGATAAGGTTAGAGAAAGAAGAAGGGAGGGATGGAAAAGAGTTACACCACATTATCACCAGAGAAGGGCTTTTTGCTCTCTTCGAGTCGGACTTATGCTTAGACTGGAAGATGAAAACCCACTTATGAGTAAAAAAGAAAACAAGAAAAAAAAATGAATGATGAACTACATAGTAAAAGGAAAGAATATAAGAGTCGGCCCAAAAAAAAAAAAAAAAAAAAAAGGATGAGAGAAGAAGGAATGAGGCCTTGCCCTTCTCTCTCTCTCCACAGGATCTACAGAAGTCTTTTGCTTACTACGAGTATGCCCAGAAGGTCCTTGGGGAGATTGGGGAATAATGGCAAAATGCCCCAAAGAACCTTGGGCTAAAGAGGTAACACCTACAGAAGAAACCCCCTCAGGGGAACCCATAGGAATCTGAAAAATAGAAGTTTCTACCTTAGTCTTCACTCTGATCTTTGGGATGGGAGGATGGCTGACCTCCTTCTCAACAGTAGAAGGGTCCACTTTCCTTGGGTCCTCAGATATAATAAGTTGCTTGCAAGCTGAAGCAGTCTTTCTCTTTTTGGTACCTTGGCCAACTTTAGTACCCTTAATACCCTCCTCAGCCTAGGATTTCTTGCCTGCCTCATTCTTGACCTTTTTCTCCTTGCTCTTACCAATACGAATTGCAGCACCAATTTCCTCAACCACCCTCTCTTGATTGGCACGCTAATGGAAGAGCAAACAATCAAATCGCTCCCTGGCCAAGAAGTAGGGAAGTCACTAGCATAGGATACCCAGCCACTCCTAGTAGCATGCCATTCCACAAAACCAATTTTACAGCTTATTGTAGTAGACACAATACCAGTAGTAGGAAGGGCCAAGTGCTTGTTGAAAGTTGGAGTGGATAAAAGATAGGGTCAGGGGTCCTCCCAATTGTACTTGGACCAACATAATTTGAGAAGGATTTCTGAATTCTCCTCCAATAACCAGAAAAGCTATTAGAACCAAAGATTGCCCGCTAAGAGTTTGGCACAACAAATTTGGAGCTCCTCTATGACCAATAAGAAAAGGCCTGAAGCCCCAGAAATGGATCTAAAGAAGGAAGTGAAGGGACCACCTCCTTAAACACTGGCGGGATATCTTGGTCCAAATTGCCTAAGTACCCAGTGCACAGAATAGTAGGGGTACTTAGGGCCACTTGTTGAAGGAACTGGGAGCCATGAGGGGTTGGTATAAGCAAGGTACGCCAAGCTGCTCCCATCTTCCCAACAATCAAAGGTGTGCACTGGGGAATTTAAGAAGGAAGAAAGTGTTGGGGTTTATGCCCTAAAATTCAATTTATTGGCATGTCATAAATAATTAAATTGTTTAATTATATGAGACTATTTATAAATGAACAAATGGGATATTATCATATTCCTTGAGATGCATTGTATGTGATTTATGTGATTTAGTCATAGAAGATATAAATCACAAGTTCTGTGTAAACTCAAAATGTAGTTCGGAGTTGATGATGAAATTGGGTGTTTCATATGTAAAGAATATAACACATCAACTAAGATGGTTTGTCTTGATCATGGAAGTGGAGACTTCTAGTTGATGTGTTGATATGTATTAAAAGTTAAAACATATTGAACTGGACCGCTATGAGATTAATTATTCAATCAAAACTATGACCAGAATAATTAATCTCACAACTTCTAATTTCATAGACTCTCAATCCTGAGAGGGTAGTGAACCTGATCATGAAATGTAAGTTACTTTGATATATCAGAAGTGAGATCTAATATTCACGGTCAAAACCTCAATGTGTTTGGTAACCACACGTAATATTGAGGGAACACATATTCTCAAAATGGAATCCATAATCTCTTTTTATAGAGACATGGAATATCCCCTTGAGATAAGTTTAATGGGAACTGATTATTCAGGGCACCCACTTTAGTAAGGAGTTACTAAAGCTTATATTTATTGAAAGTGGATTTCAATAAATGTGAATAACTAAAAGATTAAACCGGGTACTCAATGATAAAATAGTTGCTTACAAAGTGACAGTTTATTATGACTTTGTTCCCTATGGATATTAGTTGTAAAATAGTTGTTTACAAATAGTTGTTTTCTAGACATATTTCCTCTCTCTCAAACACAAAAAACACATCAAAGCCTCTTGATTTTTCCTTCTTCAACAAAAATACAAGGTATTGTTCTTATACCCAATCTTCTTCTCCTTGGTTCTACACTTTTTTTTTTTTTTTTTATAAGTAGTTCTACACTTTGTATTTGGGGTTTAGGGGTTTGGATGTAGTTTTTTAGCTAGTATCCACACCCCTAACTTTCTAAATCTTTTCTAATATTTAACTTGCTCTTTGTTGCCTTAATAACATGATTTATTGCTTTCCTTAGCATGTTTCTTACTTTATCTTGCTCCTAGCATGTTCTTAGTTTAGATCCATGTTATTCCATGCTTGTTTACATGTTATTTTTCTTGATCTACATGTTTTATGCTTTATGTCATTCTTTAGATGCTTAGATCTCTTTCCCATGTGTTGATGTTCAAGTTTACATGCTCACATGCTTGATATTATGTCTTCGGCCATGCCTTGCTTAGATCTACATGTTTGTATGCATGTTCTATTCTCCTATGCCTATGTCTATACCTCCACATGATTGTATGCTTGGATTCATGTTCTTCCATGCTTTTATGCTTACATCCACATGCTTAGATGTACATTTACATGCCTACATGCATATTTCCATACTTATATGTGTGGATCGGTGTGTTTACATGCTTAGATCAATGTTTCTACATGCTTTATGCTATCTTTCATATGCTTGTGCACTCCATGCCACGTTTGTGTGCCTAGACCTAGGCTATGTTTGTCATGTCATGTGCTGTTGTAGCCCTTTTGTCAGTTTTGTCTCTCTTTCCTATGTTTTGGCCTGTTGGCTTGGACCTGATCTAGACCCTATGGTCTTTGTCATCATCCACGTACCATGGCCCATATCAAAAGGGTTTAGATCACCTCTATTTGCATGTCTATGCTCGCTTGCTTCTATGCTTTATGCTGGTGTTAACCTCTCTAGTTCTAGGCTTTGCCACACTTGACACCCATAAAGTCGTAATTTACAACTATGTGTTTTGTTGGCTTTTATTTTGTGCCAAATTTGATTGTAATTATGTTCAATCTTTTATACCTTGTATTATTTGTGGGATTTCATTGTAAGGGTTGTGAGAGAGAGAGAGAGAGAGAGAGTGAAGACTCAAGGCACGAAGACTAAAGCTATTTTCACGGATATCTCGCGACTAAGCATCCCACAAAATGATGCATGTGCCCTGTACATGACTGGAATGCGAAGAGTTAGGATAGGATGAAGACAATTGTGTTTCGCGAGTAGCTCACGGGTAAGGCCTTCTCGTGAGACACCGCGAAACATTTAGACTGTCATTTCTGATACACACTTTTTGTGCTTACATTATTTATACCTACATTACCCATAGATGTTGAGGAGTGTTTCTAAGAGAAAACCCTAGCCACAAACCTTGATAGTTAGAGATTGTTATACCCACATATCTCTACACATTTGCTTGTGGATTTTTCTCTACTCCTACCTCTCCATTTCCATACCATTGAGATGTTAATAGCCTAAACACTTACCACACCTTTTTAGAGTGTTCAATGAGATTTCGGTGCTGCTAGGTGGCATTGGAAGAAGCAAAGGATGGCAGATGCAACATGGAGCTTTTTGCGGGATCCAGAGAGCTAGACAAGACACGATTCCGAGTAGCCTTGTAGGAGTAGAAGCTTGGAGGGCTTAGGTAAATCGGGTAGATTAGGCTTAGAGGATCCCTTGCTAACTCATGTATCCCAACTGATTGTCTAGTGGATTGATTGCCACTTGGAGGGCGGCTAAGAGGTTTTACACTGAGGACTTCGGTTTCCTCTTCGATAACACATCGCTATGTTGTCTTTGTGTTTGCATTCTTCTTCCCTACTCTTTTACCTTTCATTCTACTGCTGTGTTATAATGACTATGGATTAGAGTAGTTTGTTTGTTTATCCGCATTTACTCTATTCCGCACTTAGTATTAAGTTAGAGTAAAATTTATCGAGCCGTAACTTTAATTTAGGGTTCTAAACAGCTATTGTGTTTTCAACACATTTTCGAGCATTCAATTGGTATCAGAACAGGTATACTCGCTGTGGTTTTATTACCTAAGTGTGATCCTAGACCCCTTCGCTTGCTATGGAAAGTGATATGGCAAAGGCCAACATGAAGCGTAGTAAAGGTGTTTGTGATAATGACTCTATGAGCATATTTGGAGATTGTCCCAGTAATGAGCTTTTAGAGTTATTCAAATCAAAGAAAAATGCTAGAATCTTTACTGAAATCATTAGTTCATAGAAATCATGATATTCATAATAGCTTGTGTGAGTCAAATTCCTTAATTGATAAATATAGGAAAAGGAATAGACATTTGTGTGATAAACTTGATGATCTGAAAAGAAAGCTTGACTCATCTATTAATGAAGTATAGAAAGATGAGTCTTGCTTTGATGGTCAAGAATGCCTATCTCGTGCTTGTCTTTTTGTTCATACCGCTTTGAAAGCGTTTAATTCATATTTCTGGTATCTTAACAGTGGTTGTTCAAGGCATATGACTGGAGATAAATCCTTGTTCAAAACTCTTAAAGAGAAGGAAGAGGGTTTTGTGACATTTGGAGATGGTAATCACTCTCAAGTTCTTGGAAAGGGAACTATTGATATTCTAGGACTGCCTTTATTGACTGATGTGCTATACATTAAAAGATTAAAAGTGAACTTGTTGAGTATCACTCAAATATACGCTGAAGACTTAGTCCAGTTTTCAAAGAAAGGGTGTCTAATCCTAAATGAAGAAGGTGTTCAAGTTTTGAAGGGACTAAGGACAACCGACAATTGTTATGGGGTTATTCCGAAACCTGGCATAGCATGTTGAAGTGCTCGAGGGAATCTTTTGGAGTTATGGCGTTAACGCCTTGGACATGCAAATTACAAGCAAATGGAAAAAGTCTCAAAGCTTGAAGCAGTGGTAGGTTTACCAAAGTTTGGGAAAATTGAGAAGAATGTTTGTGGTCCATGTCAATTGGGAAAACAAACAAAGTCAAACCACCCTAAAGTAAATGTAGTTGCTACATCTCACCCTTTGGAGTTACTACATGTGGATCTAATGGGTCCAACGAGAACAAAAAGCATAGGTGGAAAGTGCTATATTATGGTGGTAGTTGACGATTTCTCGAGATACTCTTGGGTGGAATTTCTTAGAGAGAAGTCAGAAGCATGTGACAAGATGGAAAGGTTATGCAAGAGGCTATAGAATGAAAAAGGGAGTTCCTATAGTCAAAATTAGAAGTGATCATGGGAAGGAGTTTGAAAGTGCAAAGTTTGAAACATTTTGCAATGAACACGGTATCAAGAAGGAATTTTCAGCTCCAAAAGACTCCACAATAGAATGAGGTGGTTGAAAGAAAGAACCGGGTGATTTAAGAGATGGTAAGAGTAATGTTACTCAACAAAAACATTCCACAGAAGTTTTGGGCTGAAGCAGTGAATACTTCATGTCACATTTAGAATAGGATTTACTTCTGAGCAGGAATAAAGAAGACATCGTATGAAATTTGGAGAGAAAAGAAGCCGAAGGTAAAATATTTCCAAATATTTGGAAGCAAGTGTTACATTCTCAATGATAGGGAGAATCCTAGAAAATTTGATGCTAAGAGTGATGAAGGGATATTCCTAGACTACTTCACAAATAGCCGAGCATATAGTATAAAATAAGCGCATTAAGATGGTGATGGAATTTATAAATGTGGTCATTGATGACACCATATCTGAAAAGGATATTAATAATGATGGTGAAGGACCAAACCTTAAGAAGAGTGAGGGTGATGACAACATGTCTCAAGGTGATGATGCTAAGAAAGAATCACCGGAAAAGGAGTCTTCACCTCCTATATCAAGAAGGGAAACTAGATTAACATAAGGATCTTCAAGCCTACTCACCCCTCCAGAAGTTCAATCTCCAATCTCTCATGATGAGGAACCTTCCACTTGCAAAAGACCATCGTCAAGGGTAACTCTCAATCATCCCTCAAGCAATATCATTAGGAATGTAGATAAAGGACTTCGTTTGAGAAAAGGACCAGCCTGTAGTGTGAATCATGTGACGTACAACTATTATCTTGCCCAATTTGAACCTAAGAAAGTTGAGGAAGCTTTGAAAGATGAGAATTGGGTAGAGTCCATGCACAAGAGTTGCATCAATTTGTTAGAAATGATGTATGGGAGTTGGTACCAAAACCCAAGGATACACATGTAATCGGCACCAAGTGGATCTTCAAGAACAAGACCGATGAAGATGGTGAAGTTGTCTGAAAAAAATTCTAGATTGGTGGCTCAAGGACATACTCAAGTTGAAGGCATATACTTTGATGAGTCATTTGCTCCAGTTGCAAGACTAGAGTCAATTCGAATTCTTCTCTCCATAGCATGCATTATGAACTTCAAGTTTTATCAAATGGATGTGAAGAGTGCCTTCTTGAATGGGTTTTTAAACAAAGAAGTGTTTGTTGAGCAGCCAAAGGGGTTTCAAGACCCTTATTTTCCGGACCATGTGTTAAGGCTAAAGAAGGCATTATATGAGCTGAAACAAGCACCAAGAGCTTGGTATAATTGCCTCACCACATACCTCTTAACTCATGGTTTTAAGAGATGTCAAGCTGATCGAACTTTGTTTGTCAAAAGAGATGAGAGATCTCTCCTTGTTGCTCAAGTATATGTGGATGACATTGTCTTTGGATCCACAATCGATCACCTAGCTCATGAATTTTTAGAAGAAATGAAAAGGGAGTTTGAGATGAGCATGATGGGGGAACTAAACTACTTCCTAAGGCTTCAAGTGAAACAACGGAAAGATGGGATATTTATCTCTCAAGAGAAATATGCTAAAAATCTTGTAAAAAGATTTGGCCTAGACTCTAAGAAACATATTTCCGCTCCCATGAGTTCCTTGGCAAAACTAAGTCATGCTGTAGCCAGTGTAGAAATGGATTCAACATTTTATCGAAGCATGATCAGTAGTCTTCTCTATCTCACTGTGAGTAGACCGGACATTGCTTTCAGTGTAGGATGTGCTCAATTTCAGGCAGCACCCAAAGAGTCACACTTGACAGCAATCAAATGAATTATCCACTACATCAATGGCATATCTGACTATGGAATTTGGTATTCAAAAGACTCTAATGAGTGCTTAGCTAGATATTCTGATGCTGACTGGGGCGGGTGCATTGATGATAGGAAAAGCACTTCCGGTGGTTGTTTCTATCTTGGAAATAACTTGGTGTCATGGATGAGCAAAAAGCAAAATTTAGTTTCTCTATCAACAGCTGAAGCTGAGTACATTACAGTGGTGAGTTGCTATGCACAATTATAATGGATGAAGAAGCTTCTACATGATTATGGAATTACTCAAGACACTATGTGTGTATTCTGTGATAATACGAGTGCCATAAATTTGTCAAAAAATCCAGTTTAACACTCGAAATCAAATCATATTGAGATCCGGTACCACTTCATTTGAGATTTGGTGGAGGAAAAGACTGTGTATTTAGAGTTTATCAACACTGACAACCAGAAGGCAGACATATTTACTAAACCTCTTGATGGTCCGAGGTTTGAGTCTTTGCGTAAGACCATTGGTGTTGGTATCATTCCTTGAACTCTATCTTTTGTGTGAATCTATTTTGCTCATTGTTGCATACCTAGTGTATAGGTCTTACATGTTCAGTTAGATCATGTTTCTTTTACTAGTTTTGATTTGTACCTTTCTTTCTTTTTTTGACCTTCTTTACTTGTTTTGTTTTTGAGTGTGTTCAAAATATACAAAAGCCCATAAAAAATGAAAAATCTTCAAAAAATTTGATTGCTTGTGTTGTGTATATCACATGTGAGTTTGGCCTAGTACCTTCGTACTAATAGCGTAGTGCATTTACGAGCTTAGCTTATTTTGTATGCACATATATTTGTGTAGGAGAAATCTTGAAAACTATGTGTGATTGTTGTAAATAGATTTTCAAGCTTGTCATGAATGATTGGTCAATAGTCTTGATGGTTTTAATACTTGCATAGATTTGTGCCTATATATCTTCCCACTTTATTTTTATGTTTTTGCAATAGAGCTCATCAAATGTAAATCTCAAAATGAAAAAGAGATTATGAGCTGCAAAAACCTATCACACATACTAGTATTTGACTAGGAAAAAGGGAAAGCAACTTTTGTATTGAAATGTATGTGCCCAAAAAACCAAAGGCTAAATCTCAATGTTGAAATATCAAAAATTTCAAGCACTGATCTCAAAAAGAGATGTATTATCAAAAAATGATCAAATGTTATGATTTATGTAGAAGCCAAATGAAAAGCTTCTTTGTTTAATAATCATTCTCTTGTGGGAGGTCATATATGCTCATCTAATACTATATATAATAGCAGAAGCTTTAAGGAGGT
The DNA here is from genome assembly GCA_030445155.1 of Quercus variabilis. NCBI lineage: Eukaryota > Viridiplantae > Streptophyta > Magnoliopsida > Fagales > Fagaceae > Quercus > Quercus variabilis. The sequence continues at coordinate 41,860,380 of CP129446.1, read as the reverse complement.
GTTGCACGATAGGAAAAAAGGCCCCTTAAAATGTTGCCACGTATACAGTTTTTCCTTTAAAACACCGTATGGTGTGTTTGAAGACTCACTTTAAAGTTACAAAATAGTGCATGTTGCACCGCTTGAGCGCTATAAATTTTATCCATTTACCGTGCACACGGTTTAAAAACAGAAACATCATTAAATTGAAAGAGACTGAGAGAGACTCTGATAAATAGAGAGTGAGAGAGGAGTCGATTAGGCACAGAGAGAATAATCTGAGAAAACTACACAAAGCCCATAGTTTTCGATAAATAAAAAAAAAAAAAAAAAAAAGGGTTAAAATACTATTACACTTGAGATACTGAGATGGAGAGGGAGGAAAAAAAAAAAAAAAACTTGCGACACAGAGATGAGAAGGAGACACAGTTTGTACGGTCAGCCATCACCATCATTTTCCCACCATTTTCCGTTCCCTTGCTAGACTTATACCTCCAGAATCGGCATCGGTAATGCATGAAAGAATTAAGATACGAACATCGAGAGAACTACCATCAGTAAGGGTTTTTTTTTTTTTCTTAGATCTGGGTATGAAATATGAATTAGTTTTGAGAAATTTGGTTGGATTGATTTTTATTTAAGTATATGGTTTACATTAGGTTTTGATTTGATTTTCTAAAATTTGGGGTTATATACGATTTAGGTTTGGAAAGGGCAAAGACAGAGAAATAAGAGAGAAATTTCGCTATTCGGAAAGAGCGTTGGTTATGAGAGAAATCTAACATCTTCCTGCCAAACCGCTAGAAACCTTTATCGGTAATTTTTTTTTTTCAAATGTTGCTTTAAATGTTTAAGTTCTTAAAATTTTCTATTGCATGTTAACAATGTTCTATTCAATTTTTATCTATTTTAGATTAGTTCTATGATAGATTTGGTTTGATCCACTTCAATCTTTGTTTCCAAAGATTCTGATCAAGAAAAAAGAAAACCGTCTCCCAGTTCCTCTCAAAAAAACTTTATTTCCAGTTACACTAAATCGACCTTTTTGATTTCTGATTTTTCCAAACATAGAAGTAGAAGGAAGGAGTATGAAGTCAACTAAAAAGAGTTCCTTCTGAATTTTTACGGGTTACTATTCTTTCTCTGACTTTTTTCCCCCAAATATAAAGTTAAATTAGTTCCGTTATATGTTTTCAACTTTTACAATTGCAGTTGGATTTTGGTTCTAGTAATTAGGGTTAAGAAAATTAGAATTATGATATGTGACTATTTTTTAAAAATTATTTTGGTAATCGGTTTTTTGAATTCTTCTCCTTTTGGATTTAAATCATTCAAATTCTTTTTCTACAAAAATGAAGTGGAATATTTCTACAATCTAGAGTCTCTAATCTAATCAAAGCAAAGGTACTAATTTCTTTTCCTAATATTCTTTTCTATTATGATTTGCTGTCAATTTAGGAATTTGGATTCATAACCCTTTTTGTTTGTTAAAATCAAGGAAAACCCTTCACAATATGAAAATCCTGCCTCATTTTTAATGGCCTCTTACCTTTTTTTTGTGTGTGTGTGTGTGTGGAAGGGTAAGTGAAATTGTGGGATTTTGAAATCTAATAGTATAACTTTCTTTATACTAAGTTTATTACTTTGTAGATTTTGGTTGGTATTTAAAAAAAAAAAAAAAAAAAAAAAAAAAAAAAAAAAAAGAGACTTTTAAGTCTTAATTTTGTTGTTTTTTATGTTTGCTTTTAATGGGTTTAAATTGTGAAATCGGAAAGTATAATGTTCTTTGTACAAAGTTGATTACTTTGTACGTTGTGGCAAAGATTAATTTTGTAAGAGTTACCTAAGCTTTGGTTTAAGTATTTGGTCTTTTGGCCTTCAATCCAGCCACTTTCCCTTATCCTTTCAGCCAATTATATATCACACTCAAGCATTTTACTCTTTCGATGCCATTTTGCTTGTAACGTTTTATCTCCTTTTCATAGCTACTTTCCCTGACTCAATTGGAGCATGTTTTGGTCACATTGATTTCACCTTCTAATTCAAGGTTTGATTATTTTCTATTCTATAAAGTTTAATTTGTTTGTCTCTCTGCCAACCACCCCTTTTTCTCAAAAAAATTTGTTGTTGCTAGGGTGGACTTAACTAACAAACTTTTTATTATATGCGCGGAAATTGTTTGATAGAATACCTGAATGTTTTCTTCTTTTTGTAGAATCTAACATTGTAAAATTTCCATTTTACAGGTCTATTACGTGGACATGTTTATTTCTTCCTACAGTATATACAAGATTTGGTAAGGCCCAACAATTTAGCTCCGGGTTTTCATCCTTTGTTCAATTTTGTATCAACTTATTTTTATGTAATGTAATTTTATGTTAAAAAGTAGGAGCAAGCGTGGGCAAGTTAGAAAAGCTAAGGTCTTTCCCCCTTTAGTTGATTATATAGACGCTCATTTGCTTGGACTCAAGCTCAATGTCTAACAAGCAATACAAACGCCAATTCATGTTCCCTGTTTTAGAGATAACCAATATGAAAATTGATTTGAAATTTTTTGTCAACCCATTTTATGTATGGTGTTAGATGAAAGATATTTTATTCTTGGTCTCAAGTTTTTAAATAGTTCTTTGAATTGTCTATATAAAATATTTTTGAAAAAATGCTGTCTAATTTTATAAACAACATTCTGGTTTGCTTGATCAGAGTTGGGATATTTGTAGTCTAATTTTAATCTAACAAGCTTAGGTTAGAGGTTTGTGATGATGCCTTCTTAGTTCTTAGTGTCCATCTATTATTTTCTTTGGAAAGTAGAGGAGACACCTAGGCTATAGGGATTAGTCTTTTGCGACAAGGACCAATTATAAGGCACTTAAATGAATTTATGTGCTTCAAGTTGAAGACACCCCAAAGTTGAAGACCAAAATGAATTTGGTGAAGGTTGTGAAACAGTTGATGCCTTATAAGTTGTAACTTAACAAATTTTATCCCAGAGTGATGATTCCTTCATTGTTCTCTATGTGTTTAATTTGATATCCTTATTGGGCACATTATTACTAGAGGTATTAGCACAAGTCTAATGATAGTTTCCTAATCACTGACACAGTTTTTGTCTAGATGAAAAGTAGTTTTCTTTTTTCTTAATATGCATGTATTTTAATGCATTTCTACTTTTAAGTTCCTACTTTGTATTTGCCTTTGAGAGGCACTGAGTAGAGTTCAATATTGCAATTGCTTTGAATTTAGTGATGGTATTAACTTGACATGTGATTACTTTTGTCCAACATTTAGTTGATCTATTCTAATATTATTTATTCACCTTTGTCTTTGGATATCAGAGTACATTGAAGATGCCACTCTTTACCTTGATGCTGCATCTATATAAAGTTTCCAATTTGTTGGGGGCATTTCATGTGTTGCTAGACCTAGGAGTTTATGTTGTTTGCAATTTGGAGAGCATGTGTTTTGTTGATGCAGTAAGCTAATAATGTCATGTATATCTTGAAATATCTTTTATTCCTTCTTTCAATCTTCTATGGGTAACATTAAATGACTTCACATGTGAACATTTCATAAATAGATATGTTTGTATCAATATGTGTGTGTGGCATACATGTTTGCAAGTGTCCCAGCTTTTGTAGCTAACTTATTCAACCCATGTCAAGCATGTTGCAATTTACTAATTTGAATTTGCTTTGAATCCTAGGTGGTAGTTTGGAACTAAAAATCTGATTCTGGAAGGAAAATAGTGGGCATCATCTCAGCATATGTTTGTTAAGCAAGATTTGTAGCTAAATTTACCTAGTATCTCATCTGTCATCCCTCTACCACTTGAGCCAAGGCCCAATTGCAACATTTTACCTTTTTTTTTATTTTATTGTTATTTTTGGTGTGTGATGTGTAGTTACTTTTTTTCCCCTTTGGATAAATTAGTCTATTACATTACTATATTTCAATATATATTGTTGTCATTGTTGAACGCATTACTAGGACTTTACTCTAAATATTAACTTTGTGTTCCTAGATAATTAATTTCTGAAATGGTGAAAAATTAAGGAACTATTACATGTGTTTTACATGCAAGCCTCCTACAGCTTATTATTCTTTGGTCTACAGGTGTGTTTTGAGGATGGTAGGTTATATTAAAAACTAAATAAAAAAATATTAAGGATTAATATAACTAACTAGATAAGGCCTTGGGGAGAGATGGAGAGACACAAAAATGTATTAAATGAAATGCACTATTTCACTATAGCTAAAATAAAAGACTTGAGATTGACAAAACATTTGTAAGAGAAGAAAAGAGAAAAATCTAAGAGGCCTTTACTAGCATCATGTAGGTGTTTGTAATGTGAAATACACATTTTATATCAAATTTTATTCTATAATATTCATCCAAAGTTTTTTTTTTCTTCTCATTACTTCAATAGAATAATTATAATAGATATATGTGTGCAATTTATAATTATTACTTCTTATGATGAACTCATTATTAATAAAATTCTATAAAAATTATATTATAAAACGCATTATTTTAGAATTGTATGGTTTAAAAAAAGTGCAAACTAATACCATGTATAATTTGAACCTCTTCTAAAATTTTTAATTGTACACGTGCATGTGCTCGGGGCCACATACTAGTTTCTATAATTGAGATAGTCCACTTGACTGAGTACCAATTGTGTATGACTTGATTGAATTGATCACTTAACCTTCACTCTGGTCTAAGGACTATTCCACATTTGATATTCACCCACAACACACAAGACTTTGTTCAAACAATGCTTTTCTCATTTGTGTAATTGTACATGTTCAAATGTGATGTGTATGCTCAATTACTTGTCGATCAAACCCAACAAGATTTTTGAGTGTTTTATATGTTTTTGAAAGTGATTTTATACTTTCGTGCTTTTATTTTTTGTTCAAAATGCATTTTTGTGTTTTTCTTTAAAAACAGGTTCAGAGGCTATTTCGCGAGAATCTCGCGACTTAGAGCTTCCTGCTAAATGTGCTTAAAGGAAATTAAGAAGTCACATTTTCATACAGAGAGTCTCGTGACTGCCTCGCAAGTATTTCATGACCAAACTCTTCTCACGAAATGTTTTTAGGCAAAAACTGAAAATTTCTCAATTTCATATAGAGGCTATCGCGATTGTCTCACGACTATTTTGCGACTAAAAGCTTCTCGTGAAAGCTTTAGTGTGTCTCATGACTAATATCGCGACTGCCTACCCCATGAAAAACGCGTGTTTCCAGTTTTTATGTAGCAGATGTGACATTTTTTCAAAATCACTTCACTTCCCTCGCACTGTCTCTCTCGAACCCCCTTCAACCCAAATCTCATTTTCTTTCAAAAACCCATCTTTTTCAAGATAATCTCTGCTCAATCACTTCAAGGTATGTGCTTTTAACATTCTTTTTATATTTTCTACTTAGATTATGTAGATTTTAGCTCAGGGTTTTGAAAATTGGGAATTTTCGAAAAAGGGATTGAGGTTCTTATTTTTGCGAAATGTTTTTCAAAATTTTGATTGGGCTGAGTCCCATTTGCTGTGTTTGTATTTGTGTTGACCCCTTGTGGTAATCTAAACATGTATTAAGGCATTTTCACTTACGTTCATGCATTGTGCATTGGTGTAGTGCATTGTTGCGTGTTATGTGTTTGACAGAATGTCCTAGTGACATCCTTATGTTGAATTGGACTCAAATGAGTTCCAATACTTCAGTTTACTGTTGATTGAACATGTTTGACATGTTTTGGTCAATGGGTGTGTGTTTTACACACTGTGCACATTTTGTGCCTCACAATGCCATGCCATGCATCTCTTAGGCACACCTCATGCACCTCATGCTGCACTCACATGCATCAGCTCATGCACACACATGCACAGTCACTTACTTCATGCATTATGCTTCTATTTACATGTTTTTAACACTTATGGCATACTGTTTTAAGTTTGCTTGCTCTGTTTTGAGTTGATTATACTATGCTTTAAGTTGTTTTACTTATGATTTGGACTAACTTGAATCTAATCAAGTTTTATGTTCTGTTTTGTGTTTGTGCACTTATTTTTGTCCTTTGTTCTCTGTGTAAATGTGCAGATGTCTCCTACCAAACATTCTGCGACCAAGAAATCCACAAAATGTGCTTACACAGATTCTGACAACTTCAAATCTATTGAGGCAGATTTGAAGTATAATGATTGCTACAAAAGAGCCATGATTATCGTGGAAAGGGTCGTGAAATTAGATACCCTTGAGTACACCTTCATACCTGAGGTGTTCAAGGAAAGGATGTGGACAAAGCTGCTGAATCCGGTTGGAATTGTATACTCGGAGTTTGTAAAGGAATTCTTCTTAAATGCAAGTGTGGAAGGGGATCATATAGACTGTTGGGTGAGACACAAAGAGTTTGTCATCACTAAGGAAAGCATTCAGGAGTTCTTAGAAGTTCGTCCTCCTTCACAGCCAATTATAGTCCAATATGAGGATCGCTTGGACTCTATTGAGGAGATGGTGTTGACTCTTGGTGGTACACTTAAGAAGACCTCCATGAACACAATTCCGTTCAGTCCGAAGATGAGGACCTTAGCTTATGTGATGATCCATAGTATGTACCCTGTCACCAACCTCACGAAATTGTCCACTCCAAGGGCAATCTTCTTGTATGATCTCTTTACTCAAAAGGAGATTGATATATGTGGACACATCTTCCATTTATTGAAGAAGAGCATTGAGAAGCAGAATTCTAGAGCAGTCATGCCATTCCCCTCACTCATAATGGACCTCATTGCAAAATCAAGGCTCAAACTTCCGAGTGGCCTTACTGTGGTTCAGAGAGACTATCCTATTGGTGCAAACACAGTGACTAGGAGCATAGCTCACATCAAAGGCTCCAAAACAGGTATGCGTACAATACCACGAGCTCGTGTTGAGGAGGAGGGAGGAGATGCAGAGGAAGAGATTGATAGATTCACTTTTGCCCCAGATACTTCAACACAGCCATCCTCTTCAGCACCTACACGAGAACTTGACAGACTTGATTGCCTTCTTGCTAGAGTGGACCAGCTGTATACTTTGCTAGACTCCCATATGCAGCACATCGCAGACCAGTTTGCTTATGTCCACGGTCAGATCACTGCCTTATCCTCTTAGATCGATGATTTGTCAGTCGACCAGGATTCAGATTCAGAGTCTGATCAATTCTAGCCTCTTTGGCTATTCTAGTCAAAAAGGGGGAGAAAATTTTGAGGGGGAGCTTGCATAGTTGAGAGGGAGCATAGCTTAGACCTTAGATACATTGGTTTAGTACTTTTGTTTATTACAGGCGGTTTAGCTTTATTTATGTTTGCACGCTTGCCTACATGTTTATGCATGAGTCTATGTGTCGTCCATACTCCAATCCAATGGAACTATGGACACTCAATCCAAACCTACATTTGTCTTCCTAGGACATCCCCCTTTTGTTTGATAACGTGCTTCTTTGCTTCTTTGTGTGCTTCACATGTTTGTTTTCCCCCGTTTGGCATCTTTTTTTAGTTTGTCTTTAGCATGCTTTTCCTTCCATTTGTTTCTTTGCTTGTCTACTAGCTTGTTTCTTTTGTTTTGAATGTACATGCATGGAGCAAGGAAACTTGGAGCAAAGGTACGACCTCCTAGTTGTGAGCAAAAAGGACAAGGATGCATGCAAGAGGATGCAAGCCCATAAAAGGCAATGTTCAGTAGATTAAAGGGCTTAGCCCCTCTAGAGTGGTCTTCTCTTTCCCTCTCTCTAAGCCTCTTTCCTATAGCATGTATTAGGGTCCCCTTCCATGTACCCCCTTTTATTTTCCTCTGCCTTGCTTAGGCTACATTCCCTAGGTATGACAATGTCTATTTTACATTTCTAGTACCTTGCTTGGTCATACCATTGGAACGTTGGCAATGCCTAATTTACTTTCCCGCTCTGTGTCAAAGCATTGTGCATGATGTATATGTGTGTGTGTGTATATATATATATGTATATGCCTACATGTGTGTGGGTGATTGTGCACTTTGTATGATGGACTCTCGTGGCTACGTGAGCAACCCTCTCTAGTCATGAGAACTGTTGACCCTGTAATATGGGTATGTGCTTAAGGCAATTATTGTAGGTGCATATTCATTCTATATTGTGTGCATGATCATCGCAGTGTGATTGTCTTGATCCATGTCACCAAGTGACATCGATTTCCCTATGTATGCGACACACATCAACATGCTTGACATTTTGTAGGGCTTTGGCTAACCACAATGCGAGCCTGTCGATACGCACCGTATACACTGACGCGAAACCCTACAAGTGCGCCATTGCACACACAACGCGAAACTTTATTAGATTTTCACCGTAAAAATGGGCATCCCCATTGCCACATTCTCACATCAAAAGCTTGGTGAGAATAGTTTTTTGCGTGCTATGACACATTTGAGGTGAAGCACTACCTGATTTTCGCCACGAAAATAAGGCGAAATACTATCGGATTTTCATTGCCAAAATTTGGCAACGACTCCAAACACACTTGGAAAGCATCGATCAAGACCACACCCATTTCGAAACCAAACCTCAGAGCCCAACCCATTTAAAACCCCGATAGCTAATGTCAATAGCTTGTTTTCAATTGTCAATGTCCTTAAATTATGATTTTACTCAAACAAAGGAATGTCTATGGACAGGCGTTGTGGGGTGCCTAGCAACTTCCCCACACGTAACCAGACTTCCAAACTCAAGAGTCAAGATTTTTTGCCCATCCACAATAGATTAGGAAAAACGCCCTTTTTCTTAACCTAGGGTTGGTAATACAATTAAATAGAGGCAGGTGACCGATCACACCTTAGAAAAAAACCTAATGATTAATGGTGACTTCACTTACTCTTGGTAATTTCCTTAAAATTGACTCATATTCTAGTCACACACCCAAGTTATGACACATCTCCATAACAACTCCTGCATCGTGAGAAAGTCACGTGAGTGTCGCCGCGATGGGTGGTTAAGCAACCGCAAAGCATCGATAGATTGGTGACTCCACTAGGGACACTTAAAGAGTTTAGCCTTTAGAGCTTTTGATAGGATCCTAAACTTTGGACATTGGCTTTCAAAAACATTGAAATTGGCATTAGCCTCTGGGGCTTTGTTTTTTAAAATTGCTTTTACTATATCCCAGTAAACTATTTTCAAAAATAAAAAATATTTTCCAAAAATGATTTTCAAAATGGTTTTCCAAAAACCGACTTTGAGGTATTTTTATATGTGTGAAGCTTTACCGCTTTCCTAAAGCATGCTTTACAGCTTTCCTTCACATGTGCGAACCTACAGTAGTAAGATTTAATTTCTACTTCACCTTTATTATGCATATAAATGTTGTGCTTGGAAAGTGTTTCCCCTTTCATTTCAAAATGCATGACATCACCCCTCATATTGAGTCGAACCCGAGCTTAGCATTGAAGATGCTAGATGTGTATACCATAGATAGTTACTGGATGCTGAATTGTAGGCTTTTCCTGGGTCCATGGGTGGGCAAGATTATGTTGAAAAGGCCCCCTTGATCCGCTCTATCCCATAACTTCTATGAAGGGGAGGATTAGATGATCGAGGTCCACCCTAAGAATAGGACCAACTTACTAGTTAAGTTGTGTCTCATATAGTTGGCCTAAACTATGTCAAACCTGTGAAGACTAGGAAGAGCCAAAGGTATAAAGTAACAAAATTCAACCCAATGATTATAATTGAATCACAAATCGAAAGTATAAAATTTGAACGCCATAAGGAAAAATCCTTGATAAGTTCACTAGTTATTTGAAGAACCAATAGAAGAAGCAAACCTCACGTTTGTCTTGATTTTCATTCAAAATTAATTCCTTGATTACAATGAGTGCATGCTATTTATAAAACATGGCTAAAAATAATAAAGTAGATAAAAAAAAAAAAAAAAAAAAGGACTAAATAATAGAAGCCTAAAATTAAGGTTGATTTGGTTTGAAATTAGCAACTCCTCCATGCCAAAAATTAACTAAAATGGGCAAGGAAATCATGCCTATGGAAGGCAAGTCAATCAGCCAATTAATTGGTATGGAATTGGAAAATAAATCAGCTCCGCCATGCCAAAAATAAACTGAAATAGGCAAGGAAATTAGGCCTAAGGAAAGGAAGTCATTCAGCCAATTAATTGGTATGGAACTAGAAAGTCAATCAGCCATTAATCCACACCATTGCTACGAAAATTATGCCCAATTAAGCAAGACCAGCCCTATCAATAGCTTGGATTAAATTTATTACGCCTTCATCTTCTTTTAGGCCAAGCTTGGAATGCCCCATTTTAGAATCAACCCATTAAGTGCTTCTTTGATCTTCTTGGATCTTGCTCTCCATCTAGAACATGTAATGGATCCTTTAATGACGCTTGTTGATTCTCATCAATCTCACCCTAGGTGACACAATCCAAAGCAACGCCGACAGTGAATGACTACATTAAGCCAACTCTAGTGATCTTGTAGAGAGACCAAGTGTATGCCCTAAAATGAACCTCTGAAGAAAGGCCGGAATATTGTGGGTGCAGGGTTAGGATATACTCGTATGCCCACCATGTCAAAATCTACCAGCAACCCTTGAGGCTCCTAAAGCCACATCGTGAAGCCTGCCTCAGGAAAGCGATGAAGAATCCATAAGAGAGGGACCCCACAATCATAGGCCTTTATATTTGACACTACTCTTATGGCTCCCAACAACTTGCAAGTCAGCACCGACCAGTGGTTGCCAACCAGGCAACCATTGATGAAATAGAAAAAGAACCACCTGAAGGAATAGGACTCTTTTAGAAATGGTTAGGTCCATGATGAGTTACTCAAATTTACCAGTTTCTTTTTGGGGATATGCACTAAAAATTGCAATGCATATTTTGAATTTAGTTCCATCAAAATCTGTTCCCAACACACCCAAGGAATTATGGAGTAGGCACAAGCCTAGTATAAGATACCTCCACATTTGGGGATGTCCAGCACATGTGTTGAAAGGGAAGTCTGATAAGTTGGAAGCAAAAACAGAAGTGTGCATGTTTTTAGGGTATTCAAAGGAAACTAAGGGTTATTTATTCTATAATCATAAAGATAACAAAGTGTTTATTAGCACCAATGCCAAATTTTTAGAGGATGATTATGTGAATAATTTTAGTCCTAGAAGTAAAATTGTCTTGGCTAAAATAGATGAACCTATAATTGAACAACCAATACATGAAACTAAGGATGATGTGGGTGTATTAGATACACCACAAGACATTACTCATAAGATGACTAGTACACAGGTGCTTTGTCATAGTAGGAGAATTGTTCGGCCTCCTATAAGATTTATAGGTTTGGGAGAAACTTATGAAGCTATCCTAGAAGAGGCTGAATCGGATCCCTACACTTATGAAGAGACAATGAATGATATAGATGCACATCATTGGGCCCAAGCTATGAAATCTAAATTGGATTCTATGTATTCAAATCAAGTATGGGATCTTGTAAAGGTCCCTAATGACATTGAACCTATTGGTTGCAAATGGGTTTATAAGAGGAAAAAAGGGATATATGGAAAGGTTGAAACATTTAAAGCAAGACTAGTGGCAAAATGGTATACACAAAAAGAAGGTATTGACTATAATGAAACCTTTTTGCCAGTAGCCATGCTTAAATCTATCAGAATTCTCTTATCCATTGCTACTTATTATAATCATGAGATTTGGTAAATGGATGTCAAGACTGCATTTCTTAATGGCAATCTTGAAGAAGAAATCTATACGATGTAACCAGAAGGTTTCATAACAAAGAATCAAGAGCATATGGTATGTAAGTTGAAAAGGTCCATTTATAGACTTAAGCAAGCATCTAGGTCATGGAACATCAGATTTGATCAAGCAATCAAATCATTTGGTTTTGAAAAAAAATCTTGATGTACCATGTGTGTACAAAAGACATAGAGATAAAATAGTAATGTTCCTAGTGCTTTATGTTGATAATATTCTACTCATTGGAAATGATGTAGGGATAATGTCATTGTTAAAGATTTGGTTGTCAAGCTAATTTGATATAAAGGACTTAGGTGAAGCTAACTTTATTCTGGGGATCAAGCTTTGGCGAGATTGCAAGAATAAGATGCTAGGTTTATCACAAACTGGGTATAAGGTTCTAGAACGGTTTAGCATGCAAAACTCCAAGAAATGATTACTTCCTTTTAGACTTGGAGTTCCTTTGTCTGATGACCAAAGGCTTAAGAATATTGAGGAAGAAAATATAATGAGACAAGTTCCTTATGCTTCTGCAGTGGGAAGTCTCATGTATGCCATGCTATGTACTAGACAAGATATTTGTTATTCAATTGGCATGGTCAGCCGATATCAATCAAATCCAAGACTTAAACATTGGCAAGCTATAAAGCATATTCTCAAGTAACTACAAAGAATGAGAGATTATGTGCTTGTTTACCATAGTGAGGATTTGATTCCCATTGGTTATACAGATTCAGATTTTCAGTTAGATCTTGATTTCAGAAAGTTCACTTCAGGTTGTGTGTTCACCTTGGGAGGTAGAGCCATAAGTTGGAGTGTTAATTAATCATGTATTGCCAACTCTACCATGGAAGTTGAATATGTTGCTGCTTGTGAAGCAGCAACGAAGGATGTTTGGCTCAAGCAATTCCTTTACGATCTTGGTGTTGTGAGAATGGAGCAAGTTCCAAGGATCCAAGGAATCACAACAGTGGAGTGGTTGCACAATCCAAGGATCTAAGGAATCACAAGAAAGGGAAGCACATAGAAAGAAAGTACCACATTATTCGAGACATTATTGCTCAAGGAGATGTAGTAGTAGCAAAGATTGATAGTGCAAATAATCTAGCAGATCCTTTTATCAAAGCCTTGCCCCAAAAGACTTTTGAGTCACATTTGGAGAGAATGAGAGTTAGATTAGTGCACAATAGTCTTTAGGGCGAGTGGGAGATTGTTAGGATTAGTGCCCTTAAATCCTATTGTATGATGCTATGTATGACATCATGTACGATTTAATATTACGATTAATAAAGTTGTTTTTATTATTATCTAAAATAATGGTAACATGAATATTTGGACATTATTATATAGTTCATGAGATGCATAGTATGTGATTTATGTGATTTAGTCACAGAAGATATAGATCAGAAGTTCTTTGTAAACTCAGAATTTTGGTTCGTAGTTGGTGATGAAATTAGGCATTTCATCTGCGAAAACTATAACATATCAACTAAGATGATTTGCCTTGATCATGGAAGTGGAGACTTCTAGTTGATATGTTGATATGTTGATATGTTTTAAGAGTTAAGACATACTGAATTGAACTGCTGTGAGATTTATTATTCTCCTAACAACTATCAAATTAATAATAAATCTCACGACTTCTATTTGCATGAACTCTTAATCCTAAAAGAATAATAGACCTGATCATGAGGTGTAGGTTGCTTTGATATATCAGAAGTGAGATCTAAAGTCACGATCAAAACCTTAGTATGTTGGGCAGCCACATTTAGTGTTGATGGAACATATATTCTCAAGATGGAATTCATAATCTCTTAATAGAGATATAAAATATTCCTTTAAGTTAAGTTTAATGGGTTTGGTTATTCAGAGTGTTAGGCTTAACTACTTTAGTAAGGAGTTACTAAAGTATATATTTATGAAATTGGATTTCATAAATATATGATGAATAACTTAAAGGATTAAACTGGGCACTCAAGAATTAAGATGTAATAATTTTCAAAGTGGCAGCCTACATTCATGACTTTGTATTACTACAAATATTTTATGAAGGGGTTGCATGTATAATAAATTCTTGGGATATAATTTATTAATAAGGCCTAGAGTCTTATTTGTTCTCTTTTGGTCCCACTGCAAGCCACACACTAAAACCTAATTGGAAAGGCCCAAAAGGCTAGCCCAATTAGATAACCAGTTAGATACAAAGGGAGAAACATACAGAATTTTATATATGATACATCATTGTGAAATGGTGTGTATGTGTGTGAGTAGAAGCTACTTGATTATTCTCCCTTGGAAAGAGATTGAGATACCACACTTCTTGGGCGTAAAGTAGAATTAGAGTGAAGATTAAAAGTGTTCTCAAGTACTTCTAATTTTTTTTTTTTTTTTGAATTTCACCACACCAAGGTACCTATATGATACATCATTTTTTTTTTCTAATCTCATGCGGATTCCATTTGGCCATGATCGTTTAATCCTACCTATATTTCAAGATTCAATTTGACTGTGCTCGGTTCATCTCACACGGATTAAATACGGCCATAATCGTTTATTTCGATTAATCTTTTTGAGATTCAATTTGACCGTGCTCAGTTAATCTCCCACGGATTCAACTCAGCCATAATCATTTAATCTAATCAATCTTCTTGAGATTCAATTCGACCGTGCTAGTTTACTCTCACGTAGATACAACTCGGCCATGATCATTAAATTCTATCTATTGTTTCAGAATTCCATTTGACCAAGCTAGTTTAGTCTCTAGCGGATTCAATTCAGCCATGATCGTTTAATCCTATCTATCTTTTTGAGATTCACTTCGACCGTGCTAGTTTAATCTCACACAGATTCAATTCAGCCATGATCGTTTAAATCAAACTATCTTTTCGAGATTCAATTTGACCCTACTCGTTTAATCTCACACGGATTCAATTCAACCATGATTGTTTAATCCTATCTATCTTTTTGAGATTTAATTCAACCATACTCGTTTAATGTCACACGGATTCAATTCGGCCATGATTGTTTACTCCAATCTAATTTTTCGAGATTCGATTCGGCTGTGCCCATTTAATCTGGTCTATCTTTTTGAGATTCAATTCGACCGTGCTTGTTTAATCTCACGCAAATTCAATTCGGCCATGATCATTTAATCCTATCTATCTTTGCGAGATTCAATTCAACCGAGCTCGTTTAATCTCATGCCGATTCAATTCGGCCTTACAAATTTAATCTTATCTATCTTTTCGATATTCAATTCGACAATGCTAGTTTAATCTAGCGCGGATTCAATATGGCCATGATTGTTTAATCTTATCTATCTTCTTAAGATTCAATTCAACCATGCTCGTTTAATCTCACGCAAATTAATGTTGTCCTTGCCCATTCAATCCTATCTACCAATTCAAGATTCAATTCAACCATGCTAGTTTAATCTCACGCGGATTCAATTCAACCATGACCATTTAATCATACCAGCCTTTTGAAGATTCCATTTGACCGTGCTAGTTTATCTATCTTTTTGAGATTCAATTCGACCATGCTTGTTTAATCTCACACGGATTCAATTCAGCCACGATCATTTAATCCTATCTATCTTTTTGAGATTCAATTCGGCCATGCACATTTAATCTCACGTGGATTGAAGTTGGCCATGCCCGTTTAACCTTATTTATCTTTTCAAGATTCAATTCGACCGTGCTAGTTTAATCTCATGCAAATTCAATTTGGACATGGTCGTTTAGTCCTATCTTTCTTTTTAAGATTCAATTTGACCGCGCTCATCTAATATCATGCGAATTCATGTCGTCCATGCCATTCAATCCTATCTATCAATTTGAGATTCAATTTGATCGTGCTAGTTTAATCTCACGCAAATTCAATTTGGCCATGATCGTTTAATCGTACTTATCTTTTCAAGATTCAATTTGACCATGCTCGTTTAATCTCACAATTATTCATTTTGGCCATGATTGTTTAATCCAATCTATATTTTCGTGATTCAATTCGGCCGTGCCCATTTAATCATGTCTAACTTTTTGAGATTCAATTCAACCATGCGCATTTAATCTCATACAGATTCAATTTGGCCATGATCGTTTTATCTTATCTATATTTTCGAGATTCAATTTGACCGTGCACGTTTAATCTCACATGGATTTAGTTCGGCCATAATCGTTTAATCCTATCTATCTTTATGAGATTCAATTTGGTCATGCTAGTTTAATCTTATGCGAATTCAATTTGGCCATGATCGTTTAATCCAATCTATCTTTTTTAGATTCAATTCAACTGAGCCCGTTTAATCCTATCTATCTTTTCAAGATTCAATTCAACTGTGCATGTTTAATCTCACGCGGATTCAATTCTGCCCAAATCGTTTAATCCTATATATCTTTTTGAGATTCAATTAGACCGTGCTCGTTTAATCTCTCGTGAATTCAATTCGGCCATGATCATTTAATCCGATCTATCTTTTTGAGATTCAATTCGACCGTGCCCGTTTAATGTCATGGGGATTCAAGTAGGCCATGTCTGTTTGATCCAATGTATCTTTTCGAGAGTAAATTCGTCCATGCTAGTTCAATCTCGCATGGATTCAATTCGGCCAAGATCATATATTCCAACCTATCTTTTAAAAATTCAATTTGATCGTGGTCGTTAATTCTCTCTTGGATTCAATTCGGCCATGATCGTTTAATCCAATCTATATTTTCAAGATTCAATTCGGCCATGCCCATTTAATCCTGTCTATCTTTTTGAGATTCAATTCATCCGTGCACATTTAATCTAACGCGTATTCAATTTGCCCATGATCATTTAATCCTATCTATCTTTTCAAGATTTAATTCAACCATGCACGTTTAATCTCACACAAATTCGATTCGGCTATGATCATTTAATACTATCTATCTTTTTGAGATTCAATTTGACCGTACTCGGTTAAAATCATGTAGATTCAATTCAGCCATGATTGTTTAATTTGACCTATCTTTTTGAGATTCAAATCGACCCTGCTCGTTTAATCTCACACAGATTCAATTGGGCCATGATCGTTTAATTGTACCTATCTTTTCGAGATTCAAATCGACCCTGCTCGTTTAATCTCACAAGTATTCATTTTGGCCATGATCATTTAATCCAATCTATATTTTCATGATTCGATTTGGCCATGCCCATTTAATCATGTTTAACCTTTTGAGATTCAATTCAACCATGCACATTTAATCTCACGCGGATTCAATTTGACCGTGATCATTTAATCCTATCTATATCTTCGAGATTCAATTCAACCGTGCACGTTTAATCTCACAAGGATTTCATTTGGCCATCATCATTTAATCCTATCTCTCTTTTTGAGATTCAATTCAGCTATGCTAGTTTAATTTCATGCAAATTCAATTCGGCCATGATCATTTAATCCGATTAATCCTTTATAGATTCAATTCAACTAAGCCCGTTTAATCCTATCTATCTTTTCGAGATTCAATTCAACTATTCATGTTTAATCTCACGCTGATTCAATTCTGCCCTAATCGTTTAATCCTATCTATCTTTTTGAGATTCAATTTGACCGTGCTCATTTAATCTCTCGAGAATTCAATTTGGCCATGATCGAAAAATCCTATGTATCTTTTTGAGATTCAAGTCAACCAAGCTCATTTAATCTCACACGGTTTCAATTTGGCCATGAATGTTTAATCCAATAATCTTTTCGAGATTCGATTCGACAATGCTCATTTAATCTAACGCGGATTCAATTTAGCCGTGCCTATTTAATCTAATCTATCTTTTCAACATTCAATTCGACTGTGGTAGTTTAAACTCATGCGGATTCATTTCAACAATGATCGTTTAATTCAACCATTTCGAAATTTCATTTGACTGTGCACATTTAATCTTATATGGATTCAAGAAGGCCATGCCTGTTTAATCCTATCCATCTTTTGGAGATTTAATTTGGCCATGCCATTTAATCCTGTCTATCGTTTTGACATTCAATTCGACCATGCTTGGTTAATCTCACACAGATTCAATTCAACCATGGTCGTTTAATCCTATCTATCATTTTGAGATTCAATTTGACTCGTTTAATCTCACAAGGATTAAATTCAGCCACGATCATTTAATCCTATCTATCTTTTCGAGATTCAATTCGACAGTGCTCATTTAATCTAACGCGGATTCAATTCAGCCACAATTGTTTAATGTGATCTATCTTTTTGAGATTCAATTCAACAATTCTTGTTTAATCTCACGCGGATTCAATTCAACCATGATCATTTAATCCTACCTATCTTTACGAGATTCAATTTGACCTGCTCGTTTAATCTCCCACAATTCAATATTGCCGAGATCATTCAATCCCACGTATCTTTTTTAGATTCAAGTCAACCAAGCTCGTTTAATCTCACACAGTTTCAATTCGGGCATGATTGTTTAATCCAATCAATCTTTTTGAGATTTGATTAAGCCATGCCAATTTAATCCTGTCTATCCTTTTAAGATTCAATTCGACCACACTCGTTTCGTCTCACGAGGATTCAATTCAGCCATGGTCGTTTAATCCTATCTATCTTTTCGAGATTCAATTCAACCGTGTTAATTTCATCTCATGTGGATTCAATTTAGCCATGCCTATTTAATCTTATCTATCTTTTCGATATTCAATTCGACCGCGGATTCATTTCGACAATGATCATTTAATCCAACCGTTTTGAAATTTCATTTGACTGTGCACATTTAATCTCACGTGGATTCAAGAAGGCCATGCTTGTTTAATCCTATCTATCTTTTAGAGATTTAATTCGGCCACGCCAGTTTAAGCCTATCTATCTTTTTGACATTCAATTCAACCATGTTTGGTTAATCTCATGTGGATTCAATTGAACCATGGTCGTTAGATCCTATCTGTCATTTTGAGATTCAATTCAACTGTGCTTGTTTAATCTCACGAGGATTAAAAACTGCAACGATCATTTAATCCTATCTATCTTTTCGAGATTCAATTCGACAGTGCTCATTCTATCTAAGACAAATTCAATTCAGACACGATCATCTAATCCGATCTATCTTTTCAAGATTCAATTTGACCGTGTTCATTTAATCTCACATGGATTCCATTCAGCCACAATTATTTAATCCGATCTATCTTTTTTAGATTCAATTCGACCATGCTCGTTTAATCTCACGCAAATTCAGTTCAACCATGATCGTTTAATCCTACCTATCTTTTTGAGATTCAATTCAACCTGCTCGTTTAATCTCCCATGATTCAATACTGCCGAGATCGTTCAATCCCATGTATCTTTTCGAGGTTCAAGTCAACTGAGCTCGTTTAATCTCACACAGTTTCAATTTGGCCATGACTGTTTAATCCAATCAATCTTTTCAAGATTCGATTCGGCCATACTAGTTTAATCCTGTCTATCTTTTTAAGATTCAATTCGACCACACTCGTTTCATCTCATGGGGATTAAATTCTGCCATGGTCGTTTAATCCTATCTATCTTTTCAAGATTCAATTCAACCGTGCTCTTTTCATCTCATGCAGATTCAATTTAGCCACGCCTGTTTAATCTTATCTACCTTTTCGACATTCAGTTGGACCGCGCTACTTTAATCTCACGCGGATTCATTTCGACAATGATCGTTTAATCCAACCGTTTCGAAATTCCATTCAATTGTGCACATTTAATCTCACGTGGATTCAAGTCGGCCATGCCTATTTAATCCTATCTATCTTTCCAACATTCAATTCGACCGTGCTAGTTTAATCTCACGGGGATTCAATCTCGCCATGATCATTTAATCCTACCTAACTTTTCGACATTTAATTTGACCGTGCACGTTTAATCTCACATGCATTCAATTCAGCCACGATCATTCAATCCTACCTATCTTTCTGAGATTCATTCAACCATGCTCGTTTAATCTCAAGCAGATTCAATACAACCATGATCGTTTAATCCAATCTATATTTACGAGATTCATTTCAATCGTGCTCGTTTAATCTCACTCATATTCAAGTCAGCCATGCCCATTTAATCCTATCTATCATCTTGAGATTCAATTTGTCCGTGCTAGTTTTATCTCACACGAATTCAATTTGGCCATGATCATTTAATCCTACCTATCTTTTTGAGATTCAATTCAACTGTGCTCGTTTAATCTTTCACAGATTCAAGTCAGCTATCCCCATTTCATCCTATCTATCTTTTCGAGATTCAATTCGATCATACCAGTTTAATCCCAAGGGGGTTCAATTCAGCCCTGATCGTTTAATGCTACCTATCCTTTCATGATTCAATTCAACAATGCTCATTTAATCTCACATGGATTCAATTCGACCATGATTGTTTAATCTCAAGGGGATTAAATTTGGCCATGATCTTTTAATCCTACCTATCTTTTGAAAAGATTCAATTCGACCATGCTCATTTAATCTCACACAAATTCAATTCAGGCATGATCATTTATTCTGATCAATCTTTTCGAGAATCAATTCGACCGTGCTTGTTCAATCTAATGGGGATTCGATTTGGCAATGATCGTTTAATCCTACCTATCTTCTCAAGATTCAATTCAACCATGCTCGTTTAATCTCACACAGATTCAATTCCACCATGATCGTTTACTCCAATCTATCTTTTCGAGATTCAATTCAACTGTGCTCATTTAATCTCACGAAGGTTCAATTCGGTCATGATCATTTAATCCTACCTATCCTTTTGTGATTCAATTCTACAATGCTCGATTAATCTCACACTGATTCAATTCGGCCATGATCGTTTAATCCAATCTACCTTTTCGAGATTCAATTCGACTGTGCTTGTTTAATCTTAAGGGGATTAAATTCGGCTGTGATCATTTAATCCAACCTATGTTTTAAAGAGTCAATTCGACCATGCTCATTTAAACTCACACGAATTCAATTCAGCCATGATCATTTATTCCAATCAATCTTTTTTAGATTCAATTCAACTTTTCTCGTTCAATCTCATGGGGATTCGATTTGGCCATGATCGTTTGGTCCTACCAATCTTCTTGAGATTCAACTCAACCATGCTCATTTAATCTCACATGGATTCAATTCCACCATAATCATTTACTCTCATCTATCTTTCGAGATTCAATTCAACTATGCTTGTTTAATCTCACGTGGGTTCAACTCGGCCATGATCATTCAATCCTACCTATAATTTCGCGATTCAATTCAACAAAGCTTGTTTAATCTCACACAGTTTCAATTCGGCCATGATCATTTAATCCTATCTATCTTTTCAAGATTCAATATGACCGTGTTCGTTTGATCTCATGAGAATTTAATTCAACCATGATCAATTAATCCAATCTATCTTTTTGAGATTCAATTAAGCCATGCCCTTTTAATCATGTCTATCTTTTTGAGATTCAATTCGACCGTGCTCACTTAATCTCATGCGGATTCAAGTCGGCCATGCCCATTTATTCCAATCTATCTTTTCAAGATTCAATGGGACCATGCTAGTTTAATCACACGCGAATTCAATTCGGCCATGATTGTTTAATCCTATCTATCATTTCAAAATTCCATTCAACAATGCTCGTTTAATCTCATGGATTTAACTCTGCCATGATTGTTTAATCCAATCTATCTTTTCAAGATTCAGTTCAACTGTGCTCGTTTAATCTCAAACAGATTCAATTCGGCCATGATCGTTTAATCCGATCTATCTTTTTGAGATTCAATTCGACCATGCTTGTTTAATCTTAGGGGACCAAATTCAGCCGTGATCGTTTAATCCTGCCTATTTTTGAAGATTTGATTTGACCATGCTCGTTTAATCTCACACGAATTCAATTCAGCCATGATCGTTTATTCCGATCAATCTTTTTGAGATTCAATTCGACCGAGCTCGTTAAAGCTCACAGGGATTCGATTCGGCCATGATCGTTTAATCCTACCTATCTTCTCGAGATTCAATTTGACCCTAATCATTTAATCTCACACGAATTCAATTCAACCATGATCTTTTAATCCTATCTATCTTTTTGTGATTCAATTCAAATGTGCTCATTTAATCTCACGCGGATTTAATTCAAACATGATCGTTTGATCCAATCTATCTTTTTGAGATTCAATTCGACCACGCCCATTTAATCCTATCTATCATTTAGAGATTCAATTCGATAGTGCTAGTTTAATCTTACATGGATTCAATTCAGCCATGATCATTTAATCCTATCTATCATTTCGAAATTCCATTCGACCATGCTCGTTCAATCTCACATGGATTCAATTCAGCCATGATTGTTTAATCCTATCTATCTTTTCGAGATTCAATTTGACCGTGCTTATATAATCTCACACGGATTCAATTTGGCCATGAACGTTTAATCCTATCTATTTTTTGAGATTCAATTCGACCGTGCTCATTTGTCTCATGCGGATTCAATTCTGCCATGATTGTTTAATTCTATCTACCATTTCAAAATTCCATTCGACAATGCTCGTTTAATCTCACGCAAATTTAAGTCTTCCATGATCATTTAATCCGATCTATCTTATCGAGATTCAGTTCGACCGTGCTTGTTTAATCTCAAACGGATTCAATTCAGCCATGATCATTTCATTTGTTCTATCTTTTTGAGATTCAATTCAACCGTCCTTGTTTAATCTCAAGGGGATTAAATTTGGTCATGATCATATAATACTGCTTATTTTTGAAGATTTGATTCAACCATGCTCGTTTAATCTCACACAAATTCAATTCGGCTTTGATCGTTTATTCCAATCAATCTTTTCGAGATTCAGTTTGATCGTGCTCATTCAAGCTCACGAGGATTTGATTCGGCCATGATCATTTAATCCTACCTATCTTCTCGAGATTCAATTTGACCCTACTCGTTTAATCTCACATGGATTCAATTCAGCCATGATCGTTTAATCCTATCTATCTTTTTGTGATTCAATTCAACCATGCTCGTTTAACCGAATGCGGATTCAATTCAGCCATGATTGTTTGATCCAATCTATCTTTATGAGATTCAATTTGGCTATGCCCGTTTAATCTTGTCTATCATTTAGTGATTCAATTCGACAATGCTAGTTCAATCTCATGTGGATTCAATTCAACCATGATTGTTTAATCCTACCTATCATTCAAAATTCCATTCGACCATGCTCGTTCAATCTCACGTAGATTCAATTCTGCCATGAACTTTTAATCATATCTATCTTTTCGAGATTCAATTTGACTGTGCTCGTTTAATCAGACGCGGATTCAATTTGGCCATGAACATTTAATCCTATCTATCTTTTTGAGATTCAATTCGACTTTGCTTGTTTAATCTCACGCAGATTCAATTCTGCCATGAACGTTTAATCCTATCTATATTTTCAAGATTCAATTCAACCATACTCATGTAATTCGGCCATGATCGTTCTATCCTACCAATCTTTTCGTGATTCAATTCGACAATGCACATTTAATCTCTCCCGAATTCAATTCGGCCATGATCATTTAATCCTATCTATCATTTCAAGATTCAACTCAACCGTGCTCATGTAATCTCATGCGAATTCAATTCACCCTTGATCGTTTAACCTAATCCATCTTTTCGAGATTTAATTCAACCATGCCCATTTAATCCTATCAATCTTTTTGAGATTCAATTCGACCAAGCTTGGTTACTCACATGAGAATTTAATTTGACCATGCCTATTTAATCCTAACTATCTTTTCAAGATTCAATTCGACAGTGCTAGTTTAATCTCACGCGGATTCAATTCGGCCGTGATCATTTAATCCTAACTATCTTTTGAAGATTTAGTTTGACCTTACTCGTTTAATCCCACATGGATTCAATTCAGTCATCATTGTCTTATCCTATTGATCTTTTCGAGATTCAATTCAACTGTGCTCGTTTAATCTCACGCGGATTCAATTTAGCCGTGTTCATTTAATCCAATTGATCTTTTTGAGATTCAATTTGGCAATGCTTGTTTAATCATGTCTATCTTTTTGAGATTCAATTCGACCATGCTCATTTAATCTCATGCGGATTGAATTTGGCCATGAACATTTAATCCTATCTATCTTTTTTAGATTCAATTCAGTCGTGCTTAATCTCACGCAGATTCAATTCGGCCATGATCGTTTAATCCTATCTATCTTTTTGAGATTAAATTCGACCATGTTTGTTTAATCTCACGCAGATTCAAGTCACCATGCCTGTTTAATCCTATCCTTGTTTTTGAGATTCAACTCGACCGTGCTGGTTTAATCTCAAGCGGATTCAATTCGGCCATGATCTTTTAATCCTACCTATCTTTTCAAGATTCAATTCAGCCAGGGTTGTTTGATCCGATCTATCTTTTCAAGATTCAATTCAATCGTGCTCGTTTAATCTCATGAGGATTCAATTCGGCCATGATCATTCAATCCTTCCTATCATTTTAAGATTCAATTTGACTGTGCTCATTTAATCTTACATGGATTCAATTCAGCCATGCTTGTTTAATCATGTCTATCTTTTTAAGATTCAATTCGACCGTGCTCGTTTAATCTCATGCAGATTCAATTCGGCCCTGATCATTTAATTCTACCTATCTTTTTGAGATTCAATTCGACCTACTTGTTTATTCTCACCCCGATTCAATTCTGCCAAGATAGTTCAATCCTTTCTATCTTTTCAAGATTCAATTCAACCGAGTTCATTTAATCTCACATGGATTCAATTCAGCCATGCGCGTTTAATCCAATCTATATTTTGGAGATTCGATTCAGCTATGCCAATTTAATCCTGTCTATCTTTTTGACATTGAATTCAACCATGCTCAGTTAATCTCACGTGGATTCAATTCAGCCTTGGTCATTTAATCCTATCTATCTTTTCGAGATTCAATTCAACTGTGCTTATTTCATCTAATGCGGATTCAATTCGGCCATGCCCACTTAATCTTATCTATCTTTTTGAGATTCAATTCAACCATGCTAGTTTAATCTCACGCGGATTCAATTCTGCCATGATCGTTTAATCCTATCTATCGTTTCAAAATTCCATTCGACCATGCTCGTTTAATCTCATGTGGATCCAAGTAGACCATACCCATTAAATCCTTTCTGTCTTTTCGAGATTCAGTTTGATCGTGCTAGTTTAATCACACGTGGATGCAATTCAGTCATGATTGTCTAATCCGATCTATCTTTACGAGATTCAATTCAACCGTGCTCGTTTAATCTCACATGGATTCAAGTCGGCCATGCCCATTTAATCCTATCTATGTTCATGAAATTCAATTCGACCATGCTAGTTTAATCTCATGTGGATTCAATTCAGCCATGATCGTTTAATCCTACCTATCTTTTGTGATTTAATTCAAAATTGCTCGTTTAATCTCACACATATTCAATTCGGCCATGATTGTTTAACCCTATCTATCTTTTTGAGGTTCTGTTCGACTGTGCTCGTTTAATCTCACGCGAATTCAATTCAGCCATGACCGTTTAATCCAATCTATCTTTTAAAGATTCAGTTCAGCCATTGCCGTTTATTCTTGTCTATCTTTTTAAGTTTCAATTCGACTGTGCTCGTTTAATCTCATGTAGATTCAATCTGGCCTTGCCCATTTAATCCTATCTATCTTTTCAAGATTGAATTAGACTGTGCCAGTTTAGTCTCACACGGCTTCAATTTGGTCATGTTCATTTAATTCTATCTATCGTTTTGAAATTCCATTCAATCGTGCTCATTTAATCTCACGCAGATTTAATTCAGCCATGATCGTTTAATCCTATCTACCTTTACAAGATTCAATTCAATTGTGCAAGTTTAATCTCACACGGATTCAGTTCAGCCATAATTGTCTAATCCTATCTATCTTTTTGAGATTCAACTCGGCCGTGCTCATTTAATCTCACGCGGATTCAAGTTGGCCATGCTTGCTTCATTCGATCTATCTTTTTGAGATTCAATTCGACCAAGCTAGTTTAATCCCACACAGATTCAATTTGGCCATGACCATTTAATCCTACCTATCGTTTCAAGATTCAATTCAACCATGCTCGTTTAATCTCACATGGATTTGATTCGGCCATGATCGTTTAATCCGATCTATCTTTTCAAGATTCAATATGACCGTGCTCGTTTAATCTTATGCAGATTGAATTCAGTCATGATTGTTTAATTCTATCTATCATTTCGATATCCATTCGACCATGCTAATTTAATCTCACACAGATTTAATTCAGCCATGATCATTTAATCCTACCTATCTTTTTGAGATTCAATTTGACCATGCAAGTTTAATCTCAAACAGATTCAATTCGGCCATGACCATCTAATCCAATCTATATTTTTTAGATTCAATTCGACCGTGCTCATTTAATCTCATGCAGATTCAAGCCGGCCATGCCCATTTCATCCTATCTATCTTTTTGAGATTCAATTCGACAGTGCTAGTTTAATCTCACGCAGATTCAAGTCGGCCATTATCATTTAATCCTACCTATCTTTTGGTGATACAATTCGACAATGGTCGTTTAAGCTCACACGAATTCAATTCGGCCATGATCATTTAATCCTATTTATCTATTCGAGATTCAATTTGACCGTGCTTATTTAATCTCATGGATTTCAATTCAGCCATGTCGTTTAATCCAATCTAACTTTTTGAGATTCAATTTGGCCCCATGCCCATTTAATCTTGTCTATCTTTTCAAGATTCAATTCAACCGTGCTCATTTAATCTCATGTGGATTTAATTCAGCCATGATCATTTAATCCTATCTATCTTTTTGAGATTCAATTTAACTGTGCTCATTTAATCTCTCGCAGATTTAAATTGGCCATGATCGTTTAATCCTATCTATCTTTTCAAGATTCAATTCTACCATGAATGTTTAATCTCACACGGATTCAATTCTGCCATAATTGTTTAATCTTATCTATCTTTTTGAGATTCAATTTGACCGTGCTTATTTAATCTCATGCTGATTCAAGTCAGTCATGCTTGTTTAATCCTATCTATCTTTTCGAGATTCAATTCAACCGTGCTAGTTTAATCTCACGCGGATTCAATTCGGCCATGATTGTTTAATCCTATCTTTCTTTTTGAGATTCAATTCAACCATGCTCGATTAATCTATGCGGATTCAAGTCGGCATGCCCGTTTAATCCTATCAATCTTTTTGAGATTCAATTCGACCACGCTGGTTTAGTCTATGCGGATTCAATTTGGCCATGACCATTTAATCCTACCTGTCTGTTCAAGATTCAATTTGGCTGTTATCATTTCATCCGATCTATCTTTTCGAGATTCAATTTGGCCATACCCGTTTAATCATATCTATCATTTTGAGACTCAATTCAACCATGCTTGTTTAATCTCACACGGATTAAATTCAGCCATCATCATTTAATCCTATCTATCTTTTCGTGATTCAATCAAACCGTGCTCATTTATCTCACGCAAATTCAATTCGTCATGCTAGTTTAATCTCACGTGGATTCAATTTGGCAATGATTGTTTAATCCTATCTATCATTTCAAAATTCCATTCGATCATGCTCGTTTAATCTCATGCGGATTCAATTCAACCATGATCGTTTAATCCTATCTATCTTTTCGATATTCAATTTGACTGTGCTCATTTAATCTCATGCAGATTCAATTTGACCATAATCGTTTAATCCTATCTATCTTTTTCAAATTCAATTCTACCATGCACGTTAATCTCACGCGGATTCAAGTTGGCCTTGCCCGTTTAATCCTATCAATCTTTTTAAGATTCAATTCAACCGTGGTAGTTTAATCTCACGCAAATTCAATCTGGCCATGATCGTTTAATCCTACCTATCTTTTCAAGATTCAATTCGACCGTGCTCATTTAATCTCACATGGATTCAATTTGGCTAATATCGTTTCGTCCGATCTATCTTTTTGAGATTCAATTCGACCGTGATCGTTTAAACCAATCTATATTTTCTAGATTCAATTCAGCCATGTCTATTTAATCCTATCTATCTTTTTGAGATTCTATTCAACCATGCTCGTTTAATCTCATGTGGATTCAATTCTGTCATGATCGTTTAATCCTATCTATCTTTTTGGGATTCAATTTAACTGTGCTCATTTAATCTCTCGCAAATTTAAATTGGCCATGATCGTTTAATCCTATCTATCTTTTCAAGATTCAATTCTACCATGAATGTTTAATCTCACACGGATTCAATTCTGCCATGATTGTTTAATCTTATCTATCTTTTTGAGATTCAATTCGACCGTGCTTATTTAATCTCACACTGATTCAAGTCAATCATGCTTGTTTAATCCTATCTGTCTTTTCAAGATTCAATTCAACCGTGCTAGTTTAATTTCATGCGGATTCAATTCGGCCATGATTGTTTAATCCTATCTTTCTTTTTGAGATTCAATTCAACCATACTCGTTTAATCTATGCGGATTCAAGTCGGCCATTCCCGTTTAATCCTATCAATCTTTTTGAGATTCAATTTGACCATGCTGGTTTAGTCTACGCGGATTCAATTTGGCCATAACCGTTTAATCCTACCTATCTGTTCAAGATTCAATTCGACCGTGCTTGTTTAATCTCACATGGATTCAATTTGGCTATCATCATTTCATCCGATCTATCTTTTCGAGATTCAATTTGGCCATGCCCGTTTAATCATGTCTATCATTTTGAAACTCAATTCAACCATGCTTGTTTAATCTCACGCGGATTAAATTCGGCCATCATCGTTTAATCCTATCTATCTTTTCGAGATTCAATTCAACTGTGCTTATTTGTCTCTCGCAGATTCAATTCGTCATGCTAGTTTAATCTCACATGGATTCAATTTGGCAATGATCGTTTAATCCTATCTATCATTTCAAAATTCCATTCGATCATGCCCGTTTAATCTCACGTGGATTCAATTCAGCCATGATCGTTTAATCCTATCTATCTTTTCGAGATTCAATTTGACCATGATCGTTTAATCCTATCTATCTTTTTCAGATTCAATTCTACCATGCACATTTAATCTCACGCGGATTCAAGTTGACCTTGCCCGTTTAATCCTATCAATCTTTTTAAGATTCAATTCAAACGTGGTAGTTTAATCTCACGCAGATTCAATTCGGCCATAATCGTTTAATCCTACCTATCTTTTCAAGATTCAATTCGACCGTGCTCATTTAATCTCACATGGATTCAATTTGGCTAATATCGTTTCGTCTGATCTATCTTTTCGAGATTCAATTCGACCGTGATCGTTTAAACCAATCTGTCTTTTCTAGATTCAATTCAGCCATGTCTATTTAATCTTGTCTATCTTTTTGAGATTCTATTCAACCGTGCTCGTTTAATCTCATGCAGATTCAATTCTATCATGATCGTTTAGTCCTATCTATCTTTTCAAGATTCAATTCATTCCTACTTGTTTAATCTCATGCGGATTCAATTCAACCATGCTCGTTCAATCCTGTCTATCTTTTTGAGATTCGATTCAACCATGCTAGTTTGATCTCACCTGGGTTCAATTCAGCCGTGATCATTTAATCCTATCTATCATTTCAAAATTCAATTCGACCATGCTCATTTAATCTCACGCAGATTCAATTCAACCATGATCGCTTAATCCTATCTATCTTTTCGAGATTCAATTCGACCGTGCTCGTTTAGTCTCACTCGAATTCAATTCAGCCCTGATCATTTAATCTGATCTATCTTTTGGAGATTCAATTCGACCATGCTCATTTAATCTCATGCAAATGTAATTCGACAATCCCCTTTTAATCCTATCTGTCTCTTCAAGATTCAATTCAACCATGTTCGTTTAATCTCACACGGATTCAATTCGGTCATGACCATTTAATCCTACCTTTCTAAAAAACTACTCTCATTTAAAATTGCTTTGTTGTCACATTTTCAATGCTCTCAAAAAATTTCATCCTTATCATGCATAGTTTCTCATATCTACCTAGCTTTTCTTTTAGTTATGTTAGTGTCTCATGTCTTTTCATAGCATCCAACATATGCAAGTTTTCCTATGCTACTTAAACATGTGAACATATATATTTTCCAACATCATCATGGCATAAATGATTAAAACAAAAAAGGAACATATATGTGCAAAAATATCAAAAATAAAATAAATACTAGCATGCTTTCTACTTGCTTGGCTACTAACATACTTGTAGAAAATAAAAAGAAAGAGAAAATAGACACTGACCTTAAATGTAGAACTAGAGACTAAAGCTATGGACTGAAGCTGAAAGCTGGACCCGCTAGACTGCAACTTACTCCAGACAATTTTTTAGTAGTGAGATTTTAGAGAAATAGAAGCAAAATGGTCAAAATGAAGCCTTTGGACCCCTTTATAGGGCCTTGTACAACTTGGGCTGCCCGGCACACCTTGAAGGGCTGACAGGTCTACCTTGCACACCTTCAAGGGCCGCCGGTCAGGGTTGACCTAGTTAACATTGACCGGTTGACCTTTGACCAAAAAAGATCGCACAGAGTTTCTTACCCAGCTCCAAGGACCAAGTCAGAAAAATTTTTCCAGATCAGTTGTAGCAGCTCAACCATGTTAAGTAAAATTGGTCTCAATCCATGAACAGTGTAGTTTCCACACAAAATTTTGGGGCTACAAAATGCGAAGTCACGTTCTTTATCTGACACCTCTCTTTACATTCGAGATGTCAGATAAAGAAGGGGCAGTTATAGACATCATATTTTGCCCACCCTCAATTTGCATGCCAGACCCCGAAAACTCCAAAAATATTATCTTTTCACCATGGGGTTGCTAAAACGTCTAGATTGACCTGGCATAACCTGTTTAAGCATCAGAGCACTCGAAGTACCATTTCAGGTCAAATTGACCAAAATGGCCCTAGTCAACCCTAGCTTGACCAAAATGCCCTTGGTCAACCCTAGCTTGATCAAAAGTCAAAATTGGGTCAAAATTATCCCAAAACAACATTTTTTTATGTTTCTACATCAAACCTAAGCTACTCAGTGATTTTCGTCAGCTTTGACCAAGTTTGACCTAAGGTTGACTCTTGGGGGTACCAAAAACCCTAATTTTGATCCGACTATCAGAACAGGTTGAGACCAATGCCATTGCAAAGATTATCAAATTCCCTTTCCAATGACTATTAATGGGTCAAAATTGGAGTTAAAACAATTGAGATATCTAGAAAACCGTGAAAAGTACGTTAGCATGCTTCCCAAGGCCATAACTTTTGTCCAACCATTGGATTTTCAACATCTTTATTATTATGAAAACTAGACATCCAAAACTTTCCAAGGACACCAAGATCAACTCAATCTGAGTCCGGGAAAGCTTTCAAATATGCGTCCAAAGTTGAACCTAGAAAAGGTCGAAATTGTTGACATCAACAAGGTGGTCAGTGGCCCTTCAAGGTGCGCCGGCAGCTGAAAGGTCACCTTTTCACTATAAATGCCCCCAAACCCTCATTTTGCACCCCCCCCCCCAAAGATTTTCTAAGCAGATTCTCTCTCTTCTCTCTCTAATTTCTCTCCCAAACACATCCAAACACATTCAAACACCTTTAAGCACCTTGGATTTGAGGTTTAGGGGTGTGGATGTAGCTTTTTAGCTACAATCCGCACCCCTTTGTCTTCGTTGCTTTTCCTAGCTTCTTTTTGCTTAATAATATGCTTTTATTGCTTTTCCTAGCATGTTCTTGCTTCCTAGCATGTCTTTATAGTTTTTAAAGCATGTTTCCTTGCTTATGCCATGATTAATCGCTTTGATGTTGTTGGCCTCGCCTTCTTAGGCTAGGATATGTCTAAATTTCATGTTTGTGCTTAGATCCACATGCTTTTAGGCTCCTTGCCATGTTTATGATAAGATCTACATGCCTATGTGTTCTTTGCCATGTTTATTCTTAGATCTACATGCCTATGTGTTCTTTGCCATGTTTTTGCTTAGATCTACATGTTAGTGCTTATATCTATGGCCCTATGCTTAGATCTATAAGTTTATGTGCTCCATGCCATGCTTGTGTGCTCAGATCTATGTTGATTGCTATGCCATGTGCCACTTTAGCCCTTTTTGTCCCTCGATATCTCTCTTTCTTGCGATTTGGCCTTTCTGGTAGGGTGTAGATCTAGATCCTATGGTCTAGGCCTACATCTGTACACAGGCCTATGTTAAAGGGTTTGGGTCATTTCCTTCAAATGTCTATGTTTGATTGCATGCTTCTATGCTTTATCTCCATGTTAGTCTCTCTAGATCTAAGCTTTGCCATGCTTTGTGCCCTCCGTGGGCTTGTGCTTGTGTCACAGGGTCAAATTTTTCTTTTAAATTTTCTACCTGTGGTGGCACTAAGCCCCTGACTTAGTCTCAGCCAACACTCCAGACACACATACTGCAGCAATCACTTAGAATATAATTATTAAGGAAATTCGCACACACAGCACACATAGTATTTACAGGGCACCAACCCCAACCTTAATTACTCAATATCAAGTAAAAAGGAAGCCTGGAGAATACACACGAAATTCTCTAAGCAAAATATACACTCTCTGCCATTGGCAGCCCCAATAGCCTAGGATAAATATACAGAATAAATTGTCACAGCAGTTATTGCCAAGTAACTGCCCCTATCCAGGACTTGCTACCACATGTGGTCTGATTTAGGACACCTTTGCCTGATGCTGTCTTGGTTTGCTTTCCACATTTCCAGCCCCTACACAGCAGGTTTGATCATCCAAAAAGCCAGGAACTGCTTGATAACTGCCAATAACTGCTGCTGCACACTCTGCACATTCCAGCCCATGTATCAGCACATCATCATAGGACCTCTACCCATGCTTCAGCAACCCTACCCAATTGTTCCATCACGTTTTAGAAGGCTTAGCCCCCTGCCCAAGCCATTCTCATCAGCATCATAGCCCACATCACATGTCCATATGCAGCACATCAAGTTACTGCCATCAGCCCACTCACTCAAGTCCATGCATTCTGCCAAAACCAACCAGCCCAATGCCTTGCACAACATATCATAATCACAGCAACCTAGCACTGCCTTGCATTCAAGCCACCAAGCCTTTGAACCATCTGATCAGCAACAAAATTGTGGGTAGCACCAGAATCAAGCATACCCTCAGCCCCATTCTGGTTCATCTCGACTTGAACACAAGACAAACCCCTAGAAGTACCTCCTGCACGTAGTGCATTCAGCAATTGCAAAGGGTTCACTCTGCTGGGAACTTCTTCATCAGATTACCCACTACCATCTTCAGCAACCATGGCATTAAGCTTCTCACGCTTTGGACAGTCTCTTGCACGATGAGGGCCATTGCAAATGAAGCAACCAGCATTAAGCTTAGGCTGTTCTTTGCTTGGTTAAGAGGTAGAACTCTCTCCCTTGTTCTTGTTACCCCACGTTTTCTTTTGCTTATCCTTCTTCTTGCCATCTTTCTTCTGCTTGTCTCTGCTTTTGTCCTTGGACTTATGTTTTTCCTCTTCCACACTAGGCTTACTGAACTTGTAGTCCACTAAGGCATCTACAGCAGACATAGCAAAAGGCAAATCTCGCACTAACTGCCTCTTTAATTCCAACTGTGCCCAAGGCTACAAGCCAGACATGAAGTTGAACAGTTTGTCCTCCTCTGACATGTTCTTGATATCCAGCATCAAAGAACTGAACGTATTGACATATTCTCTTACTGTACCAGTCTGTTTCAACTTCTCCAAAGCGTCTCTTGCAACCCAAGTAGTGTTGGTTGGCAAGAACTAGTCCTTCAATTCCTTCTTTAAGGCTTCCCACAAGTCAATTTTCCCTCTACCAGCATCTGCATCATCTTCCACACGAGTTCTCCACCATAACTTGGCATCCCCTGAAAGACACATGCTAGTAATCGTTACCATTTCTTGACTAGGCACCCTAGCAGCCTTGAAATACTGCTCCATATCCCACAGGAAATTCTCCAAATCCTTGGAATTCCTAGCACCATTAAAGAGCTTTGGTTCAGGTACCTTTACTTTGGTGGCCACTTCCCCCTCCCTAGGCAAGCCACTCATTGCTCTCTTCAACAGAGCAATTTCTGTTTCAAGTTGGTATTAGGTCTCCCTTGTTGCCTGGTTCTAGGCATCCATTACAGCAGCCAACTCTTCAACACGATTTAACACCAATTCCCTCTGTTCTACAAGATCATTCCACACTGCAGTTGTTTCTACAGAGACAATATCAAGTCTGTCACATAAAGAAATTTGTTCCCCCTCTGCAGGAACTCCAACTATGGCCTCCAAGACAATCACCCTTGCCTTGGTGTCTGAAGACATTGCAACCTGGCTCTGATACCAATTGTCACAGGGTTAAATTTTTCTTTTAAATTTTCTGCCTGTGATGGCACTGAGCCCCTGACTTAGTCTCAGCCAACACTCCACACACACACACTACAGCAATCACTTAGAATAGAATTATTAAGGAAATTCGCACACACAACACACATAGTATTTACAGGGCACCAACCCTAACCTTTATTACTCAATATCAAGTATATTGGAAGCCTGGAGAATACACACGAAATTCTCTAAGCAAAATATACACTCTCTGCCATTGACAACCCTAATAGCCTAGGATAAATATACAGAATAAACTGTCACAGCAATTATTACCAAGTAACTGCCCCTATCCAGGACTTGCTGCCACATGTGGTCTGACTTAGGACACCTCTGCCTGATGTTGTCTTGGTTTGCTTTCCACGTTTCCAGCCCCTACACAATAGGTCTGATCATCTAGAAAGCTAGGAACTGCTTGATAACTGCCAATAACTGCTGCTGCACACTCTGCACATGCTAGCCCATGTATCAGCACATCATCATAGGACCTCTACCCATGCTTTAGCAACTCAAACCAATTGTTCCATCACGTTTTAGAAGGCTTGGACCCCTGCCCAAGCCCTTCTCATCAGCATCACAGCCCACATCACATGTCCATATGCAGCACATCAAGTTACTGCCATCAGCCCACTCACTCAAGTCCATGCATTCTACCAGCACCAACCAGCCCAATGCCTTGCACAGCATATCATAATCACAGCAGCCCAGCACTACCTTGCAATCAAGCCACCAAGCCCACACACAAAGCAACCATCAACCAAGCCACTAATGCCATGCATCATCACGTAGGGTCAGCACCACCTGTTGCTGCCCAACATCCAAAATCTGTCTCTACCCACCATGGTCCTCCTCCACCATGGCCTTGGGGCATCATATGGAGCAAGATGCCTCCACATGCTGCCCCTCATCATGCTCTTCATTATGAATCTAGCAAGGAGACTGGGCTTGTCCCCCTCAATGAGCAGTTAGGAGCTTCACTAGATAGACATGAGAAGTCATTGGTGTGTTGAGAAAACATTGAGCCATGTGACTGGCCTAATGTTGTCCAAGCACTCTAATTCCTCATGCCATCATCAGCAACGTGTAAGGCTCCTAACAGCTTGTGTGGTTATATCCGTCCCTCATAGGGTTTGTTTGGATGTAAACACTTGTGAGATACACCTCTGTGGTGTCGACGTGCTTGATATACACCTTTCTCCGCTCCATGTGATATTGATATGCTTGCCTTGCTTGCTTTGTGCCACCTAATTGGCTTTCCTTGTTTCTATGCATCTTTGCATGCTTGCTTACATGTTCATGCATGAGTCTATGTGTCGTCCATACTTTAATCTGATAGAACTATGGACACTCAATCCAAACCTACATTTTTCCTCCTAGGACACCCCACTTTTGTTTGATAACATGTTTCTTTGCTTCTTTATGTGCTTCACACGTTTGTTTGCCCCAATTTGGCATCTTTTCTTAGCTTGTCTTTAGCATGATTTTCCTTCCATTTGTTTCTTTGCTTGTCTGCTAACTTGTTTCTTTTGTCTTTGCATGTACATGCATAGAGCAAGGACACTTGGAGTAAGGGTACGACCTCTGAGGCATGAGCAAAAAGGGTAAGGATGCAAGCAAGAGGATGCAAGACCATAAAGGGCAATGTTTAGTAGATTAGGGAGCCTAGCCCCTCCAGAGCGGTCTTCTTTTTCCCTCTCTTTAAGCCTCTTCCCTAGAGCATGTATTAGGGTCCCCCTCCATGTACCCCCTTTTGTTTTCCTACTCCTTGCTTAGGCCGTGTTTCCTAGGTATGGCAATGTCTATTTTACATTTCCTGTACTTTGCAGGGCCATACCCTTGGAATGTTGGCAATGTCTGATTTACTTTCCCGCTCTGTGTCATAGCATTATGCATGATGTATGTGTATATATATATATATGCCCACATGTGTGTGGGTGATTGTGCACTTTGTATGATGGACTCTCATGGCTACATGAGTGACCTCTTTAGTCATAAGAGCTCTTGACACTATAGTATAGGTATGCGCTCAGGGCGATTGTCGTAGATACATATTCATGCTATATTGTGTGCACGGTCATCGCGGTGTGATTGTCTTGATCCATGTCACCAAGTGACATCGGTTTTCCAATGTATGCGACACGCATCAACATGCTTGACACTTTGGAGGGCTTCAACTCACCATGATGCAAGCCTATTGATACGTGCCATATACACATACACGAAACCCTATTGATGTGCCATAGCACACCAAACGCAAAACTCTATCGGATTTTTGCTGTGAAAATGGGGCATCCCCATTGCCGCATTCTTGCCGCATTCTCACATCGAGAGTTTGGTGAGAATAGCATTTTGTGTGTTATGATGCACTTGAGGTGAAGCGCTGCTGGATTTCCACCACAAAAATAAGGCGAAATGCTACTGGATTTTTGCCACAAAAATTTGGCAACAACTCCAAACACACTTGGAAAGCATCAATCAAGACCACACCCATTCCAAAACCAAACCTCAAAGCCCAACCCATTTAAAGCCCCAAAATCTAATGCCAATAGCTTGTTTTCAAATGCTAATGTCCTTAAATTATGATTTTACTAAAACAAAGGACTGTCGATGGACAGGCGTTGTGGGGTGCCTAACACTTTCCCCACACGTAACCAGACTTTAGAACTCAAGAATCAAGATTTTTTGCCCATCCACATTAGATTAGGAAAAACATCATTTTTCTTAACTTAAGATCGGTAATAAAATCAAATAGAGCTAGGTGACCAATCACACCTCAGAAAAAACTCAATGATTGGTGGCAACTTCACTTACCCTTTGTAATTTCCTTAAAATTGACTCATGTTTCAGTCACACACCCGAGGTATGACACACCTCCATAACAACTCTCGCACCGAGAGAAAGGCATGCAAGCGTCGCCGTGATGGGTGGTTGAGCAACCACAAGGCATCGGCATCTATTTTAGGTTAATACGTTTTGGTATTGTATTTTTAAGTTCCCCAACACTAGTATCATCTATCTCTCTCTTATAACTTTGGTTTGATTTTTATTTGAGTTAATACTTAGTTATTTTTGGAAGTAAGAATTTGAATTTATATCAAAACACAATATTGGCTTTACATTTGAATGTGTCAATCAATTATTTGAGTAATATTACAAAGTAATTTTGTTATGAGTTTTGATTATCATAATAATCTCCTTTAAAAGAATGAAGAATTTGAACAATTTATTTGAAACTTAAAAAAGTTTAGTTGTAGATTAAAAAGAAAGTTGTAAAAACAAGCACTATAACACAATTTCAAAAAATATGGACCATCTCATAAAGGAATAATATCAACCAAACACTACACTAGAAATAATAGAATGATATATTGGTAGAGATAGAAAAATGAAAAATAATTTTAAAAGTTGTTTAATTTTTAGGGAAAAAATTATTTTCAACAAATTTTAGAAAACAAATTATATTTTATATCATAATTACAAAAAATAATTATCTATTCTCATATATCTCATGGGTCTGTGACTAGTGGTAGTGTTCAAAAGAAATGACAAATGAACGTAAATTTTATATGCTTGTAGCTTCATGAAGCAAATAATCATCCCTAATCCCCAGTTTCAGTGACCACATTAAATCTATCTACATAGGATAGCATTTCATCATAGTCAAGACAGGATCACAGCAGCTACATTGTTTGCTAATAGGATAGCATTTCATCATAGTCAAGACAGGATCACTGCAGCCACATTGTTTGCTCATCAGTTTATAAAAACTGCTCCACATGTATTTACAAAATGCCTGCCTATCCCAACCCGACTTTGAAACTGCTTCCTGCATATAATCATTGGCCTTGCACCAAATGCACATGTATGAGCAAGAACCATGGAAAGAGTAGCATTCCGCATGCTCTCAGATAAAATCTCAGACCCATTTTGCATCAACCTGCTGCTTATGTTAGCAATAGATGACCCATTTTGTTTAGTTGCAACTACTCTAGGTACCTGCAAAGGATTAGAATAAGCAGCACTAACATTTTGTTTCTTATGAATCTGCAAACTATCCTCTGATATCTCACCCCTCTTATAGTTTTGTACTACTTCACATTCTTTCTTGGAGTAATTTAAAATTCTCATGGCTTCATTCACTAAACCAATGGCACGCCAAGCATCGGCAACAAGTTGAATAGTGGTCTTTTCAGGAACAACACCCTTCTCTTCCATAACATGGATCAATTCCTCTGCTTCCCATGGTTGTCTTGCTTCTCCATATCCCCATATTAGAGTCTCAAAAGTTTTCAAATTGGGGGGAATGCCCATTTGACACATTTTCTCATAAACTCTCAAAGCATGCTCCATTTTACCTGCACTGCACCATCCACTGATGATGGTAGTGAAGATCACGACATTTGGGTGTACGCCAGATTTGCCCATGGAAGTCAGGAGTGATTCAGCCTTTTCAGGCTCTCCAGAGCGCACAAAGCCTTTTGCAAGAATACTAAATGCATGGATGTCAGGTTCTATTCCAGCCTTCACCATGTCATTGAAGATCTTCATGCCTTTGTCCATTAGCCCGGCTGAGCTCCATGCATCCATTATGGTGCTAAATGTTATCACATCTGGTTTGACCCCAAATTCTTCCATCAATGTCAGTGCCTGTCCAATTTATACTTTTTTTTAAGTAAATGTCTGCGTACTGCATAGTAAGTTAGAAGAAATTAGATGCATTCAATATGCTGTGGTCCCTATAGAGTGCTACAGTTAACATGAAACATGAATTTTCTACTGAAACTTCTCTTTCTCCAGGGATTCTCATTGTATAACTTCCCTAGAGTGCAGTCTAAAAAATAAAATTTAAATCCAAAGTCCTATCGAGTGAAAACAAATGTTTCAATTACGGGGATGTGATGCATATTATTGCAAGCTCATAACCATAAAAAATGTATGAAACAAGAATGTTTCTTGTCCTTCTTATATGTGCTGATTGGTCATATTTAATTTAAAAAAACAAAAACAAAATTGGAAGATTGGTCATATAGAAGATTTGATCACCTTGTTGTGATCTTCCATCTAAACGTAAAAAACACAATTATTCATTTCCATCCTCAAAAGCCATGGGGCACCTACATTTATAGCATAAACTCTTAAGCCTACTCAAAGCATTCTAACAAAATAGAATGTACCTAGAAAAGAAGTTAACTCAACAGTGTGAAAGTTGTTTTTATAAGTGACGAAAAACTTGTTTCCTGATTCTAGGATGGAAGCTACTCAAAGAGTATAATTCCACAAAAGAGAATGTATCAATAAATTGAATACTACTGATGGAAACTCACCTCATCAACCCTATTACTGTCTGAAAGGTCTAGAAATCCTTTGATAAGTGAGTTGAAAACAAAAAGATTTGGATGTACACCAAGATCCTTCATTCTGTACACAAACCTCAAGGCGTCTGTCATATCACCTTCTTTACAATAACCATTGATGATTATACCGCATGTACGCTCATTAGGCCTTGCTTTATTTCTTTGCATCTCCAATATCATTCCTTCAGCCTTACTTGTCTCCCCTTTCTGAGCATAAGCCCTTGCTAGTGTGTTGTAGGTGACAACATCGGGTTGCACACCAGATGCCACCATCCTATATACCACATTCCATGCTTCTGTAATGTTCTTCTTATTACACCAGGCTCTAACAAGAATATTAAATGTCCTGTCATTTGGTTTCATTTCTTCCTCCAACATTAGCTCTAGAAGTTTCAGAGATTCTTCTGGCTTACCAACAATTCCATACCCCTTAATTAGGGCATTGAAAGTGCTGGTTGTGGGCTTACATCTACTCCGCTTCATCCTGTGCAAAATTTTCATTGCTTCCTTAACATTTCCAGCTTCACAGAAAGCATTGATCATGGCATTAAACAATATTGAATCTGGCTTCAGTCCATTCTCTTCCACTTTAGATATGAGTAAAGGAATGGACTTGAAACGCTTTTGAAGGGTCAAGGCAGCTACAAGAGTTGTATACGTTATAAGAGTTGGTCTGTGTCCTTCTTCTGTAATACTGTTGAAAATGGAATGGGCTTCTTGAGGCTTCCCCTTTTCTATCAAAACACTCATCAATTTTGTTCTTGAACGCACTGTTGGGCAACCTCGGTTGCCCAAACAAACAGGGCAGTTGGATTTAGTTTGCGAATCTACAGAAGTTGACATTGAATGTAATTGGTCCTCTTTGTGGACATATGGTTCCTGGGAAGTTCAAAGATTATAAGAATGTGAATGTCACCATCAATATATGTGAATATAGATACATTATTATTATAAGTTATGACGTATTTCTGACTGTAAATAGGCCAAGCATTAAAATATAAAATATTTGCAGTTTTTTTTTTCCTGAAACTGATCTCAAACCGGCTAAGTGAACAACTATCTAACTGCACTATCTAACAGAAAATATGTGAATTTGGAGTGAAGAATCAAAGTTTCCAAGCAATGTGAAGGTAGCAAATGCTAAGCAGTTAATTATATACTTTTAGTACACATTAAAATTTATCACAACGAAGCCAATACTCTGTAGCAACAAAGGGCTGATTCTGTAACTGAGACAACTGCTGCAGACAATAAGACATCTTGATCTTAATGTTGAACTTATGAGAAATTAAGAGCAGGAAAAATATTTGATAAACCAGAGATAAAGCTGAAACAAGGCAGATATAATTACATTAACTAGATAAATGAACAAGTTTATGAAATAACTACCATGATTCATGATGCTTCAATTCTTTTCTTGCTAGTGATTTTTCCTTGGCGCTTACCCATGATGACAGTGGACTTTCCCAGAATAAAAATCTCCCAATATCTCTCAACCTGCTTTTCAATACGTTCTTGTACCACTTTCCTGGTTAGGTCGGACTTATGTCTGGCTACTGTATCATACAGAAAGGCCAGAAGCCCTATATCTCACTTTCTTCCTCAGCTTTATGTTCTCAAGACATGGTTAAAATAGTGTCTCCTCCTAGGCAGAACCTAGAAAGGTTAACCAAAAATTAAACAAAGATTTGACTAATGGCTTGTTTGGAAGTTTAGAGAGGGAGGAGAGTAGAGGGGAGGGGAGTAGTGGGGAGGAGAGTAGAGGAGAATGATTCCCCTCCACCTTGTTTGGATGTTTTTAAAATTAGTAAGGAGGAAGGGAGTAATTAGCCCTTCCCCTTGTGAAATTTTGTTAATATAATAAGGGTAAATTAGGTAATTTACTTGGTCAATAGTTTATATACTCTACTCCCCCTCCAAATCTCTCCAATTTGGGGGAATTAAAAATGGAGGGTTAGAGGGAGTTGAAACCCCTCCAAACCCCTTCAAACCCCTCCCCCTCCTTCCTTAAAAAAACTTTCAAATAAGGTAATTAGATTACTCTCCCTCCCTCTACTCTACTCCCCCTTCTTTTTTAAACATCCAAACATGCCATAAGAGAATGAGCCGTTTGAATGTAGCTTTCCAGCAAGTTGATTTGTGCAGTCACCAAATAAAACTAGGAAGTTACGAAGCAAACTAAAGGAGAAACAATTTATCTACATCAATAACTATGGTGAGTATATAAGAAGTCACTAAACCCTCCACAATGGTTTGAACAGCATGGAAATCAAATGCTTTCTCATGACAATTAATCTGATTGGCTGATTGCTAATGCAATCAATTCCCCCCCCCCCCCCCCCCCCCCCTCTTAAATATTCATTTGTATAAGGTCAATTCAATTGTGCGACAAAAGATGCCACTCCTATTTATTATTGGACGCTGCGGTGATATTATGATAATTCCAATTTATGACTTCAACTTATAGCTAATAATACTTATTCCATATCATAATCATGCAACATGAGATTGAATGGTCCTTTGAAACAGTTAACTTGCCACACTCTTTTACAGTGTCATTACTAGACAGAACCATGAAGATAAAACCATCATATGCAATAATGGGTCACTGCAAAATCCGAATTCTATGGTCATCAATTGTACAAGAGAATAAAACCCAGTGCTCAACAAATTTGCAGTATAAACAGAGTTTTATGGTCATCTACTGGATTCAATTGGATGAGCAGATCCTAACCCTGATGCCAGACATACCAAAATATGGTTTGTGAAGTTTTCTCTCAAAATAAAACAGAAATTTCCGGGGCTACTTGTGAAGGTCGTGAGAATCTAGAGGTAAATCAAATGTACCAAATGTTCAGATAGTAGGTTCAGCAGTTCAAGAAGTACCAAATGTTCAGATAGAGAAGTGATCTTGCATTTTGCTCACAAAAGCAGAAGCAAATCAATCCATCAACGAGCAGACACCAAAAAGTTCAATTTGATCCCACCCAACCTACTTAAATGCTAAATTTTTATTAAATTGTCACCAACAATGAAAAATTTGATGATCATACTAGCCAATCATGAGCTATATATATTATTCCATTTTCTAAGCACTCCACTAAAACCCAAAACTGTCAAACTAATAGACTCAATTATGCTTTTATATTTCTCTCTTTCAAAATCCATAAGACACAATTTTGCTGAAGCAAAAAAGAAACGAAGAATACTTTAAAAAAAAAAAAAAAGAAAAAAAAAAGCAATATTTAAAACCAAATACAAAGTATTCTAAAGCGTATATATATATATATAGTAGTACGTTATTTGTAAGCAATGTTGATACCCAAATGACACGAAGAAGTATGTTTCAGTTGGAGCGGTACCTGTTTAATTGAGCCAAATTTGCAAGGCGTGGAGAGAGAGAGAGAGAGTGGTTTGCATGGTTGGTTGTAGTAGTAGTAGTGTTGTGCATGTAGCCCATGAGTGTTGTAGCGTAGTAGTGTAGTGACCTTTTGTGTTGGTGCGGTGACATCCAGTCATCCACTAGAGAATCTCATCCACATACCAGATTCTGAGATTTTGGTTGGATAATATGTTGAGGCTAGTGGTATGGAGAAGTGGAGAACCAAAAATATGAGTAGATTTTTTGGGGAGCAGATTTTGCCACGCCAGTTTGATAAGCAAGGTCAAAATTTTAACACAAAGCCCATTTCACCGCACCAAAATTACCCCCCCCCCCCCCTCTTTTTTTTCCTCAGGGGACAAGTTTTTAGATTTCTTATTAATAAAAATGCAATATTTTATCCCGCTAGATGGTCTAAATACAAAATTTTTGTTGAGTGGGAGGGTAAGTGCCAAAGTTCAATTTTCCGAAAGGAGAAGCTTCACGTATATATGCTTTAGATTATATTATTCTAGAGTAAAATTTATATTTTTTATCAACAAAAGAAAAAGAAAAAGAATGCAATATTTTTATTTTTTGTGAATTCAAAATAATACTAAGTCTAAAAATTAAATATGCTTATTATCAATCCAAAAAAAAGAAGATAGTTAGACATGTTTCCTTTAGTTCTCATTTTTAGGGGTAATTTCATTTGGGTCACAACTTTTTGTGACAATTTTAGTCCATTTTCCTAGTTGGAAAAAACCATCCACATGTATTTTTACACTTTGTCAGTGGTAGAGCTAGAGCCAAAATTTTAAAATTTTCTTCTTTTTTTAAAAAAAAAAAAATTAGCTAAAATAAGAGTCCCCTCCGCCCCCCCCCCCCCCCCCCAAAAAAAAAATATTTAAGTTAGTGAATTATGCCTTAAAAAATAATAGAATTTGTCCATTAATCTAATAGTTATAGAGACAATGTAGTTTTTATTTTCTCAATTTCATTTTTTGTACATGTCTAAACATCAAATTAGATAACTTTTATAATTTTATATACTCATTGGAGTTTAAAAGATGATAAATTCTCCTAAAAATTTATCTCTTGAAAATAAATTTATATACGCATATGTGTGTGATGGTTTATCTGGACTTTTGTCTAATATATTAGTACCACAATTTGGTCACCCCAAACAGAAAATCCTGGCTGCACCCTTGCACTTCGTTTATTTCGAAGTAAACTTTGTACATTTAAAACATTTTTAGTAAAATACTTTTAGGAGCTTGGTGTGATATGTAAAGTTTTTCACAAATCACCAAAACTATCAGCTCAACTGATGGTGTTAGAGGTTTGATGACCAAACCTCTATTCTAGGTACCAAATTGGCAACTCTGCCGGCACCAGCTATTAGATTGACATTTTTGTCGATCGAACTGGACCGATACTTTCGACTGTCTGACTATTGCCTTCGATGACCTGATTGTTGACACCCCCTATTAGAATTGAGGCACTAGTGACCGAGCCACTAGATGGGACGGGGAGGACCACTGTGTGTTTTTGTAAAATGTTTTACCTTGTTTATAAAGATAAAATATATTACAATTTTTTACAAAGGATTCTATGGTCAACAAAAAACATCTTACAAGTTTAACTAAATTTTACATGAAAATAAACACTTGAAAATGAGAAAACATTT
This sequence comes from Quercus variabilis, assembly GCA_030445155.1. NCBI lineage: Eukaryota > Viridiplantae > Streptophyta > Magnoliopsida > Fagales > Fagaceae > Quercus > Quercus variabilis. The sequence continues at coordinate 41,815,858 of CP129446.1, read as the reverse complement.
TACAAAATATATTTTACTTCAAAAAATTTTGGGACGAAGCGTAAAATAACTACATAAAAGTGAAAAAAATAATAATAAAAAAAAAATACCCGAAACATTTTACATACCTGGATAAAGGTATACGTGGATGCTACCTTATCAACATCTTCAACAGCCCTAGCTGCTATTGCAAGAGACCATGCCGGCAAGGTGATGCATGTATGGACCAAGATGCACAAGCCCTATTCCCCTCTCCAAGCTGAAGCCTCTGCTCTTCTTTAGACGGTCCAACAGTCCTCCCTTAATGGCTTGTTTGGAAGTTTAGAGAGGGAGGAGAGTAGAGGGGAGTAGAGGGAAGGGGAGTAGTGGGGAGGAGAGTAGAGGAGAATGATTCACCTCCACCTTATTTGGATGTTTTTAAAATTAGTAAGGGGGAAGGGAGTAATTAGTCCTTCCCCTTGTGTAATTTTGTTAATATAATAAGGGTAAATTAGGTAATTTACTTGGTCAATAGTTTATGTACTCTACTCCCCCTCCAAATCTCTCCAATTTGGGGGAATTAAAATTGGGGGGTTAGAACTCCTCCAAACCCCTCCAAACTCCTCCAAACCCCTCCAAACCCCTCCCCCTCATTCTTTAAAAAACTTCCAAATAAGGTAATTGCATTACTCTCCCTCCCTCTACTCTACTCCCCCTCCTTTTTTAAACATCCAAACATGCCATAAAGGCTGGCCCCGTGTCATCTTCGAAAGTGACTCCAAAGGATGCATCGACCTACTCTCCTCGTCTTTGAGTCCTGATTGGTTCATTAGCGCTGTTTTAAGTAATGTCCTTAGTTTAGCATTTTCCTTTTAATAGGTGCTCTTTCTCTTGGGTTGAAAGATCTGGTAACTTCACTGCCCATATAATAGCTAGAATTACTATGAATTCTAACTTGCCTTTATGTTTAAATACTAACAATCTGCATTTGGCTCTTCAGTCCATCTGTGTTGCAAATTGTCCCCATGCACATTGTTCCTTTTAATATAAATCATTGAAGCATATCAAAAATAAAATGACAACATTGTGACTTGTGAGTTGTCTAGCCAAAAATAAATTAAACAAATTTTGAAACATGAAGAAATTAAAATAAACATGGCAATTAACATTTGAAAATGAAACAGACCTCTCAATAACCAAACATGTATCATATGTGTAAGCATATGCAATACAAAATCCAAAGATACCATCAGTAATGCCACTTCGTCCAAGATCACATTTTCATTTGTAACAAACACCCAAAAAAACAAAACAAGACCTAAGATAGACAGAGCAAAGTGTGGGCACAAGTGCCCGCAACGAGTCATCTTCATGTTTAGGTGAATGTGCCTTGGCCTAGGGTGGACCATGGCAGAGGGTGTGAATGGAGTCACCACCTAGTTTAGGTCTAGGAACCATAAAAATAGCGTCCTCCATAAAAAGACTGGTCTTTACCAGAGCACGTGTCCAGAGTTTAGGTATGGGGATGGGAAGGTGTTAGGCACCTAACCCCAATCGACCCGTAGGTCGGCTTCCACTCATTGTGTTCCAAGTCTTAATCTCATTAAAGGCATATTTAACATGTTATTCTAACTCACACACACACACACACACACACACACACACACACACACACTAACATGCATCTAAAGCAAACAACATGGAATAATCATCCCAAGCCTAATCATTCATCTATCATGGCATATAAGCATATATCTAAAAGGATAGAAACATCACAAGGTAGATCAGGATCAACATGTTATAGCATTTAGACCTCAAAATCAAGGGATTCAACCAAGCATATCAACCATATCATATCCATCAACCAAATCAAATGCATTTTCATAGTATTATGCATGACTTACCTCACTTACCTCACTACAACATTGCACCTATGCATCAATGCATGATTATATTCAAATGCATGTTCATGATACTTAAGCAAAATAAATAAATAAATAAAACCTAATAAGCATAAAAAAGATAAAACAAAATAAAATAGGGAAACTTAAACTAAAAGATAGGAAAAACAGCTTAAACAGAGGCTAGAACATGTGAATAAAACAAAGGAAACAACATACTACAAACGAATTAGAGTTTCTGGGCAAGAGTATACGTGCGCATACATAGAGCATGTGTACACATCCCAATTGTATGCGTACACTACAAGTATGCATATGCATGCAAGCTTCATACGCACGCATACACACCCGAAACCCTAAACCCAGAAAACCAAAACTGAAAATAAAGAAAACACAACAAAAACAAGGAAACTAACAACCTAGCATGGTTCTAACACAAACATGAAATAAACCTAAACTAAACAAATATATTAGAGCATTCAATGCATATACATATAAACATAAAACAAAGGAAAAAAAAAAAAAAAAAGTGAAGAGCCAAAGTTAGAAACTTTGCCTCAACACTAGAACTTTTTAGAGCTTGATTTTGACTGTTCCCCTTAGTCAATCTATTCACAACCAAATCAAAGATGAGTTAGTAAACTTAGAACTCAAAGATCAAGACCAAAAAAGGTCTCAATCAAACAAAATTTTACTTGAGTATGTTTTGTGAAAAACTTCGTCTTTGATTCACTACTTTCTAGTGAATCTTATGTGTTTTACCACTTGAATCCGCCCTACTTGAAAAAGTACCTTTTATAGCTTTATATAGTTGAAAAATACGGGAATGGGGCAACTCCTAGACGATGTGGGATTCGTTCCAAACCTGGTTTTAAATACAAAAAAAAAAAAAAAAAAAAAAAAAAAAAAAAAAAAACACTTGTCTTACATAGTTTCTAGAACCCTAGCATGCGCATGCATACATGTGTATGCATACGAATGCATGAAGCAAGTGTACACAGAGTTTGAGCATGCGTGGGCATACACATTTATGTGTACGCATAATGAGAATCAACAAGCATTAAAGGACCCATTGCAAGTTCTAGTTGGGCTTATTACTAGAGCAAGGTCCAAGAAGATTAAAGAAGGACTTAATGGGCTAACTTAAGAAATTTGGGCTGATTTTAACACAAGACATTCCAAGCTTGGCTCAAAGGAAGATGAGGCATAATAAATTTAAACCAAGCTATTGAGGGCTGATCTGGCTTAATTGGGCGTGATTTATGGTGTGGATTAATGGCTGATTGACTTTCCAGCTTCATACCAATTAATAGATATTTTTCTTATTCTGGAGTTACTAATTTCAGACTAAATCCACCTTAATTTTGTAGGCTTCTATTATTTAGAACGTTTTTTTTAGCTACTTTCCTATTTTGGAGCTGCTAATTTTAAACCAAATCAACTTTAATTTAGGCTTTTATTATTTAGTACGTTTTTTATATTTTCCTATTTTTAGTTATGTCTTATAAATAGCACGCACTTATTGTAATGGAGGATGATTGAATAAAAATCAGAATAACATGAGGTTTTGCTTCTTCTTTTGGTTCTTAAAGAACTGTGAACTTATTAGGGGTTCTTCTTTGTGGCGTTCAAATTTTATACCTTCGGTTCGTGATTCAGTTATAATCATTGGGTCGATAACTGTTACTTATACCTTTGATTTGCATTTCAATTATAAATGTTGGGGTTAGAGTTTCTATCAAAATTTGAATTTTAGCTTTCTCAGGCAAATATTTTAATATTATTTATTGGATCTCAAAGCGTGTCAATTGAGGTTCGCATCAACGCATGCCCTAGGGTTTCTGTGGTCTTTCTTTTCCAAAAATAGTTTATTTAGTCCAAAAATAAATTATAATTTCCATAAACACTTTCCTCAAGTCAATTTTCATCTGATTGGGCCCTAAACTAACCTTGGCCTTTAGAATTCTAACATCATTGGGAAAAAGGGGCCCAAATCATAAAAGGTACAAAATACGGTGTCTACAAAATGAGTTCCTATAATGGAATCAAAAGAATAAGAGACAAAACATTTTGTTTCAACGTACGGCTCAAACTTGACCCATGCACACAGCAAACAACACATATGCATGGGGCAAGGTGCAACTCTGCAAAGTTGTGTGGAAGTATGTCCAAAGTTCCATAGGTGTTACTCAGGAAACGAGTAACAACAGGTTCACTATCCAAGGACCTGTTTTGCCAATTGCAAGCAAAAAGCAAATGACTCACTATCCTAGAATCACTTAAAAAGAAAAATAAACATGGCCAACGGCCTCAACTATCAACCAAGAAAACAATGTGCTCTTAGGAGCTAAAAGGATAAATATATGTGGTGTCCATCTAGGGCTTTTGCCTCAAACTTCTCCTAGTGGCTTTCGCCTCCAGGTATTTTTTGTCTCTATCTCTATCTCCTCTAATCTGGTGAGGCTCTTGCCTCTATGTGACTTTTATCTCTATCTCAATCTCTTCAGTTATGGGTCGCTCGCACCTCGATTCTAGTGTACATGTCCAATTCCAAGAAGGATATGTACTCAAGTTCTGTATTCTTCTTTTTCTCTTCTTGTCTTGGGGATCTATGCCTGCATATTAATTCCCGAACGATATGTGCAAAATTATGGTGATGATCTTGAATGGAAACTCAAGGGGCTTCCCTACATGCATAAGGATTTCATGGTAGTTTTGATTCAAGAAGGAGCTTTTCTGGGTAGCTTTTGACTAACAAGGAAGTCTCTAATAATGTGGAATTCACTAGAGAATATTCTTCTTTCATAACTCACTAGGAAGTTTGTTGATGGTTTTAACTCACAAGAGAGTTTCCTTAGTAATTCACCAGTTTTGACCTGTGGGGAGGTCCTCAAATTCACTTGGAGAAAGTTTTTCTATCTGTGACCCACTAGGGAGTTGGTGGATGGTTTTAACTCAAGAGGGAGTTTCCTTGGTGATCTAATCTGCTAAGGGATGTCCTTGATCCTCCTAATCCACTAGGGAATGCTTTTAGGATCCTTATGTCTTTCAACCTACTGAGGGTATTTCATTCATTTAGTGTTTCTTTGTAACGTTCTTGATAATCCATGGTCCACTTGGGATTTTTTTGAATTTTCCTTGCATTTCCCATTTATTGGGAGTCCACTGGGAGTTTTCTATTTTTTTTTTTTTTTTGCTAAACTACACGTAGTTTAGTGGGAGGCCTAAACTACATGTAGTTTAGTCATTACATGTCTTCCTGCCTTTTCATCTTTCTTTAATGGTTACCAACCATTTCTTTTCTTCTTATTCTTCTTCATCTTCCTCATCTCTTCATATTCTTTCTACAAAATCCTCTGCCCTTTCTTCATTTCTTCATCTCTCAAAATTTGAAACTCTCATCTTCTCCCAAACTCTCTCATCTTTTCCAATGGCACTCAAGACCAAGATCTAAAAGATCTTTTACTTGATTTCCGGTGAAGTCTTCAATCTCACTCGCTAGGATGGAGCCATAAGGCTAATGGAGTCTCCTCCATTGGCTTTCAAGCCACAAAACCACCTTTCAGAGGGTGTGTGAACCGGATTGGTAAGTTTTTAAAACTATTCTCATTTTCAAGTTTTGCTTCTAATCTTTTGTTTTAATTTGTTTTTGGACTTGTAAATGCTTGGGTTTTTTTGTGGGATGGGTTTAGATGAAAACTTGGTGTCCTAAAATTAAGGGGGGGGGGGGGGGGGGGGTAGGAACATGTTTAGGATGAGTTTGATTCATAGCATGCTAAAACTATCGAAGGAACCATTTTACTTGTGTTCATGCGTATGCATGCATCGTGTATGCGTGCGTAGGTGGTCTTTATGCGTATGCATACACACTTCATGTGTACACTTCCGTGTTCATCAATTCATTATGGATGCATGCCCCAGCATGCACATGTATGCAGGACCCTGCATACACATACACGGGACCTACGTACGCATGTTGGTACTCAAAAACCTCATCTTTTGCCCAGTTTGAATTTTTTTTTTTTTTTTTTTCGCTTATTTTCCTTACCTAATCTTGATTCTTATGCTTCTTTTCATCCTTATTTGATAGGTCTTACCGCCTTTCACGGGTAGGGGCAATACTAGCCGTACTTCTTCATAATGCCTTGACCAAAAATACAAAGACCTTGGTACACATGGCTGGCTTCAAGCCTATCATTCGTTTACTTCTGGACGGTTTTCCTAATGGCATTCTAGAGTAGACACTAGCTGAGAGGTGGTGGGATACCACCCAAACCTTTCACATTCCTAAGAGGGAGATGATGATGACTCCCCATAACTTTCATCAAATGACTGGTTTGAGATTCAATGGTCCCCTTATTGATCTAGAGGGTGAGTCAGGCAGTCAATTAGGTGTAGACCTACTAGGGTGTAGGTACTCAAACGAGAGCATTTGCTATTTCAATCTGGAGGCAGATTACAAGCCTTGTTCTCAAACGATGCCTAATGATTGTGCCTGGATGCCTAGGGCATTCTTGTTGTATCTGTTGGGGGTGTATCTCTTCGCCAATGGAGAGCAAACAGTATCCTTGAGGTGGCTAGCTCTCTTTTGTGACTTTGAGCATGCTCAAGAGGCGAACTGGGGCCAGGCTTACCTTGCATACCTCTATTCGGTCTTGGATACCTTATGTTGAGGGACTCCACGTTAGCTGGTGGGGCCTTGGAAGCTCCTTAAGGTTAGACCCTTTTCTTTTCCTCATGTAGTTTCACAAATTGTATTTCGTACTCTTATAAAATATTTTTGTTCATATGTCATCTAAGCTTACAAACTGCATTTCATGCTTTTGCAAACTGTTCCTTACTTTCTTTCAAACTATCATCTCGCAAATTGTATCTATGTGCTTTATCTTGCAAACTGTATCTTTATCTTACAAACTGTGTCATCTTGCAAATTGTTATCATGCTCTTTTCTTTGCAATAGTGGGCCGTGAACTATGTCCTCGTTGCTCGTGGTGCAAATGTGGACTTGAAGAACTTCCCTTTGGTCCGAGCTCATCTCAACAACCTCTCCTCCAAAGATATGAGTAAAATCCTTCTTTCCTAGTTGTCATTGCATGTTTCAAAGGTTTTCCCTCTAAACATGAGTGCTTTTTACAGATCACTTGGGGGCCTTGGGTGAGTGTTCCTCCCGTTGCTAACCCTGGTTTAGAGGCGATAGCCATTATCTCTTCTACAGCCACCTAACCCATGAAAGGTGCTAGTCTGAGGGTTCTTTACTTAGCTGAGAGAGAGCTTCTTGTCAGCTGGCGAGTGCAGACATGCCTCAGGTTTCGATGGATCCTCCTTCATTCATGCTTGCCTCACTCCCGATGACTGATGCCAAGTATCAGCTATAAAGGAATGGCATCCCATATTTCAAGCGACTCGTAGGCGATCTTAACTATGAAGAGTTCAGCGAGACTTACCTCATGCCCTCCTTCCCTATCAGAGTATGTATCCTCTCTTTTTCATCTTTATTTTTTCTTAATCTTGCATATGTTGCATGTGATAATGCTTAAATTTGGTGATCATGTTAGGATGCGGCCGGTCCTATCGCAGGTGGCCCCCTTTATCCTCCTTACTTGCCTTGGTCAGTTTACACTCTTGGTCCTGATGACTTTACTCAGGAGCGTCCTGTGGGATGTAACCCACATGTCATGGGTTATCCCTTCCCTTTGATTACACGAGTAGTGAGTTATCTTTATCCTTGTCCTCCTTCCCTTTCTTTCTTTCCTTTTCCCTCTCTCTTCTTTTTTGCATTGTTCGGGCCTATCTTAACATTGTCTTCTTTTCAAACCTAGCCCATTGTGGTAGAGCACGAGGAGCTTGTTTGGTTTGCTGGGAACCTAAAGTTGGAGGTGATCAAGTATTCTAGGCAAATCTATGGGCCTGGACAATATGCCCTCCTTGGTGATAATGATGACGATGATGATGGTAATGACCTTGAGACGACTTCGAGCTATTGGCCGAGAAAGAGGCACTACCAGTGATGCTCCTGCAATTCAAACACATAGGCACAAACAGACACAGCATAGCATATTTTCAGTTCTTTTTCCTTTCTCTTTTTAGCATATATATCTTCCATATAAAGGTTCTATTTGAGACATTAGGTTGTATTTTAAGAACATCCTTATATTTCCTACTTTTATTTTAGGACATGTACTTATTTTACAACTTATGGCAATTTTGGATATGTATGTATTTGATTCCATCTTGCATTTCCTTTTCTTTTTCTCTTTGATGCATGAAAATCTGAGCTTGAATCTGCCTTGAGTAATCCCTTAGGCCATAGGAGTTATGACAGAAGCCTTGGTAAGGAAATCGCACTCCAAATAGGAAAGGGAATCTAGAACCCTAATGAACTTGCGCGCGCGTGCATACGCGGCAATGACCATGCATATGCATCTAGGACCATGCACACACAAGCCGCTAGATAGAAAAACCCTAACTGACTTCTTTCACTATAAAACAGTCATGGAAGGCTTCCAAACCTTCATAAAATATGGTTTGATCCCAAGAAACATTCTATAAGGTCTCCAATGGCAGAATTCACTCCTCTGGAGGTCTCGATGTGGATTAACAGGCTTAATCTAACTTCAAAGATGCTCTCAACCTCTTGGACTTTCTTATATTTCTTTCTTCCATCAAATCAAAGTGAATGAGCCTCTTCTATGTGCTGCCACTGAATTTTGGATACCAACCTGGCATGTTTTTCCAATTCAATGGTGTGAAATTATGCCAAACTCTTGAAGAATTTGGTGCAACCATGGGTGAGCACAACTTCAGTGCTATCATTCTTCCTACTCTCAAGGAAGATCTTTCTGACCTAGCTCATCAACTCTTAGGGGTTCCTATAGCTATGCCCAAGAGATGGTGCAAATCCAATGTGCTAGGGTTTACAATAGCAACTTAGACCACTAACATCCTATTGCTAACTCAAGTAGAAAACTTACTACCACGACTATGTGAGAGCTCCGAGTCCACGGACTACTTCTTTATTGGATTCACAGCAACCACAAGTACTCCCACTTGTGTTTTTCTTTAAACTCTTTATGCAGCAACTGAAGTGATCACCAAGCTCTTGACATCAATCTTGATCTTGATAACCCTAAGTATGTATGAAGACAAACACCTCTAAATCTCACAAGAGATTCATACAAAGAGCATAAACAACCACTATAAAACATGGCTAGGGTTTTTCCTTTTATACTTAAGGCAAAATATAAAACCCTGCACATCATATGGGCTTAGGCCGAGTTGGAAATTCTGCATAAAATCAATCTGCACGAGTTTTGATCGATCAAGTCTAATTTTCAATCGATCGATCGAGCCTTGTAGATTTAAACAATAAATCCTGTAGTACACTCGATTCCAACTTTACACATAAACACACTTTGAGCCCTAATTCTAGACTCTAAGTTTTGATCATGATTTGCCAACACTACACATTGAAGTTCTAATACATTTAGATCCTAAATCCTTAGAACCTAACAAAAATGATTAAAAAAAATTCTCCAAAACCTGTAAAATGATTAAAATACCCCCAAAATTTCAAAAATGACCAAAATGATATCAAATCCTCTAGAATGAGCATGAAAACTTGAAATCTCTAAAATGACCAAAATATCCCAAAACCATCTAAATGACTAAATAACTTGAAACTTTTAAACGAGCCTAAAGTACTTGAAACCTTCAAAATAACCAAAATTTTCTAGTTATAGTGTGTCATTAAGTGGTTTCAGGGGTATTGTGGTCATTTTTATGGTTTTAGGATATTTTTTGACAAATTTAGAGGTTAAAGGGTATTTTGGTCAATTTAAATATTTTAATATATTTTGGTCAATTTATCGATTTTAATATATTTCAATTTAAATATATTATGGTCAATTTAAAAGTAATTCACCCTAACAGCTATCTATCAGTTGTAAGTATAGACAGCAGCACAACTGAATTAACCTGTATATTCTTGTAACACTTAACAAACACATAAACGCATGTTTGGAAAATACAAGTAAAACAAAAATCAATTCTTGATTTCACATAACATAAAATAAAAAACATATATCGTGAATAACCTCATAAATATAAATCAATAACCAATGTAGCATAGTGTGAAACAAGAAACAGATATAAAAACATCGTGTCTCCCCCAATCATATATAACTCATAACAAAGAAAGACAACAAAATAAATACACCATGAGCCAAAAAATAAGTACAAAGCGAAGCACCTAAATACAATATAAAGCTCCAAAGCTCCAAAAACAACAAAAATCTCCCCCTATCTCCATCCATATGTAAACCCTAATGAATTGCCAAAGGGCAATCAAGACTCATCGTCAAAAGGAGGTGGTGGAGGTGACCATCTAAAACTTGCCAACCCTGCATGCAAAGCCTGAAGCTCTATGAGAACGTTTACCAAAAGCTAACCATGAGTCGCCTGAACGGTCATGATAGTGTCCAACATACAACGAATGCTAGAATCATCCGAAGTAGAAAGTGGAGGAGCAGCAGCAGCAGTTGGATCACCTGAAGAAGGAGAAGGAGGAGGAGCAACACCCGAAGAAGACTCAACTCTAAGGCGTTTAGAGCTAGCTCACATCTGAGCAGCCTTCTACCTAAGGAAGGTGGCACCTATGGGAGCTATAACATGTACGGGCTCAAAAGCAAGAAACTCATCTAAACCTAAATGTAATAAAATTTGATGAGTAAAAACCAGGAAAAACAAAGCATGAGCAGAAGAACTACTCCTATGAATCTCAACCAAAGATTGAATGAAAAGATGAGGAAAACTCATAGGAGTAACTATGACAAGAGCATACAAAAATGCACATCTCTCGATAGGAATAGTATGCAAATGAGAGATAGGCCAGATAAAATGGCAAGAAATTTGAAAAAACAGATAATGAATTTCGATCAACTCATGAGAAGTGATTTGAGGACCAGTATCCCACTGAATGAAAGTACCAGTCAGATGACATAATGTTATCGAGTGAAGGAGACTCATTATAAGGATAGACAGGATGCTGGACCTTAGACACCCCAAGAGCAGAGGCCACTACCGAAAGAGTGATGACATACTCTTCACCCCATATCTAACTCTTCACAAATTGAGTGTTGGAATCATTGGAGTGGACAAAGAGGTTCGAGTAGAACTCTCTAATCAAGGTAGTCGAAGGAGGATGATCAATGTCCATTAAAGGCAACCAGCCCCTACGCTCAAAATTTCTCCTAATTTTCGGGTCAAGCTCATCTAAAATAACTTTCCTCTCAGCCCACACAGACCAAAGAAGGATCAGCTTCTCATAAGTCTATTGGTTTTTCTCACTAAGAAACTTCTCACTTTCAAAAGATGGAGTAGAAGAGGAGGTGGATGTCATATAGGCTCTAGTCTTCCTAACCATGATGCTAAAGATCAGAATGGATATACCCAAAAAAAAAAAAAAAAAAAAAAAAAAAAAGAAGAAGAAGAAAACCCAAGGGCAGACTGCATCAGACATGGTAAGAGCACAAAAAAATATATATATGATGCATGAACATAATAACCACATGATGCATGCTCTAATGCATTGAGAATAGTCCAATTATACTTTAAAAACACATAATTGGTTTGAACATAGAGTTTCAGAACAAAAACCCAAACTTTGAAAAATCCAATTTCACAAAACCCAACAAATTGACCAATTTATCATTACACAAGTTAGATAACAATATATAATGACATAATTAATCAATTACACAAGCCAATTTCATCAAATTAATCTCAATTAAACAAAATCCCCAATTCGGTAAGTTTCAAGCCCTAGGATTTTCAATTTTTCCCAAATCACCAAATTGATCAAATTAAACTATGAGGAACATGTTTACATCATCCAATAGTGAAAGAAAACAACCCAAAAATAAAATAAAATAAAACCCCCAAAATGCACTAAGTCCGAAAATAACGCCTAAAATTCATGAAAAATGCATGAAATATGTGAATAAAAAGAAAAAGAAGGGGTAGAAAGGACATACCGGCACTTGAAGACAAAATCCTTTGAGAAAAATTAGGAAGAAAACGACAAAAATTTGGTTGAGGTGGATCAGTCAAAGAGAGAGAGCCAAAAAGCTTTTTGAGATTTGAAATAGTGAAGATCACGTGAAAAGCTTATGTTTAAAAAAAAAAAAAAAACTCTCTGAACAATTTTCAATCGGACGAAAAATAGGTTCGATCGATCGAAAATCAATTTCGTTCAATCCAGCACCAATCGAACCAGGCAAATTCAAACCAAATTTTTAATCACAATTTCGATTGGTCGAGCAACAGGTTCAATTAATCGAAAATCTAGAAAAATCAAATTTTTGAAAAACAGAGCATTTTAATGCAGAAACTTCTCAAAGCACAATATTTTATGAATAAAATGCATGAGTATGAGATGAAAAATTTTCCAAAAACCCTTGAATTTAACCCAGATCTTCCAAAAACAAGATTTTCAATCAATTTGTCCTCAAATCTCAAACTTTAAACACATTTTGCATTAAGATCAAGGAACTCTCAATCTTGGATGGCCACAACAAGATCACACACAATATAATGTACCAAGTTTAGTAAAGAGTAACTTGTGTAGTGTGGGCAATTAGCAAGAACATGAGATACATGTGAGGTGATAAGTAAATAGTGATCAATTACACTTTCTACAAAATTCATCACATAAGTTTGAAAGAGACTATCACCTAAAGAGTTACATCATATAACTTTCACATCTCCTAGAATAAAAGCTTGCAATCATGTAAGTTTCTTGATTTGCCTCATAATGTACACACTAATTTTATTTTATTTGAAATTTATTAAAATAGCCGAGATAATGTACACACCAATTTTATTTGATTGAAGAAATTATAGCCCAATAATGTACACACCAATTTTAGCAGTTAATTCAAGGCTACACCTTATGTTTTTTTTTGTGAATGTGCTACACTTTCTCGAGCATAAAATCTTATGATATACACTAAGGTGTTCATGATTGGCTAGTAAACAGTGGTGAGATAGTTATTTATACCTTTCTCATTAAGTTCAAGTCCAACAATTAAAAGCATGTGACTTCAAGCTCAAGATCATGTGATCAAAAACTATAAACTGATAGACCAAAAACGTATTGACCCCTTGTGATTAAATTAATTAATTAATTAACCAAGTTATTAATTAATCAATTTAACATGCAAACGCGTGGTAGCACAAACAAATCACTAATAAACTAATAATGCAGCGGAAAATAAATAACACGATGATTTATTTATGAAAGGGGAAAACCTGACGGCAAAAACCCCACTGGGTGATTTTCAGGTTACCACTCTCAAAACTCCACTATTATCACAACAAGCGGTTACAAGTAAAGTAATCCCAAGTACCTTACCAACCTACAGTTGAACCCTTACCCCAATACCCAATTGGACTTGTTCTGTAGTGACAATTTTCCCTTTTGATGCACGACTCCCAAGTACGTGACTAACCAATGCGCGGATCCTAGTACGCGACTTCAATCACCAACTAGAAAGAGTTATTGGCTACAAAATTCTTCAGTTCATCCACGATGAAGATCAAAAAGATGCTTAGTCACAAAACCCAAAGGTGCACATACACAGCAACTTCTTCAGAAGATATGAACTAGGGCAAAATTTTGTCTCCAGTCACAATTTGCTTGAACAGAGTTTGCTCAATACTTGTATAACTTGTGAACACTTTGACGGCCTTTAAAACAATCATTTTATATGTCTAGAGTTAGGAGAAAAGAAGGCTCAAAGAAACATCCACGGATTCCAAGAAATCAGATCAGAAATTCTAATTTTATAAACCTCGACAGATAGAAGCTGTCGAGCATTTGTTGAGATAACTGTCGAGCAACGGGCAGAACAGCTTCTTTAAATCTCGACACATGCTAGCTGAAGCTTTGGTAACTTTGCACTTTCAGCTTGTTTTCTTGAACAGACTTGAAGGTTTCAACACTTAATCTTGAAACATTGTTTCTTGAAATATTTCAACACATCCTAGATCTACCCAAATACAAGTAAAGTGTGTTTTGCCAAAGAATTAGCCAATTACATAAAAGAATAATATATGTTCTTAACAAGTGAACCACATATGTCCTAACAATCTCCCCCTTTGACAATTTATGACAAAACCATTACAAACAAATGAGATATGAGAGAAGTCATAAATCACTCAACTCATATTCACTTGTTAAATACAATAAATCTATCCTAACACAAACTCTTGAAAAACTTTGCAAGAAGAGAGTTTATGGCAAATAGACTTTGACAATCTGTATTTCTGAAATACTTTAAACAAAACTCATCAAGACATCTTAGTGTGAAATAGAAATAATAGATTGCATACAAGTATAAGAAGCATGTGTATAAAGAGAGAAAAGAAACAACACATGTAAGGTAGGTGAAAAAAACATACATCAACATATAAGGAAGATAAGTACAATGTATGTAAAAATGATCACAAGACCCAATGTACAAGAACAATGTATCTATAATAGAAAGAAAAGAAAAGATACATCATATCCTCACTACATACATCAAGTATCAACACTCCCCCTAACAAAATGCCCCATACTAACTCTCCCCCTAAGATAACTACTCTCATATTCCAAAATTACTCCCTCTTTTTGTCACGAGTGACAAAGGGTAGAGTATCAAGTAGACATCTCATCAGTAGAGCTAGCATCTTCATAATCATCATCCGAAACATCATTGTCATCACCATCATCATCATCATCATCCTCATCATCAGAATCAGAAGCCATTGGAGGAGGTGGTGAAGGAGTAGCCTCAGAAGCATAGCCACCCATAGCCGCCTGCCGTCATGCAATATGACCGACACGAACGTTCACCTGATACAACTTCGTAGAAAGTGTATCAAGGCGAGCATCCATGCGCTACAGCTGCGCTATGATGTCTCCAAGAAATATATTGCCCATGGAAGAGGAAAGAGCAAATGTAGATGGAGCAGACCGAGAGGGTGCCGAACGAGATGGAGTCGAACCAGAGAGAGGAGCTGCTGACTTCTGTCACGACCTAAACTGAGCCTCACTACATTTTACAATAGCGGCGTCTATGGCACATATGACAGAAAAGTGATTAGAAAAGGGAAAAGGAATAGAAAAATGGTGTAGAATCTGCGTCATAGCTAAAGGGAAAATAAGCTTATCACGGGTAACCGTATCCCTAAACACGTCTATGATGGAAAGAATAAAATGTGAAGGAAAATCTATAGTGAGGTGCTCTAACAAAGAAAGCAAAAATCGAGCATGAGGCTCTGTGATAGAGTTATAGTGAGAGAATGGGTGCAAAACAAAAGTCATCACCATGTTCATGAATCTAGGACCTTTAGCAAAAGGCCGACATGGTGTAACTAACGCTCACCCCAAATAGATGGGTGCTCACAGAAAGTAGACATCATCTCGTCTTTGGACACAGTCCTCAGACGCTCATAACCGGAGTAGTCAGGATGCTATACCCTCGGAACTCGAAGCACATCCGCAACAAGCTGCAGTGTGACAGCAAAGCGTATACTTTGAATGCGAGTGTGAAAGAGAGGTATTGAAGAATCAATCCCGTGCATAGTGAAGTAAAATTCCTGAATAAGCATGAGATAACAAGTGATTAGGACGTCACACAGTGACTCCCATCCCTAACTGTGAATGACATCGGGATGGTCAATATCGGTGAAGTCTGCCAAAATGACTCGGCATTCTAAATGAACACCTCTTTGAGAAAAGTTCTCCGAGTAGGCCTTTCGGGCATCTTCATCATGGAATCGAATGTTAGAAGGAGTAGGATCAGAAGAAGATAATGCCCTAGAACGAAAAGGGTTCTGAGACAGAGTAGACTTACGTTTAGGTGCCATAAACACAACTAATGTAAACAAAGAGAGAGAGGGAAAGAAGGAGACAAACAGAAAAGTCCCAAAACATTTCAAATATATTAAGATATATTGAAAAGAGAGTACGTATGCATAAAAATGCATGAGCATGTAACATGCAAAGTAAAAAGCATCATGGACTCAGCCCAATCTAATCCTACTAGCACACAAGCATATTACACATCTAAATGCATGAAAATACCATTATAATGCAAATGTAATGCAATGTATGAGGTGTTAAACACATTTAAATGAAAATCCAACCCAAAATTTCAACAAAAATTCATCAATTTTGAAAAATCCCAAAACCTAGGTTTTCAAATCATGAAATGCATGAAAAATGAAGAGATAGGAAGCTTACGAAGTGAAGAAAAACTTGAGGAAGCTTGAAGAAACCTTTTTTTTTTTTTTTTTTTGAGAAGAAAGCTTGAAGAAACCTTAAGGAGCAAGATTGGAGTGAGATGAGAGTGTTTGGTAGAGAAAACAGAGAACTATCAAGAGAGAGATCGAGAGAAATGAGGTTCGGATCGCATGAGGAGTTTAAATAGAATCCTCAGTAAATCTCGACAGATGAGGTGTCGAGAGGTCTTGAGACATCTGTCGAAGTTGGTGTCAAGGAAAAGATTGTCGACTGATGCGGGTGTCGAGAAACAAAACACCAGATCAAGGACAAAAGCTCGATCGATCGGCCAAGTGTCTAGAAGCTATTGAGGAGGCTAGAGATTTGTCAATTAATCCACCAGGTGTCGAGGAGGTATCGGGATTGCGATAAGAAAAAGCTTAAGAAGCTTAACAAATAGCAATGTATCAAGGAGGTGTCGAGCCAGCTTTTAAAAACAGTTTTTTGAGAAGAGAAAAACACAGACATGAATGCAATCCAACATGCAATTCAAACACTGATCCAATTAACATATTAAGCTCCCAAAAACATCTCTCAGTAAGAATTTTAAGCACATGGATCCTCAAAATCACATACACACACACTAAATAAGTCTAACAAATTTTATATTTCAAAAACAAGTCAAGACAGTTTAGTGAGCATACATTAGCACATGTAAAACCTTGTGAAGGCCAAATCACATTGTACCTGCACATGTATCAAGAGTAGTAAAGAATATTACGTGTTGTGTGTGAAAAATATCACAAGATTGCATATGTGTGTACATGTTATAACGATCTGAAATATGAGAAAATCACTTTAACTCACACATAATCACTTTAACGCACACAAATATCATTAACACTGCACTTTTGCTATGCCGAAGAGTGATACGAGTGTTCTTTTTGTGAATGTGCTACACCTTATGTTCTTTTGTGAATGTGCTACACTTTCTCGAATATAAAATCTTATGATATACACTAAGGTATTCATGATTGGCTAATAAACAGTAGTGAGATGGTTATTTATGCCTTTCTCATTAAGTTCAAGCCCAACAATCAAAGGCATGTGACTTCAAGATTAAGATCATGTGATCAAAAACTATAAACTGATAGGCCAAAAACATATGGACTTCTTGTGATTAAATTAATTAATTAATTAGTCAAGTTATTAATTAATCAGTTTCACATGCAAACGCGTGGTAGTACAAACAAATCACCAATAAACTAATTATGCAGTAGAAAATAAATAACACGGTGATTTGTTTACGAATGGGGAAAACTCGACGACAAAAACCCCACCGGGTGATTTTCAGGTTACCACTCCTGAAACTCCACTATTATCACAACAAGCAGTTACAAATAAAGGAATCCTAAGTACCTTACAAACCTACAGTTGAACCCTTACCACAATACTCAATTGGACTTGTTCTGTAGTGACAATTTCCCCTTTTGATGCACGGCTCCCAAGTACGTGACTAACCAATGCATGGATCCCAGTATGCAACTTCAATCACCAACTAGAAAGAGTTGTTGGCTGCAAAGTTCTTTAGTTTATCCATGATGAAGATCAAAAAGATGCTTGGTCATAAAACCCAAAGGTGCACATACATAGCAACTTCTTCAAAAAAGATGAACTAGAGCTTTTTTTTTTTGCATTTTTTTTTTCAAAATTCTCTAGTTTGGGTCGATTAGAAACGGTCCGGAATGAGTATTTCTTTTCCTCATTTTTTCAGCCTGTCCTAACCTGTTTTGGCTTGAAAGAATGCTAGAATGATGTTTTTTAATTTTTAGAATTTTTTTGCTATTTTATTTTTGGAATTCTCTAGTTTGGGTCAGGTAGAAACGGTCTAGAACGAGTATTTCTTTTTCTCATTTTTTCGGCTCGTCCCGACCCGTTTTGGCTTGAAAGAATGCCAGAATGATATTTTTTTAATTTTTTTAATTTTTTTTGTTTTTTTTTTCGGAACTCTCTAGTTTGGGTCGATTAAAACGGTCCTGAATGAGAATTTCTTTTTCTCATTTTTTTTCGGCTTGACCCTACCTATTTTGGCTTGAAAGAATGTCAGAATGATGTTTTTTAATTTTTTTTGCTATTTTTTTTGGAATTCTCTAGTTTGTGTCGGGTAGAAACGATCCGGAACAAGTATTTCTTTTTCTCATTTTTTTGGCCTATCCCGACCAGTATTGGCTTGAGAAAATGCTAGAATGATGTTTTTTAATTTTTTGAATTTTTTTGGAATGTTTTTCAAAATTCTTTAGTTTGGTTCGGTTAGAAACGGTCCAGTACGAGAATTTATTTTTTTCATTTTTTCTGCCTGCCCCAACCCATTTTAACATGAAAGAATGCCAGAATGATGTTTTTTAATTTTCTTTTTTCAGAATTCTCTATTTTGGGTCGGTTAGAAACGGTTCGGAACGAGTATTTCTTTTTCTCATTTTTTCAGTCTGTCCCGACCTGTTTTAGCTTAAAAGAATGCTAGAACAATGTTTTTTAATTTTTAGAATTTTTTTGCTTTTTTTTTTTTTTTTTTTTGGAATTCTTTAGTTTGGATTGGGTAGAAACGGTCCGGAATGAGTATTTCTTTTTCTCATTTTTTTCGGCCTGTCTTGACCCGTTTTGGCTTGAAAGATTGTCAGAATGACGTTTTTTAATTTTTTGAATTTTTTTGGTATTTTTTTCGGAATTCTCTAGTTTATGTCGGGCAGAAACAGTCCTAAACGAGAATTTATTTTTCTCATTTTTTTCGGACATTCCCAATCTGTTTTTCTCATCAAATAATACCGGAGTGATGTTTTTAAATTTTTTGAATTTTTTTGGTATTTTTTTCAGAATTCTCTAGTTTGGGTCAATTAGAAACGCTCCTGTACGAGAATTTCTTTTTCTCATTTTTTCTACCTGCCCCGACCCGTTTTGGCTTGAAAGAATGCCAGAATGATTTTTTTTTTATTTTTTTGATATTTTTTTTTGGAATTCTCTAGTTTGTGTCGGGTAGAAACAGTCATGAATGAGAATTTATTTTTCTCATTTTTTTCGGACATTCCCAATCTGTTTTTCTCATCAAATAATACCCGAGTGATGTTTTTAAATTTTTTGGTATTTTTTTCGGAATTCTCTAATTTGGGTCGATTAGAAACGGTCCGAAACGAGTATTTCTTTCTCTCATTTTTTTGGCGTATCCCGACTCGTTTTGGCTTAAAAGAATGCTAGAATGATGTTTTTTAATTTTTAGAATTGTTTTGCTATTTTTTTCGGAATTCTCAAGTTTGGGTCGGGCAGAAACGGTTCAGAATGAGAATTTCTTTTTCTCATTTTTTCGACCTATTCCAACCTGTTTTGGCTTGAAATAATGCTAAAATGAGGTTTCTAACTTTTTTGAATTTTTTTGCTATTTTATTTGAAATTCTCTATTTTCGGTCGGGTAGAAACGGTCTGGAACTGGTATCTCTTTTTCTCATTTTTTTTCTTTCTATCCCAACCCGTTTTGGCTTGAAAGAATGCTAGAATGATGTTTTTTAATTTTTAGAATTTTTTTACTATTTTTTTTTTTCGAATTCTTTAGTTTGGGCCGGGAAGAAACGGTCCGGAACGAGTATTTCTTTTTCTCATTTTTTTCGGCCTCTCCCAACCCGTTTTGGCTTGAAAGAATGCCAGAATGATGTTTTTTAATTATTTGAATTTTTTTGCTTTTTTGTTCGGAATTCTCTAGTTTGGGTCAATTAGAAACGGTCCTGAATGTGAATTTCTTTTTCTCATTTTTTCGGCCTAACCCTACCTGTTTTGGCTTGAAAGAATACCATAATGATATTTTTTTTTAATTTTTTTTTTTTGCTATTTTTTTCGGAATTCTCTAGTTTAGGTCTGGTAGAAACGGTCCGGAACTGGTATTTATTTTTCTCATTTTTTCAGGCTGTCCTGACTAGTATTGGCTTAAGAGAATGCTAGAATGATGTTTTTTTTTTTAATTTTTTGAGTTTTTTTTTGTATTTTTTTCGGAATTCTTTAGTTTGGGTCGGTTAGAAACGGTCCTATACGAGAATTTCTTTTTCTCATTTTTTCTATCTGTCCCGACCCGTTTTGACATGAAAGAATGCCAGAATGATGCTTTTAAATTTATTTTATTTTATTTATTTATTTTTTTTTTTTTTTCAGAATTCTCTATTTTGGGCCGATTAGAAACGGTCCGGAACGAGTATTTCTTTTTATCATTTTTTTCGGCCTGTCACGACCCGTTTTGGCTTGAAAGAATGATAGAATGATGTTTTTTTTAATTTTTAGAATTTTTTTGCTTTTCTTTTTTTTGAATTCTTTAGTTTGGGTCATGTAGAAACGGTTCGGAATGAGTATTTCTTTCCCTCATTTTTTTTGGCCTGTCCTGACCCGTTTTGGCTTAAAAGAATGACAGAATGATGTTTTTTATTTTTTTTAATTTTCTGGGTATTTATTTCGAAATTCTCCAGTTTGGGTCAGTTAGAAACAACCCTGTACGAGAATTTCTTTTTCTCATTTTTTCTGCCTTCCTCGACCTGTTTTGGCTTGAAAGAATGTCAGAATGATGTTTTTAAATTTTTTGAATTTTTTTGCTATTTTTTTCAGAATTCTCTAGTTTGTGTCAGGTAGAAACAGTCCTGAACGAGAATTTCTTTTTCCCAATTTTTCGAACATTCCCAATCCGTTTTTCTTATGACATAATAAACGAGTCAAGTTTTTAAATTTTTTGAATTTTCGTGGTATTTTTTTCCGGAATTCTCAAGTTTGGGTCAGTTAGAAATGGTCCGGAACGAGTATTTCTTTTTCTCATTTTTTTCGGCCTGACCGAACCCGTTTTGGCTTGAAATAATGCCAGAATGATATATTTATTTTTTTTTTAATTTTTTTTTGCTATTTTTATCGGAATTGTCTAGTTTGGGTTTGGTACAAACGGTACGGAACGAGTATTTCTTTTTCTCATTTTTTTCGGCCTGGCCCAATCTGTTTTGGCTTGAAAGAACGTCAAAATGATGTTTTTTTTTTTTTTTTTTTTTAATTTTTTGAATTTTTTTGCTATTTTTTTCAGAATTCTCTAGTTTGGGTTGGGTAGAAACAATCCTAAACGAGAATTTCTTTTTTCTCTTTTTTTTTTTTTTTTCAGACATTCCCAATCCGTTTTTCTCATGAAATAATGGCTGAGTGATGTTTATAAATTTTTTGTATTTTTTTGGTATTTTTTTTCGAAATTCTCTAGTTTAGTTCGGTTAGAAACGGTTCGGAACGAGTATTTCTTTTTCTCATTTTTTTGGCCTGTCCCGACCTGTTTTGGCTTGAAAGAATGCTAGAATGATATTTTTTAATTTTTAGAATTTTTTCGCTATATATATATATATATTTTTTTTTTTGAATTCTTTAGTTTGGGTTGTGTAGACACGGTCCGGAACGAGTATTTCTTTTTCTCATTTTTTTTGCCGGTCCTGACCTATCTTCGCTTGAAAGAATGCCAGAATGATGTTTTTTAATTTTTTGAATTTTTTTGGTATTTTTTTCGGAATTCTCCAGTTTCTGTCGATTAGAAATGGTCAAGAACGAGTACTTATTTTTCTCAATTTTTCAACCTGTCCCGACCCTTTTTGGCTTGAAAGAACGCTGGAATGGTGTTTTTCAAATTTTTGAATTTTTTTTGCTATTTTTTTTCAGAATTCTCTAGTTTGGGTCGGGTAGAAATACTCCAATACAAGTATTTCTTCTTCGCATTTTTTCAGCCTATCCCAACCCGTTTTGGCTTAAAATAATGCCAAAATGAGGTTTTCAAATTTTTTGAATTTTTTTGCTATTTTATTTGGAATTCTCTATTTTGGGTCGGGTAAAAAGGGTCCGGAACATGTATTTCTTTTTCTCATTTTTTGTGCCTGCCCCGACCCATGTTTGCCTGAAAGAATGCCAGACTGATGTTTTTAATTTTTTGAATTTTTTTGCTATTTTTTTTTTTCAGAATTCTCTTGTTTGGGTCGATTAGAAATGATCCTAAATGAGAATTTCTTTCTCCCATTTTTTTTGTCTTGACCCAACTTGTGTTGGCTTGAAAGAATGCCAAAGTGATGTTTTTTAGTTTTTTTGAATTTTTTTGCTATTTTTTTTTTTTTTTCATAATTCTCTAGTTCTTGTCGGTTAGAAACGGTCCAGAACAAGTATTTCTTTTTCCCATTTTTTCAGCCTGTCCCGACTAATATTGGCTTGAGAGAATGCTAGAATGATGTTTTTTTAATTTTCTGAATTATTTTGTTATTTTTTTTCGGAATTCTCTAGTTTGGGTCGGGAAGAAACGGTCCAGAACGAGTTTTTCTTTTTCTTATTTTTTTCTGCCTGTCCCAACCCATTTTGGCTTGAAAGAATGCCAGAATGATGTTTTTTTTTTTTTTTTTTAATTTTTTAGAATTTTTTTGGTATTTTTTTCAGAATTCACTAGTTTGGGTCGGTTAAAAACGGTCCTGTACGAGAATTTCCTTTCCTCATTTTTTCAACCTAACCCAACCCGTTTTGGTATTTTTTTTTTTTCGAAATTCTCTAGTTTGTGTCGGGCAGACACAGTCCTGAACGAATATTTCTTTTTCTCATTTTTTTCTGCCTATCCCGACTTATTTTGGCACGAAAGAATGCCAGAATCATGTTTGTTATTTTTTTAAAAAAATTTTTGCTTTTTTTTTTTTGGAATTCTCTATTTTGGGTCGGTTACAAACAATCCAGAACTGGTATTTCTTTTTCTCAGTTTTTCTTTCTGTCCCAACCCATTTTCGCTTGAATGAATGCTAGAATGATGTTTTTTAATTTATAGAATTTTTTTGCTATTTTTTTCAGAATTCTCTAGTTTGGGTTGAGTTGAAACGACCCAAAACAAGAATTTCTTTTTCTCTTTTTTTTTTTTTTTTTTTTTTTTTTTTTTTTTTTTTTTTTTTCAGTCTATCCCAACCCGTTTTGGCTTGAAAAAAAATACCAAAATGAGGTTTTCAGATTTTTTGAATTCTTTTGCTATTTTTATCGGAATTCTCTAGTTTTGGTCGAGTAGAAACAGTCCGGAACGAGTATTTCTTTTTCTTATTTTTTCTGCCTGTCCCAACCCATTTTGACTGGAAAGAATGCCAGAGTCAAATTTTTTAATTTTTTTGCTATTTTTTTTCAAAATTCACTAGTTTGGATCGGTTAGAAACGGTCCTGTACGAGAATTTCTTTTCCTCATTTTTTCGGCCTGACCCAACCCATTTTGGCCTGAAAGAATGCCAAAACGATGTTGTTTTTTTTTTTTTTTTTTTTTTTTAAATTTTTTGAATATTTTTGCAATTGTTTTTTTTGGAATTCTCTAGTTTGTGTCAGGCAGACACGGTCCTAAACGAGTATTTCTTTTTCTAATTTTTTCTGCCTATCCCGACTCGTTTTGGCATGAAATAATACTAGACTGTTGTTTTTTTTTTTTTTTTTTTTTTTTTTGGAATTCTCTATTTTGGTTTGGTTAGAAACAGTCTGGAACTGGTATTTCTTTTTCTCAGTTTTTCTTTCTGTCCCGACCCGTTTTCACTTGAATGAATGCTAGAATGATGTTTTTTAATTTATAGAATTTTTTTTTTTTTTTCATAATTCTCTAGTTTGGGTCGGTCAGAAATGGTCCTATACGAGAATTTCTCTTGTTTGGGTCGGATAGAAACGGCCCAAAACCAGTATTTTCTTTTTCTCATTTTTTCGGCCTATCCCGAACCATTTTGGCTTGAAAGAATGCTAGAATGATGTTTATTTCATTTTTAGAATTTTTTTGCTATTTTCTTTGGAATTCTCTAGTTTGGGTCTGGTAGAAACGGTCCAGAACGAGAATTTCTTTTTTCTCCTTTTTTCAGCCTATTCCAACCTGTTTTAGCTTGAAATAATGCCAAAATGAGGTTTTTGAATTTTTGTGCTCTATTGTTCAGAATTCTTCATTTTGGATCGGATAGAAACGTTCTAGAACTGGTATTTGTTTTCCAATTTTTTCTTTCTGTCCCGACCTGTTTCGGCTTGACTGAATGCTGGTATGATGTTTTTTAATATTAAAAGTTTTTTGCTATTTATTTTGGAATTCTCTAGTTTGGGTCGGGTAGAAACGGTTTAAACGGGAATTTCTTTTTCTCATTTTTTTCGGCCTGATCGAACCCGTTTTGGCTTTAAATAATGCCAGAATAATGTTTTTATTTTTTTGCTATTTTTATCAGAATTCTCTAGTTTGGGTTGGGTACAAACAGTACGGAACGAGTATTTCTTTTTCTCATTTCCTCTACCTGTCCCTACCCGTTTTGCCCAGAAAGAATGACAGAGTGGTGTTTTTTAATTTTTTAAATTTGTTGCTTTTTTTTTTCAAATTCTTCAATTTGGGTAGGGTAGAAACGGTCCAGAACGTGAATTTCTTTGTCTCACTTTTTCTGCCCACCCCGACCCGTTTTTGCTTGAAAGAATGCTAATGCTGTTTTTTAATTTGTAGAATTTTTTTGCTCTTCTTTTTCGGAAATTTTTAGTTTGGGTCGGGAAGAAACGGTTCGAAACGAGTATTTCTTTTTCTCATTTTCTCGGTCTGTCCCGACCCGTTTTGGCTTGAAAGATTTCCAGAATGAGGTTTTTTATTATTTTTTTTTTGGTATTTTTTTTCAGAATTCTCTACTTTGGGTCGGTTAGAAACAGTCCTGTACGAGAATTTCTTTTCCTCATTTTTTCGGTCTGACCCAACCCGTTTTGGCCTAAAAGAATGCCAAAATGATGTTTTTTGTTAATTTTTTGAATATTTTTGCTATTTTTTTTTGGAATTCTCTAGTTTGTGTCGGGCAGACGCGATCCTGAACGAGTATTTCTTTTTCTCATTTTTTCTACCTATCCCGACTCGTTTTGGCATGAAAGAATGCCAGAATGATGTTTTTTAATTTTTTTGCATTTTTTTTTTTTGGAATTCTCTTTTTTGGGTTGGTTAGGAATGGTCCGGAACTGGCATTTCCTTTTCTCAGTTTTTCTTTCTGTCCCGACCTATTTTTGCTTGAATGAATGCTAGAATGATGTTTTTTAATTTATAGAATTTTTTTGCTATTTTTTTTTTTTTTCAGAATTCTCTAGCTTGGGTCGGTCAGAAACGGTCCTATACGAGAATTTCTTTTTCTCATTTTTTTGGCCTGACCCAACCCGTTTTGGCCTGAAAGAATGTCAAAATAATGTTTTTTAATTTTTTGAATTCTCTTGTTTGGGTCGGTTAGAAACGGCCCAAAACCAGTATTTCTTTTTCTCATTTTTTCGGCCTGTCCCAACCCGTTTTGGCTAAAAAGAATGCTACAATGATGTTTTTTAATTTTTAGAATTTTTTTTGCTATTTTCTTTGGAATTCTCTAGTTTGGGTCGGGTAGAAATGGTCCAGAACGATAATTTTTATTTTTTCTCATTTTTTCAGCCTATTCCAACCCGTTTTAGCTTGAAATAATGCTAAAATGAGGTTTTTGAATTTTTTTGCTATATTGTTCGGAATTCTTTATTTTGGGTCGGGTAGAAACGTTCCGGAACTGGTAGTTGTTTTCTAATTTTTTCTTTCCGTCCCGACCCGTTTCGGCTTGAAAGAATGCTAGAATGATGTTTTTTAATATTAAAAGTTTTTTGCTATTTGTTTAGGAATTCTCTAGTTTGGGTCAGGTAGAAACGGTTTTAACGGGAATTTCTTTTTCTCATTTTTTTCGGCCTGATCAAACCCGTTTTGGCTTGAAATAATGCCAGAATGATGTTTTTATTTTTTTTGCTATTTTTATCGGAATTCTCTAGTTTGGGTTGGGTACAAACGGTACGGAACGAATATTTCTTTTGCTCATTTCCTCTGCCTCTCCCTACCCGTTTTAGCCTGAAAGAATGACAGAATGATGTTTTTTAATTTTTTTTTTTTTTGCTTTTTTTTTTTTTTTTTTCGAATTCTTCAGTTTGGGTCGGGTAGAAATGGTCCAGAACGGGAATTTCTTTGTCTCATTTTTTCCGCCCATCCCGACCCGTTTTGGCTTGAAAGAATGCTAATGCTGTTTTTTAATTTGTAGAATTTTTTTGCTCTTTTTTTTCGGAACTTTTTAGTTTGGGTCGGGAAGAAACAGTCCAAAACGAGTATTTCTTTTTCTCATTTTCCCGGTCTGTCCCGACCTGTTTTGGCTTGAAAGATTTCCAGAATGAAGTTTTTTATTTTTTTTTTGAATTTTTTTGGTATTTTTTTCGGAATTATCGAGTTTGGGTCGGTTAGAACCGGTCCTGTATGAGAATTTCTTTTTCTCATTTTTTCAGCCTGACCAAACCTGTTTTAGCTTGAAAGAATGTCAAAATGATGTTTTTAGTTTTTTGAATTTTTTTACTATTTTTTTAGGAATTCTCTAGTTTTGGTCGGGTAGAAACGATCCGGAACATGTATTTCTTTTTCTTATTTTTTCTGCCTGCCCCGACTGATTGTGGCTTGAAAGAATGCTAGAATGATAATTTTCAATTCTTTTAATTTTTTTGCTATTTTTTTCGGAATTTTCTAGTTTGTGTCGATTAGAAACAGTTGTAAACAAGAATTTATTTTTCTCATTTTTTTGGACATTCCCAATCCGTTTTTCTCATTAAATAATCCCTGAGTGATGTTTTTAAATTTTTTGAATTTTTATGGTATTTTTTTTGGAATTCTCTAATTTGGGTCGGCTAGAAACGGTCCGGGACGAGTATTTCTTTTTCTCATTTTTTCGGCCTCTCCCAACTCGCTTTGGCTTGAAAGAATGCTAGAATGAGGTCCTTTTCAATTTTTAGAATTTTTTTCACTATTTTTTTCGGAATTCTCTAGTTCGGGTCGGGTAGAAACAGTCCAGAACAAGAATTTCTTTTTCCCATTTTTTCGGCTTATTCCAATCCGTTTTGGCTAAAAATAATGCCGCAATGAGGTTCTTAATTTTTTTGAGTTTTTTTGCTATTTTTTTCGAAATTCTCTAGTTTGTGTCGAGCAGACACAGTCCCAAACGAGTATTTCTTTTTCTCATTTTTTCTACCTATCCCGCTCGTTTTGGCATGAAAGAATGCCAAAATGATGTTTTTTATTTTTTTTTTTAATTTTCTTGTTTTTTTTTTTTTTTTGGAATTCTCAATTTTTGGTCAGTTAGAAATGGTCCGGAACTAGTATTTCTTTTTCACAGTTTTTCTTTCTTTCCCAATCCGTTTTCGCTTGAATGAATGCCAGAATGATGTTTTTTAAATTATAGAATTTTTTTGCTATTTTTTTTTTAGAATTCTCTAGTTTGGGTCGAGTAGAAACGACACAAAATAAGAATTTTTTTTTTCTCTTTTTTTAATCTTTCTCAACCCGTTTTGGCTTGAAATAACGCTAAAATGAGGTTTTAAATTTTTTTGAATTTTTTTGCTATTTTTATCGGAATTCTCTAGTTTTGGTCGAGTGGAAACAGTCCGGAACGAGTATTTCTTTTTCTCATTTTCTCGACCTATCCCGACTCGTTTTGGCTTTAAAGAATGCCAAAATGATGTTTTTTAATTTTTTTTTCTGAATTCTCTAGTTTGGGATGGTTGGAAATGGTCCTGTACGAGAATTTATTTTTCTCATTTTTTTGGCCTGACCCAACCCGTTTTGGCCTGAAAGAATGTCAAAATAATGTTTTTTTTTTTTTTGAATTTTTTTGTTTTTTTTTTTGTTTTTGTTTTTTTTTTTTTTTTTTTTTTTTTTTTTTCAGAATTCTCTTGTTTGGGTCGGTTAGAAACGATCCAGAAAAAGTATTTCTTTTTCTCATTTTTTCGGCCTGTCCCAAGCCGTTTTGGCTTGAAAGAATGCTAGAATGATGTTTTTTAATTTTTAGAATTTTTTTGCTATTTTCATTGGAGTTCTCTGGTTTGGGTCGGGTAGAAACGGTCCAGAATGAGAATTTTTTTTTTCTCATTTTTTAAGCCTACTCCAACCCGTTTTAGCTTGAAATAATGCCAAAATGAGGTTTTTAAATTTTTTGAATTTTTTTGCTATTTTGTTCAAAATTCTCTATTTTGGGTCGGGCAGAAACGTTCCGGAACTGGTATTTTTTTATAATTTTTTCATTCTGTCCTGACCTGTTTCGGCTTGAAAGAATGCTAGAATGATGTTTTTTAATTTTAAAAATTTTTTGCTATTTGTTTAGGGATTCTCTAGTTTGGGACGGGTAGAAACAGACTAAAATGGGAATTTCTTTTTCTCATTTTTTTTTTTCAGCCTGAACGAACCCGTTTGGCTTGAAATAATGCTAGAATGATGTTTTTATATTTTTTTCAAAATTTTTTGCTATTTTTATCGGAATTCTCTAGTTTGGGTCGGTACAGACGGTACAAAACGAGTATTTCTTTTTCTCATTTTTTGTGCTTGTCCCTATCTGTTTTGGCCCGAAAGAATGAGAGAATGATGTTTTTTAATTTTTTGAATTTTTTTGCTATTTTTTTTCGAATTCTTTAGTTTGGGTCCGGTAGAAACGTTCCGGAATGAGAATTTCGTTTTCTCATTTTTTTTTTTTTTTGCCCATCCCGACCTTTTTTGGCTTGAAAGAATGCTAGAATGCTATTTTTTAATTTTTTTAATTTTTTTGCCCTTTTTTTTTCGAAACATTTTCGTTTGGTTCGGGAAGAAACGGTCCGGAACGAGTATTTCTTTGGTACTTTTTTATTCCCGAATAAGGCTTTTTATTTTTTTGAATTTTTTTGGTACTTTTTTCGAAATTCTCTAGTTTGGGTCTGTTAGAACCCGTCCTGTAATAGAATTTCTTTTTCTCATTTTGTCGGCCTAACCAAACTCGTTTTGGATTGAAAGAATGTCAAAAAGATGTTTTTTAGTTTTATGAACTTTTTACTATTTTTTTAGGAATTATCTAGTTTGGGCTTGGCAGAAACAGTCCGGAACGTATATTTCTTTTTCTCATTTATTCTACCTACCTCGTCCCGTCGTGGCTTGAAAGAATGCCAGAATGATGTTGTTTAATTTTTTGAATTTTTTTGCTATTTTTTTAGGAGTTCTTTAGTTTGTGCCGGGTAGGAACAGTTCTGAACAAGAATTTATTTTTCTCATTTTTTCGGATGTTCCGAATCTGTTTTTCTCATGAAATAATGCTTGAGTGAAGTTTTTAAATTTTTAAATTTTTATGGTATTTTTTCTCGGAATTCTGTAGTTTAGGTCGCCCACAAATGGTCCGGAATGAGTATTTCTTTTTCTCATTTTTTCAGCCTGTCCCTACCCGTTTTCAAAATTCTCTAATTTGGGCCGGGTAGAAACAATCCAGAATGAGAATTTGAAATTCTCATTTTTTCGGCCTATCCCAACCCATTTTGGCTTAAAATAAAGCCAAAATGAGGTTCTTCAATTTTTTGAATTTTTTTGCAATTTTGTTCGGAATTCTCTATTTAGGATTAGGTAGAAACGATACGGAACGGGTATTTTTTTCACTATTTTTTCTTTCTGTCTCTACATGTTTTGGCTTGAAAAGAATGCTAGAATGATTTTTTTTTTTTTAATTTTTATAATTTTTGTGCTATTTTTTTGGGAATTCTCTAATTTGGGTCGGGTAGTAACGGTTCAAAACGGGAATTTGTTTTTCTTTTTTTTTCTTTTTTTTTCTTTGCGTTACCGAACCCATTTTGGGTTGAAATAATGTTGGAATGAAGTTTTTGAATTTTTTTTGCTATTTTTATCGGAATTCTATAATTTGGGTCGGGTAGATACGGTCCGGAACGAGTATTTCTTTTTCTCATTTTCTCTGCCTGTCCCGACCAGTTTTGGCTTGAAAGAATGCTAGAATGATGTTTTTTTAATTTGTAGAATTTTTTTGCTATTTTTTCGGAATTCTCAAGCTTGGGTCGGGTAATAGTGGTCCAGAACGGAAATTTCTTTCTCTCATTTTTTTTGGCTTGACCGAACCCTTTTTGGCTTGAAATAATGCTAGAGTGATGTTTTTGAATTTTTTGCTATTTTTATCGAAATTCTATAGTTTGGGTCAGGTAGAGACGGTCCGGATCGAGTATTTCTTTTTCCCGTTTTCTCTGCCTGTCCCTACCTGTTTTGGCCTGAAAGAATGCCAGACTGATGTCATTCAAATTTTTTTTTTTTTTAATTTTTATGCTACTTTTTTCGTAATTCTTTAGTTTGGGTTTGGTAGAAATGGTCCGGAACGAGTATTTCTTCTTCTCATTTGTTCTGCCTGTCCCGACCTGTTTTGGCTTGAAAGAATGCTTGAATGATGTTTTTTAGTTTTTTTTTTTTCGGTATTCTCTCGTTTGGGTCGGTTAGAAACGGTACTGTAAGAGAATTTCTTTTTGTCATTTTTCTACCTGACACAACCCGTTTTGGCTTGAAAGAATGTCAAAATAATGTTTTTTAATTTTTTGAATTTTTTTGTTATTTTTTTTTTCGAAATTCTCTAGTTTGGGTCGGTTAGAAACAGTCCCAAACAAGTATTTCTTTTACTCATTTTTTTGGCCTATCCCGATCCGTTTTGGCTTGAAAGACTGCTAGAATGATGTTTTTTAATTCTTATTCTCACTTTTTCGGCCTGCCCCAACCCGTTTTGGTTTGAAATAATGCCAAAATGAGGTTTTTAAATTTTTTGGATTTTTTTGCAGTTTTATTCGGAATCCTCTATTTAGGGTCGGGTAGAAACGGTACGGAACTGGTATTTCTTTCTCAAATTTTTTCTTTCTGTCCGGACTTGTTTTGGCTTGAAAGAATGCTAGAATGATGTTTTTTAATTTTTAGAATTTTTTTGCTATTTTTTTCGGAATTCTCTAGTTTGGGTCGACTAGTAACGGTCCAGAACAGGAATTTCTTTTTCTCATTTTTTTCAGCCTGACCGAACCCATGCCAGACTGATGTTTTAAGATTTTTTTTGAATTTTTTTGCTATTTATATCGGAATTCTCTTGTATGGGTCGAGTAGAAACGGTGTGAAATGAGTATTTCTTTTTCTCATTTTTTGTGCCTGTCCCAACCTGTTTTGGCCTGATAGAATTTTTTAATTTTTAGAATTTTTTCGCAGTTTTTTTCAGAGTTCTCTAGTTTGGGTCGGGTAGAAATAGTCCAGAACGAGAATTTCAAATTCTCATTTTTTGGGCCTATCCCAACCTGTTTTGGCTTAAAATAAAGCCAAAATGAGGATTTTAAATTTTTTGAATTTTTTTGCAACATGTATTTCTTTTTATCATTTTTTTCCTTCTGTCCCGACCTGTTTTGGCTTGAAAGAATGCTAGAATGATGTTTTTTAATTTTAAGAATTTTTTTGCTATTTTTTTGGAATTCTCAAGTATGCGTCGGGTAGTAATTGTCCAGAATGGGAATTTCTTTTTCGAATTTTTTTTTCGCTTGACCGAACCCTTTTTGGCTTGAAATAATCCCAGGATGATGTTTTTAAATTTTTTGAATTATTTTGTGATTTTTATCGGAATTCTCTAGTTTGGGTCGAGTATTTCTTTTCCTCATTTTCTCTGCTTGTCCCGACCCGTTTTGGCTTGACAGAATGGTAGAATGATATTTTTTAATTTTTAGTATTTTTTCGCAATTTTTTTATGAATTCTTTAGTTTGGGTCGGGTAGAGACAGTCCAGAACGAGAATTTCAAATTCTCATTTTTTTGGCCTATCCCAACCCGTTTTGGCTTAAAATAATGCCAAAATGAGGTTGTTAAATTATTTTGCAATTTTATTCGGAATTCTCTATTCGGAACGAGTATTTCTTTTTCTCATTTTCTCTGCCTGTCTTGACCCGTTTTGGCCTGAAAGAATGCTAGAATGATGTTTTTTAATTTTTAGAATTTTTTTACTATTTTTTTGGAATTCTCAAGTTTGGGAATTTTATCGGAATTTTCTAGTTTGGGTCGGGTAGAGACGGTCTGGAACGAGTATTTCTTTTTCTCATTTTCCTTACCTGTCCCGACCCGTTTTGGCTTGAAATAATGCCAAGATGAGGTTTTTAAATTTTTTGCATTTTTTTGCTATTTTTATCGGAATTCTCTAGTTTGGGTCGGGTAGAAACGGTCCAGAATGAGTATTTCTTTTTCTCATTTTCTTTGCCTATACCAACCTGTTTTGGCCTGAAAGAATGCCAGAATAATGTTTTTTAATTTTTTTGAATTTTTTTGCTATTTTTTTTTTTTTTTCAGAATTCTTTAATTTGGGTCGGGTAGAAACGGTCTGAAACAAGTATTTTTTTTTTCCCATTTTTCCGCCTGTCCCGACCCGTTTTTCCTTTAAAAAAAATGCTAGAATGATGTTTTTTAAGTTTTAGAATTTTTTTGCTATTTTTTTTCAGAATTCTCTAGTTTGGGTTGGGTAGAAACGGTCTACAATTCAAACCTATTTTGGCTTCAAATAGTCGCAAAACGAGGTTTTTAAATTTTTTAAAGTTTTTTGCTGTTTTATTCGGAATTTTCTATTTTGGGTCAGGTAGAAACGGTCTGGAACTAGTATTTCCGTTTCTCATTTTTCTGTTTGTCCTGACCTGTTTTGGCTTGAAAGAATGCTAGAATGATTTTTTTTAGTTTTTAGAATTGTTTTTCTATTTTTTTCGGAATTCCCAATTTTGGTTCAGGTAGAAACGGTCCAGAACAAGAATTTCTTTTTCTCATTTTTTTTGGCCTATCCCAACCCATTTTGGCTTGAAATAATGCCGAAATGAGGATTTTAAATTTTTTGCTATTTTTATCCGAATTCTCTAGTTTGGGTCGGGTAAAAACAGTCCGTAACGAGTATTTCATTTTCCCATTTTCTCTGCCTATCCCTACCCGTTTTGGCCTAAAAGAACGCCAGATTAACGTTTTTTAATTTTTTGAATTTGTTGGTTTTTTTTTTTCGGAAATCTTTACTTTCGATCGAGAAGAAACGATCCGGAACGAGTACTTCTTTTTCTCATTTTTTTTTGCTTCTCCTGATCCATTATGCCTTGAAAGAGTGCTTGAATGATGTTTTTTAATTTTTAGAATTTTTTTGCTATTTTTTTTGGAATTCTCTAGTTTGGGTCGGGTAGAAACGGTCCAGAACGAGAATTTTTTTTTCTCCTTTTTTTAGCCTATTCGAACCCATTTTGGCTTGAAATAATGCCAAAATGAGGTTTTCAAAATTTTTGGATTTTTTGCTATTTTATTTGGAATTCTCTATTTTTGGTCGGGTAGTAACGGTCCGGAACTGGTATTTCTTTTTCTCATTTTTTCTTTTTGTCTCGACCCGTCTTGGCTTGAAAGAATGCTAGAATTTTATTTTTTTTAATTTTCAGAATTTTTTTGCTATTTTTTTCGGAATTCTCAATTTTGGGTCAGGTAGAAACGGTCCAGAACGAGAATTTCTTTTTCTCATTTTTTTTGGCCCATCCCAATCCATTTTGGCTTGAAATAATGCCGAAATGAAGATTTTAAACTTTTTTGCGTCTTTTTGCTATTTTTAATCAGAATTCTCTAGTTTGGGTCGGGTAGAAACGGTCCGTAACGAGTATTTCTTTTTCCCATTTTCTCTGCCTATCCCTACCCGTTTTGGCCTGAAAGAATGCCAGAATAATGTTTTTAAATTTTTTGAATTTGTTGGCTTTTTTTTCTTTTTTTTTCGGAATTCTTTAGTTTGGGTCGAGAAGAAACGATTCAGAACGAGTATTTCTTTTTCCCATTTTTTCTGCTTGTCCTGATCCGTTTTGCCCTGAAAGAATGCTTGAATGATGTTTTTTAGTTTTTAGAATTTTTTTGCTATTTTTTTTTTCCGCTATTCTCTAGTTTGGGTCGGGTAGAAACGGTCCAGAACGAGAATTTCATCTTCTCATTTTTTTAGCCTATTCGAACCTACTTTGGCTTGAAATAATGTCAAAATGAGGATTTCAAATTTTTTGAATATTTTTGTAATTTTATTTGGAACTCTCTATTTTGGGTCGGGTAGTAACAGTCCAGAACTAGTATTTCTTTTTCCAATTTTTTCTTTTTGTCCCAACCTGTTTTCGCTTGAAAGAATGCTAGAATGATGTTTTATAATTTTTAGAATTTTTTTTACTATTTTTTTTTCGGAATTCTCTAGTTTGGGTCGGGTAGAAACGGCACGGAATGATAATTTCTTTTTCTCATTTTTTCAGCCTAAGTGAACCCATTTTGGCTTGAAATAATGCCAAAATGAGGTTTTCAAATTTTCTGAATTTTTTTGCTATTTTATTTGGAATTCTCTATTTTGGGTCGGGTAGAAACGGTCCGAAACTGGTATTTCTTTTTCTCTCGACCCGTTTTGGCTTGAAAGAATGTTAGAATGATGTTTTATAATTTTCACAATTTTTTTGCTATTTTTTTTTTCAGAATTCTCTAGTTTGGGACGGGTAGAAACGAGTAATGAGAATTTCTTTTTCTTGATTTCTCAGCACTGTTTTGGCTTGAAATAATGCCAAAATGAAGTTTTTAAGCTTTTTGAATTTTTTTTGCTATTTTATTTGGAATTCTCTATTCTGGGTCAAGTAGAAACGGTCCAGCACTTGTATTTCTTTTCCGCATTTTTTTCTTTTTCTACCGACCCTTTTTGGCTTGAAAGAATGTTGGAGGGATGTTTTTTTAATTTTTAGAATTTTTTTTCCTATTTTTTTCGGAATTCCCTATTTTGGGACGGGTAGGAACGGTCCAGAATGAGAATTTCTTTTTCTCATTTTTTCGGCCAATCCCAACCCATTTTGGCATGAAATAATGTCGAAATGAGGACTTTAAATTTTTTGTATCTTTTTGCTATTTTTATCGGAATTCTCTAGTTTGGGTCGGGTAGAATCCCTGCCCGTTTTGGCCAGAAAGAACGACAGAATAATGTTTTTTAATTTTTTGAATTTGCTGGTTTTTTTTTTCATCGGAATTCTTTAGTTTAGGTCGAGAAGAAACGGTCCGGAACGAGTATTTCTTTTTCTCATTTTTTTCGGCTTGTCCACATCTGTTTTGGCCTAGAAGAATGCTTGAATGATGTTTTTTAATTTTTAGAATTTTTTTGCTATTTTTTTTTTCAGAATTCTCTAGTTTGGGTTGGGTAGAAACGGTACAGAATGAGAATTTCTTTTTCTAATTTTTTTTAGCCTATTCAAACCTGTTTTGGCTTGAAATAATGCCAAAATAAGGTTTTCAATTTTTTTTGCTATTTTATTTGGAATTCTCTATTTTGGGTCAGGTAGAAACAGTCTGAAACTGGTATTTCTTTTACTCATTTTTCTTTTTCTCCCGACACATTTTGGCTTGAAAGAAAGCTACAATGATGTTTTATTATTTTTAGAATTTTTTTGCTTTTTTTTTTTTTTTTTTTTCAAGAATTCTCTAGTTTCGGTCGGGTAGAAATGAGTAATGAGAGTTTCTTTTTTTCATTTTTTCAGCCTATTCCATTTTGGCTTGAAATAATGCCAATACGAGGTTTTCAAGTTTTTTAAATTTTTTTGCTATTTTGTTTGCAATTCTCTGTTTTGGGTTGAGTAGAAACGGACCGGAACTTGTATTTCTTTTTCTCATTTTTTTTCTTTCTGTCCCGACCCGTTTCGGCTTTAAAGAATGCTAGAATGATGTGTTTTTATTGTTAGATTTTTTTTGCTATTTTTTTTAGAATTCTCAAGTTTGGGTCGGTTAGAAATGGTCCAGAACGAGAATTTCCTTTTCTCAATTTTTCAGCCTATTCGAACCGATTTTGGCTTGAAATAATGACAAAATGAGGTTTTCAAATTTTTTGAATTTTTTTGCTATTTTATTTGAAATTCTCTATTTTGGGTCGGGTAGAAACGGTCCAAAACTGGTATTTCTTTTTCTCATTTTTTCTTTTTGGCTGACCCGTTTTGGCTGGAAAGAATGCTAGAATGATGTTTTTTTTTTTTTTTTTAGAATTTTTTTGCTATTTTTTTTTTGGAATTCCCTATTCTAGGTCGGGTAGAAACGGTCACGAACGAGAATTTCTTTTTCTCATTTTTTTTTAGCCTATTTGAACCTGTTTCGGCTTGAAATAGTGCCAAAATGAGGTTTTTAAATTTTTTGAATTTTTTTGCCATTTTATTCGGTGTTCTCTATTTTGGGTCGGGTAGAAGCAGGCCGGAACTGGTATTTCTTTATCTCATTTTTTCTTTTTGTCCCGACCCGTTTTGGCTTGGCAGAATGCTAGAATGATGTTTTTTTTTACAATTTTTTTGCTTTTTTTTTTTTTTTTTCGTAATTCCCTATTTTAGGTCGGGTTGAAACGGTTCAGAACGAGAATTTCTTTTTCTCATTTTTCCTGCCCATCTGAACCCATTTTGGCTAGAAATAATGCCGAAATGAGGTTTTTAAATTTTTTGCATCTTTTTGCTGTTTTTATCGGAATTCTCTTGTTAAGATTGGAATTTTGGGATTATTATATAGCTGGATTCGAGGTCAGCTAGGCCTCCAAGATAGAGAGGAAAAGATAACAGAATAGAAGAAAAGAAAGTCTTATTGAAGAATACAATTTGCTTGAATGATCCAATGTACAACTCATGAGTCCCTTATACCCCTAAGACAACTGTCAAGACCCTTCAGTCCCTAACTAACTCTAACTGAATTGTACAGTCAATAACCGACTCTCATGCATCACACATGTGGACCCTAGACACGTATACTCACTGCTGTATCACTGCTCACGGTTGCTGCACCATTTCCTGCATCACTGACACTGCTGTATCACTGCTCACGGTTGCTGCTGCATTAGCACTTGCACAGCCCTGCATCCCTGCATCCCAGCCTGCTCTGTATCCAAACATCAATACTCCCTTATTGTACAACATACAAACACCTTATTCTAACTACACTTAACAATACCCCCCCCCCCCCCCCCCATTAAAACACCTTGCCCACAAGGTGAGGATATTGTTGCTGCAGCTGGTACAAGTTTTCCCACGTAGCATTCTCCACTACTTCCCCTTGCCACTGAATTAAGACTTGAGTCACAGTCCTATTCCTCAACCGATGGGATTTCTCCTGCAACACAGCAATAGGTTCAGGATTCAAGATGCCCTCTGCATCTACAGCTGGAAGAGTAGGAATGGCTGCCATATGTTGACCCAATTTTGCTTTCAAGCATGAAACATGAAATGTGGGATGCAATTTGGAATCTGCTGGCAAATCTAACTTGTAAGACACCTGACCAATTTTTTTCAAAATCTGGAAGGGTCCATAATACCTAGGATATAATTTCCCCATCTTGCTCTTCCTCAATGACCTTTGCTTGTAAGGTTGTAGCCTTAGATATACCCAGTCACCTTCAGCAAAGTGTCTTTCAGTTCTATGCCTGTTAGCATTAATCTTCATTCTTTCCTGAGCTGCCACTAAGTTCTGTTTCAGCAAAGTTAGTAGCTGCTGTCTGGTTTTCAAATGCACCTCCACACTTTCAACCTTAGTAGTGCCTGGTATGTAGTCTAATAACCTTGGAGGGGGATAACCAAATAAGGCTTCAAAGGGAGTTAATTTGGTGGATGTATGAAAATTGGTATTGAACCAAAATTCTGCCAATGGAAGCCAGTCAACCCAAGAGTGAGGTCTGTCAGCTGCAAAGGCTCTCAAATAATGCTCCAAGCTCTTATTCACCACTTCAATCTGCCCATCTGATTGAGGGTGGTAAGCCGTGGACATGGCTAGCTGCACCCCTTGTAATCTCATCAATTCTTGCCAAAAATGTGAGGTAAACACAGGGTCCCTATCACTCACAATTGAAGCTGGCAGTCCATGTAATTTGAATACATAATGCAGGTATAGGGAAGCTACCTAAGCAGCAGTATAAGGGTGGGATAATGGGACAAAATGAACAAATTTAGTCAGCCTATCTACTACAACCAAAACCACATCCTTAGATCGAGATTTTGGAAGACCTTCAACAAAATCCATGCTCACATCCTTCCATGGTTTCTCTGGTATAGGTAGGGGCTGCAATAGACCAGCTGCATTACAAGTCTCTGTCTTTAGTCTTTGGCAAGCATGACATTCCCTTACATGCTTCCTTACATCTTCCCTCAAACCAGGCCAAGAGAAATCCCTTTTCACCCTATGCAAGGTCTTAAGGAATCCGGAATGCCCCCCCAAAGGACTATCATGGACTTGTTGCAAAACAGCCTTCTTTAAAGCATCATAGGACCCCAAATAAATTCTCCCTTTATGCAATAGAAGTCCATTATGTATTGAGAACCCCTTAGGAACTTCCTTTCCCAATTGAGAAGCTTGGAAAATACTTTGAACTAGCTGGTCAGTGGCATAACTAGCCTTAAGGTCAGTTAGCCAAGCAGGAGTTGGGAATGAAATCATGCATAAAACTCCCCCCTCATCATCCATATTGTCTTCAAACTCAACTTTCCTTGACAAAGCATCAGCTACCAAATTATCCTTACCCTTCTTATATTCCACCACAAAATTATAACCCAACAACTTAGTAAACCACTTCTGTTGAGCAGGGGTTCCAATTTTTTGTTCCAGTAAGTACTTTAGGCTTTGTTGATCAGTCTTGATAGTGAAGGCTCTACCCACCAAATAAGCTCTCCATCTCTTCACAGCAATCACCAAGGATAAAAGTTCCTTTTCATATGTGGACAAGGCCAAGTTCTTCCCCTTAAGTGCTTGGCCATGATAAGCAATAGCCCTCCCTTGCTGCATTAACACAGCACCTACTCCCCTTCCAGAAGCATCACACTCCACCACAAAGGGTTTCTCAAAATCTGGCAAGGCCAAGACAGGTGGAGTCATCATAGCCTCCTTAAGTTGTTGGAAAGCCAAATCAGCTTCCTTGGACCAACAAAAGGAGTCCTTCTTCAACAAGGCAGTTAAAGGAGCTGCAATAGTCCCATACCCCTTAACAAACTTCCTATAATAACCCGTGAGGCCCAAAAAACCCCTTAAAGACTTGATATCTTTAGGAATAGCCCACTGTTGCATAGCAGCCACCTTCCTTGGGTCAGTATGTACTCCCTCTGCAGTAATTACATGTCCCAAATACCCCACTTTTGAACAAGCAAACATACACTTAGATCTTTTAGCATATAAATGATGAGTAGCCAAAAGTTCTAAAACACTCCTAAGGTGAATGACATGTTCAGATAGAGATTGGCTATATACCAAGATATCATCAAAGAAAACTAGGACAAATCTCCTTAAGAATGGCTTAAATACCTGATTCATTAAGGATTGGAAGGTGGAAGGAGCATTGGTTAAGCCAAAAGGCATTACCAAGAACTCATAGTGACCTTCATGTGTCCTAAAAGCTGTCTTGGGTATGTCTTCATCCTTCATTCTGATTTGGTGGTACCCGGACCTTAAGTCTAGCTTAGAAAAAATAACAGCCCCATGCAATTCATCCAACAACTCATCAATAATAGGGATAGGAAACTTATCCTTGACGGTAATAGAGTTTAATGCCCTATAATCAATGCACATCCTCCATAAGCCATCAACTTTCCTAACCAGCAAAACAGGTGAAGCAAATGGACTGTTGCTGTCTCTAATTGATCCCACTGACAGAAGCTCCTTCACAACTTTCTCTATTTCATTTTTTTGATAAAATGGATATCTATAGGGCCTTTGGCACACCGGTTGGGCACCTTCCTTAAGGTTGATGGAATGCTTATGACCCCTCAATGGAGGTAATTCAGTAGGAGTCTCAAAGACTTGGCTGAATTCTTGCAATAATGTTTCCACCTCAGCAGGAAGTTTACTCACTGCATCAGCTAAGTCTACCCCTTCAATCTTTAACAATAACCCTCTCTTCACTGAAGCATTGAAGAATTTCTTGCCATCCACAAAGGAAGAATCTGAATTGTAATTAAGACCTTGCAACAAGACCTGCTGATTCTTATACCAAAAACTCATAGTTAACAACTTAAAATTCCATTGGATTTCACCTAAGGTACTTAACCATTGAGTACCTAAAACAGCATCACAGCCACCTAATGCCAAAACATAAAAGTTGATATAGAATTTCACTCCTTGGACTATCACAGGTACCTCACTACAAAGTCCTTGAGTTTTAACAATTTCACCATTAGCTACTTTGACCTCCAACACTTTTGTCACATCTACCTTTAGTTGTAAACTACTGATCCAGGATGCATCCACAAAATTGTGAGTGCTGCCTGTGTCTATCAAAATTACTAACCCATCTCCATTTACTCTTCCCTTCACCCTCATTGTACCAGGTGTAGGTGTCCCTGTAATAGCATACAAGGTAATCTTTGCCTCCTCATCTTGATTAAATTGAACACCCTTATTCAATTTATGAACCACCCCACTATTCACATAACTTTCCACATCGTCATCCAATTCTATTAACCTCACACCAGAATTATCCCCATTAGAAACCAATTCAATTCCTTCCAAAATAAAAAGTCTAGCATTCCTACATTTATGTCCAGGCTCCCATTTCTCATCACAATTGTAACAAAGTCCCTTTTTTCTCCTTTCATCCATCTGTGCAGGAGTTATTCTCTTAATGGGTATACTAGACTTAGTTTCTACCACACTATTACTTTTGGGTAAACCCAAAATAGAATTCTTACCTGAATCTGGTTGATTCTTCATATTCCTTCTGCAACTCATCACATATTCTTCTTGTATTTTAGCCAATCCAAATGCTGCATTCAATGATTGAGGACTAAGCATTCTGACTGGCAAACGTATCTCATCCTTCAGCCCGCTCAAGAAGCAACTCAGCTTGTGCATTGGAGAAAGCCCTTTGATCCTGTTTGATACTGCTTCAAACTCTGCTTTATACAGGGCTACTGTAGTGGTCTGCCTCAGCCTTGTTAATACCTCCATCGGATCATCATATGCCGTTGATCCAAATCTTACATGTAAAGCCTTCACCATGGATTCCCAATCAGAAAATATCCCAACTTCCTCTGCTTCTTGGAACCATATCAATGCCTCCAATTCCATGTGGAAGGAAGCTACCATTAGTTTCTCTGCAATTGGAGTTTGATAGTACCCAAAATATTGATTAGCCTTGTAAACCCAGCTGGCCGGATCAACACCAGAAAATCGAGGGAAATCCAACTTCACAGATTTAGCAAATGACAAGGTAGAAGGATTGGAACTTGAATTCGGTTGCACATTTCTCTGAGGTGAATGTTGATTTCCTTCCATGGAATTAAGCTTTTGTAAGATCACATTGATATTCTGATTCATTTCGTTCATAGTTCTGGTATGAATGCTCTGAATTTTTTGTATTTCTTGGATGTCTCTGTTATGGTGGTCAGAGGTAGTTCGAAGAGAAGCAATAGCTTCATTCACTGTATTCATGGCAGCAGCTCGAGTCTCAGTCATGGCAGCAGGAACGATGCTCTGATACCACTTGTTAAGATTGGAATTTTGGGATTATTGTATAGCTGAATTCGAGGTCAGCTAGGCCTCCAAGATAGAGAGGAAAAGATAACAGAATAGAAGAAAAGAAAGTCTTATTGAAGAATACAATTTGCTTGAATGATCCAATGTACAACTCACGAGTCCCTTATACCCCTAAGACAACTGTCAAGACCCTTCAGTCCCTAACTAACTCTAACTGAATTGTACAGTCAATAATCGACTCTCATGCATCACACATGTGGACCCTAGACACGTATACTCACTGCTGTATCACTGCTCACGGTTGCTGCACCATTTCCTGCATCACTGACACTGCTGTATCACTGCTCACAGTTGCTGCTGCATTAGCACTTGCACAGCCCTGCATCCCTGCATCCCAGCCTGCTCTGTATCCAAACATCAATACTCCCTTATTGTACAACATACAAACACCTTATTCTAACTACACTTAACAATTAGTTTGGGTCGGGTTCAAACTGTCCGTCACGAGTATTTCTTTTTCTCATTTTTTCAGCTTGTCCTGATCCGTTTTGGCTTGAAAGAATGCTTGAATGATGTTTTTTAATTTTTAGAATTTTTTTGCTTTTTTTTTTTTTTGGAATTCTCTAGTTTGGGTCGGGTAGAAACAGTCCAGAACGAGAATTTTTTTTTCTCATTTTTTCAGTCTATTCGGATCCATTTTGGCTTGAAATAATGCCAAAATGAGGTTTTCAAATTTTTTGAATTTTTTTGCTATTTTATTTTGAATTCTCTATTTTGAGTCAGGTAGAAACGATCCAGAACTGGTATTTCTTTGTCTCATTTTTTCGTTTTGTCTCAACTCGTTTTGGCTTGAAAGAATGCTAGAAAGATGTTTTATAATTTTTAGTATTTTTTGCTATTTTTTTTAGGAATTCGCTAGTTTGGGTGGGGTGAAACGAGTAACGAGAATTTCATTTTCTCATTTTTT
The DNA here is from genome assembly GCA_030445155.1 of Quercus variabilis. Lineage (NCBI taxonomy): Eukaryota > Viridiplantae > Streptophyta > Magnoliopsida > Fagales > Fagaceae > Quercus > Quercus variabilis. Next base: position 41,773,443 of record CP129446.1, on the reverse strand, counting down.
TGGCCTTTTCTGTTTTGGCTCTAAATAATGCCAAAATGTGGTTTTTAAGTTTTTTGAATTTTTTTTTCTATTTTTTTTTTGGAATTCTCTATTCTGGGTCGAGTAGAAACTGTCCGGCACTTGTATTTCTTTTTCTCATTTTTTTTTTCTTTTTGCCCCTACCCGTTTTCGCATGAAAGAATACTAGAATGATGTTTTTTTTTTTTTAGAATTTTTTTGCTATTTTTTTTGGAATTCTCTAGTTGTGGTCGAGTTGAAGCGGTCTAGAACGAAAATTTCTTTTTCTCATTTGTTCAACCTATTCTGTTTTGGCTAGAAATAATGCCAAAATGAGGTTTTCAAATTTTTTGAAATTTTTTGCTATTTTATTCAGAACTCTCTATTTTGGTTTGGATAGAAACGGTGCGGAACTGGTATTTCTTTTTCTCATTTTTTCCTTTTGTCCCGACTCGTTTTGGCATGAAAGAATGCTAGAATGATGTTTTTTTTTAGAATTTTTTTGCTATTTTTTTTTTTGGAATTCTCTAGTTTGTGTCAGGGTAGAAGCGGTCGAGAACGAGAGTTTCTTTTTTTCATTTGTTCAGCCTATTCTGTTTTGGTGTTAAATAATGCCAAAATGCGGTTTTTAAATTTTTTGAATTTTTTTGCCATTTTATTCGGAATTCTATATTTTGGGTCTGGTTGAAACGGTCCAGAACTTATATTTCTTTTTCTCATTTTTTCTTGTTGTCCCGACCTGCTTTGGCTTGAAAGAATGCTAGAATAATGTTTTTTTTTTTAATTTTTCGAATTTTCTCGTTATTTTTTTCGGAATTTTCTAGTTTGGGTCATGTGGAAACGGTCTAGAATGATAAGGGTTTTTTTTTTTTTTTTTTTTTTTTTTTTTTTTTTTTTTTTTCAGCCTATTCGAACCTGTTTTGGCTTGAAATAATGCCAAAATGAGGTTTTTAAATTTTTTGAATTTTTTTGGCTATCTTATTTGGAATTCTCAATTTTGGGTCGGATAGAAACGGTCCGGAACTAGTATTTCTTTTTCTCATTTTTTTTTTCTTTTTGTCCCGACCCGTTTTGGCTCGAAAGAGTGCTAGAATGATGTTTTTTTAATTTTTGGAATTTTTTTGCTATTTTTTTTTTCGGAATTCCCTATTTTGGGTCGGGTAGAAACGGTCCATAACGAGAATTTCTTATTTTTCTTGGGTAGAGAAGAAATGGTCAGGAACGAGTATTTATTTTTCTTATTTTTTTGGCTTGTCCTGATCCGTTTTGGCTTGGAAGAATGATTGAATGATGTTTTTTAATTTTTAGAATTTTTTTCTATTTTTTTCGGAATTCTTTAGTTTGGGTCGGGTAGAAGCGGTCCAGAACGAGAATTTCTTTTTCTCATTTTTTCTTCCTATTCAAACCCGTTTTGGCTTGAAATAATGCCAAAATGAGGTTTGCAACTTTTTTCAATTTTTCTGCTATTTTATTTGGAATTCTCTATTTTGGGTCGGGTAGAAAGGGTCCGGAACTGGTATTTCTTTCTCTCATTTTTTCTTTTTATCTCGACACGTTTTGGCTTGCAAGAAAGCCAGAATAATGTTTTTTTAAATATTTAGAATTTTTTTGCTATTTTTTTCGGAATTCCCTATTTTAGGTCGGGTAGAAACGGTCTAGAACGAGAATTTATTTTTCTCATTTTTTCTGCCTATCCGAACCCATTTTGGCTTGGAATAAAGCCGAAATGAGGTTTTCAAATTTCTTGAATTTTTTTGCTATTTTATTTGGAATTCTCTATTTTGGGTCGGGTAGAAACGGTCCGGAACCGGTATTTGTTTTGCTCTTTTTTTTTTTTTCTTTTTTTCCTGACATGTTTTGGCTTGAAAGAAAGCCAGAATGATGTTTTATAATTTTTAGAATTTTTTTTCTACTTTTGTTTTTTCGAAATTCTCTAGTTTGGGTTGTGTAGAAATGGTCCAGAACGAGAATTTCTTTTTTTCATTTTTTCAGCCTATTCTGTTTTGGCTTGAAATAATGCCAAAATGAGGTTTTCATGTTTTTTGAATTTTTTTGCGATTTTACTTGGAATTCTCTATTTTGGGTCGAGTAGAAACGGTCCGGAACTTGTATTTCTTTTTCTCATTTTTTCCTTTTTTTCCCAACCCATTTTTGTTTGAAAGAAAGCTAGAATGATGTGTTTTTATTGTTAGAATTTTTTTGCTATTTTTTTCAGAATTCTTTAGTTTGGGTCAGGTAGAAACAGTTCTGAACGACAATTTCTTTTTCCCAGTTTTTCAACCTGTTCGAACCCATTTTGGCTTGAAATAATGACAAAATGAGGTTTTCAAATTTTTTGATTTTTTTTTTCTATTTTATTTGGAATTCTTTATTTATGGTCGAGTAGAAACGGTCAGGAATTGGTATTTCTTTTTCTCATTTTTTTTCTCTTTGTCCCGACTCGTATTGGCTTGAAAGAATGCTAGAATGATGTTTTATGATTTTCAGAATTTTTTTGCTATTTTTTGTCGGAATTCTCTAGTTTGGGTCGGGTAGAAACGAGTAACGAGAATTTCTTTTTCTTATTTTCCCAGCCTATTCCGTTTTGGCTTGAAATAATGCCAAAATGAGGTTTTTAGGTTTTTTAAATTTTTTTGCTATTTTCTTTGAAATTCTCTATTCTGGGTCGAGTAGAAACGGTCCGGAACTTGTATCTCTTTTTCTAATTTTTTCTCTTTTTGTCCCGACCCATTTTGGCTTGAAAGAATGCTAGAACAACGTTTTCTTTTTTTAATTTTTAGAATTTTTTTGCTATTTTTTTGGGAATTCTCTAGTTGGGGTCGAGTAGAAGCGGTCCAGAACGAAAATTTCTTTTTCTCATTTGTTCAGCCTATTTTGGCTTGAAATAATGCGAAAATGACGTTTTTAAATTTTTTTCACTTTTTTTGCTATTTTATTCGGAATTCTCTATTATGGGTTGGGTAGAAGCGGTCCGGAACTGGTGTTTCTTTTTCTCATTTTTTCTTTTTGTCCCGACCCATTTTGGCATGAAAGAATGCTAGAATGATGGTATTTTTTTAGAATTTTTTTCCTATTTTTTTCGGAATTCTCTAGTTGGGGTCGGGTAGAAGCGGTCTAGAACGAAAATTTCTTTTTCTCATTTGTTGAGGCTATTCTATTTTGGCTTGAAATAATGCGAAAATGAGGTTTTTAAATTTTTTGATAGAATAATGTTTTTTTTAATTTTTAGAATTTTCTTGCTACTTTTTTCGGAATTCTCTTTGCTTGGGTCGTGTAGAAATGGTCCAGAATGAGAATTCTTTTTTTTTTTTTTTTTTTTTTTCAGCCTATTCGAACCTGTTTTGGCATGAAATAGTGCCAAAATGAGGTTTTTAAAATTTTTGGATTTTTTAGCTAGTTTATTCGGTATTCTCTATTTTAGGTCGAGTAGAAACGGTCCGGAACTAGTATCTCTTTTTTTCTTTTTGTTCCGACCCATTTCGGCTTGAAAGAATCCTAGAATGATGTTTTTTTAGTTTTTGGAATTTTTTTTGCTGTTTTTTTTAGAATTCCCTATTTTGGGTCTGGTTGAAACGGTCCAGAACGAGAATTTCTTTTTCTCATTTTTTCTTCCTATTCGAACCCGTTTTGGCTTGAAATAATGCCAAATTGAGGTTTTCAAATTTTTTGAATTTTTTTGCTATTTTATTTGGAATTCTCTATTTTGGATCAGGTAGAAATGATCTGGAACCGGTACATCTTTTTCACATTTTTTTTTCTTTTTTTCCCGACACGTTTCGCCTTGAAAGAATGCTAGAATGATGTTTAGAATTTTTTTGCTATTTTTTTTTTTCGAAATTCTCTAGTTTGGGTCGTGTAGAAATGGTCCAGAAAGAGAATTTCTTTTTTTCATTTTTTCAGCCTATTCCGTTTTGGCTTGAAATAATGCCAAAATAAGGTTTTTAAGTTTTTTGAATTTTTTTGTTATTTTATTCGGAATTCTATATTTTAGGTCGAGTAGAAACGGTCCAGAACTTGTATTTCTTTTTCTCATTTTTTTCTTTTTGTTCCGACCCATTTCGACTTGAATGAATGCTAGAATGATGTGTTTTTATTTTTATAATTTTTTTGCTATTTTTGTCGAAATTCTTTATTTTGGGTCGGGTAGAAACGGTCCAAAATGAGAATTTATTTTTCTCATTTTTTTGGCCTATCTCAACCCATTTTGGCTAGAAATAATGCTGAAATGAGGTTTTTAAATTTTTTGCATCTTTTTGCTATTTTTATCAGAATACTCTAGTTTGGGTCGGGTAGAAACGGTCAAATACGAGAATTTCCTTTTCTTATTTTTTCAGCCTAGTCATACCCGTTTTGGCTTCAAATAATGCCAAAATGAGGTTTTCAAATTTCTAGAATATTTTTGCTATTTTATTTGGAATTCTCTATTTTGGGTCGGGTAGAAACAGTCCGGAACTAGTAGTTCTTTTGCTCATTTTTTTCTTTTTTTCCCGACACGTTTTGGCTTGAAAGAAAGCTAGAATGATGTTTTTGAATTTTTTTTGCTATTTTTTTATTTTCGAAACTCTCTAGTTTGGGTCTTGTAGAAATGGTCTAGAACGAGAATTTCTTTTTTTTCATTTTTTCTGCCTATTCCGTTTTGACTTGAAATAATGCCAAAATGAGGTTTTCGATTTTTTTCAATTTTTTTGCTATTTTATTCGGAATTCTCTATTTCGGGTCTGGTTCAAATGGTCCGGAACTTATATTTCTTTTTCTCATTTTTTGTTGCTGTCCCGACCCGTTTTGGCTTGAAAGAATGCTAGAATAATGTTTTTATAATTTTTAGAATTTTCTTACTACTTTTTTTCGGAATTCTCTTGTTTGGGTCGTGTAGAAATGGTCCAGAATGAGAATTTCTTTTTTTCATTTTTTCAGCCTATTCAAACCTGTTTTAGCATGAAATAATGCCAAAATGAGGTTTTTAAATTTTTTGGATTTTTTAGCTATTTTATTCAGTATTCTCTATTTTAGGTCGAGTAGAAACGGTCTGGAACTAGTATTTCTTTTTCTCATTTTTTCTTTTTGTTCCGACCCATTTCGGCTTGAAAGAATGCTAGAATGATGTTTTTTTAGTTTTTCGAATTTTTTTTGCTGTTTTTTTTGGAATTCCCTATTTTGGGTCTGGTAGAAACGGTCCAGAACGAAAATTTCTTTTTCTCATTTTTTCTTCCTATTCAAACCCGTTTTGGCTTGAAATAATGCCAAATTGAGGTTTTCAAATTTTTTGAATTTTTTTGCTATTTTATTTGGGATTCCCTTTTTTAGATCAGGTAGAAACGATCCGGAACCGGCATATATTTTTCTCATTTCTTTTCTTTTTTTCCCGACACGTTTCGGCTTGAAAGAAAGCTAGAATGATGTTTTATAATTTTTATAATTTTCTTGCTTTTTTTTTTTTTTTCGAAATTCTCTAATTTGGGTCGTGTAGAAATAGTCCAGAACGAGAAATTTTTTTTTTTTTTTTTTCAGGCTATTCCGTTTTGGCTCGAAATAATTCAAGAATAAGAAATTCATTGCTGTATAATTTATAGCTTATAGTTTAAATAATATATAATATTCTTGGGGCATTAGGTGGTTATATATCTAAATTTATATTCGTTGGAATAGTGGAGTTGAGATATCGCTTTCGAGCCCTTACTTTACCTAAATGAAATCACTGATTTTTATTTTCTATATTTTTTTTTTCTATTTTTCTATGTCTCTATAATTAGATATCTATATAATAATTATATACTGAATAATAAAGGGGTATAAAGAGAGGGCCCTTTTTCAAGCATTACTGTTTTTGTGTAATATAATCTAGTAATTATCCTTTTTCTTTCAATTTTGGGAGATGGCTGAGTGGACTAAAGCGTCGGATTGCTAATCCGTTGTTTTTAAGTTTTTTGAATTTGTTTTGTTATTTTATTTGGAATTCCGTATTTTAGGTCGAGTAGAAACGGTCCGGAACTTGTATTTCTTTTTCAATTTTTTTTTTGTCTCGACCCGTTTTGGCCTGAAAGAATGCTAGAGTGTTGTTGTTGTTGTTGTTGTTTTTTTTTTTTTTTTTTTTTAATTTTTAATTTTTAGAATTTTTATGCTGTTGTTTTCGGAATTGCCTATTTTTGGTTGGGTAGAAACGGTCCAGAACAAGAATTTGAAATTCTCGTTTTTTCGGCCTATCCCATCCCGTTTTGGCTTAAAATGAAGCCAAAATGAGGTTTTTAAATTTTTTGCATATTTTTTGCAATTTTATTCGGAATTCTCTATTAAGGGTCGAGTAGAGACGGTCTGGTACGAGTGTTTCTTTTTCTAATTTTCTCTGCCTGTCCCGATCCGTTTTGGTTTGAGGAATGCTAGAATGATGTTTTTTAATTTATAGAATTTTTTAACTCCTTTTTCGGGATTCTCAAGTTTGGGTCGGGTAGTAACGGTCCAAATGGGAATTTCTTTTTCTCATTTTTTTTTGGCCTGACCGAACCCTTTTTGGCTTGAAATAATGCCAGAATGATGTTTTTAAATTTTTTAAATTTTTTTGCTTTTTTTTTTATTTGAATTCTCTAGTTTGGGTCGGGTAGAGACGGTCTGGAACGAGTATTTCTTTTTCTCATTTTCGTTGTCTGAGTTTTAGCTTGAAATAATGCCAAAATGACGTTTTTAAATTTTTTGCATTTTTTAACGGAATTCTCTAGTTTGGGTCGGGTAGAAATGGTACGGAATGAGTATTTCTTTTGGCCTGACCGAACCCTTTTTGGCTTGAAATAATGCCAGAATGATGTTTTTAAATTTTTTAAATTTTTTTGCTTTTTTTTTTATTTGAATTCTCTAGTTTGGGTCGGGTAGAGACGGTCTGGAACGAGTATTTCTTTTTCTCATTTTCGTTGTCTGAGTTTTAGCTTGAAATAATGCCAAAATGACGTTTTTAAATTTTTTGCATTTTTTAACGGAATTCTCTAGTTTGGGTCGGGTAGAAATGGTACGGAATGAGTATTTCTTTTTCTCATTTTCTTTGCCTATCACTACCCGTTTTGGCCGGAAAAAAAATGCTAGAACGATGTTTCTTACTTTTTTTGCTATTTTTTTTTTTCAGAATTCTTTAATTTGGGTCGGGTAGAAACGGTCCGGAACAAGTATTTCTTTTTCTCATTTTTTTCTTTTTGTCCCGATCTGTTTTGGCTTAAAAGGATGCTAGAATGATGTTTTTTTTTTTTTCTTTTTTTAATTTTTAGAATGTTTTTTGCTATTTTCTTTGTATATCCCTATTTTGGGTCGGGTAGGAACAGTCCTGAACTAGATTTTCTTTTTCTCAATTTTTTTAGCCTCTTTGAACCAGTTTTGGCAGGAAATAGTACCAAAATGAGGTTTTTAAAATTTTTGAATTTTTTTGATATTTTACTCGGAATTCTATATTTTGGGTCGTGTAGAAACGAGCTGGAACTGGTATTTCTTTTTCTCATATTTTGTTTTTGTCCCGACCCATTTTGGCTTGAAAGAATGCTAGAATGATGTTTTTCTACTTTTTAGAACATTTTTACTATCTTTTTCGGAATTCCCTGTTTTGGGTCGGGCAGAAACGGTCCAAAACGAGAATTTCTATTTGCCATTTTTTTGGCCTATCCCAACCCATTTTGGCTAGAAATAATGCTGAAATGACGTTTTTAAATTGCTTGCATCCTTTTGCTATTTTTATCAGAATTCTCTAGTTTGGGTCGGGTAGAAACGGTCCAAAACGAGAATTTCTTTTTCTCATTTTTTCAGCCTAGTCATACCCGTTTTGGCTTCAAATAATGCCAAAATGAGTTTTCAAATTTCTAGAATATTTTTGCTATTTTATTTGGAATTCTCTATTTTGGGTCGGGTAGAAACAGTCCGGAACTAGTAGTTCTTTTGCTCATTTTTTTCTTTTTTTCCCGACACGTTTTGGCTTGAAAGAAAGCTAGAATGATGTTTTAGAATTGTTTTGCTATTTTTTTATTTTCGAAATTCTCTAGTTTGGGTCATGTAGAAATAGTCTAGAACGAGAATTTCTTTTTTTCATTTATTCTGCCTATTCCGTTTTGACTTGAAATAATGCCAAAATGAGGTTTTCGATTTTTTTTGAATTTTTTTGCTACTTTATCCGGAATTCTCTATTTTGGGTCTGGTTGAAATGGTCCGGAACTTATATTTCTTTTTCTCATTTTCTCTGCCTATCACTACCCGTTTTGGCCTGAAAAAAATGCCAGAACGATGTTTCTCAATTATTTTGCTATTTTTTTTCAGAACGATGTTTCTTTTTCTCATTTTTTTTCTTTTTGTCCCGACCTGTTTTGGCTTAAAAGAATGCTAGAGTGATGTTTTTTTTTTTCTTTCTTTTTAATTTTTAGAATTTTTTTGCTATTTTCTTCGTAAATACCTATTTTGGGTCGGGTGGGAACAGTCCTTAACTAGATTTTCTTTTTCTCAATTTTTTTAGCCTCTTTGAACCAGTTTTGGCTTGAAATAGTGCCAAAATGAGGTTTTTGAATTTTTTTTTATATTTTATTCGGAATTCTATATTTTGGGTCGTGTAGAAACGAGCCGGAACTGGTATTTCTTTTTCTCATATTTTGTCCTTGTCCTGGTCCATTTTAGCTTGAAAGAATGCTAGAATGATGTTTTTCTACTTTTTAGAACTTTTTTGCTATCTTTTTCAGAATTCCCTATTTCGGGTCGGGTAGAAACAGTCCAAAACGAGAATTTCTTTTTCTCATTTTTTTGGCCTATCCCAACCCATTTTGGCTTTAAATAATGCTGAAATGAGGTTTTTAAATTTTTTGCATCTTTTTGCTATTTTTATTAGAATTCTCTAGTTTGGGTCGGGTAGAAACGGTCCGTCACGAGTATTTCTTTTTCTCATTTTCTCTGCCTATCCCTACCTGTTTTGGCCTGAAGGAATGCCGGAATAATGTTTTTTTATTTTTTCGAATTTGTTGATTTTTTTTTTTTTTATCGGAATTCTTTAGTTTGGGTCGAGAATACACGGTCTGGAACGAGTATTTCTTTTTCTCACTTTTTTGGCTTGTCCTGATCCGTTTTGGCTTGAAAGAATGCTTGATTGATATTTTTTAATTTTTAGAATTTTTTTACTATTTTTTTAAGAATTCTCTAGTTTCAGTCGGGAAGAAACGTTCCAGAACGAGAATTTATTTTTCTCATTGTTTCTGACTATTCGAACCCATTTTGACTTGAAATAATGCCAAAATGAGGTTTCCAAATTTTTTCAATTTTTTGGCGATTTTATTTGGAATTATCTATTTTGGGTCGGGTAGAAACGCTCCAAAACTGGTATTTCTTTTTCTCATTTTTTCCATTTGTCTCGACCCGTATTGGCTTGAGAGAATGCTAGAATGATGTTTTATAATTTTCAGAATTTTTTTGCTATTTTTTCTGGAATTCTCTAGTTTGGGTCGGGTAGGAACGAGTAACAAGAATTTCTTTTTCTCATTTTTTCAGCCTATTCCAATCCGTTTTGGCTTGAATAAAATGCCAAAATGAGGTTTTCAAGTTTTTTGAATTTTTTTGCTATTTTTTTTGGAATTCTCTAGTTTGAGTCGGCTGGAATTCTCTATTCTGAGTCGAGTAGAAACGGTCCGGAACTTTTTTTTTTTTTTTTTTTCGATTTTTTTCTTTTTGCCCTGACCCGTTTTGGCTTGAAAGAATGCTAGAATGATGTTTTTTTAATTTTAGAATTTTTTTGCTATTTTTTTCGGAATTCCCTATTTTGGGTTGGGTAGAACCGGTCCTGAACTAGAATTTCAAATTTTCATTTTTTCGGCCTATTCCAATCCGTTTTGGCTTAAAATAAAGCTAAAATGAGGTTTTTAAATTTTTTGCACGTTTTGGCATGAACTAATGCCAAAATGAGGTTTTTAAGTTTTTTGAATTTTTTTCCTATTTTATTTGGAATTCTCTATTCTGAGTCGGGTGGAAACAGTCCGGGACTTGTATTTCTGTTTCTAATTTTTTCTTTTTGCCCAACCTGTTTTGGCTTGGTAGAATGCTAGAATGATGTTTTTTTAATTTTTAGAATTTTTTTGCTATTTTTTTTTTCGGAATTCCCAATTTTGGGTTGGGTAGAAACGGTCCAGGATGACAATTTCAAATTCTCGTTTTTTCGGCCTATTCCAATCCGTTTTGGCTTAAAATAAAGCCAAAATGAGGTTTTTAAGTTTTTTAAATTTTTTTCCTATTTTATTTGGAATTCTCTATTCTGAGTCGGGTGGAAACAGTCCGGGACTTGTATTTCTGTTTCTAATTTTTTCTTTTTGCCCGACCTGTTTTGGCTTGGTATAATGCTAGAATGATGTTTTTTTAATTTTTAGAATTTTTTTTGCTATTTTTTTCGGAATTCCCAATTTTGGGTTGGGTAGAAACGGTCCAGGACGACAATTTCAAATTCTCATTTTTTCGGCCTATTCCAACCTGTTTTGGCTGAAAATAAAGCCAAAATGAGGTTTTTCAATGTTTTGCATTTTTTTGTAATTTTATTCGGAATTCTCTATTTAGGGTCAGGTGGAGATGGTCCGGTACGAGTATTTCTTTTTCTCATTTTCTCTACCTCTCCCGACCCGTTTTGGCTTGAAGAATGCTAGAATGATGTTTTTTAATTTTTAAAATTTTTTTACTCTTTTTTCGGAATTCTAAAGTTTGGGTCGGGTAGTAACAGTCCAAACGGGAATTTCTTCTTCTCATTTTTTTTGGCCTGACCGAACCCTATTTGGCTTGAAATAATGCCGGGATGATGTTTTTTAATTTTTTGAATTTTTTTGTTATTTTTTTTTTCGGAATTCTTTAGTTTGGGTCGGGTAGAGACGGTCTGGAATGGGTGTTTGTTTTTCTCATTTTCATTGTCTGTCCCTACCCATTTTCGCTTGAAATAATGCCAAAATGAGGTTTTAAAATTTTTGGCATTTTTTTGCTTTTTTTATCGGAATTCTATAGTTTGGGTCGGGTAGAAACGGAACGGAACGAGTATTTCTTTTTGTCATTTTTTCTGCCTGTCCCTACCTGTTTTGGCCTGAAAAAAATACCAGAATGATGTTTTTTAATTTTTTTACTGTTTTTTGTTTTCAGAATTCTTTAATTTGGGTCGGGTAGAAACGGTCCGGAACAAGTATTCCTTTTTATCATTTTTTTTTTCCGCTTGCCCCGATCTGTTTTGGCTTTAAAAAAAAAAAAAAAAAAATGCTAGAATGATGTTTTTTTAATTTTTAGAATTTTTTTTGCTATTTTTTTCAGAATTCTCCAATTTGGGTCGGGTAGAAATGGTCCAGTACGAAAATTTTGTTTTTCTCATTTTTTAAGCTTATTCGAACCTATTTTGGCTTGAAACAATGCCACAATGAGGTTTTCAAATTTTTTGAATTTTTTTGCTATTTTATTTACAATTCTCTATTTTGGGATGGGTAAAAAGGGTCCGGAACTGGTATTTCTTTTTCTAATTTTTTTCATTTTGTCCCGACACGTTTTGGCTTGAAAGGATCCTAGAATGATGTTTTTTTTTTTTTTTAATTTTAGAATTTTTTTGCTATTTTTTTTTTTTTTTTGCAATTCCCTATTTTGGGTCGAGCAGAAACTATCCTGACCGAGAATTTCTTTCTCATTTTTTTTTTGCCTGCCAAAATGAGGTTTTTAAATTTTTTGTATTTTTTTTGATATTTTATTCAGAATTCTCTATTCTGAGTCAGGTTGAAATGGGCCGGAACTGGTATTTCTTTTTCTCATTTTTTTCTTTTTGACCCGACCCGTTTTGGCTTGGAAAAATGCTAGAATGATGTTTTTTTTTTTTTTTTTTTTTTAAAGAATTTTTTGGCTGTTTTTTTTTTTTGGAATTCCCAATTTTGGGTCGGGTAGAAATGGTCCAGAACGAGAATTTCTTTTTCTCATTTTTTTTTGGCCTATCCCAACCAAGTTTGGCTTTAAATAATGCCGAAATGAGGTTTTTAAGTTTTTTGAATTTTTTTGCGATTTTATTTGGAATTCTCTATTCTGAGTCGACTAGAAACAGTCCGGAACTCGCATTTCTTTTTCTAATTTTTTCTTTCTGTCCCGACCCGTTTTAGCTTGAAAGAATGCTAGCATGATGTTTTTTTTTTTAATTTTTAGTATATTTTTTCGAAATTCCCTATTTTGGGTTGGGTAGAAACAGTCTAGAACGAGAATTTAAAATTCTCGTATTTTGGGCCTATTCCAACCCGTTTTGGCTTAAAATAAAGTCAAAATGAGGTTTTTAAATTTTTTGCATTTTTTTGCAATTTTATTCGTAATTCTCTATTTAGGGTCGGGTGGAGACGGTCCTGTACGAGTATTTCTTTTTCTCCTTTTTTTTGGCCTGACCGAACCCTTATCGGAATTCTCTAGTTTTGGTCGGGTAGACACGGTCTGGAACGAGTATTTCTTTTTCCCATTTTCTTTGTCTGTCCCTACCGTTTTGGCTTGAAATAATGCCAAAATGAGGTTTTCAATTTTTTTTGTTTTTTTTTTTATCGGAATTGTCTAGTTTGGGTCGGGTAGAAACGGTACGGAACGAGTATTTCTTTTTGTCAGTTTCTCTGCCTATCCCTACCCTTTTTGGCCTAAAAAAAAAAAGTCAGAATGATGTTTTTTAATTTTTTTTTGCTATATATATTTTTTTTTTAGAATTCTTTAATTTGGGTCAGGTAGAAACAGTCCAGAACAAGTATTTCTTTTTCTCTTCTTTTCTGCCTGTCACGACGCATTTTGGCTTGAAAAAATGCTTGAATGATGTTCTTTAATTTTTAGAATTTTTTTGCTATTTTTTTTGGAATTCTCTAGTTTGGGTCGGGTAGAAACGGTCCAGAAAAAAAAAAAAAATCTTTTTCTCACTATTTCAGCTTATTCAAACCGATTTTGGTTTGAAATAATGCCAAAATGAGGTCTTCAATTTTTTTGAATTTTTTTGCTATTTTATTTAGAATTCTCTATTTTGGTAAGGGTAGAAACGGTCCGGAACTGCCAAAATGCAGTTTTTTAATTTTTCAAATTTTTTTGCTATTTTTTTCGGAATTTTCTAGTGTGGGTCGGGTAGAAACGGTCCGGATCGAGAATTTCTTTTTCTCTCTTTCTCGTCCTTTCCCTTCCTTTTTTCGCTTCATATAACGCCAGAATGTAGTTTTTTAATTTTTGGAATTGTTTTGCTATTTTTTGCTGTTTTTTTTTTTTTTGTCAGAATTCTCTAGTTTCGGTCGGGAAGAAATGGGCCAGATCAAGAATTTTTTTTTCTCTCTTTCTCGGCCTGTCCTGGCCCATTTTGCCTTGAAATAAAGCTGGAATGCAATTTTTTAATTTTTGGAATTGTTTTGCTATTTTTTTTTTTTTGGAATTTTCTAGTCTGGGTCTGGTAGAAACGATCCAGATCGAGAATTTTTTTTCTCTGTTTCTCACCCTATCCCGACTCGTTTTATCTTGGAATAATGCCGGAATACAGTTTTTAAATTTTTGGAAATTTTTTGCTTTTTTTTTTTTTGGAATTTTCTAGTTTGGGTGGGGTAGAAACGATTCAGATCGAGAATTTCTTTTTATCTCCTTCTCCTCCTGTGCCGACCCGTTTTGGCATGTAATAGTGCCAGAATGCGGTTTTTTAATTTTTCGAATTTTTTTTGCTATTTTTTTCGGAATTTTCTAGTTCGGGTTGGCTAGAAACGGTCTATATCGAGAATTTCTTTTTCTCTCCTTCTCGGCCTATTCTGACCCATTTTTGGTTTCAACTAATGCTGACATGAGCTTTATCAATTTTTTGCAATTTTTTTTTTCAGAATTTTATATTTTGGGTTGGGTAGAACCGGTTCAGATCGAGAATTTCCTTTTCTCATTTTCTCAATCTGTCCCAATCCGTTTTGGATTGAAATAGTGCCAGAATGCTGTTTTTAAATTTTTGCAAAATTTTTTGCTATTTTTTTTTTCGAAATTTTCTAGTTTGGGTCGTGTAGGAACGGTTCAAATCGAGAACTTCTTGGACTGTCCCAACCCATTTTGGTTTGATATAATGCAAGAATGCAGTTTTTTAATTTTTGAAATTTTTTTGCTATTTTTTTAAACAATTTTCTTGTTTGGGTCGGAAAGAAACAGCCCAAATCGGGAATTTATTTTTCTCTGTTTCTCAGCCTGTCCCGACCCATTTGGTTTGGAATAATGCTGGAATGCAGTTTTTTAATTTTTGGAATTTTTCGCTATTTTTTTTCCAGAATTTTCTAGTGTGGGTCAGGTAGAAACGTTCAAGATCGAGAATTTCTTTTTATCTCCTTCTCATCCTGTCCCGACTCGTTTTGGTTTGAAATAGTGCCAGAATGCAGTTTTTTTAATTTTTGGAATTTTTTTGCTATTTTTTTCGGAATTTTCTAGTTTGGGTCGGGTAGAAATGGTTCAGATCGAGAATTTCATTTTTTCTTTCTCTTGACCAGTCCCAACCCTTTTTGATTTAAAATAGTGCCAGAATGCTGTTTTTTAATTTTGGGTTAGGTAGAAATGGTCCTGATCGAGAATTTCATTGTCTCTCTTTCTTGACCTGTCCCGACCCATTCTGGATTAAAATAATGCTGGAATGCTGTTTTTTAATTTTTGAAAATTTTTGTCTATTTCTTTTGGAATTTTCTAGTGTGGGTCGGGTAGAAACGGTCTCGATCGAGAATTTCTTTTCTCTCTTTCTCATCCTATCCGTACCCGTTTCAGCCTGATATAAAGCCTGAATGCAGTTTTTTAGTTTTTTGAATTTTTTTTGCTCTTTCTTTCCAGAATTTTCTAGTTTGGGTCGGGAAGAAACATTCCAGATCGAGAATTTCTTTTTCTCTCTTTCTCGGCCTGTCCCGACCCGTTTTGGCTTGAAATAGAGCTGGAATGCAGTTTTTAAATTTTTAGAATTTTTTTGCTAGTTTTTTCTTCAGAATTTTCTAGTTTGGGTCGGGAGGAAATGGTTCACATCGAGAATATCTTTTTGTCCCATTCTCATCCTGTGCGAACCCGTTTTGGCTTGATATAACGCCAGAACGCAGTTTTTTCATTTTCGTATTTTTTTGCTATATTTTTTTTGTTAAGAATTTCTAGTTTGTGTAGGGAAGAAGCGGTCCAGATCGAGAATTTCTTTTTCTCCCGTTCTCACCCTCTCCCAAGCCGTTTTGCCTTGATATAACGCTAGAATGCAGTTTTTAATTTTTGGAATTTTTTTCTATTTTTTTTCAAAATTTTCTAGTTTGGGTCGGGAAGAAACAGGCCAGATCGAGAATTTGTTTTTCTCTCTTTCTCGGCATGTCCCGACCCATTTTTGCTTGAAATAATGCCGGAATGCAGTTTTTAAAATTTTGGAATATTTATGCTATTATTTTTTTTCGGAATTTTTGAGTTTGGGTCGGGTACAAACGGGCCATATCGAGAATTTCTTTTTCTCTCTTTCTCAATCTGTCCCGACCTGTTTTGGCTTGAAATTGCGTCAGAATGTAGTTTTTTAATTTTTGGAATTTTTTTGGAATTTTGTAGTTTCGGCCGGGAAGAAACAGTCCCGAACGAGAATTTCTTTTTTTCACTTTCTTAATCTGTCCCGACCCATTTTGACTTGAAATAGTGCCAGAATGTGGTTTTTCAATTTTTTTGCTCTAGTTTGAGACGTGAAAGAAACGGTCTAAATCGAGAATTTGTTTTTCTCTCTTTCACGGCATGTCCTGACCTGTTTTGGCTTGAAATAAAGCCGGAATTTAGTTTTTAAAATTTTGGAATTTTTATGCTATTTTTTTCGGAATTTTCTAGTTTGGTTCGGGTGGAATCAGTCCAGATCGAGAATTTCTTTTTCCCCCTTTCTCGACCTGTCATGATCCGTTTTGGCTTGATATAACACCAGAATGCAGTTTTTTAATTCTTGGAATTTTTTTGCTATTTTTTTTTCTTCAGAATTTTCTAGTTTGGGTCGGGAAGAAACGGTCCAAATCAAGAATTTCTTTTTGCCTATTTCTCTGGTGGTCCCGACCCGTTTTCCCTTGAAATAATGCAGGAATGTAGTTCTACAATTTTTGGAAATTTTTAGCTATTTTTTTCGGAATTTTCTAGTGTGGTTTTGGTAGAAACGGTCTAGATCGAGAATTTCTTTTTCTCCTTTTTTCGTTCTGTCCCAATCTGTTTTGCCTTGATATAATGCCCGAATGTAGTTTTTTAATTTTTGGAATTTTGTTGCTATTTTTTAGTTCAGTATTTTCTAGTTTGGGTCTGGAAAAATCGGTCCATATCGAGAATTTGTTTTTTTTTTCCTTTTTCGGCATGTCCCAATCCGTTTTGGCTTGAAACAAGGCCGGAATGCGGTTTTCAAAATTTTGGAATTTTTATGCTATATTTTTCGGAATTTTCTAGTTTGGGTTGGGTAGAAACAGCCTCTTATGAACTGGTTTGGCCTGAAATTGCGCCAGAATGTGGTTTTTTAATTTTTGGAATTTGTTTGCTATTTTTTTGAGAATTTTCCAGTTTCAGTCGGGTAGAAACGGTCCCAATCGACAATTTCTTTTTCTCTCTTTCTCAATCTGTCCCAACCCATTTAGGTTTGAAATAGTGCCATAATGTGGTTTTTTAATTGTTGGACTTTTTTTGCTATTTTATTTTGGAATTTTCTAGTTTCGGTCGGGAAGCAACGGTCAAGATTGAAAATTTTTTTGCCTCTCTTTCTCGACATGTCCCAACCGTTTTGGCTTGAAATAAATCCAGAATGCAGTTTTTTAATTTTTGGAATTTCTTTGCTATTGTTTTTTTTTTGGAATTTTCTAGTTTGGTTCGGGTAGAAATGGTCTAAATCGAGAATTTCTTTTTCTCTCTTTCTCATCCTGTCAGTACACATTTTAGCCTAATATAAAGCCAAAATGCAGTTTTTTAATTTTTTGAAATTTTTTTTTCTTTTCTGAATTTTCTAGTTTGGGTCAGGAAAAAACGGTCCAGATCGAGAATTTTTTTTTTCTGTATTTCTTGGCCTGTCCCAAACCGTTTTGGCTTGAAATAAAGCTGGAATGCAGTTTTTTAATTTTTGGAATTTTTTTGCTATTTTTGTTATAATTTTCTAGTTTTGGTCGGGAAAAAACGGTCCAGATCGAGAATTTTTTTTTCTCCCATTCTCGGCGTGTCCCAATCCATTTTGGCTTGAAATAAGGCCAGAATGCCATTTTCAAAATAATGGAATTTTTATGCTATTTTTTTTTTTTTTTTTTTGAAATTTTCTAGTTTGGGTAGGGTAGAAACGGTCCTGATCGAGACTTTCTTTTTCTCCCTCTCTGAAGCTGTCCCGACCCATTTTGGATTGAAATTGCGCCAGAATGCTGTTTTTTAATTTTTGGAATTTTCTAGTTTCGGTCTGGTAGAAACGGTCCCGATCAAGAATTTCTTTTTCTCTCTTTCTCGATCTTTCCTGGCCCATTTTGCCTTAAAATAGTGCTAGAATGTGGTTTTTTAGTTTTTGGAATTTATTTGGTTTTTTTTTTTTTTTTTTTTTTTTTGTAATTTTCTTGTTTGGGTCGGGAAGAAACGGTCAAGATCGAGAATTTATTTTTCTCTCTTGGCATGTCCCGACCCGTTTTGGCTTCAAATAAAGCCGGAATGCAGTTTTTATATTTTTGGAATTTCTTTGCTATTTTTTCTCGAATTTTTTACTTTGGGTCGGGTAAAAAAAAAATAGCAAAAAAATTATGCTCCTGAATGGGTCGGTACAAACTGAGAAAGGGAGAAAAAAAGATTTCGATCCGAGCAGTTTTTAGCCGACCCGAACTAGAGAATTCTGAAAAAATAAGCAAAAAAATTCAAAAATTTGAAACACATCATCCCGACATCATTTCAAGCCAAAAATATGATCCTGGCATCATTTTGGCCAAACGGGTCGGGACAGGTTGACAAAGGGAAAAAAAAAAAAGTTTTCGATCTAAGAATTTTTCTCCGACCCCAACAAGAGAATTCCGAAAAAAATTGCAAAAGTATTCAAAAAATTGAAAAATATCATCCTGGCGTTAATTTAAGCCAAAACGGGTCGGGGTAAACCGAGAAAGGGGAAAGAAAAAGTTTTCGATCCGAGCGGTTTTTACCCGTGCCCAACAATGGGATACTGAAAAAAATTTGGAAAAAAATTCAAAAAAATTGAAAAACGTCATCCAGGCATCATTTCCTGCCAAGACGGGTCAGTACAAGCCGAGGAGAGGCGAAAAAAAAGTTTTCGATCCGAGGGATTTTTATCCAACCCCAGCTTGAGAATTCCGAAAAAAATAGTAAAAAAATTCAAAAAATTGAAAAATATCATCTAGGCATAATTTCGTGGCAAACGGGACGGTACAGGTCGAGAAAGCGAGAAAAAAAAAAGTTTTCGATTCGAGCAGTTTTACCTGACCCCAACTAGAGAATTTCTGAAAAAATAGCAAAAAAATTGATAAATTTAAAAAACATCATCCAGGAAGAAAGGGAAAATGGGTCGGGAAAGGCTGAGAAAGGGAAAAAAACAACGTTATCGATCCGAGCGGTTTTTACCCGACCCTAACAAGAGAATTCTCAAAAAATAGCAAAAAATTGAAAAACATCATCCAGGCATCATTTAATGCCAAAATGGATTGGTACAAGCCGAGAAAGGGAGAAAAAAAGTTTTCCATCCGAGGGGTTTTTACTTGACCCCAATAAGAGAATACAGAAAAAAAAAATAGCAAAAAATTCAAAAAATTGGAAAACATCATCCTCGCATCATTTTAAACCAAAACATCTCGGTACAGGCTGAGAAAGCGAGAAGAAAATATTTTTCGATCCGAACGGTTTTTACCCGACCCCAACTAGAGAATTCCGAAAAAAATAGCAGAAAAATTCAAAAAATAGAAAAACATCATCCAGGTATCATTTAGAGCCAATACTAGACGGGATGGGAGGAGAAAGGGAGGAGAAAAAGATTTCTGTCCGAGCGGTTTTTACCCGACCCCAACTAGAGTATTCTGAAAAAAATAGCTAAAAAATTCAAAAAATTGAAAGCCATCGTACCGGCATCATTTAAAGCCAAAATGAGTCAGGACAGGCCAGGAAAGGGAGAAAAGAAAGTTTTCGATCCATGCGGTTTTTGCCCGACCAAAACTAGAGAATTCTGAAAAAAATAGCTAGAGTGTTCAAAAAATTGAAAAACATCATCCTGCCAACATTTTAAGCCAAAATGGGACAGGGTAGACCGAGAAAAGGGGAAGA
The DNA here is from genome assembly GCA_030445155.1 of Quercus variabilis. NCBI lineage: Eukaryota > Viridiplantae > Streptophyta > Magnoliopsida > Fagales > Fagaceae > Quercus > Quercus variabilis. The sequence continues at coordinate 41,754,222 of CP129446.1, read as the reverse complement.
AAAAGTTTTCGATCCGAGCGGTTTATACCCTTCCCCAACTAGAGAATTCCAAAAAAATAAGAAAAAAATTCAAAAAATTGAAAAACATCATCCGGACATCATTTCAAGCCAAAACAGGTTGGTCCAGGATGAGATAGGAAGAAAAAAAATGTTTTTGATCCGTGCGGTTTCTATCCGACCCCAACAAGAGAATTCCGAAAAAAATAGCAAAAAAATTCAAAAAATTGAAAAACAAGATCTTGGCGTCATCTCAGGCCAAAATGGGTCTGGACAGACCATGAGAGGGAGAAAAAAAGTTTTTGATCTGAGCGGTTTTTATCCTACCCCAACTAGAGAATTCTTAAAAAAAATAGAAAAAAAAATTCAAAAAATTGAAAAACACAACCAAGCATAATTTCATGCCTAAATGAGTCAGCACAAGCTGAGAAAGGGAGAAAAAAAAAAAAAGATTTCGAGCCGAGAGGTTTTTTCGTGACCCCAACAAGAGAATACAGAAAAAAAAAAAAAAAATAGCAAAAGACTTCAAAAAATTTGTAGCCAAAACGGGTCAGGACAGGCTAAGAAAGGGAGAAGAAGAAGTTTTCGATCCGAGCGGTTCTTACCCGACCCCAACTAAAGAATTTCGAAAAAAAATAGCAAAAAAATTCAAAAAATTGAAAAATATCATCCCGGCATCATTTCAAGCCAAAACAAGTTGGGGCGGGCTAGGAAAGGAAGAAAAAAAAGTTTTCGATCCGAGCGGTTTTTACCCGACCCAAACTAGAGAATTCTGAAAAAAATAGCTAAGGTATTCAAAAAATTAAAAAACGTCATCCTGGCATCATTTTAAGCCAAGATGGGGTTGTGGTAGACTAAGAAAGGGAGAAGAAAAAGTTTTTGATCCGAGCGGTTTTTACCCACCCCCAACTAGAGTATTTCGAAAAAAAAATAGCAAAAAAATTCAAAAAATTGAAAAACAGCGTACCGGCATCATTTCAAGCCAAAACGGGGTTGGGGCAGGATAGGAAAGGGAGCAAAGAAAATTTTTGATCCAAGCGGTTTTTATCAGACCCAAACTAGAGCATTCTGAAAAAAATAGCTAAGGTATTCAAAAAATTAAAAAAACTTCATCCTGGCATCATTATAAGTCAAAATGGGATGTGGTAGACTGAGAAAACGACAAGAAAAAGTTTTCAATCTGAGCGGTTTTTACTCGAACCCAACTAAAGAATTCCGAAAAAATAGGGAAAAATTTAAAAATTGAAAAATATCATCTCGGCATCCGTTTAAGCCAAAACGGGTCGGACCAGGATGAGATAGGAAGAAAAAAAAAGTTTTTGATCCGAGCGGTTTATATCCGACACCAGCTAGAGAATTCCGAAGAAAATTGCAAAAAAATTCAAAAAACTGAAAAACATTATCCTGGCAGCATTTCAGGCCAAAACAGGTTGGGACAGGTTGGGTCGGGACAGGCCAATGACAGGGAGAAAAAAAAGTCTTCGATTTCAGCAATTTTTACCCGACCCCAACAAGTGAATTTCGAAAAAAATTGCAAAAGTATTTAAAAAATTGAAAAACATCATCCTAGCATCAATTTAAGCTGAAACGAGTTGGGGCAGGCCGAGAAAAGGGGAGGAAAAAGTTTTCGATTCGAGCAGTTTCTACCCGACACCAACTAGAGAATTCCGAAAAAACATAGCGAAAAAATTCAAAAAACTGAAAAACACAACCCACTCACCATTTCAAGCCAAAACTAGTCAAGACAGCAGAGAAAGGGAGACAAAAATGTTTTCGATCCGGGCGGTTTTTACCCGACCCAAACTAAAGAATTTCGAAAAAAATAGCAGAAATATTCAGGAAATTGGAAAACGTCATCCTGCCCTCATCATTTCAAGTAAAAACGGGTTGTGACAGGCTGAAAGAGGGAGAATAAAAATTTTTCGATCCGAGCGGTTTTTACCCACCCCCAACTAGAGAATGCCAAAAAATACAGCAAAAATATTCAACAGATTCAAATCGCTTATTACCCGACCCAAACTGGAGAATTCCGGAAAAAAAAAAAAAAAAAAAATAGCAGAAATATTCAGGAAATTGAAAAACATCATCCCGGCATTATTTCAGGCAAAAACGGGTCGGTACAGGTCTAGAAATGGAGAAAAATAGTTTTTCACCCGTTGCGTCATTCCAGGCCAAAATGGATCCGGACAGGCCATGAGAGGGAGAAAAAAAAAGTTTTCGACCCAGGCAGTTTTTATCCGACCCAATCTAGAGAATTCCGAAAAAAAATTGCAAAAAATTCAAAAAATTGAAAAACATTGTGCTCGCATTATTTTGGGCCAAAACAGGCCGGGATTGGTTGACAAAGGGAGAAAAAAAAGTTTTCAATCCGAGCGATTTTTCTCCGACCCAAGCTTAAGAATTCCGAAGAAAATAGCAAAAAAAATCAAAAAATTGAAAAACATTATCCAGGCATCATTTACTGCCAAAACGGGTCAGTACAAGCCGAGAAAGGGAGAGAAAAAAGATTTTGATCCGAGCTGTTTTTAGCCGATGCCAACTAGAGAATACAGAAAAAAATATCAAAAAAAATCAAAAACTTGAAAAACATCATCCATGCATCATTTCAGGCCAAAACGGGTCGGTACAAGCCGAGAAAGGGAGCAAAAAAACGTTTTCGATCAGAGGGGTTTTTACCCGACCCCAACAAGAGAATTCCAAAAAAAAAAAAATAGCAAAAAGTATTCAAAAAATTGAAAAACATCATCCATCAATCATTTCATGCCAGAACGGGTTGGGATAGGCCAAGAAAGGGAGAAAAAAAGTATCCGATCCACGCGGTTTTTTCCTGACCCCAACAAGGGAATTCCGAAAAAAAATAGCAAAAAAATTCAAAAAAATGGAATATATGATCCTGAAGTCATTTCAAGCCAAGATGGGTCGGGACAGACCATGAAAGTAAGAAAAAAAGTTTTCAATCTGAGCGGTCTTTACCCGACCCAAACTAGAAAATAAGGGAAAAATATTCAAAAAATTGAAAAACATTATCCGGCATCATTTCAAGCCAAACCGGGTCTGGACTAGCCAAGTAAGGGAGAAGAAAAAAGTTTTCAATCCGACCGGTTATTACCCGACCCTAACTACAGACTTTCGAAAAAAAAAATTGCAAAAAATTTTAAAAAATTGAAAAACATCATCCTAGCATAATTAATGCGAAAACGGGTCGGGACAGATTGAGAAAGGGGGAAAAAGAAGTTTTCGCTTCGAGCGGTTTTTACCCGACACAAAAATTCAGAATTCCGAAAAATAAAGCAAAAATATTCAAAAAATTGAAAAACATCATCCAGGCATCATTTTCTGCCAAACCGGGTCGGTACAAACCGAGAAAGGGGGGGAAAAAAATGTTTCGATCCGAGCGGATTTTAGCCGACCCCAACCAGAGAATCCCGAAAAAAATAGCAGAAAAATTAAAAAAATTGACAAGATCATCCTAGCATCCCTTCAAGCCAAAACATGATGGGACAGCCCGCAAAAGGGAGAAATAAAAGTATTCGATCCAAGCAGTTTTTACCTGACCCCAACTAGAGAATTTCAGAAAAAATAGCAAAAAAATTGAAAAATCGAAAAACATAATCCTGGCATCATTTCAAGCCAAAATGGGCCAGAATAGGCTGAGAAAGTGAGAAAAAAAAAGTTTTCCGATTCGAGCGGTTTTTACCCAACCCCAACTTGAGAATACCGAAAAAAAATAGCAAAAAAACTCGAAAAATTCAAAAACATCATCCTGACATCATTTAAAGCATAAACGGGTCGGGATAGGCTGAGAAAGGGGGAAGAAAATTTTTTCGATCTGACTGGTTTTTACCCGACCACAACTAGAGAATTCCGGAAAAAAAAAATTAAAAAAAATTAAAAAAAAAATTGAAGAACATTACCCACTCACCATTTCCAGCCAAAACTGGACAAGACAGGCCGAGAAAGGGTGAAAAAAAAGTTTTCGGTCCGAGCAGTATTTAGCCGACTCCAACTAGAGAATTACGAAAAAAAAAAAAAAAAAAAAAAAAAAGCAAAAAAATTCAAAAGATAGAAAAAATGTCATCCTGGCATCATTTCAAGCCAAAACGAGTCCGGATTAGTCGAAACAGGGAGAAAAAAAAGTTTTCATTTTGAGCGGTTTTTACCCGACCCAAAGAAGAGAATTCCGAAAGAAATAGCAAAAAAATTCAAAAAAAAAAAAATTAAAAACATCTCCCTTGCATCATTTCTTGCCAAAACTGGCCGGGACTGGCCGAAAAAGGGAGAATTTTTTCAGGCCAAAACGGGCCGGGATAGGCTGAGAAAGGGAGAAAAAACAAGTTTTCCGATCCGAGCGGTTTTTACCCGACCCCAACTAGAGAAATCCGAAAAAAATAGCAAAAAATTCGAAAACTTCAAAAACATCAGCCGGGCATCATTTTAAGCCAAAACAGGTCGGGATAGGCTGAGAAAGGGAGAAGAAAAAGTTTTCTATCCGACCGATTTTTACCCGACCACAACTAGAGAATTCCGAAAAAAAAAAAAAAAAAAATTGAAAAACATTACCCACTCATCATTTCCAGCAAAAACTGGACGGGACATGCCGAGAAAGGAGGAAAATTTTTTTTTCGATCCAAACGGTTTTTTGTCGACCCGAACTGGAGAATTCCGAAAATAATAGCAAAAAATATAAAAAAAAAAAACAGAAAAAAAATCACCCTGGTATCATTTCAAGCCAAAACGGGTCGGGACTGACTGAAAGAGTGAGAAAAAAATGTCTTCACTCTGAGCAGTCTTTACACGACCCCAACAAGAGAATCCAAAAAAAATAGCAAAAAACTGAGAAAGAACATCTTGGCACCATTTCATGCCAAAACTGGCCGGGGCAGGCCGAGAAAGAGAAAAAAAAAATGGTTTCAATCCGAGCGGGTTTTACCCGATCGTAACAAGAGAATTCGGAAAAAAATGGCAAAAAAATTCGAAAAATTGAAAAACATCATCAAAACAACGTTTCACATCAAAACGGGTCGGAACTAGCCGAGAAAGGGAGGAAAAAAAAAAGTTTTCGAACCGAGCGATTTGTCTTCGACCCCAGCTAGAGAATTCCGACGAAAATAGAAAAAAAATTCAAAAAAATGAAAACCATCATCCTGGAATTATTTCATGCCAAAATGGGTCGGGACAGAGCGAAAAAGGGTGAAAAAAAAGTTTTCGAATCGAGCGGTTTTTACCTGACCCCAACTTGAGAATTCTGAAAAAAAGAGCAAAAAAATTCAAAAATTAAAAAATATCATCCTGGCATCATTTCAAGCCAAAACGGGTCGGTATAGGTTGAGAAAGAGAAAGAAAAAAAAAAATGATTTCGATCCAAGCGGTTTTTGCCCAATCCCCATCTAGAGAATTCCGAAAAAAATAGCATAATTATTCAGGAAATTGAAAAACATCATCCTGCCATCATTTCAGGCCAAAACAGGACAGGACAGGCCACGAAAGCCAAAAAAAAAAAATATTTTTGATCCGAGCGGTATTTACCCGACCCTAACAACAGAATTCCGGAAAAAATAGCAAAAAATTAAAAAACATCATCCTGGCATCATTTCAAGCCCCAACAGGTCGTGATAGGGCCAAAAAGGGAGAAAAAAAAGTTTTCATTCTGAGTGGTTATTAACCGACCCAAACTTGAGAATTCCAAAAAAAAAATAGCATAATTATTCCAAAAATTGAAAAACATGATCCTAGCATCATTTCACACCAAAACGGGTCGGGACAGGCTGAGCAAGGATGGAAATTTTTTTTTGATCCGAGCGGTTTTTACCCTACCCCAACTAGAAAATTCCAAAAAAAATAGGAAAAAAATTCAACAAATTGAAAAACATCAACCTGGAAACATTTCAAGTCAAAAAGGGTTAGGATAGGCTGAGAAAGGGAGAAGAAAAAGTTTTCGCTCCGAGTGGTTTTTACCCTGCCACGACTATAGAATTCCGAAAAAAAAAAAGGCAAAAAAATTTGAAAAATTGAAAAATATAATCCTGGCGTCATTTTAAGCCATAACGGATTGGGATAGGCTGAGAAAGGGAGTAGAAAAAAGTCTTTGATTCGAGCGGTTTTTGCCCGACCCGAACTAGAGAATTCCGAAAAATATAGCGAAAATATTCAAAAAATTGAAAAACATTATCCTGGTATCATTTCAGTCCAAAACGGGGTCAGTACAGGCTGAAAAAAAAGGTTTCGATCCAAGCGGTTTTTACCCAACCACAACTAGAGAATCCCAAAAAAATAAAGCAGAAAATTTCAAAATATTGAAAAACATTACCCACACATCATTTTCGGCCAAAACTGGTCGGGACAGACTGGGAAAGGGAGAAAAAATGTTTTCGATCCAAGCGGTTTTCACCTGACCCAGACTAGAGAATTCTGAAAAAAAAAATAGCAAAAAAATTCAATAAACTGAAAAACAGCATCCGGGAACCATTTCAAGCCAAAACGGGTCGAACCAAGATGAGAGAGGAAGAAAGAAAAGTTTTCGATCTGAGCGGTTTCTATCCAACCCCAGTTAGAGAATTCCGAAAAACATAGCAAAAAAATTCAAAAAAAATTAAAAAATATCATCCGGGCATCATTTCAAGCCAAAACGGGTCGGGATAGGCTGAGAAAGGGAGACAAAAAAGTTTTCCGATCTGAGCGGTTTTTACCCGACCTCTACAAAAGAATTCCAAAAAAAATTCAAAAAATTAAAAAACATGATGCTAGCATCATTTCAGGCCAAAACGGGTCAGGACAGGCCGAGAAAGGGAAAAAAAAAAAAAAAAAAGTTTTTCGATCCGAGTGGTTTCTACCCTACCCCAACCAGAGAATTCCGAAAAAAGTAGCAAAAAAATTCACAAAATTGGAAAACATCATCCTGGCATCATTACAGGCCAAAACGAGTCTGGATACACTGAGAAAGTGAGAAGAAAAAGTTTTCAATCCGAGCGGTTTTTAGCCGAACCCAACTGGAGAATTCTGAAAAAAAATAGCAAAAAAATTGAAAAACATCATCCTGGTACCATTTCAAGCCAAAACGGGTCGGGACTGGCCGAAAAAGAGAGAAAAAAATGTTTTCGCTCTGAGCGGTTTTTATCCGTCCCCAACAAGAGAATTTCGAAAAAAATATCCAAAAAATGCAAAAATTTGAAAAAGATCATCCTGGCATAATTTCAAGCCAAAACTGGTCGGGACGGGCTGAGAAAGAAACAAAATGGTTTCGATTCGAGCGGTTTTTTCCAGACACCAACTAGAGAATTCCGAAAAAAATAGCAAAAAAATTCAAAAAATTGAATAACATAATGCTCGCATAATTTCATGCCAAAACGGGCCGGGACAGGCAGAGAAAGGGAGGAAAAAAAGTTTTTCGATCCAAGTGGTTTTTACCCGACCCCAACTACACAATGCCGAAGAAAAATAGCAAAAAAATTGATAAAGGTGAAAAACATCATCCTGGCATCATTTCCAGTCAAAACGGGACAGGATAGGCTGAGAAAGGGAGATGAGAAAGTTTTCGAACGGAGCGGTTTTTACCCGACCACAACTAGAGAATTTCGAAAAAAAAAAAAAAAAAAATGGAAAACATCATCCTGGCATCATTTCAAGCCAAAACGGGTCATAATTATTACCCAACCGAAATTAGAGAATTCAGGAAAAAAAAAGAAAAAAAAAGAGCATAATTATTCAGGAAATTGAAAAACATCATCCTGCCATCATTTTAGGCCAAAACAGGATGGGACTGGCCCCAAGTAGAGAATTCCGAAAAAAAATAGCAAAAAAATTCAAAGAATTTAAAAACATCATCCAGGCATCATTTCATGCCAAAACAGGTTTGTACAAGCCGAGACGGGGAGAAAAAAAGGGTTTCGACCCGAGTGGTGTTTAGCTGACCCCAACTAGGAAATTCTGAAAAAAAAAAAAAAAAAATAGCAAAAAAATTCAAAAAATTGAAAAATATCAACCCAGCATCATTTCAAGCCAAAACGGGTTGGGATAGGCCAAGAAAAGGAGAAAAAAAGGTTTTCGATCCGAGCGGTTTTTACCTGAGCCAAACTAGAGAATTCCGAATAAAATAGCCAAAATATTCATAAAATTGAAACACATCATCCTAGAATCATTTTAAGCCAAAACGGGTCGGGGCAAGCCAACAAAATGAGAGGAAAAAGTTTTCGATCCGAGCGGTTTTTACCCGACACCAACAAGAGAATTCCGCAAAAAAATTCAAAAAATTGAAAAACATCGTCCTGGCATCATTTCATGCCAAAACGTGTCGGGACAGGGGTAGAAAGGGCGAAAAAAAAGTTTTTGAACGGAGTGGTTATTACCCGTCCCAAACTAGAGAATTCCGAAAAAAAATAGCAGAAATATTAAGGAAATTCAATAACATCATCCTGCCATCATTTGAAGCCAAAACGGGGGGCGAGACAGGCCGAAAAGTAGTATAAAAAGTTTTCGATTTAAGCGGTTTTTACCGGACCCCAACTAGAGAATTCCGAAAAATATAACAAAAATATTCAAAAAATTTAAAAAACATCATCCAGGCATCATTTCATGCTAAAATGGGTCGGTACAAGCCGAGAAATGGACAAGAGAAAGTTTTCGATCCGAGCTGTTTTTACTCGACCCCAACTATAGAATTCCGAATAAAAAATAGCAAAAAAATTTGAAAAACTGAAAAACATTATCTTGGCCTCATTTCAAGGCGAAACGGATAGGGAGAGGCTGAAAAAGGGGGAAAAAAGTTTCCGATCCAAGCGGTTTTTAGCCGACCCCAACTGGAGAATTCCGAAAAAAATAGCAAAAAAAACTAAAAGATTGTAAAAGATCATACAGGCATCATTTCAGGCAAAAATTGGTCAGGATAGGACGAGAAAGCAGGAAAAAAAGTTTTCCTTTTGAGCGGTTTTTACCCGACCCCAACTAGAGAATTTCGAAAAAAAAAAAAAGGAAAAAAATTCGAAAAATTGAAAATCGTTATCCACTCCTTATTTCAGGCCAAAACTGGTCCGGACAGGCCGAGAAGGGGAGAAAAAAAAGATTTCGATCCGAACGATTTTTAGACGACCCCAACCAGAGAATTTCGAAAAGAAATTGCAAAAAAATTCAAAAAAATTAGGCAACATTTCAAGCAAAAATGGGTCGGACCAGCCAGAGAAAGGGAGAAAAAAAAGTTTTTGATTCGAGCAGTTTCTATCCGACCCCGGCTAGAGAATTCCGAAAAATATAGCAAAAAAATTCAAAAAATTAAAAAACATCATCCTAGCATCATCTCAGGCCAAAATGGGTTGGGATAGGCCGAGAAAGGGGCGAAAAAAAGTTTGAGCGATTTTTACCCGACCCCAACTAGACAATTCTGAAAAAAAAAAAAATAGCAAAAAAATTCGAAAAATTGAAAAACATCATCCTAGTATCACCTCCGGCCAAAACAGGTCGGGACAGGCCGAGAAAAGGAGGAAAAAAAGTTTGAGCAGTTTTTACCAGAACCCAAGTAGAAAATTCTGTAAAAAAATAGCAAAAAAATTGGAAAAACAGAAAAACATCATCCTGGCATCATTTCAAGCCAAAACAGTGCGGGACTGATCGAAAAAGGAAGAAAAAAAAGATTTCGCTATGAGCGGTTTTTACCCAACCCCAACAAGAGGATTCCGAAAATAATAGCAAAAAAATTGAAAAACATGATCCTAGCATGATTTCATGTCAACGGGCCGGGACAGGCCGAGAAAGGGAGGAAAATAAGTTTTTCGATCCGAGAGGTTTTTTCCCGACCCCAACTAGACAATTCCGAAAAAAAATTCGAAAAAATTTTCAAAATTGAAAAACATCATCCAAGCAAAAAATAGCAAAAAAAGTTTTTGATCCAAGTGGTTTTTACCCGACCGCAACTAGAGAATTCCGAAAAAAAAAATAGCAAAAAAATTCAAAAAATTGAAAAACATTACCCACTCATCATTTCCAGCGAAAACTGGTCGGGACAGGGCAAGAAAGGGAGAAAATAGAGTTTTCGATCTGAGAGGTTTTTACCCGACCCCAACTAGAGAATTCCGAAAAAAATAGCAAAAAAATTTAAAAAATTGAAAAACATCATTCTGGCATCATTTCAAGTAAAAACGGGTCGGCATACGGCCAGAAAGGGAGAATATTTTTTTTCGATCCGAGTGATTATTACTCGACCCAAACTAGAGAATTCCGAAAAAGATGGCATAATTATTCAGGAAATTGAAAAAGATCATCCTCCCATCATCTCAGGCCAAAACAGGACGGGACAGACCGCGAAAGGGCGAAAAACATGTTTTCGATCTGACCGGTTTTTACCCGACCCCAACTAGCGAATTTCAAAAAAAAAAAAAGCAAAAAAATTCAACAAATTTAAAAACATCGTCCAGGTATCGTTTCCAGCCAAAACTGGCCGGAACAGGCCAAGAAATAGAGAAAATAAAGTTTTCGATCCGAGTGGTTTTCACCCGACCCAACCTAGAGAATTTCGAAAAAAAAATAGCAAAAAAATTGAAAAACATCATCCTGGCATCATTTCAAGCCAAAACGGGTCGGGATACGGCTAGAAAGGTAGAAAAAAAAAATTTACCCGAGCAATTATTACCTGACCCAAACTAGAGAATTCTGAAAAAAATAGCGTAATTATTCAGGAAATTGAAAAACATCATCCTGCCCTCGTTTCAGGCCAAAACAGGACGGGACTGGCCGCGAAACGGAGGAAAAAATGTTTTCTATCTGAACGGTTTTCACCCGACCCCAACTTGAGAATTTCGAAAAAAAATAGCAAATAAATTCAAAGAATTTAAAAACATCATCCAAGCATCATTTCATGCCAAAACAGGTTTGTACAAGCTGCGAAGGGGAGAAAAAAAAGATTTCGATCCGAGCGGTTTTTAGCTGACCCCAACTATAAAATTCTAAAAAAAGTAGAAAAAAATTCATAAAATTGAAAAACATAATCCTAGCATCATTTTAAGCCAAAACGGGTTGGGGCAGGCCGACAAAGGGAGAGGAAAAAGTTCTTGATCTGAGCGGTTTTTACCCGACTCCAAATAGGGAATTTCGAAAAAAAAATTGCAAAAAAATTCAAAAAATTGAAAAACATCATCCTGGCATCATTTCGAGCCAAAACGGGTCGGGACTGACCAAAAAAAGGAGAAAAAAAAAAGTTTTCGTACTGAGCAGTTATTACCCGACCCAAACTAGGGAATTCCGAAAAAAATAGCAGAAATATTAAGGAAATTGAAAAATATCATCCTGCCATCATTTGAAGCCAAAACGGGGGTGAGACAGGCCGAGAAAAGAACAAAAAGTTTTCAATCCAAGTGGTTTTTAGCCAACCCCAACTAGAGAATTCCGAAAAATGTGGCAAAAAAATTCGAAAAATTGAACAACATTATCTTGGCATCATTTCAAGCCGAAACGGGTTGGGACAGGCTGAAAAAGAGGGAAAAAAAGTTTTCTATCCGAACGACAAAACGGGTCGGACCAGCCTGAGAAAGTGAGAAAAAAAAGTTTTAGCGCTTTTTACCCAACCCCAACTAGACAATTCTGAAAAACAGAGCAAAAAAACTCGAAAAATTGAAAAACATCATCCTGGCATCATTTCAAGCCAAAACGGCTCGGGATATACTGAGGAAGGGAGATGAAAAAGTTTTCAATCCGAGCGGTTTTTACACGACCACAAGTTGAGAATTCCGAAAAAAAAAATAGCAAAAAAATTGAAAAATTGAAAAACATTACCCTGTCATCATTTCCAGCCAAAACTGGTTGGGACAGGCCAAGAAAGAGAGAAAAAAAAGTTTTCGATCCGAGCGGTTTTTACCCAACCTAGACTAGAGAATTCCAAAAAAAATAGCAAAAAAATTCAATAAATTGAAAAACACCATCCGGGAATCATTTCATGCCAAAACGGGTTTGACCAGGATGAGATAGGAAGAAAAAAAGTTTTTGATCCAGGCGGTTTCTATCCGACCCCAGTTAGAGAATTCCGAAAAACATAGCAAAAAAATTCAAAAAATTGAAAACATTATCCTGCCATCATTTTAGGCCAAAACGGGTTGGGATAGGCTACGAAAGTGACAAAAAAAAATTTTCCGATTTCAGCGGTTTTTACCCAACCACAACTAGAGAATTCCGAAAAAAAAAATAACAAAAAAATTCAAAAAACTGAAAAAAAATTACCCACTCATCATTTCCAGCCAAAACTGGTCGGGACAGGCTGAGAAAGGGAGAAAAAAGTTTTCGATCCGAGCGGTTTTTAGCCTACCCCAACTGGACAATTTCGAAAAAATATAAAAAAAAATTATAAAAATTGAAAAACACCATCTGGGCATCATTTCATGCCAAAACGGGTCGGCCCTGGAAGAGATAGGAAGTAAAATAGTTTTTGATCCGGGCGGTTTGTATCCGACCCCAGTTAGAGAATTCCGAAAAACATAGCAAAAAAATTCAAAAAATTGAAAACATTATCCTGCCATCATTTTAGGCCAAAACGGGTTGGGACCGGCTACGAAACGGAGAAAAAAAAGTTTTCCGATTCGAGCAGTTTTTATCCGACCACAACTAGAGAATTCCGAAAAAAAAAAATAGCAAAAAAATTCAAAAAATTGAAAAAAAAATTACCCGCTCATCATTTCCAGCCAAAACTGGTCGGGACAGGCTGAGAAAGGGAGAAAAAAGTTTTCGATCCGAGCGGTTTTTAGCCTACCCCAACGGGACAATTTCGAAAAAAATAGAAAAAAAATCTAAAAATTGAAAAACATCATCCTGGTTATCATTTGAAGCCAAATCGGGTCGGGACTGGATGAAAAAGGAAGAAAAAAATTGTTTTCACTTTGAGCGGTTTTTAGCCGACCCCAATTAGAGAATTCCGAAAAAAATAGCAAAAAAATTCAAAAAATTGAAAAAGATCGTTCTGGCATCATTTCAATCCAAAACGGGTCAGGACAGGCTGAGAAAGAGGAAAAAAAAAAAAAAAAAAGGTTTCGATTCGAGCGGTTTTTACGCGACATCGACTAGAGAATTCCGGAAAAAAATAGCAAAAAAATTCAAAAAAATCAACTAGACATCATTTCATGCCGAAAGGGTCGGGCCAGGTCGAAAAAGGGAGAAAAAAAAGGTTTTCGATCGGAGCAGTTTTTACCTGACCCCAAATAAAGAATTCGGAAAAAAAATAGCAAAAAAATTCAAAAAATTGAAAAGCATCATTCTGGCATCATTTCATGCCAAAACAGGTCGTTACAAACTGAGAAAGTGAGAAAAAAAAAAAAGATTTCAATCCGAGCAGTTTTTAATCGACCCCAACTAGGGTAATCTAAAAAAAATAGCAAAAAATTTCAAGAAATTTAAAAATTTCATTCTGTCATCATTTCAAGCCAAAATTGGTCGGGACAGGCCATGAAAGGGTGGAAAAAAAGTTTTGAATTCGAGCAGTTTTTTCCCAACCCCAACTAGAAAATTTCGAAAAATATAGCAAAAATATTCAAAAAATTGAAAAACATCATCCTAACATCATTTCAAGCCAAAATGGGTCGGACCAAGATGAGAAATGGAGAAATAAAATATTTCAATCTGAGCAGTTTTTCCATGACCCCAACAAGAGAATTCCAGGGAAAATAGGAGAAAAATTCAAAACATTGAAAAACATCATCCCGGCATCATTTCAGGCCAAAACCTGTCGGGACAGGCCTAGAAAAGGTGAAGAAAAAGTTTTTGATACTACCGGTTGTTACCCGGCCCCAACTTGAGAATTCCGAAAAAAATAGCAAAAAAATTCAAAAAAACTGGAAATATCATCCAGGCATCATTTCAAGCCAAAACTGGTCTGGACAAGCCGAGAAAAGGAGAATAATTTTTTTTTTTCTTTTTTTCTTTTTTTTTTTTTTTTTTTTTTTTGATTCGAGTGGTTTTTACCCAACCCAGACTAGAGAATTCCAAAAAAAAAAAATAGCAAAAAAGTTCAAAAAAATGAAAAACATCATCTTGGAATCATTTCACGCCAAAACGGGTCACAATAGGCCGAAAAAGGGAGAAAAAAAAGTTTTCGAACCGAACGGTTTTTACCCGACCCCAACAAGTGAATTCTGAAAAAAATAGCAAAAAAATTTGAAAAACTGAAAAACATTATCCTCGCATCATTTCACGCGAAAACGGGTTTGGACTGTCCAAAAAAGGGAGAAAAAAAAAAAGTTTTCGATCTAAGCAAATTTTCTCCGACCCTAGCTAGAAAATTTCGAAAAAAATAGCAAAAAAATTCAAAAAATTGAAAAACATCAATCCGGCATTATTTCATTTTAGAACAGGTTGGTAAAAACCAAGAAAGGGAGAAAAAAAAGATTTCGATCCAAGTGGCTTTTAGCTGACCCCAACTAGAGAATTCTGAAAAAAAAAAAAAAAAAAAAAAAAAAAAAGCAAAAAAATTCAAAAAATTGAAAAACATCATCCGGGTGTCATTTCAACCCAAAAGGGGTTGGGACAGGCCAAAAAATGGATTAAAAAAAAACAATTCGATCCGTGCAGTTTTTACCTGACCACAACAAGAGAATTCCGAAAAAAATAGCAAAACAATTTAAAAGATCGAAAAATATGATCCGTAAGTCATTTTAAGCCAAAATGGGTCGGGACAGGCCATGAAAGGGAGGTAAAAACGTTTTCAATCCGAGCGGTTTTTACCCGACCCCAACTAAAAAATTTCGAAAAAAATAGCGAAAATATTCAAAAAATTGAAAAACATAATCCTAACATCATTTCAACCCAAAACAGGTCGGAGCAGGATGAGAAATGGAGAAATAAAATATTTCAATCTGAGCGGTTTTTCCACGACCCCAACAAGAGAATTCCGGGAAAAATAGGAGAAAAATTCAAAACATTGAAAAACATCATCCAGACATCATTTCAAGCCAAAACTGGTCAGGAAAACTCGAGAAAGGGAGGAAAAAAAAAAAATTTCCGATTCGAGCGGTTTTTACCCAACCTAGACTAGAGAATTCTGAAAAAAATAGCAAAAAAATTCAAAAATTTGAAAAACATCATCCAGTCACCATTTAAAGTCAAAACGGGTCGGGACAGACCGAAAAAGGAAGAAAAAAAAGTTTTTGCTCTGAGCGGTTTTTACCAGACAGAATTCCGAAAAAGAATAGCAAAAAAACGAAAAAAAAAAATGAAAAAAATGAAAAAAAACGAACCAAGCGGTTTTTACCGGACAGGTCGGTACAGGCCAAGGAAAGAAGAAAAAAAAGTTTTCAATCCAAGCGATTTTTCTCCGACCCCAGCTAGAGAATTCCAAAAAAAAATATCAAAATAATTCAAAAAATTGAAAAATATCAATCCGGCATCATTAGGGACAGGCCATAGAATGGGAGAAAAAAATTTTCGATCCAAGCGGTTATTACCTGAGCCAAACTAGAGAATTCCGAATAAAATAGCCAAAATATTCAAAAAATTGGAAAACATTCTTCGAGCATCATTTTAACCCAAAACGGGTCGGGGCAGGCTGACAAAAGGTGAGGAAAAAGTTTTCGATACTACCGGTTTTTACCCGACTCCAACTAGAGAGTTCGAAAAAAAAAATAGCAAAAAAATTCAAAAATTTGAAAAACATCGCCCTGGCATCATTTCAAGCAAAAATGGGTCGGGGCACACTGAAAAAGGGAGGAAAAAAAATTTTTCACCCTGAGCGGTTTTTACTCGACCCCAACAATAGAATTCCGAAAAAAGTAGCAGAAAAATTGAAAAAATTGAAAAACGCCAACCCGGCTTCATATCAAGCCAAAGCAGGTTGGGATAGGCCAAGAAATGGAGAAAAAAAAAAGTTTTCGATCCGAGCGGTTTTTACCTGAGCCAAACTAGAGAATTCCGAATAATATAGCCAAAATATTCTAAAAATTGAAAAACATCATCTTAGCGTCATTTTAAGCCAAAACGGGTTGGGGCAGGCCGACAAAAGGAGAGGAAAAAGTTTTCGATCTGAGCGGTTTTTACCCGACCCCAACTAGAGAATTCCGAAAAATATAACAAAAATATTCAAAAAATTGAAAAACATCATCCGGGCATCATTTCATTCCAAAACGAGTCGGTACAAGCTGATAAATGCAAAAGAGCAAGTTTTCGATCGGAGCTGTTTTTACTCAACCCCAACTATAGAATTCCCAAAAAAATAGCAAAAAAAAAATTGAAAAATTGAAAAACATTATCTTGGCATCATTTCAAGCCAAAACAGGTCGGGACAGTCCGAAAAAAGGAGAAAACAAAGTTTTCGCTTTCAGCGGTTTTTACCAGACAGAATTCAGAAACAAATAGCAAAATAATGAAAAACATCATCTTGGAATCATTTCACGCCAAAACGGGTCACGACAGGCCGAAAACGAGAGAAAAAATAGTTTTCGAACCGAGCGGTTTTTGCCCGACCCCAACTAGAGAATTCTGAAAAAAATAGCAAACAAATTTGAAAAATTGAAAAACATCATCCTGGCATTATTTCACGCCAAAATAGGTCGGTACAAGCTGAGAAAAGGAGAAAAAAATTCGGGTCGGGACAAGCCAAAATGGGAGAAAAAAAAAATCTTTCGCTTTGAGCGATTTTTAGCCGACCCCAACAAGAGAATTCCGAAAAAAAGAGCGAAAAAAAAATTTAAAAAAAAAATGAAAAGCATCATCCTGGTGAGAGTTCACGCCAAAACGGATCGCAACAGGCTCAAAAGGGGGGAAAAATAGTTTTTGAACTGAGCGGTTTTTAACCGACCCCAACTAGAGTGTTCTGAAAAAAATAGCAAAAAAATTCGAAAAGATCATCCTGGCATCATTTCAAGCCATAACGGTTCGGGACAGAGCCAAAAAGGGAGAAAAAAAAGTTTTCGAGCCGAGCGGTTTTTACCCGACCCAAACTAGAGAACTCGGAAAAAAATAGCAAAAAAATTCAAAAAACTGAAAAACAACATACAGACATCGCTTGACGCCAGAACGGGTCGGTACAAACTAAGAAAGGGAGAAAAAAAAAAGTTTTCAGTCCAAGCAATTTTTAGGCGACCCTAACTAGAGAATTCTGAAAAAAAATAGTAAAAAAATTCAAACAATCGAAAAATATGATCCTTAAGTCATTCCAAGCCAAAATGGGTCGGGACAGGCTATGAAAGGGAGGAAAAAAAGTTTTCCAACCGAGTGGTTTTTACACGACCCCAACTAGAAAATTCCGAAAAATATAGCAAAAATATTCAAAAAAATGAAAAACATCATCCTGACATTATTTCAAGCCAAAACGGGTCGTATCAGGATGTGAAATGGAGGAAGAAAAGATTTCTACCCAAGCGGTTTTCACACAACCCCAACAACAGAATTCGGAGGAAAATGGGAAAAAAAAATTCAAAACATTGAAAAACATCATCCCGACATCATTTCAAGCCAAAACGGGTCGGGATAGGCCGAGAAAGGGAGAAGAAAAAGTTTTCGATACTAACGGTTTCTACTCGACCCCAACTAGAGAATTCCGAAAAAAATAACAAAAAAATTCAAAATATTGAAAAAAATCATCCAGGCATCATTTCAAGCCAAAACTGGTCGGCACAAGCCAAGAAAGGGAGAAAAAAAAAATTTCGATTCGAGTGGTTTTTACCCGACCAAGACTAGAGAATTCTGGAAAAAATAGAAAAGAAATTCAAAAAATTGAAAAATACCAACCTGTCAGCATTTCAAGTCAAAACGGGTTGGGACAGGCCAAAAAAGGGAGCAAAAAAGTTTTCACACTGAGCGGTTTTTAGCCAACCCCAACCAGAGAATTCCCAAAAAAATAGTCAAAAAATTAAAAAAAATGGAAAACATCATCCAAGAACTAGTTCAAGCCAAAACTCGTCGGGACAGGTTGAGAAAATGAGAAAAAAAAGTTTTCGATTCGAGCGGTTTTTACCCAACCCAGACTAGAGAATTCTGAAAAAAATAGGAAAAAAAATTCAAAAAATTGAAAAACATCATCTCGCCAGCATTTCAAGTCAAAACAGGTCGGGACAGGCCAAAAAGGGGGAAAAAAAAAGTTTTCGCTCTGAGCGGTTTTTACCCGACCCCAACAAGAGAATTCCGGAAAAAAAAAAATGGCAAAAAAATTCAAAAAAATGGAAAACATTATCCTGGCATCATTTCACGCCAAAACAAGTCGCGACAGGCCAAAAAAGGGAGAAAAAATGGTTTTCGAACCGAGCAGTTTTTACCCAACCCTAACTAGAGAATTCTAAAAAAAAAAAAAAAAAAAAAAAAAAAAAAAAAAAAAAAAAAAGCCAAAAAATTAGAAAAGATCATCCTGGCATCATTTCAAGCCATAATGGTTCGAGACAGGGCCAGAAAGGGAGAAAAAAAGTTTTCGAACCGAGCGTTTTTTACCCGACCCCAACTAAAAGAATTCGGAAAAAAATAGCTAAAAAAAATCAAAAAAATTGAAAAACGTCATCCAGACGTCATTTCACACCAAAACAGGTTGGTACAAGCCGAGAAAAGGAGAAAAAAAAAAAGTTTTCGATACGAGCGATTTTTCTCCGACCCCAGCTAGAGAATTCAGAAAAAAAATAGCAAAAAAATTGAAAAACATCATCCTAGCATCATTTCAAGCCAGAATAAGTCGGACCAGGATGAGAAATAGAGAAATAAAAGATTTCGATCTGAACGGTTTTTACAGGACGCATCGTGAGAATTCCAATGAAAATGGGAAAAAAATTCAAAACATTGAAAAACATTCTCCCGGCATCATTTCAAGTCAAAACGGGTCAAGACAGGCCGAGAAAGGGAGAAGAAAAATTTTTCGCTACTACCGGTTTTTACCTGACCCCAACTAAAGAATTCCAAAAAAAAGTAGACAAGAAATTAAAAAAATTGAAAAACATCATCCAGGGAACATTTCAAGCCAAAACTGGTCAGCACGAGTTGAGAAAGCGGAGAAAAAAAAAGTTTTCGATTCGAGCGGTTTTTACCCGACCCAGGCTAGAGAATTCCGAAAAAAATAGCAAAAAAAAATTCAAAAAACTGAAAAACATTATCCTGTCACCATTTCAAGTCAAAAGGGGTCAGGACAGGCCGAAAAAGGGAGAAAAAAATGTTTTCGCTCTGAGCGGTTTTTACCCGACCCAAACTAGAGAATTCTGAAAAAAATAGCAAAAGTATTCACAAAATTAAAACATCATCCTGGCATCATTTCATGGGAGAAATAGGCCGTGAAAGGGACAGGATGGGACAGGCCGTGAAAGGGAGAAAAAAAAGATTTCGATTCGAGCGATTTTTACCCAACCCCAACTTGAGAATTTTGAAAAAAATAGCCGAAAAATTCAAAAAACTGGAAAACATCATCCTGGCATCATTTCATGCCAAAACAGGTCGATACAAGCTGAGAAAGAGAGAAAAAAAAAGATTTCGTTCCAAGCGGTTTTTAGCCGACCCCAACCAGAGAATTCTGAAACAAACACCAAAAAAATTTTTAAAAAATTGAAAAACATCATCCCGGCATTATTTCAAGCCAAAACGGGCCGGGATAGGCCAAGAAAGGGAGAAAAAAAAAAGTTTTCGATCTGAGGGGTTTTTACCCAACCTCAACTTGAGAATTTCGAAAAAAAAATACCAAAAAAATTCAAAAAATTGAAAAACATCATCCAGGCATCACTTCATGCCAAAACAGGGTGGCACAATCCGAGAAAGGGAGAAAGAAAAGATTTCGATCCGAGCAATTTTTCACCGACCCTAACTAGAGAATTCTGAAACAAATAGCAAAAGAGTTCAAAAAATTGAAAAACATCATCCTAGTATCATTTCAAGCCAAAGTTGGTAAGCACCAGCCGAGAAAGGGAGAAAAAAAATGTTTTTGATTCGAGCGGTTTTGACTCGACCCAGACAGGAGAATTCCGAAAACAATAGCAAAAAGATTCAAAATTTTGAAAAACACCATCCTGGCACCATTTCAAGTCAGAATGGGTCAGGAAAGGCCGAAAAAGGGAGATATAAAATTTTTCGATCAGAGCGGTTTTTACTCGACCCTAGCAAGAGAATTCAGAAAAAAAAAATAGCAAAAAATTCAAAAAAAAATGAAAAACATCATCCCGACCGGCCAAAAAAGGGAGAAAAAAAAAGTTTTCGATCCGTGGGTTTTTACCCGACCCAAATTAGAGAATTCCGAAAAAAAAAAAAATAGCTAAAATATTCGAAAAATAGAAAAACATCATCTTAGCATCATTTGAAGCCAAAATAGGTCGGGACAGGCCGAGAAAAGGAGAAGAAAAAGTTTTCGATCCGAACAGTTTTTACCCGACCCGAACTAGAGAATTCCGAAAAAAAATAGCAAAAAAATTCAAAAAAATTAAAAAACATCATCCAGGCACCATTTCAAGCCAAAGTTGGTCAGCACCGGCCGAGAAAGGGAGAAAAAAAAATGTTTTTGATTCGAGCGGTTTTTACTCGACCCAGACAAGAGAATTCCGAAAAGAATTGCAAAAAGATTCAAAAATTTTGAAAAACACCATCCTGGCACCATTTCAAGTTAGAATGGGTCAGGACAGGCCGAAAAAGGGAGATACAAAAGTTTTCAATCAGAGCGGTTTTTATCCGACCCCAGCAAGAGAATTCCGAAAAAAAAATAGCAAACAAATTCTAAAAAAATGAAAAACATCATCCAAAGATCATTTCAAGCCAAAACGGGTCAGTATAAGCCGAGAAAAGGAGAAAAAAAGGCTTTCAACTCGAGCGGTTTTTAACCGACCTAGACTAGACAATTCCGAAAAAAATAGCAAAATAATTCAAAAAATTGAGAAACATCATCCTGGCACCATTTCAAGTCAAAAAAGGTTGAGACAGGCCCAAAAAGGGAGAACAAAAAGTTTTCGCTCTGAGCGGTTTTTACCCGACCCAAACTAGAGAATTCCGAAAACAATAGCTAAAGTATTCAAATAATTGAAGAACATCATCCCTGCATCATTTTGAGCCAAAATAGGCCAGGACAGGCCGAGAAAAGGAGATGAAAAAGTTTTCGGTCCGAGCGGTTTTTACCTGAACCCAACTAGAGAATTCTGAAAAAAATAGCAAAAAAATTCAAAAAATTGAAAAACATCTTTAGGCACCATTTCAAGGCAAAACTAGTTCGGACAAGCTGATTAAGGAAGAAAAAAAAGTTTACGATTATAACAGTTTTTACCCGACCAGGACTAGAGAATTCTGAAAAAAATAGCAAAAACATTCAAAAAATTGAAAAGCATCATCCTGTCACCATTTCAAGTCAAAACGGGCTGGGACAGGCCCAAAAAGGGAAAAAAAAAAAATTTGGTCTGAGCGGTTTTTACCCGACCCCAACAAGAGAATTCTAAGAAAAAAATAACAAAAAAATTCAAAAAAATGAAAAACATCATCTTGGCATCATTTCACGCCAGAACATGGGAGAAAAACAACTTTTCGAACCAGGCGGTTTTTACCAGTCCCCAAGTAGAGAATTCCGAAAAAAATAGCAAAAAAATTGAAAAACATCATCCAGGTATCATTTCAAGGGAAAACAGGTCGGAACAAGCTGAGAAAGTGGGAAAAAAAAGTGTTCGACCCGAGCGGTTTTTACCCGATCCAAACTAGAGAATTCCGAAAAAAATAGCAACAAAATTCAAAAAATTGACAAACATCATCATGTCATCATTTCAAGTCAAAATAGGACGGGACAGGCTGAGAAAAGGAGAATAAAAAGTTGTTCATACGAGTGGATTTTACCCGACGCCATCTAGAGAATTCCGAAAAAAAATAGCAAAAAAATTCAAAAAACTGAAAAATATCATCCAGGCATCATTTCATGCCAAAACAGGTCGGTACGAGTTGAGAAAGAGAGAAAAAAAAAAAAAAAGATTTCGATCTGAGCGGTTTTTAGCCGACCCCAACTAGAGAATTCTGAAGCAAATTGCAAAAAATTTCAAAAAATAGAAAAACATCATCCCGGCAACATTTCAAGCCTAAACGGGTCGGGACAGGCCAAGAAAGAGAGAAAAAAAAGTTTTCGATCCAAGCGGATTTTACCTGACCCCAACTCGAGAATTTTGAAAGAAAATAACAAAAAAATTCAAAAAATTGAAAAACATCATCCAGGCATTATTTCATGCCAAAACAGGTCGGCACAAGCTGTGAAAGGGAGAAAAAAAAAAGATTTCGATCCGGGCAGTTTTTCAAAAAAATGGGAAACATCATGCTGGCAACATTTCACACCAAAACGGGTCGCGACAGGCCAAAAAAGGGAGAAAAAAAAGTTTTCGAACTGAGCGTTTTTACCCAACCCCAACTAGAGAATTCTGAAAAAAAAAATAGCCGTAAAATTCGAAAAGATAATCCTGGCATCATTTCAAGCCATAACGGTTCGGGACAGGGCCAGAAAGGGACAAAGAAAAGTTTTCGAACAGGGCATTTTTTACTAAACCCAACTAGAGAATTCAGAAAAAAAATAGTTAAAAAAATTCAAAAAATTAAAAAACATCATCAAGGCATCATTTCAAGCAAAAACTGGCCGGGACAAGCTGAGAACGGGAGAAAAAAAAGTTTTCAAGTCCACCGGTTTTTACCCGACCCAGACTAGAGAATTCCGATAAAAATAGCAAAAAAATTCAAAAAATTGAAAAACATCATCCCGTCAGCATTTCAAGTCAAAACGGGTTGGGAAAGGCCGAGAAAGAGAGAAAAAAAGTTTTCGCTCTTAGCGGTTTTTACCCGACCCCAACAAGAGAATTCTGAAAAAATTAGCAAAAAAATTCAAAAAAATGGAAAACATCATCCTGGCAACATGTCACGCCAAAACGAGTCACGACAGGCTGAAAAACGGAGAAAAAAAAAGTTTTTGAACCGATCAGTTTTTGCCCAACCTGAACTAGAGAATTCTGAAAAAAATAGCCAAAAAATTCGAAAAGATCATCCTAGCATCATTTCAAGCCATAAGGGTTCAGGACAGGGCCAGAAAGGGAGAAAAATAACAAAAAATTCAAAAACGTCATCCAGACATCATTTCATGCCAAAACAAGTCGGTACAAGCTAAGAAAAGGAGAAAAAAAAGTTTTGATCTGAGCGAATTTTTCTCCGACCCCAGCTAGAGAATTCAGAAAAAAAAAAAATAAAATAAAATAAAATAAAATTGAAAAACATCATCCCAGCATCATTTCAAGCCAAAACGGGTCGGACCAGGATAAGAAATGGAGAAATAAAAGATTTAGATCTGAGTGGTTTTTACACGAACCCAACAAGAGAATTCCGAGGAAAATGGGAAAAAAAAATTAAAAACATTGAAAAACATCCTCCCGGCATCATTTCAAGCCAAAATGGGCCGGGACAGGCCAGGAAAGGGAGAAGAGAAAGTTTTCGATACTACCTGCTTTTACCCGACCCCAATTAGTGAATTTTAAAAAGAAAATAGAAAAAAAATGAAAAACATCATCCTGGCATCATTTCACGCCGAAATGGGTCACGACAGGCCAAACATGGGAGAAAAAAAAAGTTTTCGAATCGATGGGTTTTTACCCTTCCCCAACTAGAGAATTCCGAAAAAAAAAAAATTGCAAAAAAATTCAAAAAATTGTAAAACATCTTCCAGGTATCTTGTCAAGCCAAAACAGGGCGGAACAAGCAGAGAAAGGGAGAAAAAAAAGTTTTCTATTCGAGCGGTTTTTACCCGACTCAGACCAGAGAATTCCAAAAAAAATTGCAACAATATTCAAAAAATTGAAAAACATCATCCTGTCACTATTTGAAGTCAAAATAGGTCGGGGCAGGCCGAGAGAAGGAGAAGAAAACGTTTTCGATCTGAGCGGTTTTTACTTGACCCCATCTAGAGAATTCCGAAAAAAATAGCAAAAAAATTCAAAAAATTAAAAACATCATCTAGGCATCATTTCAAGCCCAAACTGGTCGGGACAAGCCGAGAATGGGAGAAAAAAATGTTTTCGATTCGAGCGGTTTTTACCCGACCCAGACTAGAGAATTCCGAAAAAAAAAAAGAGCCGAAAAATTTAAAAAATTGAAAAACACCATCCAGACATCATTTAACACCAAAACGGATCGGTACATGCCGAGAAAAGGAAAAAAAAATGTTTTCGATCCGAGCGATTTTTCTTCGACCACTGCTAGAGAATTCCGAAGAAAATAGCAAAAAAGTTCAAAAAATTAAAAAACATCATCCTAACATCATTTCAAGGCAAAACAGGATGGGACAGGCCGCGAAAGGGAGAAAAAAAAAAGTTTTCGATTCGAGCAATTTTTACCCAACCCCAATTTGAGAATTTCGAAAAAAAAAATAGCAGAAAAATTCAAAAAATTGAAAAACATGGCATCATTTCATGTGAAAACAGGTCGATACAGGCTGAGAAAGAGAGAAAAAAAAGATTTCGTTCTGAGCGGTTTTTACCTGACCCCAGCAAGAGAATTCCGAAAAAAATAGCAAAAAAATGTAAAAAAAATGAAAAACATCATCCTAGCATCGTTTCACGCCAAAACGGGTCGCGACAGGCTGAAAAAGGGAGAAAAAAAAGTTTTCGAACCAAGCAGTTTTTACCCGACCCCAACTAGAGAATTCTGAAGAAACAAAATTCCA
The DNA here is from genome assembly GCA_030445155.1 of Quercus variabilis. Classification (NCBI taxonomy): domain Eukaryota; kingdom Viridiplantae; phylum Streptophyta; class Magnoliopsida; order Fagales; family Fagaceae; genus Quercus; species Quercus variabilis. The sequence continues at coordinate 41,729,651 of CP129446.1, read as the reverse complement.
AAAAAATTCAAAAAGATCATCCTAGCATCATTTCAAGCCATAACAGTTTGGGACAGGCCCAGAAAGGGAGGAAAAAAAAGTTTTTGAACTAAGCGATTTTTACCCGACCCCAACTGGAGAATTCGGAAAAAAATAGCAAAAAAATTCAAAAAATTGAAAAACATCATCCAGACATCATTTCAAGCCAAAATGGGACGGTATATGCCGAGAAAAGCAAAAAAAAAAAAAACGTTTTCGATTCGAGCGGTTTTTAGCCGACCTAGACTAGAGAATTCCAAAAAAAAATAGCAAAATAATTCAAAAAATTGAAAAACATCATCCTGGCATCATTTCAAGTCAAAATAGGTCGGGATAGGTCGAAAAAGGGAGAACAAAAAGTTTTCGCTCTGAGCAGTTTTTTCCCAACCCAAACTAGAGAATTCCGAAAAAAATAGCTACAGTATTCAAAAAATTGAAAAACATCATCCTGACATCATTTTGAGCCAAAATATGTCGGGACAGGCCGAGAAAATGAGAAGAAAAAGTTTTAGATCCAAGCAGTTTTTACCCGACCCCAACTAGAGAATTCCAAAAAAAATAGCAAAAAAATTCAAAAAATTGAAAAACATCATCAGACACCATATCAAGCCAAAACTAGTCGGGACAAGCTGATAAGGGGAGAAAAAAAGTTTTCGATTCTAGCGGTTTTTACTCGACCAAGACTAGAGAATTCTGAAAAAAATAGCAAAAACATTCAAAAAATTGAAAAACATCATCCTGTCACCATATCAAGTCAAAACGGATAGGGACAGGCTGAAAAAGGGAAATTTTTTTTTTTTGCACTGAGCGGTGTTTACACGACCCCCGCAAGAGAATTCTGAAAAAAAAAAAAAAATAGCAAAAAAATTCAAAAAAATGAAAAACATCATCCTAGCATCATTTCACGTCAAAACGGGTCGCAACAGGCCGAACATGGGGGAAAAAAAAGTTTTCGAACAAGGCGGTTTTTACCCGTCCCCAAGTAGAAAATACCGGAAAAAAAATAGCAAAAAAATTCAAAAAGTTGAAAAACATCATCCAGGTATCATTTCAAGCCAAAAAAGGTCGGAACAAGCCGAGAAAGGGGGAAAAAAAAGTGTTCGATTCGAGCAATTTTTACCCAACCCAGACTAGAGAATTCTGACAAAAATAGCAAAAAAATTCAAAAAATTGACAAACATCATCATGTCACCATTTCAAGTCAAAATAGGTCGGGACAACCCGAGAATAGGAGAAAAAAAAGTTTTAGATTCGAATGGATTTTACCCGACCCAGACTAGAGAATTCTGAAAAAAATAGCCGAAAAATTCAAAAAATTGAAAAACACCATCCGGACATCATTTCACGCCAATACGGGGTGGTACATGCTGAGAAAAGAAAAAAAAAAGTTTTCGATCCGAGCGATTTTTCTCCGACCCCAGCTAGAGAATTCCGAACAAAATAGCAAAACAAATTCAAAAAAATGAAAAACATCATCCTAACATCACTTAAAGCCAAAATAGGATGGGACAGGCCATGAAAAGGAGAAAAAAAAGATTTCGATGCGAGCGGTTTTTAGTCGACCCCAACTAGAGAATTCTGAAACAAATAGCAAAAAAATTCAAAAAATTGAAAAACATCATTCTGGCATCATTTCAAGCCTAAACGGGTCGGGACAGGCCAAGAAAGGGAGAAAAAAAAGTTTTCAATCCGAGCGGATTTTACCCGACCCCAACTCGAAAATTTCGAAAAAAATAGCAAAAAAATTCAAAAAATTGAAAACATCATCCAAGCATCATTTCATGCGAAAACAGGTCAGCACAAGACGAGAAAGGGAGAAAAAAAGATTTCAATCCGAGCAGTTTTTCGCCAACCCCAACTAGAGAATTCCGAAACAAAGAGCAAAAAAATTCCAAAATACTGAAAAACATCATCCTGGCATCATTTCAAGCCAGAACGAATCCGGACAGTCCAAGAAAGGGAGAAAAAAAAGTTTTCGATTAGTGCGGTTTTGACCCCACCCAAACTAGAGAATTCCGAAAAAAATAGCTAAAATATTCACAAAATTGACAAACATCATCATGGCATCATTTGAAGCCAAAATAGGTCGGGACAGGCCGAGAAAAGGAGAAGAAAAAGTTTTCGATCTGAGCGGTTTTTACCCGACCCCATCTAGAGAATTCCGAAAAAAATAGCAAAAAATTCAAAAAATTGAAAAATATCATCCAGGAATCATTTCAAGCCAAAGCTGGTCAGGACAACCCGAGAATAGGAGAAAAAAAAGTTTTCGATTCGAGTGGATTTTACCCGACCTAGACTAGAGAATTCCAAAAAAAATAGCCGAAAAATTCAAAAAATTGAAAAACATCATCCGGACATCATTTCAGGCTAAAACAGGGTGGTACATGCTGAGAAAAGGAAAAAAAAAAAAGTTTTCGATCCGAGCGATTTTTCTCCAACCCCAGCAAGATAATTCCGAAGAAAATAGCAAAAAAAATTCAAAAAAATGAAAAACATCATCCTAACATCACTTAAAGCCAAAATAGGATGGGACAGGCCACGATAGGGAGAAAAAAAAGTTTTCAACTCGAGCGGTTTTTACCCGACCCCAACTTGAGAATTTCAAAAAAAACAGCAAAAAAATTCAAAAAATTGAAAAACATCATCCAGGCATCATTTCATGCCAAAACAGGTCAGTACAAGTTGAGAAAGAGAGAAAAAAAATATTTCGATCTGAACGGTTTTTAGTCAACCCCAATTAGAGAATTCGGAAACAAATAGCAAAAAAATTCAAAAATTGAAAAACATCATCCTGGCATCTTTTCAAGCCTAAAAGGGTCGGGACAGCCCAAGAAATGGAGAAAAAAAATTTTCGATCCGAGCGGATTTTACCCGACCCCAACTCGAAAATTTCGAAAAAAATAGCAAAAAAATTCAAAAAATTGAAAAACAACTTCCAAGAACCATTTCGTGCGAAAACAGGTCAGCCCAAGACGAGAAAGGGAGAAAAAAAGATTTCAATCCGAGCAGTTTTTCACCGACCCCAACTAGAGAATTCCGAAACAAAGAGCAAAAAAATTCCAAAATATTGAAAAACATCATCCCGGCATCATTTCTAGCCAGAACGAATCGGGACAGTCCAAGAAAGGGAGAAAAAAGAAGTTTTCGATTCGTGCGGTTTTGACCCGACCCAAACTAGAGAATTCCGAAAAAAATAGCTAAAATATTCAAAAAATTGAGAAATACCATCATGGCATCATTTGAAGCCAAAATAGGTCGGGACAGGCCGAGAAAAGGAGAAGAAATAGTTTTCGATCCGAGTGGTTTTTACCCGACCCCAACTAGAGAATTCCGAAAAAAAGTAACAAAAAAATGCAAAAAATTAAAAATCATCATCCAAGCACCATTTTAAGCCAAAACTGGTCAGCACTAGCCGAGAATGGGAGAAAAAAAAGTTTTCGATTCGAGCAGTTTTTACTCAACCCAGACAACAGAATTCCGAAAAGAATAGCAAAAAGATTAAAAAATTTGAAAAACTCCATCCTAGCACCATTTCAAGTCAAAACAAGTTGGGACAGGTCGAACGAGGGAGAAAAAAAAGTTTTCTCTCAAAGCGGTTTTTACCCGATCCCAACAAGAGAATTCCGAAAAAAATAGCAAAAAATTCAAAAAAACGAAAAACATCATCCCTGCATCATTTCACGACAAAACGGGTCACGACAAGCCGAAAAAGGGAGAAAGAAAATGGTTTTCGAACCGAGCGGTTTTTACCCAACCCCAACTAGACAATTCTGAAAAAACAAAATAGCAAAAAAATTCAAAAAGATCATCCGGGCATCATTTCAAGCCATAACGGTTCGGGACAGGGCCAGAAAGGGAGAAAAAAAAGTTTTCGAACCGAGCGGTTTTTACCCGACCCCAACTAGAGAATTCGAAAAAATAGCAAAAAAATTTAAAAAATTGAAAAACATCATCCAGACATCATTTCACGCCAAAACGGGTTGGTTCATCCTAGCATAATTTCAAGCCAAATCAGGATGGGACAGGCCGCGAAAGGGAGAAAAAAAAAGTTTTCGATCCAAGCGGTTTTTACCCGACCCCAACTAAAAAATTTTGAAAAAAATAGCAAAAAAATTCAAAAAATTGAAAAATATCATCCAGGCCTCATTTCATGCCAAAACAGGTCGGTACAAGCGAAGAAATGAAAAAAAAAAAAAAAAAAAAAAAAAAAAAAAAAAAAAAAGATTTCGATCCGAGCGATTTTTAGCCGACCCCAACTAGAGAAAACGTTTTTTCAGTATTCTTTAGTTGGGGTCGGGTAAAAACCGCTCGGATCAAAAAAATTTTATTCTCCTTTTCTCGGCTTGTCCTGACCTATTTTGGCTTAAAATGATGCCAGGATGATGTTTTTTAATTTTTTGAATATTTAGCTATTTTTTTCGGAATTCTCTAGTTGGGTTCAGGTAATAACCGCTCGGATCGAAAACTTTTTTTTCTCCGTTGCTCAGCCAGTCCCGGCCCGTTTTGGCTTAAAATAATGCCAGGATGATGTTTTTCAATTTTTTGTATTTTTCTCCAATTTTTTTCGGAATCCTCTTGTTTGGGTAGGGTAAAATCCCCTCGGATCGAAAACTTTTTTTTTCTCACTTTCTTGTCCTGTCCTGACCCGTTTGGCTTGAAATGATGTCGGGATGACGTTTCTCAATTTTTTGAATTTTTTCCTTTTTTTTTTTTTGGAATTCTCTAGTTGGGGTCGAGTAAAAACTGCTCAGATCGAAAACTTTTATTTCTCCCTTTCTCATCCTGGTCCGACCCGTTTTGGCTTCAAATGATGCCTGGAAGATGTTTTTCAATTTTTTGAATTTTTTTGCCGGAATTCTCTAGTTGGCATCGGGTAAAAACCGCTCGGATCGAAAACTTTTTCTACTCCCTTTCTCAGCTTGGCCCAACCCGTTTTCACTTGAAATGATGCCGGAATGATGTTTTTCCATTTTTTGAAATTTTTTCCAAATTTTTTCGAAAATCTCTTGTTGGAGTCGGATAAAAATTGCTCAGATCGAAAACTTTTAATTCTCCCTTTCTCATCCTGGCTCAACCCATTTTGGCTTGTAATGATGGCAGGATGATGTTTTTGAATTTTTTTGCAATTTGTTTCCGAAATTTTCTAGTTTGGGTTGGGTAAAAACCACTCGGATCGAAAACTTTTTTTTTCCCTCTCTCGGCCTATCCCGACCCGTTTCGCCTGGAATGCTGTCGGGATGATGTTTTTCAGTTTTTTGAATATTTTTGCTATTTTTATCGAAATTCTCTAGTTGGGGTCGGGTAAAAACTGCTTAGATCGGAAACTTTTTTTTCTCCTTTTCTCGGCATGTACCGGGTGTTTTGGCGTGAAATGATGCCTGGATGATGTTCTTCAATTTTATGAATTTTTTTGCTGTTTTTTTCCGAATTCTCTAGTTGGGGTCGAGTAAAAATCGCTCGGTTCGGAAACTTTTTTTTCTTTCTTTTTCGGCCTGTCCCAACTCATTTTGGCTTCAAATGATGCCTGGAAGATGTTTTTCATTTTGTTGAATTTCTTTCCCTTAATTCTGTTGTTGGCGTCAAGGAAAAACCACTCGGATCGAAAACTTTTTCTTCTCCCTTTCTCAGCCTGTCCGAACCAGTTTTCGGAAATCTCTTGCTGGGGTCGGTTAAAAACTGCTCACATCGAAAACATTTATTTCTCCCTTTCTCATCCTGGCCCGACCCATTTTGGCTTGAAATGATGGCAGGATGATGTTTTTGAATTTTTTTTCCGGAATTTTCTAGTTGGGGTTGTGTAAAAACCACTCGGATCGAAGTTTTTTTTTTTTCTCCCTGTCTCGGCCTGTCCCGACCTGTTTTGGCTTGAAATGATGTAGGGATGATGTTTTTCAATTTTTTTGAATATTTTTGCCATTTTTTTTGGAATTCTTTAGTTGGGGTCGGGTAAAAACCGATCGGATCAAAAACATTTTTTTGTCCCTTTCATGGCTTGTCCCTGATCCTTTTTGGAATGAAATGATGCCAGGATAATGTTTTTCAATTTTTTGAATTCTTTTGCTATTTTTTTTTGGAATTCTCTAGTTGGGGTCGGGTAAAAATCGCTCGGATCAAAACCATTTTTTTCTCCATTGCCTGGCCTGTCCCGACCTGTTTTGGCTTGAAATGATGCCAGGATGATGTTTTTCACTTTTTGAATCTTTTTCGTATTTTTCATGGAATTCTCTAGTTAGGGTAGGCTAAAAACCGCTCAGATCGAAAACATTTCTTTTCTCATTTTCTTGTCCTGTCTTGACCCGTTTTGGCTTGAAATAATGTCGCGATGACGCTTTTCAATTTTTTGAATTTTTTTCCTATTTTTTTTTTCTTAATTCTCTTGTTAGGGTCGGGTAAAAACCGCTCAGATCGAAAACTTTTATTTCTCCCTTTCTCATCCTGGTCCGACCCGTTTTGAATTGAAATGATGGCAGCATGATGTTTTTCAATTTTTTTGAATTTTTTTGCAATTTTGTTTTTTCAGAATTCTCTAGTTGGGGTCTGGTATAAGCTGCTCGGATTGAAAACTTTTTCTTCTCCCTTTCTCGGCCTGTCCCGACCCTTTTTGGCTTGAAATGACAGAATCATATTTTTGAGTTTTTTTGCAATTTGTTTTCGAAATTCTCTAGTTGGGGTCGAGTAAAAAACCACTCGGATCGAGAACTTTTTTTTCTCCCTTTCCCAACCTGTACCGACCTGTTTTCACTTGAAATACTACCCGGATTATGTTTTTGAATTTTTTAATTTTTTTCCTATTTTTTCAGAATTCTCTAGTTATGGTCGGGTTAAAACTGCTCGGATAGAAAACTTTTTCCTCTCCCTTTCTGAGCCTGTCCCGACCCGCTTTGGCCTGAAATGATGTCAGGATGATGTTTTTCAGTTATTCGAATTTTTTCGCTATTTTTTTCAAAATTCTCTAGTTGGGGTTGGTTAAAAACCGCTCGGATCGAAAACTTTTTTTTCTCCCTTTCATGGCCTGTCCCGACTAGTTTTGGCTTGAAATGATGCCTGGCTGATGTTTTTCACTTTTTTGAATTTTTTGCTATTTTTTTTTTCGGAATTCTCTAGTTAGAGTCGGGTAAAAACCGCTCGGATCGTAAACATTTTTTTCTCCATTGCTCGGCCTATCTCGACCAGTTTTGGCTTGAAATGATGCTAGGATGATGTTTTTAAATATTTTGAATTTTTTTCCAATTTTTTTTTTTTTTTTCGGAATTCTCTTGTTTGGGTAGGGTAAAAACCGCTCTGGTCGAAAACTTTTATTTTTCTCACTTTCTTGTTCTGTCCTGACCCGTTGTGGCTTGAAATGATGTCGGGATGACGTTTTTTAATTTTTTGAATTTTTTTGCAATTGTTTTTCCAGAATTCTCTAGTTGGCATCAGGTAAAAACCGCTTGATTCGAAAAGTTTTTCTTATCCATTCCTCAGCCTGTCCCAGCCTGTTTTCACTTGAAATGATGCCAGGATGATGTTTTTCAATTTTTTGAAATTCTTTCCTATTTTTTTCGAAAATCTATTGTTGGAGTCAGGTAAAAACCGCTCAGATCGTAATGTCTTGTTTCTCCGTTTCTCATCCTGGCTCGACCCATTTTGGTTTGAAATGATGGCAAGATGATGTTTTTGAATTGTTTTGCAATTTTTTTTCAGGGATTTTCTAGATGGGGTTGAATAAAAACTGCTCGGATCGAGAAAAAAAAAAAAAAAAAAATTCTCCCTCTCTCACCTTCTCCCGACCTGTTTTGGCCTGAAATGATGTCGGGATGATGTTTTTAAGTTTTTTGAACATTTTTGCTATTTTTTTCAGAATTCTTTAGTTGGGGTCGGGTAAAAACAGCTTGGATCGGAAACAATATTTTCTCGTTTGCTCGGCCTGTCCTGACCTGTATTGGTTTGAAATGATGCTAGGATGATGTTTTTCAATTTTTTGAATTTTTTTTCTATTTTTTTTGGAATTCACTAGTTGGGGTCGTGTAAAAACACTCGGATCGAAAACTTTTTTTTCTCCCGTTCTCGGCCTGCCCTGGTCCGTTTTGGAATGAAATGATGCCAGGATAATGTTTTACAATTTTTTGAATTCTTATGCTATTTTTTTCAAAATTCGATAGTTGGGGTCGAGTAAAAAACACTCGGATCGAAAACTTTTTTTTCTCCCTTTTTCTGGCCTGTACTGACCCGTTTTGGCTTGAAATGATGCCCAGATTATCTTTTTAAATTCTTTGAATTTTTTTCCTATTTTTTAGGAATTCTCTAGTTGGGGTTGGGTAAAACTGCTTGGATTGAAAAAAAAAAATTTCTCCCTTTCTCGACCTGTCCCAATCCGTTTTGGCTTGAAATGATGCCAGGATGTTCTGTTCCAATTTTTTGAATTTTTTTACTATTTTTTTAGGAATTCTCTAGTTGGGGTAGGGTAAAAACCGCTTGGATCGTAAACTTTTTTTTTTCTCCCTTTCTCATCCTCGTCTGACCTGTTTTGGCTTGAAATGATGGCAGGATGATGTTTTTCAATTTTTTAAATTTTTTGCAATTTTTTTTTTCAGAATTCTCTAGTTGTGGTCGGGTATAAACCGCTCAGATTGAAAACTTTTTCTTCTCCCTTTCTCGGCCTGTCCCAACCCGTTTTGGCTTGAAATGATGCTTGGATGATGTTTTTCTTTTTTTTGCAATTTTTTTCCGGAATTCTCTAGTTTGGGTCAGGTAACAACCTCATGGATTGAAAACTTTTTTTTCTCCCTTTTATGGCCTGCTCAACCCATTTTCGCTTGAAATGATGTCAGAGTCATATTTTTCAATTTCTTTGCAATTTTGTTTCGAAATTCGCTGATTAGGTTCGAGTAAAAACTGCTCGGATCGAGAACTTTTTTTTCTTTTTTTCTCGGCCTGTTCCGACTCATTTTCGCTTGAAATACTGCCCGGATTATGTGTTTGAATTTTTTGTATTTTTTTTCCTATTTTTTCAGAATTCTCCAGTTGGGGTCGGGTAAAAACTGCTCGGATCAAAAACTTTTTCCTCTCCTTTTCTAAGCCTGTCCCAACCCGCTTTGGCCTGAAATGATGTCGGGATGATGTTTTTTAGTTGTTTGAATTTTTTTGCTTTTTTTTTTTTTTTCTGAATTCTTTAGTTTGGGTTCAGTAAAAACTGCTCTGATCGAAATTTCTTTTTGTCCCTTTCATGGCCTGTCCCTGCCTATTTTGGCTTGAAATATTCTTAGGATCATATTTTTCAATTTTTTTGCTATTTTTTTTTTCGAAATTCACTTGTTGGGGTCGGGTAAAAACGCCTTGATCGAAAACTTTTTTTTTTCCACCTTTCTCAGCCTACCCTGGTTCGTTTTGGCTTGAAATGATTCTAGGATAATGTTTTTCAATTTTTGAATTCTTTTGCTATTTTTTTCGGAATTCTCTTATTGGGGTCGGGTAAAAACCGCTCAGAGCAAAAACTTTTATTTCTTCCTTTCTCACCCTGGGCCGACCCATTTTGGCTTGAAATAATGCCTGGATGATGTCTTTCACTTTTTTGAACTTTTTTGCTATTTTTCTTTCGGAATTCTCTTGTTAGGGTCGGGTAAAAAGCGATCGGATCGAAAACTTTTTTTCCCCCCTTTTCGGCCTGTCCCAACCCGTTTTGGTGTGAACTGATGCCAAGATAATGTTATTCAATTTTTTGAATTTTTTTCTATTTTTTTTTTTTTCAGAATTCTCTTATTGGGGTCGGGTAAAAACCGCTCGGATTGAAAACTTATTTTTCTCCCTTTCTCATCCTGTCCCAACCCGTTTAGTTTTTCAAATTTTTGAATTTTTCTGCTATTTTTTTCGGAATTCTCTATTCGGGGTCGGATAAAAACCGCCCGAATCGAAAATATTTTTTTCTCCCTTTCTCAATCTGTCCCGTCCAGTTCTGGCTTGAAATGGTGCCTGGATGATGTTCTTCAAGTTTTTGAATTTTTTTTTCTATTTTTTTTGGAATTCTATAGTTGCGATCGAGAAAAACTGCTCGGATCGAAAACTTTTTTTTCTCCCTTTCTTGGCCCGTACCGACCTGTTTTGGCTTGAAATGATGCCTAGATTATGTTTTTCAATATTTTGAATTTTTTTCCAAATTTTTTCGGAATTCTCTAGTTGGGGTCGGGTAATAACCGCTCGGATTGAAAACTTTTATTTCTCCCTTTCTCATCCTGGGCCGACCCATTTTAGTTTGAAATGATGGCAGGATAATGTTTTTCAATTTTTTGAATTGTTTTGCAATTTTTTTTTCGGAATTCTCTAGTTGGGGTCGGGTATAAACCGAAAGGATCGAAAACTTTTTCATCTCCCTTTCTTGTCCTGTCTCGACCCGTTTTGGCTTGAAATGATGCTGGGATGATCTTTTTTAATTTTCCGAATATTTTTGCTCTTTTTTTGGGAATTCTCTAGTTGGGGTCGGGTAAAAATCGCGCAGATTGAAAAAAACTTTTCTCCGTTTCACGGTCTGTCCCAACCCATTTCGGCTTCAAATGATGTCAGAAATCATATTTTTGAATTTTTTTGAATTTTTTTGCTATTTTTTTTTTCGAAATTCTCTAGTTGGGGTCGAGTAAAACCCGCTCGGATTGAAATCTTTTTCTTCTCCCTTTCCCGGCCTGTACCGACCCGTTTCGGGTTGAAATTATCCTTGGATGATGTTTTTCAATTTTTTTTTTTATTTTTTTCCTATTTTTTTTTCGCAATTCTCTAGTTGGGGTCGGGTAATAACCACCCGGATCGAAAACCGTTTTTTCTCCTTTTCTCGGCCTGTCCCGACCAGTTTTGGCGTGAACTGATGCCTGGATGTTGTTTTTCAATTTTTTGAATTTTTTTGAAACTCTTTTTCGGAATTCTCTTGCTGGGGTTGGGTACAACTCGCTCGAATTTAAAACTTTTTCTTCTCCCTTTCTTGGCCTGTCCCAGCCCGTTTTTGACTTGAAATGATGCCAGGATGATGTGTTTTAATTTTTTGAATTTTTTTGCTATTTTTTTTCGGAACTCTCTAGTTGGGATCGGGTAAAAACCACTCGAATCGAAAACCTTTTTTTTTCTCCCTTTCATGGCCTGTCCCTACCCATTTTGGCTTTAAATAATGTCAGCATCATATTTTTCAATTTTTTGAATTCTTTTTTCTGTTTTTATGTGAATTCACTAGTCACGGTCGGGTAAAAACGCTCGGATCGAAAACTTTTTTTTCTCCCTTTCTCGGCCTGCCCCGGTCAGTTTTGGAATGAAATGATGCCAGGATAATGTTTTTCAATTTTTGAATTCTTTCGCTATTTTTTTCGGAATTCTTTAGTTGGGGTAAGGTAACAACCGCTCAGATCGGAAACATTTTTTTCTCCGTTGCTTGGTCTGTCCCGACCTGTTTTGGCTTGAAATGATGCCAGGATGATGTTTTTCAATTTTTTGAATTTTTTTGCTATTTTTTTTTGGAATACACTAGTTGGGGTCGTGTAAAAACACTCAGATTGAAAACTTTTTTTTCTCCCTTTCTCGCTCGGCCCTGGTCCGTCTTGGAATGAAATGATGCCAGGATGATGTTTTTCAATTTTTTGAATTTCTTTCGAATTTTTTTTCGGAATTCTCTTGTTTGGGTAGTGTAAAAACCGCTTGGATCGAAAACCTTTTTTTTCTCACTTTCTTGTCCTGTCCGAACCCATTTTGGCTTGAAATGTTGCCGGGATGACGTTTTTCAATTTTTTGAATTTTTTTTCCTATTTTTTTTTTCAGAATTCTCTAGTTGGGGTCGGGTAAAAACCGCTCAGATCGAAAACTTTTATTTCTCCCTTTCTCATCCAGGTCCGACCCGTTTTCGCTTCAAATGATGCCTGGAAGATGTTTTTCAATTTTTTGAATTTTTTTCTGGAATTCTCTAGTTGGCGTTGGGTAAAAACCGCTAGAATCGAAATTTTTTTTTCCTCCCTTTCTTAGCATGTCCCGACCCGTTTTCACTAGAAATGATGCCGGGATGATGTTTTTCAATTTTTTCCTTTTTTTTTTTGAAAGTCTCTTATTGGAGTTGGGTAAAAACCGCTCAGATCGAAAACTTTTATATCTCCCTTTGTCATCCTGGCCCAACCCATTTTGGCTTGAAATGATGACAGGATGACGTTTATGAATTTTTTTGCAATTTTTTTTTCGGAATTTTCTAGTTGGGGTTGGGTAAAAACCGCTCGGATCAAAAAAAAAAAAAATTTCTCCCCCTCAAGGCCTGGCCCAACCCGGTTTTGGCCTGAAATGATGTCGGGATGATGTTTTTCAGTTTTTTGAATGTTTTTGCTATTTTTTTCGGAATTCTCTAGTTGGGGTTAGGTAAAAACTGCTCGGATTGGAAACATTTTTTTCTCCGTTGCTCGTCTTAGCCTGACCCGTTTTGGCTTGAAATTATGCCAGGATGATGTTTTTCAATTTTTTGAATTTTTTTGCTATTTGTTTTTTGGAATTCACTAGTTGGGGTCGGGTAAAAACACTCGGATCGAAAACTTTTTTTTCTCCCTTTCTCGGCTTGCCCTGGTCCGTTTGGGAATGAAATGATTCCAGGATAATGTTTTACAATTCTTTGAATTCTTTTACTATTTTTTTTGAATTCTCTAGTTGGGGTCAGGTAAAAACTGCTCTGATTGATAACATTTTTCTCTCTTGCTCGGCTTGTCCCGACCTGTTTTGGCTTGAAATGTTGCCAGGATAATGTTTTTCATTTTTTTGAATTTTTCCTATTTTTTACGGAATTCTCTAGTTAGGGTAGGCGAAAAACTGTCGGATCGAAAACTTTTTTTTTTCTCATTTTGTTGTCCCGTCCCGGCCTATTTTGGCTTGAAATAATGTCAGGATGATGTTTTCCAATTTTTTGAATTTTTTTCCTTTTTTTTTTCTTAATTTTCTTGTTAGGGTCGGGTAAAAACCGCTCAAATCGAAAACTTTTATCTCTCTCTTTCTCATCCTGGTCTGACCCGTTCTGGCTTGAAATAATGGCAGTATGATGTTTTTCAATTTTTTGAATTTTTTTTCAGAATTCTCTAGTTGGAGTCGGGTATAAACCGCTCGGATTGAAAACTTTTTTCTCTCCCTTTCTCGGCCTGTCCCGACCCGTTTTGGCTTGAAATAATGCCTGGATGATATTTTTCATTTTTTCCAATTTTTTTCCGGGATTCTCTAGTTAGGGTCAGGTAAAAACCGCACGGATCAATTTTTTTTTTTTTTTTTTTCTCTCTTTCATGGCCTACCTGACCCATTTTGGCTTGAAATGATGTTAGAATCATATTTTTGAATTTTTTTGCAATTTTTTTTTGAAATTCTCTAGTTGGGGTCGAGTAAAAACCGCTCGGATCGAGAACTTTTATTCTCCCTTTCTTGGCCTGTACCGACCCGTTTTCGCTTGAAATACTGCCCGGATTATGTGTTTTAATTTTTTGTATTTTTTTCCTATTTTTTCGGAATTCTCTAGTTGGGGTCGGGTAAAAACTGCTCGGATCGAAAACTTTTTCCTCTCATTTTCTAAGCCTGTCCCGACCTATTTGGCCTGAAACGATGTCAAGATGATGTTTTTCAGTTGTTTGAATTTTTTCGCTATTTTTTTTTTTCTGAATTCTCTAGTTGGGGTCGGGTAAAAACCGGTCGATGCGAAATTTTTTTTTTTTCTCCCTTTCATGGCCTGTCCCTGCCCATTTTGGCTTGAAATAATGTTAGGATCATATTTTTCTATTTTTTGAAATTTTTTGCTATTTTATTTCGAAATTCACTAGTTGGGGTCGGGTAAAAACGCCCGGATCGAAAACTTATTTTTCCCCCTTTCTCAGCCTACCCCGATCCATTTTGGCTTCAAATGATGCCAGGATAATGTTTTTCAATTTTTTGAATTCTTTTGCTATTTTTTTTCGTAATTCTCTTATTGGGGTCAGGTAAAAACCGCTCAGATCGAAAACTTTTATTTCCTCCTTTCTCATCCGGGGCTTGCCCATTTTGGCTTGGAATGGTGCCTGGATGATGTTTTTCACTTTTTTGAATTTGTTTGCTATATATATTTTTTTTTCAGAATTCTCTAGTTGGGGTCGGGTAAAAACCGATTGGATCGAAAATATTTTTTTTCCTTTCTCGGCCTGTGCTGACCCGTTTTAGCGTGAATTGATGCCAAGATAATGTTTTTCAATTTTTTAAATTTTTTGCTATTTTTTTTTTTTTCAGAATTCTCTTGTTGGGGTCGGGTAAAAACCGCTCGGATCGAAAACTTTTTTTTTTCTCCCTTTCTTATCCTGGGCCGACCTGTTTTCGCTTGAAATGTTGCCTAGATTATGTTTTTCAATATTTTGAATTTTTTTGCAATTTTTTTTTCGGAATTCTCTAGTTGGGGTCGGGTATAAACCGCAAGGATAGAAAACTTTTTCTTCTCCCTTTTGCGTCCTGTCTTAACCCGTTTTGGCTTAAAATGATGTCAGGATAATGTTTTTTTAATTTTTTTTTGAATATTTTTGCTATTTTTTTTCGGAATTCTCTAGTTGCGGTCGGGTAAAAACCGCACAGATCTAAAAAAAATTTTCTCCGTTTCGTGGTCTGTCCCAACTCATTTTGGCTTCAAATGATGTCAGATATCATATTTTTGAATTTTTTTTGAATTTTTTTGCTTTTTTTTTTTTCAAAATTCTCTAGTTGGGATCGAGTAAAACCTGCTCGGATTAAAAACTTTTTTTTCTCCCTTTCTCGGCCTGTACCGACCCATTTCGGCTTGAAATGATGCCTGGATGATGTTTCTCAATTTTTTTTTTCCTATTTTTTTCTCAATTCTCTTGTTGGGGTCGAGTAATAACCACCTGGATCGAAAACTTTTTTTCCTCCCTTTCTCGGCCTGTCCCGACCAGTTTTGGCATAAAATGATGCCTGGATGATGTTTTTCAATTTTTTGAATTTTTTTGAAACTTTTTTTCGGAATTCTCTAGTTGGGGTTGGGTATAAATCGCTCGGATTGAAAACTTTTTTTTTTCTCCCTTTTTCGGCCTGTCTTGACCCGTTTTGGCATGAAATGATGCTAGGATGATGTTTTTCTAGTTTTTGAATATTTTTGCTATTTTTTTTTTCGGAATTTTCTAGTTGGGGCCGGGTAAAAACCGCACGGATCGAAACTTTTTTTTTCTCCCTGTCATGTCTTGTCCCAACCCATTTTGGCTTGAAATGATGTCGGAATCATATTTTTGAATTTTTGCAATTTTTTTCGAAATTCCCTAGTTGTGGTCGAGTAAAATCCGCTTGGATCGAGAACTTTTTTTTCTCCCTTTCTTGGCCTTTACCGACCCGTATTGGCTTGAAATAATGCCCAAATTATGTTTTTCAACTTTTCGATTTTTTTTCCTATTTTTTCGGAATTCTCCAGTTGGTGTCGGGTAAAAACTGCTCGTATCAAAAACTTTTTCTTCTCCCTTTCTTAGCCTGTCCTGACCTTTGGCCTGAAATGATGTCAGGATGATGTTTTTCAGTTTTTTGAATTTTTTTGCTATTTTTTTTCGAAATTCCCTAGTTGGGGTTGGGTAAAAATTGCTCGGATCGAAAACTTTTTTTCTCCCTTTCTCGGCCTGTACCGACCCGTTTCGGCTTCAAATGAAGCCCAGATTATGTTTTTCAATTTTTTGAATTTTTTTCCTATTTTTTTCGGAATTCCCTAGTTGGGGTCGGGTAATAATCGCCCGGATCGAAGACTGTTTTTTCTCCCTTTCTTGGCCTGTCCCAACCAGTTTTGGCTTGGAATGATGCCTGGATAATGTGTTTCAGTTTTTTGAATATTTTTGCTAATTTTTTCGGAATTCTCTATTTGTGGTCGGGGTAAAGACCACACGGAACGAAAACTTTTTTTTCTCCCTATCATGGTGCCAACCTATTTTGGCTTGAAATGATGTCAGAATCATATTTTTGAATTTTTTGATTTTTTTTGCAACTTTTTTCGAAATTCTCTAGTTGGGGTTAAGTAAAAATCGCTCGGATTGAAAACTTTTTTTTCTCCCTTTCTCTGCCTGTACTGACCCGTTTTGGTTTGAAATGATGCCCGGATTATGTTTTTCAATTTTTTTGCTATTTTTATCAGAATTCTCTAGTCGGGGTCTAGTAAAAACCGCCCAGATCAAAACTTTTTTTTCTCCCTCTCTCGGCCTGTCCCGATCCATTTTGGCTTGAAATGATGTCGGGATGATATTTTTTAGTTTTTTTGAATATTTTTGCTATTTTTTTCAGAATTCTCTAGTTGGGGTCGGATAAAAACCGCTTGAATCAAAAATATTTTTTTCTCCCTTGGTCGGCCTGTGCCAACCCGTTTTGTCTTGAAATGGTGCCAGGATGATGTTTTTCAAATTTTTTGAATTTTTTTACAATTTTTTTTTTTTGGAATTCCCTTGTTTGGGTAGGGTAAAAACCACTCGGATTGAAAACTTTTTTTTCTCAGTTTCTTGTCCTGTCCCGACCTGTTGGCTTGAAATGATGTCGGGATGGCGTTTTTCAATTTTTTGAATTTTTTTCCTATTTTTTCGGAATTCTCTAGTTGGGGTCGGGTAAAAACCACTTAGATCGAAAACTTTTATTTCTCCCTTTCTCATCCTGGTCCGACCAATTTTGGCTTCAAATGATGCCTAGAAGATTTTTTTCAATTTTTTGAATTTTTTTGCAATTTTTTTCCCGGAATTCTCTAGTTGGTGTCGGGTAAAAACTGCTCGGATCGAAAACATTTTCTTCTCCCTTTCTCAGCCTGTCCCAACTCGTTTTCTCTTGAAATGATGCTAGGACGATGTTTTTCAATTTTTTTCAATTTTTTCCTTTTTTTTTTTTTGAAATCTCTTGTTGGGGTCGGGTAAAAACCGCTCACATCGAAAACTTTTATTTCTCCCTTTCTCATCCTGGCCCGACCCATTTTGGCTTGAAATGATGGGGGGATGATGGTTTTGAATTTTTTTGCAATTTTTTTCTGGATTAACATCTCTAAAGTAATTTAAAATTCTTTTCTTTGTTTTGGATCCTTAGATTATATTTTGGTGAGTTTTATACTCTTGGTTGGGATTTTCATTATAGGGGTTGGAAAAACTTATTTTTTGGTCAAATTTTTGTATGGGATTGGTTTCTTTTAATGTTTTGCTTTGAATGTTGGCCCATTGCAACCAAAAGATCATGTATTAAGGGTGAATTTCATGATATTCGTGCATTGTTTTACATTGTAATTCATAGTGTGCATGCTAGGTATTTGATAAAAAGCCTCTTAGGCATTTTCTCGCTTGTTTTGACTCCGATGAGTATCAAACTTTAGGGTTTCTCATGTTTCTTCATTAGGAACATGTTTAGTTCTTTGGTTGTGTATTTAACACACCTTGCCCCACATGTGCATTTTCCTTGCATTGGTCATGCATTGCACTTTGCCACCTCTTGCACACACCTTGCTACCCTTGTCATGCATTGATTCATATATTGTTTCTTCATCCTAGCATGTCATGTCTTAGGTTTGAGTTTCATTTTCTCATTCATCTTACACCTCTCATGCATCATAATCATTGTTCGTATCTTCATCTCTTGCTCTCGTTTCTCCTTGACCCTTTGTCTATTTCTGACAAAAAGGGGGAGAGTATACTCTAGAGAGTATATGGAGAGTTTTTGTCATTTCTATATGACCCTTGTGCACATTCTTAGGAGGATAAATTCTATTTCTTGTGCACATTTGTAAAGGGAGAGATATTCCATAGGGAAGATGCATATACCAAGGGGGAGAAGACATTGAGCTTATAAGAAGACTTTGTTTTGGTGTTTGGTGTTTGTTCATGTTGCTCACATGTTTCATATCATGTTTACTTGATCACAATTTACTTATTACACTATACTTGTCCATTTATTACTTACTTAACCTTGAGGGTCTAATGTGTTTTGTGCAAGTGTTTCAGGTTACAAGTATATATGTTCCAAGTTCATCGTAGCTTCTATGATTCATGATAGGGGGAGTGATATGATAAGGGAAGTACTTTATAGTTTGTACCTGCTACTTTTGTAGGTTTTTAAGGTTCTTAGTTTATATTTGTACCCATGTTGCTTTTATAAGTTTTTAGGGTTTGTTTCTATGCATACTTGTAGGCTTTTATGGTTTGTACCATGCTTATGTAGCCTTTATGCTATGTTGCTTTGTACTTCAAGCTAAATGTTATGCATTTTACTTAAGTACTCTCACTCTTGTGCCCTTGTAGGATTTTATTCCCAGATGCATATACTTTATGTATTGTGCATTGGTTGAGTGTTGGTCATTCAAGTGATTTGCTTTGTGCTTATCAACTTGAATGTCCTGATATTCATTCCAAGTGAGAATGAACATTGTGATCACTTTCTTACAGTGATTGCTTGTTTGGTCAAGCCATGATTTATAACCTTATTCCATTTTTGCTTAATCACATTGTGTTTGTTCCATATGCATTACAAGTTTTCTGCATACAATGATTTTGTTGTGTTATTGTGTTTCAGGAGATGTTTTGGTTTATGGTTCAAGAAGCTTCACAGATTCTAGAGTTAGGTGTGAGTGAGTTTTCCAAATGTTCCTAACTCACGCGTTAAGTCTAGAGTTTGTTTTAGGGTTTTGTCATGGAATAGTCAAAGGGGGAGATTGTAAGGTTGAATTTAATCAATTATCTTGTTGGCTTTATTTCGTGCCAAATTTACTTGTATTTTAGCATTTAGTAACCCTGTATTTAGGTAAGAATCTTGTAATGGTAGTGAGTGAGAGAGTGTGAAGAAATGCTCAAGATTGTGCAAAGAAACAGAGACTTGCGACTGGATCTCACGGCTCGCGGCTTGCAAGTCTTCAGAAGTTGCTCACGTGCCAAGCATGCCAGAAGCTGAAAAGTCGCGCCAGTTGTTGCACTACAGGACAAAAGTTCTAAGTTGGCCAGGCCGTTAGCTCACAGCTTGAACTCGTGACTCAACTAAGTCGCGAGGCCAAGCTGCCAACTTGCCCTGTTTGGGAAAAACTAATGTTTCACATTCCATTCTCACCTTAGTATAAATACCCCATCATTCCCACGAAATGTAGAGAGCTTCCAGAGAGAATTTTGAAAGAAAAACCCTAGAGAAAAATAAGATTGTCTCATTCCCAATCTTCACTAGAAGACTCTTCAAATTCCTCTACTTTCTTTCTCTCCATTGATACATCCTTGAGAGGTTCTTGACCAAATCATTTTCTCACCACACCCACGTCTGTGAGAAGGTCTTTTGGTGCTAAGGGAAGTAGTTTGGAAGGGACCAATGGTTATTAGTTGATGCTATGGGTTATAGCAGAATTCGATAAGCAAGAAAAGAAAAAGGTTCAGTGCAATCTCGTTGGAGCAAGAAGCTTGAAGGGCTTAGGTACCTGGATAGATTAGGCTTCGAGGGTCTATTACTGTTCATGTATCCCAACTACATTTTCTAGTGGATTATTGACCACTTGGAGGACGGCGTGAGGTTTTTTCCTGAGAGTTTCGGTTTCCTCTTCGATAACATATCGCGTGTTGTCCTTTTGTTTGCATCTATCTTCCCTTTATATTTGCCTTTTATTTTCTATTGTGGATGTGATTACAATTGGCTTAGATTGTTTATCAATTCTGTGTTTGGCTTATATTCATATTCCACACATTAATTGTTTAATATTAAGCTTGATTTGGTAATTTGTAATTGGGGGTCTAAACGTTCATAGTATTTTCAACGCTATTTGAACTTTTAGTGTAGATAATATCTCCTCCTTGAAAACCCTAAATTTTGTATAAAGGAAAGTTCCTCTAGATCTCACAAGAGATTTACACAAAACAACAATATGAGCAACCTCTAAAACGTGGCTAGGGTTTGCCTTATATACCTAGGGCAAAAACATAAAACCCTAAACGTTTTAGGAGTTAGGGTTGAATTGGAATTCTGCAGAAAAAAATGCATCTGACCTGATTTTCGATTGATCGAGCCTAAGCTTCGATCGATCGAACCAGGTCGAGAAGCACTATTAATTCCTGCATCATCTTATTCCAACTTTACATAAATAATACAACTTTGAGTATGTCTAAACAAGACTAAACAACTTGTTTTGATCATGGTTTGACAAAGACTACAAGCAGTCCAGCTCATCTTAGTTCAAGAACCAGGACAAAGGAAAGAAGGATGCTAGGGATGGTGGTGTACACTATTCCCTTAGGACCAAAATGCTTTGGGTGTCATTGCTTTAGGCATATGAAATAAGAGTGCCCTACGTATCTTAAGACCATTGGGAAACGTAAGGCACTTGCTGCTACTTTGAGCAACACCGAGCTTGGGGATGATTCTGATAATAAGGATGATAGAATCCTAAATGCCTTTCCTGCCACTACAAATCCTACTGAAGGGATTATTAAAGATTCGGATGATGAAGAGGACTTGGTGGGGTCTAAATTTGAGAAGATGGGTGAACAAGATGACATCCACACAACCTATACAAAATTATACAAGGTCTCAGAAAAACATGAGAAGTTGTATAGGCTGGCCACCAAGAAGCTCAGTGAAGTGGAGCTTGAACGAGAAGAAATCTCCACAAAGTTTGATGAAGCCAATTAGACCATTGGAGAACTAAGATTTGAGAATAATTTCTTGGCTGAGAAGACCAAGAATCTTGAAGCAGAGCTGTTTTGAGTCAGAGCTCATTTGGAGAGGACTTCAAGTGCAAAGCTTGATGAGATGCTCAGTCTTCAGAAATCTGCTTCCGATCTAACCGATTTATGGTATGATTTCTCTTCTCCTAGTATTACTTCTACTAGTACTACTGTTTTTTCTCTCCTACTAATAATGTTGAATCTGAAAACAATGATGTTAAAATTCCTAAGCTAGTGAGAACATAGATAAGGGTAAATCTATCTTGGAAGCACCCCCTAAGTTGGATAAGAAAGAGACTAAAAACCCTAGAACTAAGAAGGGAAACACTCAAAAGCCGAAACAGAAGAAGCAGCATCTCTATCATCATTGTGGAGTAGTTGGGCATACTCGACCTAATTGCTACAAAGGGTGATCTCAGCTGCATTTAGACTCTC
Organism: Quercus variabilis; assembly: GCA_030445155.1. Lineage (NCBI taxonomy): Eukaryota > Viridiplantae > Streptophyta > Magnoliopsida > Fagales > Fagaceae > Quercus > Quercus variabilis. The sequence continues at coordinate 41,708,571 of CP129446.1, read as the reverse complement.
AAGCTGTTTTTGGATATGCTTTATCTCTTCATCATTTGGCTTGGATTTTGAGGAACCCCATACCCTTAATTCTGTTCCACAAGCTTTAATTTTCTATTTTAGCCTAGCCATACCATGCATGCTATTGACGCTCGGCCCAAAACGGAGAATTGCCATCGAGCCTTCATTCGACCACCCACTATGGCGATGCTCCCCCATGCGTGGGGACTGTTAGAGGCCCCTCTCAATGGTTGTGTGGTTTGTGCAATGCTTTGGGAGCTCTCTCTCTCTCTCTCTCGGTGGACTGCGACAATCATATCAGAAGGGGCAAGTGTTGGCACTATATTTTGTTTGCCCTCGATTTGCGTGCCGAACCTAAAAAAAATCCAAAAATATTATTTTCTCTCCATGGGGCGCGAGAACATCCAGAATGATGTGGCGCAATCCGTTCGGACACTGGAGTACAAGAGTACATTTTTCAGACAAAATGATCAAAATGCCCCTAGTCAACCTAAGGTTGACCAAAGGTCAAAAAAGGTCAGAATCCTCAGAAAACAATACTTTTCATGGTTTTTCACCAAACCCGAGTTTCTCGAAGATTTTTGATCACTTTGAACAAGTTTGACCTGAGGTTGATCCTCAGTGGGCCTAAAAACCCTAATTTTGATCCGGTTGTCAGAACGGGTTGAAACTAACGCCATTGAAAAGATTATCAAATTCTCATTTCAACGACTATTCATGGGTTGAAATTGATGTTAGATCGGTTGAGATATCACAAAAACTGGGATAACACACCTGCACAGCTAACTTCCAAGAGCAATAACATTCAATCTGACCATTGGATTTTTAAGATCCATACCTTTTCAGAAATAGGAAGTCAAGATATTTCTAGAGGTTCCACGATCAAACCCATCCGAGGAGGTTTGAAAGTGGCCACCCTTGAAAGGCCACCGCCTCGAAAATCGTGTCGGGACTGTAAAAAGCCCCAAACACCCTTTAGACCAAAAAAAAAAAAAGCGAACTCCTTGGTTCTTGTGCTCTGCCTAGACATTTTCTACACCTTTTTCCTCTCTCCCAAACACAAAAAACACACAAAATACACACATCAAAGCCTGTTGATTCTTCTCTTCACCAAAAACACAAGGTATTGTTCTTATAGCCAATCTTCTTCTCCTATGTTCCACACCCCTAACCTTCTAAATCTTTTTGTAGTATTTATTTTGCTCTTTTATGCCTTAATAATATGATTTATTACTTTTTCTAGCATGTCTCTTGCTTTATTTGTGTCTCTAGCCTAAATCTCCATACTTTTTATGCCTTTTGCCATGTTTCATGCTTAGATCTACATCCTTACATACTTATATGTTTAGATCTACATGTTTTATACCCTATGCCATGTTTTCCTATGATTTGTTCCTCTTTTTGTTCTAGTTGATGTTAGGGTTACATGCTTACATGATTGTATGATGTTGTTGGCTATGCCTTGCTTGGATCTGTGTATCTATGTGTTTATTTCCATGCTATATAGTTAGATCCTTGTCCTCACATGCTTATATGCTTGGATCCATGTTCTTCCATGTCTATGTGCTAGCTTTCTACATGTTTACATGCATGTTTCTATGCCTATATGTCTAGATCAATGTTTTCACATGCTTGTGTGCTCGGATCTATGCTTTCTACATGCTTTATGCTATCTTCCATGTGCTTGTGCGCTCCATGCCATGTTTGTGTGCCTAGACCTAGGCTATGTTTGTCATCTCATGTGCTATTGTAGCCCTTTTGTTCCTTTTATTGCCTTTTTTTTTTTTTTTTTTTTTTTTTTTTTTTTTTTTTTTTTTGTGTTTTGGCCTAATGGTTAGGACTTGATCTAGACCCTGTGGTCTTTGTCATCGTCCATACACCAAGGCTCACATCAAAGGGTTTGGATTATCCTATTTGCATGTAGATGCTTGCTTGTTTTTATGCTTTATGCTTGTGTTAGCCTCTCTAGTTCTAGGCTTTGCCATGCTTGACGCCCTTAGCAGGTTTGTGATTGTGTGGTTACATCTGACGCTTATGAGGCCTTATTTGGATGTAACCATTTAGGATGCATCACCATGATGCCTGTTGCTTCATGCATAACTTTCCCCTTTTCCGCTCTATGCGATGATATGCTTGTCATGCTTGTTTGCGCCACCTGTTGGCTTTCAATGCATTTTTACACGCTTGCTTACATGTTCATGCACGAGTCTTGCTTACCAGTGTGTCGTCCATGCTTCAACACAATGAAGTCACGGAAATTTGATCCAAACCTACATTTGTCCCTCGCGAACACTACATTTTCTTTGTTTTCTTGCTTGTTTGTCTTCTTGTTTGTTTGCTTGCTTTCTTGTTTCTCTGTTTGCCATGTCTACCATGCTTATCCGCTTTATGCCTTTTCATACGCTCTTTGCATCTTTTTCTTCCATCGCTTGTCTATTGGTTTCTTGTCTTTGCCTTTTCATGTACACATATGGAGCGAATATTATGGGGCTAGGGCACAGTTTCCTAGGCATAAGCAAAAAGGGCATGGAGGCAAGCATGTAGATATAAGCCAAGTGGCAATGTTTAGTAGTTTTAGGGGTCTAGCCTCTCCCATTTGGTTTTATACTCTTTTAAAACCCCTTCCTTCCTCCTTCCCTTCTCTCTTAGATGGTCTGTATTAGGTATATTATGCCATGCACCATTTGTCCTCATCTCTAGAGTATGGCAACCCCTATTTACTTTCGTACACCTATATTTTAGGCCATGCTCTAGGGATGTAGGCATTTACTTTCCTGCTCTGTGTGCTTGCATTGTGCATGATGTATATATATATATATATACCTGCTCATCCCTTTTGGTGTGATCGTCGCGGTCCATGTCACCTAAGGCAAAGCAATTCCGAATTTCCACTACGAAAGTAAGATGAAATGTTGCTAGATTTTCGTCGTGGAAATCTGGCACTTTGCTCAAATGCCTTAGGAAAGTATAGACTAGGACCACACCCATTCAAAAGTAAAACCTCAAAGCACCATGCATGCAAAGCCCCGAAAGCCAATGTTAAAATCATGTTTTTACTGCTAATTTTTGAAAATTAAGGTTTTATCAAAACAAAGGCCTATCCTTAGACAGGCGTTGTGAGGTGCCTAACATCTTCCCCACACGTAACCAAACTTTTGGACCTAAGAATCAAGATTTTTTTTGCTGTCCACATTAAATTAGGAAAAATGCATTTTTCTTAGCCTAGGATTGGTAATAAAATCAACTAGAAACAGCTGACCAATCACACCTAGAAAAACCTAATGATTGGTGGCAACTCCATTTACCTTTGGTAATCTCTAAAAATTTGGCTCAGATTCCTGCCACAATGCCAAAGGTAGACCTACCTTCCTCTACCAAGAAAGAGAGAGCACTTGAAGCCTTGTGTGAACCACACCACACACCATTACACATGCACACACGCATACACCTATCATTCGAAAGGGGCCTCCAACGAGGCCCCGTGTGCACAGGAGTGTCACCACGGCGGGTGGTCAAGCGAAGGCCCAACGATGGTGGCAGTTTCCCACTCTGATGATTGAGGCAGGCGTTGACAAACTGGCGACTCCATTGGGGATCGATGAGAGTTTAGCCTTTAGAGCTTTTGATAAAACAATAATATTTGGACATTGGCTTTCAAAACCATTGAAATTGGCATTGGCTTCCGAGGCTTTCCTTTTTGAAAAAGGCTTTTACTATATCTTAGTAGACTATCTTCAAAAGAGCAAAAATGTTTTCCAAAAAGGGGGTGTGAGGTATTTTCATGGGGCTTTACTACTTTCCTCACATATTTTACCACTTTCCTCACGTGCTTTATTACTTTCTTCCCATGCTTTACAGCTTTCCTTCACATGCAAACATAGGGTAGCAAAACTTAATTTCTGTTGCACCTTTATCTGCTTTCATCTATATATATATATATATATATATCTTTGTTATGTTTGGAAAAGTCTTTCCCCTTCATTAAAGATTACATGACATATACAACCTTTTTGAACCGAATTCGGGCTCTGCATTGCTAGCGTAGTCACATCTCTTTGGGGATTTCATCACCCCATCTGCAGATGCCCAGACACAAACATCAATAGTGTTACCCGGGGCTTACTTTGTAGGCACTTCTAGGTCCATAAGTGGATAGAAGTAGTTGAAAAGGCCCCTTTGATCCTTCCTGCCCCACAACTTCTGTGAAGGGAGGGGTATGGCGATTGAGTCCCCTTAGGATAGGAACAACCTACCATTAAAGCCTTTGCATATAGTTAGCCTAGTTTTGTCAAACCCATGAGGACTAGATCAAGCCCAGAGCCCATTAGGACTAGGTGAAGCCCAAAGAGTGAACATCCAAGCCTAGGGAAGGATACCCTTCTAGGACTAGAGGTCAAGGGAAAGTATTTTGTAATAGGTGCGCCATTTTTTCTTACGCCGAAGAAATTATGCCTTACTTTAGGTTCTTTCTATCCTGTTTGCACAACATCCATGATTAAACCCCTAGGGAAGGAAACCCCGTTGCTTATACATGCTAGATCATACCCTATCCTTAAGGGTTTATGATTCTACAAGGGCATTCATGCATACACTAAATGGTTTCGTCACCTAATTGTGCAAAGATAAAATTTGTGGCAAGTAACCAAAACTCCCCAAGAGGAAATACTGCCAAAAAACTGTCAAGAATCCCAAGATATCATGAGTTCAAGAATTCTCCCAAGAGAGATCCAAATCATCAAAGAGATCACAAGATGTCAAAGTGGCCAAGAGGGTCCAAGATCCATATTGCTAAGGGATCCCAGTTGCCAAGATGTCAAGATTGCAAGGTCCTAGATGTCAAGAATCCAAGGCCTCCCCTAAGAAATCCAAAGGTCCAAGAAATCCATACTGTCCAAGTTACCAAGGGATCCCTTAGGTCATTATGCCTCCCAAGTTCAAGGCATCATAGTTTGTCAAGTATGATGGTATTGAAGACCCTTGCGTGCAATTGCACATGTTCTGTAGGAAAATGGCTCCCTTTGGGGATACTCACCCTCTACTTTGTCGGATTTTTCCTGATAGTTTGACCAGTCCTACGGCCATATGGTATATGAGATTGGAAAAGACCTCTAGTTAGAGGGAAATTGCCAACTCTTTCTTGGAATACTACAAGTTCAACACTGAGATAACTCCTAACCATATGGTCCTTATTAGAACAGAGAAGAAAAGTGGGGAGTCATTCCGAGAATATGCCCAGAGGTAGCGTGAGCTAGCCACACAGGTGCAACCCCCTATGATGGAAAATGAGATGATCAAATGGTTTATTGACAACCTTAAGCCTCTTTATTATAAAAAGATGATCAGCACCCAAGTCACTCATTTTGCTAGCCTCATCCCTATTAGGGAGCGTATTGACCAGGGTATTAGGAGTAAGAAGATCATGGATCAAGAGTTTTTGATTTCCATGGGTGAACAACAAGTCAAGAAAATGACCGGCTGCAAGACTAAAGAAGCCGATGTTCATATGGTTGACAATGCATTAAAAAGGCCTAGGGGTATTGTTTCTACCTATGCTACCCTCGTTGCTAGACCTTATCAGTAACATGTTTAGTCTACTCAAGCTTTAATCAGAGAGGGAGGCCAGATGCACCTCGTCCCTTTGAGAGGGAAAATCGAAAGTACACTCCGTTACCTATGCCCATGGCAGACCTCTACTTTTACCTGCTAGAAAGGAAGCTAGTGACCTCGATGTTTTACAGGCCCAAAGAAGGCCCTCCATCACCTAGTTTTGATCCATCCAAGAAGTGTGAACACCATTTTGGGACTGAGGGGCATACCCTTGAAGAATGTTACCATTTAAGGGTCCATGTTCAGGATCTCATAGACAATAAGTTGATATAGTTCGATAATGCAGTCGCTTCGAATATCATCACCAACCTTTTGTCTCCCCATCAGGAAGGGAATGTGAATGCCATCATCACTGTAAGGTTGAATTTAATCAACCATTCTGTTGGCTTTATTCCATGCCAAATTTACTTGTATTTTAGCATTTAGTAACCCTGTATTTAGATAGGAATCATGTAAGGGTAATGTGTGAGAGAGTGTGAAGAATTGCTTAAGATTACGCAATGAAGCAAGGACTTGTGATTAGATCTCGCGGGTAACTCGCGGCTTGCAAGCCGCCAGAAGATGCTCACGTGTCAAGCATGAGGAGAAGCTGAAACTTCATGCCAGCTGAAGCACTACAGGACAAAAAGTCTAGACTGGCCGTTCAGTTACCTCGCGGCTTGAACTCGTGGCTCAATCAAGTCGCGAGGCCAAGTCGCCAGCCAGCCATGTTTTGGAAAAATGACTCTTCTCATTCCAAACACCAACCACTATATATAGAACCTTATACCCACAAAATGTAGAGAGCTTCAAGAGAGAATTTTGAGAGAGAAACCCTAGAGAAAAACAAGACTGATTCATCCACAATCTTTACATAGAAACTCTTCAAATTCCTCTACTCTCATCCTCTCCATTATTACATCCTTGAGAGATTCTTACCCAAATCCTTTTCTCACCATACCTATATCTGTGAGAAGGCTATTTGATACTTTGGGAAGCAGTCAGGAAGGGACTAATGGTTATTGGTTAATGCTATGGGCTATAGCGGAACCTGGTAAGTTAAAGAAGACAAAGGTTCTATGCAACCTCGTTGGAGCAAGAAGCTTGGAAGGCTTAGGTATACTAGGTAGATTAGGCTTGGAGGGTCTTCTGCTATTCATGTATCCCAACTTCATTCTTTAGTGGATTATTGACCGCTTGGAGGGCAGCGGAAAGGTTTTACGCTGAGGGTTTCGATTTCCTCTTCGATAACACATCGTTGTGTTGTCCTTGTGTTTACATCTCTCTTCTCTTAATCTTTGCCATTTAATTTCTGCTGTGGATGTGATTTTATTTGGTTTGGATTGTTTATCAATTCTGGTATAAGTTTACATTCATTTTCCGCATATACATTGTTTGATATTAAGCTTGAAAATTGTGAGTGTGAGCTTAAGCAAGTCAGGGCTGATATGTTAGACAAAGATGAGACGCTAGATGAGGTCCACAAACTCCCTATATAGCAAACCATTTCTGTCAAAGGGGATACCAGACAACTCCTAGGTTTCTTTCACTTTGTTACAATCCCAAAATAGGTGACCCGTAGTCTCGCCCGCCAAGCCACATGCTTCACAAGTGGCTTCATCAATGACATGTTGTAGACAAAGATTTTCCTTTGTAGGAAGGATGTTTCGAAATGCCTTCCAAGCGAAAGTCTTGATCTTGTTTGGGATGTGAATGTTGGAAAAACACATGGAAAAATATAGTTTTGTATCTTATACAAAAATACACTGCGGAATATAAACAAATCTACTTCATTCATGTGAGATAACATGCAACGTTTGAGTTTTAAAAAGAAAGAACAAGAAGGGGTACCTTGATGCAGTGAAATTCAAAACAAAATAAAGATTGAACTTGGGAAGACTTTCAATCTTCACTCAAATTCCATAATATGCCCAAGATGTGTGGTCTCTCAATCAATTCTATACGTATTTGTTTAAGAGAATAACCAAGTGTCTCTTGAGAAAACTTTGAATATTTCTCTCTTTTAATCATATGTATATATCTGCACTTAGGCAGTTACTTTATTTAATAACTTTTACTAAATAAATAACTGATTATCTAATTGGGTTAGTTTTTTGACCCAGCCTAATTGGACTTTAGTGTGTGGCTTGGAGTGGGACCAAAATGGACAAATAAAACTCTAGCTCCAATGGACTTTGAACTCATTTATTAACTCTTGATAAGCCCAAAGTTACTATTAATTATATTTAATACTACTATATAAATATAATTGCACTTTAAGCCTTATCAATAAATTATATCTCAAGACTTTATTAAACATTTAATTTCCTTCATGAAAATATTCGTAGTAATACATATTAGGATTAGTGTCCTTAAATCCTATTGTACGATACTATGTATGACATTATGTGTGACTTAATGTTCTAATTAATAAATTTATTTTGTTATTATTTAAAATAATGGTAACATGAATATTTGAACATTATTATATAGTCTATGAGATGCATAGTATGTGATTTATATGATTTAGTCACAGAAGATATAAATCACAATTTCTTTATAAACTCAGAATTTTAGTTCGTAACAGGTGATGAAATTGGGTATTTCATCTGCGAAGACTATAACATATCAATTAAGATGATTTGTCTTAATCATAAAAGATGAGACTTCTAGTTGATATGTCGATATATTTTAAGAGTTAAGACATATTGAACTGGATCGCTGTGAGATTTATTATTCTTCTAAAGACTGTCAAATGAATAATAAATCTCATAACTTCTATTTATATGAACTTTTAATCTTAAGAGAATAATGGACTTGATCATGAAGTATAGGTTGCTTTGATATATCAGGAGTGAAATCTAAAGTAATGATCAAAATCTTAGTATGTTGGGCAGCCACATTTAGTGTTGATGGAATATATATTCTCAAGATGAAATTCATAATCTTTTAATGGAGATATAAAATATTCCTTTAAGATAAGTTTAATAAGTTTGGTTATTCAAAATGTTAGGTCTAACTATTTTAGTAAAGAGTTACTAAAGTATATATTTATGAAATTGGATTTCATAAATATATGATGAATAACTTAAAGGATTAAACTGGATACTCAAGAATTAAAATATAGTAATCTTCAAAGTGGTAGTCAACCTACATGACTTGTATTACTACGAATATTTTATGAAGGCGTTGCATGTATAATAAAGTTTTAGGATATAATTTATTAATAAGGCCTAGAATACAATTATATTTATATAGTAGTATTAAATATAATTATTGGTAACTTTGAATTTGTCAAGAGTTGACAGAAAAGCCCAAGACTCATTGGAGCTAGAATCTTATTTGTTCGCTTTTGATCCCACTCCAAGCCATATATTAAAACCCAATTGGAATGGCTTAAAAGGTTAGCCCAATTAGATAATCAGTTATAAGGAGAGAAACATATAGAATTTTGTAAGAGAATGAAATGGCGTGTATGTGAGTGTTAGACACTCTCTTATTTTCCCTTGAACACATACATATAAACTGATTGAGGGATCACACTTCTTGGGCACAAATGAAATTGGAGTAAAAATTAAAAGCGTTCCTAAGTACTTCTAATCTTTAGTTTTGAATTTCACTGCACCAAGGTACACTCTCTTGTTCTTATATTCTGAAATTTACATAGTACATGTTATCAATTACGAATGAAGTAGATCCGTTAATTTTTCGCTGCGTATGTTTTGTATGTAATACAAACATGTGTTTTTCCAACAATACAAAGTCATAATATGTAACTATCACTTTGAAGATTACTACATCTTAATCCTTGAATACCATGTTTAATCTTTTAAGTTATTCGTATATGTTTTATGAAATCTAATTTCATACAATATAAATTTTAGTAACTCTTTACTAAAATTGTTAGGCCTAACACTCTGAATAACCAAACCCATTAAACTTATCTCAATGGAATATTTTATATCTCTATAAAGAGTCTATGAATTTCATCTTAAGAATATGTGTTCTTTCAACATTATGTGCGGTTATCTAACATACTGAGGTTTTGATCGTTTGTCTAGATCTCATTCTTGATATATTAAATCAACTTACATTTCATGATCGGGTATACTATTCCCTCAGGATTGAGAGTTTAAGTAAATGAAAGTCGTAAGATTTATTATTCATTTAACAATCGTTAATAGAATAATAAATCTCACAGCGGTTAAACTCAATATATCTCATATACTTAAAACATATTAACATATCAACTAGAAGTCTTCACTTCCGTGATCAAGACAAATTATCTTAATTGACATATTATAGTCTTCGCAAATGAAATCACCGACTACGAACTAAGATTTTGAGTTTACAAAGAACTTGTGATTTATATATTCTATGACTAAATCACATACTATACATCTTAAAGACTATATGATATTATCCAAATATTCATGCTACTATTATTTTAGATAATAATAAAACAAGTTTATTACATAGAATATAATATTATATATAATGTCATACATAGCATACAATAGGATTTTAAGGCACTAATCCTAACGGTGAAGTCCCTAGATTTTGCGCCAAAACAACTTATTATCCTCTCCTTGTGATATCTCACCCAAACCCGAGCTTTGACAGAGTGGGAGGGCGACCTTGTAAGCACTGTTGACAATGAATGTGCCCTTCGATGTGTAGGCCCAGACTATGCGGTTTAAGGCTTGTGACAACTAAGTAGGATGCCAAGAATAATGTCCACCTCATGGGTAAGGAAGGCCTGTTTGATCAAATGAGAACAAGTATTGCATTTGGTCAACAGTTTCCATATTGAAAATTTTCTTGGTCTACTCCTTTTGTTGGGTAAGCAGAGTTGCCAACATAGCAGCCCCTGCTTTGGCTAGTTCGTCTCTGCATAATTCTTTTGTGGGATTATGTTTCTAGGCCCTCAGTTTTTGTTGATGCTATAAATCATGACCTATGTTCTATCTTATATGTTTTTAGTTTCTTTTCTCCTAATAATAGACCTTCAAATTATCAAAAAAAATTAAATAAAATAAAGTACGAGAGGTGATATATGTAGAGAGGGAAAATTCCCGACCTATCACAAGCTGACACGTCACACTACCAAGTCCACAAAATACAGCCAATGACAAAGTGCCACATACTGCTGCTAAGTTTTGCTATCACTATTCAGAAATCAATAGAAATTTGCCAAGTGTCATGCAAAAACCAATCACACATCAGTGCACGTGTAAGCGATGACATAAGCAGTCTCGCACGTGTAAGCGATGACATAATCAGTCCAGCAAGTGCAAGGAATGACATAAGCGGACCAATCAAGCTCTGCCACGTGTCACCAATCAGACTCCGCCACGTGTCGCTTACCTACCCCTAAACTCCTATAAATAGAAGCCTTCCTAAGGCATTTAAAAAGAGATTTGGAGAGAGGACACCAAGCCATCTGAAGCACTCAGAAGTCCAGAAGTTCTGCCGGAACCAAGCTCTAAAGCCTTTAAGAACTTCAACTACGAAGAACATTCGAAGAGAAATCATCCAAATCATCCACCTAGATCCAAAAGTTTGCGAGAATCAAGCCTAAAGTGTTTGAAAACATCAACAAATCACAAATCAGTGAAGCTCTACGAATTCAAGCCTCTAAAGCCCCAAAGAACTTCCACCACAATCCTTCAAATACAAAGAACATTCGAAGAGGAATCATCCAAATCATATTCCTAGATCTCAAAGTTCACTAGAATTAACCTCAAAAGCCTCCAGAAACTTCACAAACCACAAATCAGTGAATCTCTACGGATTCAAGCCTCTAAAGCACCGAAAAACTTCCACCATAAACCTTCAAAGACAAAGAACACACGAAGAACACGAAGAACGTGAAGAACAAAGGATTTTTAACAAGCTCATAGCCAAAGATTCATTGTAATTCCGTTTCAACAATCTTCGATCCATCCCTCAACCAAATTAAAAGATATTTTGTGTTTAAATCAAAATCACATTACCACAACTCCAATCAATAAATCTTTCAAGGAGATTGAATCAGAGGATCACTCTTTTGTAATCACAGAGAATTGTACCACACAATTATCAATACAAATTCGCATTTGTGCAACTATTTTACTTGTTTGACTTATTTCGAACTGAGAAATTTAGTCGTCCACAATATGTATTTTTATTATCTATCTATACTACAATAAAATGAGTATAGATAAGAAACGTTCCTCCCTTTTTTTTTTCTTTTTTTTTTTTTCTTCTGTGTATTGTTAATCGGTGCTCTAAAGAGTAACGATACATGTTAAGGAAAAATAAATGATCAGTTATAAACTATAATGCACACTCTTTGAAATGAAAAAAGAACATTTATCAACGATTCATTTATTTGCACTTAAAAATTCAAGCTTGTTATACAAGCTTTTATTCTGATTCAATTTTGATTTATTTAGAGAAAATAGTATAAAACATCATTTAATGGAGTATTGATTAACAACTTAACTTATGTTCCTTCTCAGCAAAAAAAAAAAAAAAAAAAAAAAAAACTTATGTTCTTTGAAAATCACAATTGAAAGTCTCTTTCTTCTTTTTGTTTTTTTGAATTGCTCGATATTTGTTAGGTATACGAAAAAGATAAGATCCTCTCAATTTTATGAGTAAGATTTTATTTATTGTATCTAGCCGTCTATAATTCCATATCATGTTATTTTAAATAACATGACAATAAATATATGTTTATAAAAAAGTAAGGTTTTACCTGGCTTTTACTTTAGTGACTCTCCAGGGACTTTTTGTAAGAGACTCTGTTCTGATTCAGCAGCCTTGACTGCTGGCTAGTTTTTTTGGTGGTTTAATCTCAGTTTACCCAAAAAAAAAAAAAAAAGAAGCAAGGTTTGGCATTGGACTTAAATAAATAAATAAATAAATAAAAAAGGATGCTAAAATGTAGTAAGTATTGGACTGTGATGATATTTTATCGGTTGCACAAAAATTGATTCTTTAGTAGTAGTGGTAGCTCCAAGATTTTTTTCTAAAGGGTCAATAGTGTCGGAGCTAGGAATTTGTTGTGGGAGATGTAAAAAAATAAAAAAATAATTTTTTTTTTTGTATATAAAATAGTCTAAAATAGTATTCTAAATACAATCTAATATACAATACAACTATATTGTAGTCTAAAAAAATTATTAATAGTTTAAAGATCGATAAGATAACAACCTTTGAATGCATAAATAAATATAATTAAATAACTAATTGTACATTTTTTTGTCAAATTAATAATAATTTATTATATTTATATGTACTATCAATTAAATAAAAATATATGATAAAGAAGAATAATAATATACATAGTGAAGGGTTTTAGACCCCTTAACACACAACCAGATTGAGTAGCCTAGTTAATTAGCCAAGTTGTTACTTAGTCAAATTAAGCAATTCTAGGTTAAAACAATCAAACAATCATATCAAGAATATATAGCAGCGGAATAATAAATAACACAAGATATTATCACCCAGGAAAACCAAACCGGTAAAAAACTTGGGAGGATTTTATCCACCCTTCCTCAAGGCAAAACTAAATTCACTATGAAAGAATCGAAGTTCATACAAAAGGACTTACAAGCTCCCCGCTCGACTTCCTAATGCTACCTACCAGTAGAACTTACTGACACGACCCCTTGCAAGCTCCGAATCCACGGACTCTTTCTTTCTTAAATTCTCCAATCAGCTACAAGCACCCACGCTTGATATTCTTTAAACTTCAATGGTAGCAACCTAGTTGATCATCAAGATGTTGAAGTAATCTCTATCTTGAAAATCCTAAGTTTTGTGTAAAGGAAAGCTCCTCTAGATCTCACAAGAGATTTACATAAAACAGCAATGTATGAGTAACAATACAACTGGAGCAACTCTCAAAACGTGGCTAGGATTTTGCCTTATATACCTAGGGCAAAAACATAAAACCCTAAACGTTTAATGAGTTAGGGCTGAATTGGAAAAACTGCAGAAAACGCAATCTGGTCGACTTTCGATCGATCGAGTCTATTCTTCGATCGATCGAGCCAGACCGAAATGCCCCAATGCATCTACAGTCTCTCGATTCCAACTTTACAATAATTAATCAACTTTGAGTAAGCTTAAACAAGACTAAACATATTGTTTTAATCATGCTTTGCCAATATTATAAATTAGAGTTCTAAATACATAAATTCCTAAACTTTTAGAACCTAACAAACTCCCCTTTTGGCAATCCGTGACAAAACACAAATTAAAAGCTCAAAGTTTACAAGTAAAAGGCCCTTTACAAAAATAATGCTCATAAACTTCAAATTCAATCCTAACTACTATCCATCAGTTGTAAGTATAGACAGCAGCTCAGTTGAATTAACCTGTATATTCCTGAAATACTCAACAAACGCATAAACGCATGTGTGACAGAAAAGAGTAAAACAACAGGTATAACATTCTTGTAAGATTCACACAACATAGAATAAAGACATATATTAATGATCAACTCATAAATATAAATCAATAAACAATGAATCACAAAGCAACAAGAATCAATGAATATATCATGTAAAGCAATCAAAGTTACTCCCCTTAACATGAATATCCCCAAAAATGATATACAAAATGAAGCACCTAGATACAATCTAAAAACTCCACAAGCTCCTCAAAAACAAAAAAAAAAATTCTCCCTTTAACTACAAAAACCCCTCTACAAGTCAAAACTCCACTCCCCCTTTTTGTGACGGAATGCCAAAGGGCAATCACAAATCAGCATTAAAAGGAGGTGATGAGGGTGAACGAAGATGCGCAAGGTCGGCTCGCAGAGCGCGAATCTCATCAAGCAAGTCCACCAAAATCTAACCATGAGCCGCTTGAACGGTCATGACAGTCTCCAAGGTACGACGAACATCAAAGTCAGTCGAAGGAGGTGAAGGAACATCAGGAGCAGCAGCATCACCAACAGTATCAGGAACATCCTTACCAGCAGGACTTGTAGAAAAAGAAGGAGGAGGTGCGCTACTAGAAGGCTCAGACCTAGGGTGTTTAGAACCAGCTCTAAGATGAACGGCCCTCTGTCTAAGAAAAGACGTACATATAGGAGCAATCACATGAACGGGTTCAGAGGAAGGGAAGCCACTAAGATCAAGATAAAGCAAAATCTTATGAATAAAAATAGGATGAACAAGAGCATGAGCAGTAGATGAACTCCTATAAATATCGTTCAAAGAACGAAGAAAGAGATAAGGAAAACTAATAGGAGCATCAGTAACCAGAGCATACAAAAATACACACCACTCAAGAGGAATGGTGTGAACATGAGATATAGACCAGATAGAATGACAGGCTATCCTAAAGAACAGATAGTGCAACCCGGAAAGCTCAGCAGAAGTGATCCTAGGATCAGAACCCCATTGGATAGAAGTCCCAGTGATGTAAGATAAGACATCGCTCAACTCGGGAGACTCATCATAAGGATAGACAGGATTCTAGACCACGGGTACCCCTAGAGCATCAGCCACTACCCGGGGAGTAATGGTGTACTTTACGCCTCGTATCCAACTTTTTACCAAAGTGTTGGAATCATAGATGCGGATAAAGATGTTCGAAAAGAACTCTCTAATCAAGGCAGAAGGTGAAGGAGGATCAAAAATATCCACCAAGGGTAACCAACCCCGACCCTCAAAGTTTGCCCTAATGGCAGGATTAAGTTCATCTAAGAGAACAAAACGCTCAGCCCAAATCTTTCTCTTAAGGTTTAGCTTTTCAAAAATCTCTTGGTTTTTCTCACTTAGAAACCTCTCACGGTCAAAAGAAGGAGGGGATGGAGAAGAGGAGGGAATAGTCCTACGGGCTCTAGTCTTCCTATGCATGATGCTAAGAAAAGGATAAAGACACAAAGAGAAAACAAAAGAACAGAATAAAACAAAACCAAGGGCAGACTGCAAGTTAGCACAATAAATATAGAACAAAGTCTATATGATGCATGAACAATAACAATGTTGTGATGCATGAACTAATGCAGTAAACACAGTTCTAATTAGGTTCAATTTTACAAAATTGGCTCGAACATAGAGTTTCTAACGAAAACCCTAAAAATTTTGAAAAACCACTTGAAAATTTTGAAACAAAATGATGAATTGATCATCACACATTGTTGAAAACAGATTAGAATAACCAATTTCATCAAAACATCAAGCCAATTTCATCAATTAAACCCAATTTAACAAAAATCCCCAATTCGGATCAATTACAAGCCCTAGAATTTTCAATTGCTCACAAAACCAAAAATTTATCAAATTAAGCTATCAAGATCATGTTTATAGCATGTCCCCACAAAAACCCATTGATCAATTACACAAAATTAGGCGTGAATCAACAAAAATCCCAAAAAGAAAAAGGTCCGAAAATTGAAAGAAAAATGCATGAAAAGATGTAAATAAACTCAAAAGAAGGGGTAAGATAGTCATACCGGCTTGAGGAAAGATAAACCTTGCAAAAAATCCGGAGGAAAACAACAAAAATTTTGACTTTTAGCCTTGCCGAGTCGGAGAGAGAAAGAAAAAGTTTGAAAACTTTTTGAAAAAATGTTTGAATCAGTCAAGAACAGTGTTTTTAAAAACCTGATTCGTGACTTTTGATTAATCGAAAAATACATTCGATCGATCGAATCAAACAGTCGTTTTTAAACAAATTAAAGCACTTTTTCGATCGATCGAAAATCAGAATGGATTGATCGAACTGGGCAGAGGCTCACAAAAGTTTTGAGAAAAATCAAAATTTTGAAAATCATAAGCCATATTTTGAAAACAACTCCTCAAAGCATTAAACTAATTGAACAAAATGCATGAGTATGAGATGGAATGCTTTTTCAAAAACCCAAGTTTTAATCCCAGTTTCTCCAAAGAAAATTTCAGCCATTCTTCTTTTTAAATTCTCAAGCAAAAAAATATTTTACATAATTCTCAAAGTATTTTCAAACTTGGTTGGTCAAACCAAAAACACACACAATAACATGTACAAAGTTTAGCAAAGAGTAACTTATGTAGTGTGTGTAACTAGCAAAAAACTTGAGATACATGTGAGGTGATATGTGAATAGCAATTAATCACAAAGTCTACACAATCCATCATATAGAATTTAAAAGAGACTATCACCTAAAGAGTTACATCCTATAACTCCCACATCTCCTAGAACAAAAGCTTGCAATGATGTAAGTTCTTGTATTTTTGCCTCTTTTTTTTTTTTTTTTTGGTGAGATGGCATCAAGCCTAATAGTACACACCAATTTAAGCATTAAGCAATTAAGCCGAGGCAACACCTTATGTTCTTTTTGTGCATGTGCTACACTTTCACATGCACAAAATCTTATAATATGCACTAAGGTGTTAATGATTGACTAGTGAACAATGTTGAGATGGTTATTTATGCATTTCTCAAAAGGATCAAGTCCGATAGTCAAACAACATGTGACTTCAAGATCAAGACAAAGTGATCAACAACCATAAACATCTTTCCCACACAACATGCACTACAAAGTTTCAACTAGTCAAGTGCAATAAATAAGCTCATCAAAGCTAAACAAGGTACATAAGACATGTTATGTGAAAATAAATTGATCAACCTTGTTTTCAACAACCCAGAGAAATAGTGCCAAACACAATTTGCTTTTCCCTTTTTTTTTTTTTTTTTTTTTTTTTTTTTTTTTTTTTTTTTCAAAAGAGAAAATATATAAATCCTAGAATAAAATGCATGAATGTAATGCAATGCAAGTCCTAGAAAAAAAACACAAAAACTAAAGAACAATGGTCACAGAGGAATGAGCAATGAAGCACAAGGACCAAGAAAGCCAAAAGAGACTAAGGACACTGAAGCACACCAATCACTTGACGAAGTGTCTCAAACTTACTTCTATCAAGCGGTTTGGTAAAGATGTCAGCATTTTGACGATCAGTAGGGATATACTCAAGAATAACAATTTTCTTTTCAACCAAATCCCTAATGAAGTGATATTTAAGTTCAATGTGTTTGGTCTTAGAATGTTGAACAGGATTTTTAGATATATCTATAGCACTGGAATTATCACAATAGATAACCATGGTGTCTTGAGGAATCCCATAATCACTCAACAACTTTTTCATTCAAAGGAGCTGAGAGCAACAACTCCCAGCAGCAATATATTCTGCCTCAGCAGTGGATAAAGAAACAGAATTTTGTTTCTTACTCATCTAAGCCACAAGATTGGCTCCTACATAAAAACACCCCCCAGTGGTGCTTTTTCTATCATCAGCATTCCCAGCCCAATCAGAATTAGAAAACCCAGCAAGAAATAAATTAGACTCTTTACTATAAAATAGTCCAGGTTCCACTCACATATTTTATAATTCTCTTAACAGCATTTAAATGAGAAACCTTAGGGTTGGACTGAAATCTAGAGCAAATACCAACACTAAAAGATATATCAGGCCTACTAGCAGTCAAATATAACAGACATCCAATCATGCTTCTATACAAAGTAACATCAACAGACTCACCTGATGGATCAATTGTTAATTTTGCATTAGCAGCCATTGGTGTTCTAGCGTGAGCAGCCTTGTCCAATCCAAATCATTTCATTAGATTTCTTGCATACTTGGCTTGATTTATGTAGATTCCTGACTCTGTTTGCTTTACCTACAATCCCAAAAAGTAAGTCAGTTCACCAACCATGTTCATTTCAAACATTGCCTTCATTTCATCTGCAAAAGAATAAGCAAGAGAATCATTAGTAGCACCAAAACAATGTTATCTACATAAATTTGAGTTACAACAAAACCAGTCTTATCCTTTCTTATGAAGAGAGTTGTATCTGCAAATCCCCTTTTGAAAGCATGCTTAGTGAGATATGCAGTTAATCTGTCATACCAAGCCTTAGGTGCTTGTTTCAACCCATAGAGATCTCTCTTCAATTTGTAGACATCATCAGGTCTGTGAGGATCAACAAAGCCTTTAGGTTGCTCAACATAGACTTCTTCTTGTAGCATCCTATTCAAGAAAGCACTCTTGACATCCATCTAATATAGCTTGAAGTTTAGATGACTTGCTGTGGCCAACAATATCCAGATGGATTCTAACCTAGCCACTAGTGCAAAAGTCTCATCAAAATCAATTCCTTCTACTTGTGTGTAACCTTGTGCAACAAGTCTTGATTTGTTTCTGATCACAGTGTCATGTTCATCTGACTTGTTCTTAAAGATCCATTTAGTTCCAATCACATTTACACTTTCTGGGCTAGGAACTAATTCCCACATATCATTCCGAACGAATTGATGAAGTTCTTCATGCATGGAATTTACCCAATCAGCATCTTGAAGTGCTTCATCTACCTTCTTCGGTTCAAATTGGGACAAATAACATGAGTGAGTGATCACATTCAAGGCTTTTGATCTCAATCTCATGTTATCATTCAGATTACCCAATATATTTGTGGAAGGATGATTCAATCTCACTCTAGAGGATGGACGTTTAACAAGAGATGTTGTGATCCCTTTCTGTTCAGATGGAGGACTGAGCTTATTTTGTATCTGCCGAGTGTCATGAACTGAAGTGGATGGTTCTGAAGTTGATGGTATTGAGACTGTATCATTCAACACCAACAGCTCTTCCTTACTATGTTTCCCAACATACTCAGTAGGAAGAGAATCATTAACTTCTAGGGACTTATCTTGAGCAGGAATAGTGCTTTCTGAAGATGCTTCTGAACACACTTCATCATTTATCACAACATTTGAAGATTCTATGACTGTTTTGGTTCTTAGATTGTACACTCTATAAGATCTACTGGTGGAAGAGTATCCTAGAAAGTATCCTTTGCCACTCTTTACATCAAACTTTTCTAGGTTCTCTCTATCATGTAGAATGTAATAGTCACTGCCAAATATCCTGAAATATTTGACAACAAGTTTCTTCCCTCTCCAGAGTTCATAGGGAGTTTTCTTGGAGTCAAGTCTAAAATACACCGGGTTGAGTGTATGGCAAGCAGTATTGACTGCTTCTCCCCAGAAGGATTTTGGCAAATTTTTGTTGTGTAGCATGACTCGTGCCATCTCCTGTACAACCCTGTTTTTCCTTTCCATAATTCCATTCTGTTGAGGTGTCTTGGGTGATGAGAACTCTTGGTGAGTGCCTTGATCATTGCAAAAAGTAGCCAGCTTGGTATTCTCAAATTCTCTTCCATGATCACTTCTAATTCTAGCTATCATAGTATCTTTCTCAACCTGCAATTTCTTGCACAGATGTATCTTCTTCTCAGGAGCCTCACTTTGTCCTTCAAAAGCACAACCTAAGTATATCTAGTAAAGTCATCCACAACAACTAGAATATACTTCTTTCTACCCAAACTTTGAACTCTGGCAGGACCCATGAGATCAATGTGTAATAACTCTAAAGGTCTTGAAGTTTGAACACTAGTCACAGACGGATGCTTGGATTTTACTTGTTTACCTATCTGACATGGTCCACAAATGCACTTATCTATCTTCTCAAACTTAGGTAAACCGATAACTGCCTCACACTTGGAAATCTTCTCTAACTGCTTATGACTGGTATGCCTCAACCGTTGATGCCACAAATCAACTTGATCAATCTTTGCACTAAAGCACTTGTTGTTTACACTTGGTGTTATGTCATAACAGTTGTCAGCTGTCCTTACACCAACACACATACAGTCACCTCCTCCATCAAGTATCTCACATTCATACTTGGTGAAAAGCACATTTAATCCATTGTCGCAAATCTGACTTATGCTGAGTAAATTGGCCTTCAATCCATCAACATACCAAACATCTTCAAACACTGGCAATCCTGGAATGTCCACAGTACCAATGCCTCTAATCACAGATTTACTTCCATCTCCAAAAGTGACTGTCCCAATCTTTCCTTTGAAGAGTGTTTTGAATAAACCTTTATTTCCTGTCATGTGCCTGGAACAACCACTATCCAAATACCAAAGACAAGAATCACGTGCTTTTAAGGCGGTTAAAGCAGTATAACATACATAATTCTTATCACATGTGATTATGCCAAGATACTTAAGGAAAGATTTAACAAAAACAACAAAAGGCAAAGACAGCAAGTAGACAAGTTGACAAATAAGCACAAAGATTTTTCAAGAATCTATGACAACAGGGGTCAAGGATCAGCTCAGAGATCAAAAATGTCAAACAAAAGAGCTACTGGCTCTGATACCATTTGAAGGGTTTTAGACCCCTTAATACACAACCAAATTGAGTAGCCTAGTTAATTAGCCAAGTTATTACTTAGTCAAATTAAGCAATTCTAGGTTAAAACAATCAAACAATCATATCAAGAATATATAGCAGCGGAATAATAAATAACACAAGATATGATCACCTAGGAAAACCAAACCGGTAAAAAACCTGGGGAGGATTTTACCCATCGATCCTCAAGGCAAAACTGAATTCACTATGAAAGAATCGAAGTTCATACAAAAGAACTTATAAGCTCCCCGCTTAACTTCCTAATGCTACCTACCAGTAGAATTTACTGACATGACCCCGTGCAAGCTCCGAATCCACGGACTCCTTCTTTCTTGAATTCTCTAATCAGCAACAAGCACCCACGCTTGATATTCTTTAAACTTCAATGGTAGCAACCTAGTTGATCATCAAGATGTTGAAGTAATCTCTATCTTGAAAACCTTAAGTTTTGTGTAAAGGAAAGCTCCTTTAGATCTCACAAGAGATTTACACAAAACAGCAATGTATGAGCAACAATACAACTGGAGCAACTCTCAAAATGTGGCTAGGGTTTTGCCTTGTATACCTAGGGCAAAAACATAAAACCCTAAACGTTTAATGAGTTAGGGCTGAGTTGGAAAAACTGCAGAAAACGCAATCTGGTCGACTTTCGATCGATCGAGTCTATTCTTTGATCGATCGAGCCAGACCGAAATGCCCTAATGCATCTACAGTCTTTCGATTCCAACTTTATAATAATTAATCAACTTTGAGCAAGTTTAAACAAGACTAAACATATTGTTTTGATCATGGTTTGCCAATATTACAAATTAGAGTTCTAAATACATAGGATTCCTAAACCTTTAGAACCTAACACATAGGATTAGATTTGCGAGTAAATATGAAACTAAGAAAAAAAATAGTACTTGATATAAGTTTTTGCTTTTGAAGTATATGAATTTTTAACCATATACGTGGTCATTCTCTTGAAATTGAAATAAGCACTAAAAGATTTCTTTGACTTGGAAATCTATAGAGTACTTATCAAACTACTTGATTAAATAAAAAGAAAACATAGAAGGGAGAAAGAGAGATAAAGAGAATGAGAAAAGAATCATAGATATAGATACAAAACGGTTTGTTGTAGAGGTGGTGTTTTTTTTTTTTTTTTTTTTTTTTTTTTTTTTTTTTTATGTTGTTGTTGCTAAAAGTTGTGTAATTTTTTGTTGATGAAGAAGAAAAGTACAAGGAAAAATCATTTCATTTAGCCATCAACAGTAAAGTAAGCCAGAGTTTGAAGAGAAGGTATTTATTTATTTATTTTAAAATGAATGAGCAATTTTAAGAGTAGTGTTACTAACACAACATTTTCACAACAAAATCTAAATGACTTGTACTTAAAGGTGTGTACAAAAATGATGTCAATTGATGGTCTAGATAAAAACCAATTACAACTTGCCACTTAATCTTTATTGTAAAATTATTGTGAAAATATTGTTAAAGTAGAACTAAATTGAGCATTTTCAAGATTGTTTCAATTGGGTTTAAACAAAATTTATACCTAGGGTGTTCAAAATTTTATTTTAGGCTATCAAAAAAAAAAAAAAAAATCTATATATAAATTTTTTTTTTAGGCCCAAGTTAGGGGGTTCATTTGAACCCTAGGCTAGCTATAGAGCTGCCTCTATTTGGTAGAGTGGTTTCATTTCAAATGGAAAGAATACAATTTAGGTGACTATAGGGATGAAACTTTTTTTATAACATTTTAAGAGTAATGTTATACTTACAAACTTTTTTATAACATTTATACGAACTGTTTTGGTAGAAAATTCTTATTAGTTCGTATATAGGTATATCACTCACATTATTTTTTTACATACCAGTAACCACATATCACATCAGTAATTTATAAAAAACTTGTAACTCTAGCATTTTCCTCATTTTAGTGACCATAAAAAAATTTATAGATTTAAAATCTAAAACAAAAAATATAGAAGCAAAAAAAAAAAAAAAAAAAAAACTCAACAACAAAAATTACCAGTAAAACTAAAAACAAAATTAAGTTCAATTAATTGATTTTATCCAAAATAAATAACCCCATTCTTCAAAAAATTCTAAACAAAATAATTTTTTTCTTACCCACCCAAAAAAAAAAAAAAAAAAACTCTGCATCTAAATAGCAGAATCAGAGGTTGAAATTACCATACATAGCTAATAGTAAAACAGTCTCTAACACAAGTTTCTGGCTCTGTCCTGTGACTATCATTCATTCTCAAACATACAAAAAATAAAAATCATAGAATAAATTTGGATTACTCCAAACCACAATGAATTGAGTTAAATTTAAGAATAGGTGTCGTCCAAATTTGAAGTTCTAGTATGTAGGAATAGGATGGAGATGGAGTGCGTGAGTGAGAGAAGGCACGAGGTAGGTGTAGGTGGTGTAGTCAAAGACAAAGTGGCCACAAAAGCTAAGACTGAGGGTGTTGTTTGGCAAAAATTAAAAACACACCTTATTTTATTATTTAATTTATTTTTATTATTATTCGTAGATTTCATTGTATATTAGTACTATTTATAAGTTTTATTGTACTATTTCAATTAACTTTTATCTTTATGTACAATATTTTTAGTAAAAAAATTTCAGTTTTAACAAAATAAATAGATTCAAACAGATTTGAGTGAAGAGAGCCCCCGACCTAAATCCACACATACATTATTATTGCTTCTGCCTCTTTCTCTCACACACATTCATTCCAAATTCTCTCTCTCTCTCTCTCTCTCTCTCTTACTTACACGCTTGCCTCACTACACTGTCCCCATTTATGCATAACCTGACTCCTAGGTGTACTTCCACTTCCCACTGTATATAATTCAACAAGGAAACACCTTTCTCTCTCTCTCTCTCTCTGCAACTCAGTCTGGTTCTTTTCATTTTGAGGGAGGATTTGCTGCAAACATGTTTGTAGGAGTTGCTACAAACAAGATGAGATGGCAACTTATGAAGCTAACATGTGTATGCCACATGACTAGCCAAATTACTCTTAACCACAGTTAAAATTTAAACCAGAGCCTCTCTCTACCAACTCAGTAAAACAAAAACCCTATCATCTTTCACTTTATCATCCAACACTCCTCTATCTCTCAGAGTCTTTCCACCACCGGTCAGCTATGCTTACATCCTCAAAAATTAAGAAAAAAAACAACAAGACCACTTTTTTTTTTAATTTGCACAGCCACATGACTTAGAGATTTAGAACGAAGCAAAGCTAAATAACTCAAGTATGTTATCCTCTGAGTTTAGGATCCAAATTTGGGTTTTGTTCTTCTTCTTCTTGTTTTTATTTTTCTTCTTCTTCTTTTGTTTCTTCAACCCAGAATTTTCCTCCTTTAATTCCCCAAAAGAATCATGTGAATATGGACATGGAATTAAGCTTGGAAGAAAGGAACCCACTCTCTGTTGTGCTTTTGATCTTTTGCCTGAGTTGCTCAAGATGATGGGTTTAAGGAATTTTGGGTTTTTGGTAAAAAGGAATTTTTTTAGATTTGGTTAAACTGCTCAATGAGTAGATCTGGGTTTGGATTTTTAATTTTTTGAATTCAATTTCAGTTCCCATTTGAAGCCGAACTTCCCAAAATAATTCTTTTCTTTTGACCTTGACAATTCTACGCAAGAAATTTGAAGCAAATCAAATGTTATATTTACAGCTATATCCACCCAATTAAACCATGGGTCAATCACACCGGTTTTTTTTTTTTTGGTAAAAGAGTAAGACTAAATGGAGGAAGAAATGAGTGTTTTGGTTAAGTGAGAATAGTTGACCAACCACCAAGGGACGGTGGCGGTGATGAATAGTGGTGGCCTAAGAGACAAAAAGGGGAGCTAGGCCTGCGAAGAGAGAGATGATTGAGGTTTCATTTTACTTGGGTTGGGTTGGTAGAGAGAGAGAGAGAGAGAGAGAGAGGCTGGTGGTTTAAGTTTTAACTGTGGTTAAGTGAATTGGGTTGGTCATGTGACATGCACATGGCCCAGGACACATGTTAGCTTCATAAGTTGCCATCTCATCTTATTTGTAGCAACTCCTACAAACATGTTTGCAGCAAATTCTTCTTCTTTCATTTTTATATTTATTTATTGACTTTTCAATAATAATATTCACAAGTCTCCAAATTTTTGCAAAACTACTCAGTACTCACTCATCAGTCACTCACTGTCTCCGACAGTCCATTTTTATATATTTATTTATATAATCAATCAATAATACTTATACTAGTTCTTTATTTATTTAGTATTATTATTATAATTGTAATTCAACTACTACTACTATCTTATTTATTAACTTCCCAATTTTGGTTTCTCAAAAAAAAAAAAAAAAAAAAAAAAAACTTCCCAAAATTTCTTTTTAATAAAAAAATAAGTTATTTTATCTTCTTTGTAACGGTTCCTCCTGTAGTAGTAGATGTAGATAAAGAGCGTACTGGGTTTTCAAATTTGTTCTTACAAAATCCAATCTTTCAAATCTCAATCCTCTCTCAGTTTTTGAGTGAGAAACCAGTGACTGTGAGCGGTAAAAGTGATCGAGTTTCATTGGTATATTGGCTTTCACAGTATCAACGACCCGTTGAAACTTTCAAGCAAAAAAAAAAAAAAAAAAAACCTGAACCCCATGAATGTTGTGGCAATTCTGGCATCTGGGTCAGACTCAAAATTTGATTTTGAGTGATGGGTTGCGTTTATTCGAGGGTTTGTATTGGGGAGGTTACAACTCCGAGAATCAAAGGGACACAGCAAAATGCGAACACAGCGGCTGAGATCGGTGTGTTTTCTCCAACCTCATCAACGGACGGTCAAGAAGCCGAAATTAGAGACCAATTGAACCAATTGAGCGTCACCAGGGACTCAGAGTTTGGAGTTACAAGGCTCTCGAGGGTTTCCTCTCAGTTTCTACCACCAGATGGTTCAAGAACCGTGAAAATTCCCTCTGGAAACTATGAATTACGGTACTCGTTCTTGTCTCAAAGAGGGTATTACCCTGATGCTCTAGATAAGGCTAATCAGGATAGTTTTGCTATTCACACCCCATTTGGTACAAACCCAGATGACCATTTCTTTGGGGTTTTTGATGGTCATGGTGAATTTGGAGCACAGTGTTCTCAGTTTGTGAAACGAAAGTTGTGTGAGAATTTGCTTAGGAATAATAGGTTTCATGCGGATGCGGTTGAGGCTTGTCACGGTGCCTATTTAACGACCAATTCGCAGTTACGTGCTGATAGTTTGGATGATAGTATGAGTGGAACCACTGCAATCACTGTATTGGTTCGTGGTAGGACTATATATGTAGCAAATTCAGGTGATTCAAGGGCGGTTATAGCAGAGCAGAGAGGGAAAGATGTAGTGGCAGTGGACCTTTCGATTGATCAGACCCCATTTCGGGCTGATGAGCTCGAAAGAGTTAAGCTTTGCGGAGCTAGAGTACTTACATTGGATCAGATTGAGGGGTTAAAGAACCCAGATGTGCAGTGTTGGGGAACTGAGGAAGGCGATGATGGTGATCCGCCGAGATTATGGGTGCCCAATGGGATGTATCCAGGCACAGCTTTTACAAGGAGTATTGGTGATTCGATTGCTGAGTCAATTGGGGTTGTAGCTACCCCTGAAATTGTTGTTTTGGAGCTCACGCCGGAGCATCCTTTCTTTGTGCTTGCAAGCGATGGGGTGTTTGAGTTTCTATCTAGCCAAACCGTGGTTGACATGGTAAGGTACCCTGCTCTTTGTCCGTAGCAGTTCAAATGTATGTTCTTTGAGCAATATGTGCTTGTGCTTGATTGATTATGGGTCGTGCTACTTTTATTTTCTATGTAGTTTCTATAGTAGTGATATAATGATGCTCTACATATAGACATAGCCTGTATAGACAGACTCAAATTTAGATGTGGGTTGCATAATTTTTCATTTAGGACTTTTACCGATTGGAGATGTTTGAGAAGTGCAGAAGTGACACGAATATGGTTGATAAACTTCAGTCATGAGTTGGGAAGAACACGATGAGCATTAGAAAAGAAGCATTTGTTACAATTTGATTTATATAGGTAGGATCTTGGAATTATGTGCCATACATGGAAGTGGGTTAACATAATTCCTTTTTGTATGATTCAGTAATTATTCAATTTCTAGAAAAATCTTTGTCAAATTGCTCATAAACAGTTTCTCTATAGAAAAAAATATATATTTTGACACTAAACAAGATTCCATATTTTTTAAATCTTTTTAAGTTGAAATGATGGACTGCAAAATATTGACATCTATGAAGGTGACACAAAGGTTTAGAAAGATCTTTAGCTCCTTTAAAGAATTTCTATCACAATTATACGTTAAACTTTAAGATCTTATTCTCATGGAAGAAAATAATAACTTTCTTTAATTTTGAATTTAGTTCCTCATCAGTGAGATCACTTACCCTTCATCAAAATTAGCATCTGAAATATGGATTCTTTGTAATAGATCAGTTGTTGGGGAATAACATTGATCAGATGTTCTACCTATCTGATTTCAATCTTATGACGTTGTGTAATGCATTGTAGCAGTTGCAATTTTTAAAATAGTTTCTTTCTTTAGTGTCATTGTTGACCATCAATTTGGGTGTGCCTTTGTTCTCCTCCCTCTCCCTTCCCCCCCCCCCCCCCCCCCCCAATTTTAGATCTCAGTGTTATATTACTTATGTTTCCAGGTTGCTAAATATAACGATCCCCGAGATGCTTGTGCCGCGATTGTTGCTGAATCTTATAGACTTTGGCTACAGTATGAAACTCGTACAGATGACATTACTGTGATTGTTGTGCATATTAATGAGCTAACTGATGTAAGAAGGCTTGTTGTTTCCAATATATTTGTTCATTTTTTTTTTTTTAAATATATAATTTATTTGCATAATTATTGTCATTATGAATTATCAATTGAACTAATTACTTTTTCTTGTCAGAACGCTGTTGGTCAATCAGCAACTCCTGGTGCTGTTTTGCGACCCCCAGCTCCTCATGTTATAGAGGCAACAGGATCAGAATCTCCGTTGACTTTTAGCTGGAACTCTAGAAACCATCGTGCAAGGCATGATTTATCACGGGCACGTCTCCGTGCCATTGAAAGTTCCCTAGAGAATGGCCAAGTCTGGATTCCTCCATCTCCAGCCCACAGGAAGACTTGGGAAGAAGAAGTAAAGCTTCTTTGTAGTGCATAAATATAGCTATATAATATCTTGTGTTTGGCACAAATTTGCATGTGATAAAATAGTGGTACAAATTTTTCTTAGTAGCAAGTTCTTACCATGAAACACTGTAGTGCTCAAGTCTTACATATTCCCATGCTACAGGCACACATTGAACGGGCACTGCATGACCATTTCCTTTTCAGAAAACTTACTGATACCCAGTGTCATGTTTTGTTGGATTGCATGCAAAGAGTTGAGGTCCAGCCAGGGGATGTTGTTGTTAAACAGGTCAGTTCTTTAGCAGCTCAGCTTCTTGTTGAAATATTTTAGAACTTCTAGCTCTTGTAGACAATTTTGATCCCGTATACAAAATTTTAGTGGTAGTAATGGATCAAAGGCTCCCAACAATTGGCAAGTACGTACTTGTCAAAATGGAAATATGAATGTTATACATTAGGATATATCAGTGTATAAACATGACAAAAAAGGTTAAACAACTGTAAGTGCTTTGTTGAACATTCTGAAATTGATAAACAGCACACATTATACTTAGTTATTTTTTCTTTTTTTGATGTGGAACATCACCAAGGAAGGGCCCTTAGGACTCATCCCTAGGAGTAAACTATGGATGCACGACCCTGCCCACCAGAACTGTGTATCAGGTAATCCAGGGGAACTCCTACTGGGAATTGAACCTAGGATATCTGGGTCTACAGCTCATCCCAAGCCTCCAAACACTAGTTTGCACCCTGATGGGTTGCACGCATTATGTTTAGTTGCACAAAATTGTTGATAGTAAACCCTGAGTTAGGAAATTTGATCTTCAAAACGGTATACTGTGTAAGGCCCAGAAGTCCTTGCCCATTGCATGCACTATTGTGGGGATTTTATTCACAATGCTGACCCTGGCTTGAATTGCCTTCTATTTTTACTTGCAAAAAGCCAAAAAGTGGAGTCCATTCTAAATACAAATTTAGGTGGAATCTTGGAATAATCTGGAGGTGTCATGATTATTACATTTTGCAGGGTGGTGAAGGTGACTGCTTTTATGTTGTTGGCAGTGGGGAATTTGAGGTCTTGGCAACCCAGGTTCGCATTTGTGTTGCTTGATTCAACTGTCGGTCTTAAATTTTGCAATTACTTCTATAGTTCTCTTCAATTGTATTCAAATAATTTATTATCATGATATTTATTTTGGGAGATGTGGTTATACTCTATCATCTTAGTTCAAATCTCTTGGAGTTTCAGATGGATTGTACTTGCTTAATTTTCAGTTAAATTCATGAGATTTCTTGTTGAATGGGTACATTAATGTCAGGAAGAACAAAATGGAGAGGTCCCTAGGGTTCTGCAGCGCTACACAGCTGAGAAGTTATCATCCTTTGGGGAGCTGGCTTTAATGTGAGCTCTCTCTCTTTGTTAACAATATATTCCTAGTGCTAAATTAAAGATATTATTTGTTCACACAGATTCCGGTCTCCAGAAGTTGATGAATTATTCTTCTTGATTATTGCAATAGAATCTCAAGTGCTGTATAAATTTTGAAATCTGGACTGTATGACATAATCAAAACTAGAAAACTACATATAGTAAGGTCTTCAATCTATTTAAGCTCAACTGTTTTTATGTTTTAACACAAATACCTGTGTGGCTTGTTGATGGCTTTTTTATTTTGTTCCATGGGAAATGTGGAGCATCTCTCTGTAATATGTTAAATCAATTTTGATGCAGGAAAATAGAGATAATAGAGACAAAGAAAATAAACAGAATAAATTCTAAGCTTCACCACCTAGACCCTGGTTGGAAACCTTAGGCATCACCACCTAAGGGTGGCATCACCACCAAAAAAAAGATAAACACATTCTCAAATCATAATTTTTGCATTCAAATTCTCATACCCCTTTTTACGATTACAAGAGCACTAGTTTAGCAGGGTTCATGGATTACACCAATATAGAAAATACCTAATTAAATCCCTTAAAACCCTCAACATTAAAAACCAAATTTAAAGACAAAATTAATTTCAAATTCGAACATAATTAGATGATTTTGGTGCTCCTTGCATCATGCTCCTCTAGTTGGAGACAGCTTGACCTCGAGTTTTGAAGCGGGGAAGGAATAGAGCTCTGGCACGCAACACTTGCCTCAATTCAGGAATCATATTTGGGAGCACGGAGAATGGCAAAACCTTGCATTCCATTACATCATTAAACTCTTTTGTAATGACAAAATTAATGTGTGGAATCAACGCAATCTCATCTTGAACCATGGGAAGCACTATGGTATCCACTTTTTCCACTTCATAAAGCTGTTTATCTATGTGTACCATGGAAGGCTGATTGATAGCACATTCAGCAACTTCCACTATCATGTCATGTTCACCCTCTAATGTTACACTCCCTTGTGGAACCTTCTCTTCGTCAAGGATAATGGAATCATCCTTTTCAACATTAGGCAATGTATATGACACTTCAATAGGTTGAACTAAATCTGCTACACATGGTTCAAATATTTCACCTTGTTGTTCAGGCTTCTCAATAGGTTTTTCTTGTTTCATGAATGAAGCAATATCCGTTGTCACTAAGGGATTGTGGCGAGCATCTAAAGCATCGATCCCAGGTTTCTTGAGCATTGCAGAGAGGTCTTGAACTAATTTCATGAGATTCTCAAATTTTTGTTCATTGGAAGACAGAACTGGAGTGAACTTAGGACTTGAAATTGCACAAAAATTTACCCTTGGTTTAGGACTAGAAATTGTTTGAGCACTCATCTCATCTTCCTCAAATTGTGCCACATTGCCAGTAGCTAGTGGTGGCGCCACGTTCAGGCCAGGGTGGTCTGACCTGAAATTTTTATTTATTTTATATATATATATATATATATATATATAATAACTTAAAATTTTTTATTTATCTACCCCTTCAAAAAAATTAGGAACACCCTAAGAAACAAAAGGTCGCCCCTTCTTCTTCTTTGCTTCGTCTCAGACGCTTTGCTAGTCTGCCTCCTCTTTCGTTTTTTACTCTAGTTTTTTCTTTGTCAAGTTTTTCTTTAGTTTGCCTTTTAGACTTTTAGTTTGCTGACCCCACCCACATGACAAAGCTTTGGAAATGACAAAACTCAAAAAGCTAATAAAAGAGTTTGATTTCAAACTTATTTATTGAGTCTTGTCTCTTCCCAATGTGATATACATATATACACGCTTATTGTACCATTTTTGGTTGTCGTTTTTCATTATTTAATTGCATATTTATCTTTTAATATTCTAAAACAGTCATTATTAATAACTAAATGATTTGAGTTTCAAAAAAAAAAAAAAAACGAAATGATTTGTTTTATTTGAGGTTTACTTATTTGGATCAATAATTTTATGTTGTATAAGAAAATATAAATATTTATTATTTTTAATTTTTTTAGAAACTCCGAAATACCTTGAAACGGTACGTTGAAATAGACTGGTACCGAAATATTCCGTTCCTCTAAATAGACCGAAACAGGGTCCGAAACGGTATTCATAACATTGCTTTCAAGAAAAAAGAAAAAGCTAAAAAAAAAAAATTTGAACTAAAATCTAAAAAAAAAAAGTTGTAACAGAGACTCTGAAAAAAAAAAAAAAAAAAAAAAAAAAAAATTGTAACAGAGCAAGCCCACCCAGGAACACCCCGAGAAAAATTCCTAGAGCTGCCACTACCAGTAGCGAGTCTACCCTCGTGATTGAGATTGTTTCTTCAATCTAAAAAGTTATCATGATAGGTTTTGGACAAATCTCTCTTTTTAAGATAGGATGGACTGATGGAGGAATGTTTTTTTCTTAGAGGTTTTCTTTCATTTCTTCCCAATCAGTTATGGGAGGCTTATCCTTATTAATGCGAAGGTTTCCAATCAGTTATGGGACTGTGCTGGGACATGGCTGGTTGCTATTAAAATCATGAGTCTGGGATGGACTGGTCTGGTCAGCCCAGATGCTAGCTGGGTTGCAGGCTTGAAGAGCTTGAGTTTGTGACTGGGCTGGGATCTGATACCAAGTTGATGTAGGAAAATATAGGAAAATAGAGATAAAAGGGACAAAGAAGATAAACAAAACAAATTCTAAGCTTCACCACCTAGAATCTACTTGGAAACCGTAGGCATCACCACCAAGCAAAGATAAACACATTCGCAAATCATCATTTTCTTATTCAAATTCTCATACCCCTTTTCACAATTACAAGAGCACTAGTTTAATAGGGTTCAAGGATTACACCTATATGGAAAATACCTAATTAAATCCCTTAAAACCCTCAACATAAAAAACCAAATTCAAAGACAAAATTAATTTCTAATTAAAAATAACATCTTCGATCATTTTGGTGCTCCTTGCATCAAATTTCATGTCTTTTCTTGTTTTGGTCATTGCTACCAATTGTAGCAGTATGTAGTTACTCTTTGGTTTTCATTGGTATTAGTGGCACTACAGGTATAACAAACCACTCCAGGCCTCTGTTCGTGCTGTGACAAGTGGAACTCTCTGGGCTTTAAAGAGAGAAGATTTTCGAGGAATTTTGATGTCAGAGTTCTCTAATTTGTCATCCTTGAAGTTGCTTCGATCAGTTGATTTTCTTTCAAGGTTGACAATCTTACAGCTGAGTCACATTGCAGATTCCCTTTCCGAAGTTTCCTTCTCAGATGGGCAGACGATAGTTAACGAAGTAAACTTGATCTCTTAAAGAATAAATCCTTTTTATTCTGTATGTTTTTTCTCATATTCCTTCAGTATCCATTTGCAGAATGAAGGCATCTTTGCATTGCACATTATCCAGAAGGGACAAGTGAGAATTACTTTTGACACAGATTTATTGAGGAATCCAAATGTCTCCAGCCTCAAGTTTGACAATCTTAAAGAGAATGATAATTCCCAGAACAGTCCAGAGTTCTCGTTGGAGAAAACAGAGGGAAGCTATTTTGGTGAATGGGCACTTATTGGTGAACCTATAGGTTCCTTGAGAGCAGTTGCCATGGGTGATGTTGTATGTTCTGTTTTAACAAAAGAAAATTTTGATTCAGTTGTTGGCCCTTTGACAAAACTTTCTCAGGATGATCACAAGTATGTTGCATCATATTATCAAATTCAAATTTCCATTTTAAATTTCATTGGTAAAAATTTAGAGCTATTTTTGACAAACAAGGACATTTCTTTTCCCTTTAAAAAATGCTTCATGTTTCTGATACAATTTACGTCATTTAGGTCAAGGGACTACTCAGATTTTCCCAAGGAATCTGCCAAAAGTATTGATGTTTCAGCTTTTGACGAAGTTCAGCTCTCTGATTTGGTAATGGGTGCTGCATCCTGCTTGTAGTTATGTTGCCAAGAATTAATGCTGAAAAGTAATCTGCTTCTGAAATCATCTAATGGAATTTTCTATGTAGGAATGGAGGACATGTTTATATTCCACTGATTGCAGCGAGATTGGGCATGTACTTTTAAGAGACTCAGGTTAGTTTTGTTGTATTATATGATACCTTTTGTTTCCTTGATGGAATTACCTTTTGAGGATTGTGTGCTTGGATGGCCTGCTTTTGTTTTTTTGCTAAGTAATTAAGGAGAATAGGAGTAGATGAAGTCCTTATAGGTGTCCAAGCCTATCCAAAAAGGTGTATTCTAAGCCAAGGTAGGCTAGGCACTTTTAGAACTAACATCTAACTCCCTCCTTAACAATGTGGGGGACAAAGCCCAATGGGGACCCTTTAAAGATACCCCCCCTCAAAAAAAAAAAAGTAATTAAGGGGGAGAGTAGTAGATGAAGGCTAAAATGGCCTAATTGTTAATAGAGATACGTGTGAAATTAAAATAATGTATACATGAATCAGCAATCCCTCCCCATGCAAGAACATAAAATCATTCCTCCTTGTGGAAGAATACAAATGCAATATAGTGAGTGATGATAGGAGGATACATATGCTTGATGAATAATAATGTATACTGATGAAGTACTTTTGTACAAATCTGACTGGCTATCAGAAAAGCCTCTTAGTTTGAAAAGATTTTCAAAGCAGAAGGTCAAAAGTCTGGGAAAGGAAGCACAGGTCTTGAAAGAGAAGAAACTGATGAAGAGTTTGAGTCCTTCAGCTTGTGTGCCACAGGTTCTGTGCACCTGTGCTGATCAAGCATATGCTGGCATACTACTAAATGCATGCCTTGCTTGCCCTTTGGCTTCCATACTTCGTATTCCACTCAGTGAACCATCTGCACAGTTTCTTGCCGCCTCTGTCATTTCAGCGTTAGAAAGTCTACACAAGGTCTGATTTCTGGATGTTATTCCCTTTTTAACCTTTTCTTCATCTTCTTTGATGTATATTCATTACTGTTTCTCCTCTGTATATTTTTTTTTTTATTTGAATTTCAGAATGGTATTCTCTACAGAGGTGTGTCCCCTGATGTTTTAATGTTGGACCAAACAGGATATTTACAGGTTGGCGCTGTACCTATGTTTTTTGCTGCATTATATTCATCCATATCTATTTTCATATTTGGTAACAATCAATATCTAATTGAAGTTATGTAACATGGATTTATGTCACCTAGAGAAAAGTGTGACATGTAAAGAATCGTGCATAATAATTTTAGTATTTCTTGATGTATTTAGCTGGTGGACTTCAGATTTGGGAAGAACTTAGATGACCAGAGAACATTTACAATTTGTGGAATGTCAGATTCTTTAGCTCCAGAGATAGTCCAGGGAAAAGGCCATGGTTTCCCGGCTGACTGGTAAAATTGCAACTTTTACTTTACTGTTATGTTCATTCCAAAGCCTACACATCTCTTATTTTCTAGTCCTTCAAAAAACATTTGATAAGTATGAGAAATTAGCTCTGCTGTTTGAAAATTTTGGGGATAATAACATCAGTTTTATGAAATGAAATAGAAAATTACTTTTAAGTCTGTAAATAAGTATTATGGTTGTAAGTTATAACTATCCAAGAGGTTCTTAACATTTAGAACAATATTCAATTTTGAACTTTATTGGATGCTTAATTATCACCACCATAGATTTTCAAGAAATCAAAGAATTTGAATTTTCACATTCATGATAATGTTGTGAATCATCAGAAAGGTGCCTGAAGATGATGGGAGAAACTAAAAATTACATTACTATGTAAACAGAAAGTTCAAGAGCAATCATTACACTATTTTCAAGATTTTTCCTTTTCTCCATTTTTATACCATGTATGGCAAGATAGATATTTGTCATAGTTTGTTATAGAGGTTTAAAAGATGTAAGCTTGTAATTCTAATTTGAATTTGCTGTCTGATTATTAATCTTTTCTTCTCTTTGATGGGTATTTTTTGAACCGTCTGCAGCTCCCTAAATTGTTGGTAAATGTGCAGGTGGGCATTAGGAGTCTTGATATATTTCATGTTACATGGTGAAAAGCCATTTGGGTCATGGAGAGAAAGTGAGCTTGATACATTCGCTAAGATTGCCAAAGGGCAGTTAAATATTCCAGAGACTTTCAGCCCTGAAGCTGTTGATCTCCTCACCAAGGTATCACTGGCCTATTTAGTCATTTCCTTTTCCTTTTCCTTTCCCCTCCCCTCTCTTTCTCTCTCTCAATTGTACTTGGTGGAAATATTAGGATTTTTCACATGCTTGCTCTTATTCTAATAAAGTGGTTTTATCAGTTACTTGAAGTTGAAGAAAACATGAGACTTGGAAGCCAAGGTCCCGATTCTGTCAAATGCCATCCGTGGTTTTATGGTATTGACTGGAAAAGGATTGCAGATTGTAGCTTTCCAGTTCCTCAAGAGATCACCTACCGAATAACACAACATTTGGAAAGTCACTCTGAGGACTGCACTACCCTGGGTTCTTTGGCTCAGGACGTAGAAGATCTCAACATTCCTGAATGGCTTGATGACTGGTAGAGGAATGACCATTTTGGGGTTTCCACTTCTTGAAACTCTTCACTGGTAGAGTGCTATGCTCTCCAATGAGATTTGACTACTTGCTTATTTATACAATTAGAACCCTGACAGGCAGAATCGATGGAGAATGAGGATTAAGTTTCAAGCGCAAATTTGGTTACAGTCCCATATATATTTTTCTTGTGGTAATATCATAATTGATAGAGTTGGAAGAATATTTCCTTAGGATGCTTGCACTACAACCCAATTGTCCATTTAACCAGTTGGAAGGAGAGGTTAAGGTTAGTGAATAGATTTTTTATTATTTTATTAATTTTTTATTTTTGTGAAATTTCCTTAATGTAAATGCATATATTATATGTAAATGAATGAGGTTTCGTTTTCTTTTTATAATGAAATTCTAGTTTTCCAATAAAATTCTGCAATCGTGCTGATTGTGATTTAATTGGCTTTGCCAAGTGGATCTTTACTTTTCCTTCATTGCTAGATGGGATATGTATGTTTGTTTGAGCACTAGGCTTTGAAAACCTCAACACTTTGGGTCTAACTAAAAAGATTTCTTTTCCCTTCACATTTTCTCTGGTGTGCCTCATTGATAATTTCTTATCTCATTTCTTTCATTTTAACTCAAATAACCCCAATCAACCTCTGTCAAATTTTGAATTGTTCTTTTTGATGGCTAAAAAAAAAAAAGTTGAATTGTTTACAGAACTGGGAGGTCACATTCTATAGCCACTAAAGGTCTGTTCTCAATGAACTTCTATTTAAATCATATGGTTCTCTGATACTGGAATATCTAACTCTCTATGTATCTATGCTGTTTTAGTTATGGAGCAAAGGTTTTTGTTAATTATCTACGCATTATCTAACAATTTTGTCAAACAAATCTACAGGATGGGCTTCTAAATTCTATTGTACAAAAATATGGCCGTTCTAACGCTACAATGACCAAAATAAAGTCACAGATCAGGAAACTCACATATGTCAATTGGTTTCTCTTGGTTTTGGTATGAGATTACATAGCATTTTTGGCAGGGATGAGGAAAATATTGGGATTAGGGGTCTATACGTGAGTCGAGTTAGGTTAGGTTTGGGATATTTTTAAACCTAATTTGGCCTCATCAAATTGAGAAATCTCCAACTTAACCAAACCAATTTGTGGGGATCGGATTGGGTTGTATATTGGGGCCATTTTGTTGGGTTCGATAAAAAATTTGAGTTTTCCTTCAACTATTTAAGCCTATTATTCAATAAATTATTATAATTTACATAAATGAGCCTAGTATTCCAATTTCATTAAAACAAGGTCTCAAAATACGGAAATAAATAAAATAAACAAATTTAAATTAAGTCCTAAAATACATGGTGTAATTCTTTGTGATGTTATATTACTTAATTCTTTTTTAGATAAGTAGATAGTGGCGGAAGGAGATTTTTTTGTCAATTAGTCTGATTTTACCTTACAATTTTGTTAGTTGACAGGAAAACCAAACATATTTGTTAAGTAATATCTCGAGTCTCAGAGGCTCGAGTTCAATAGAGAAACTTGAATCTTAGAGACTTGATTTTGGTGCTTTAGCAGAGGCTAATATGGAATTATTTATCCATGTGGAGCTCAAGCCTTAAGACTCGAGCCTTTAAGACTCGAGTTTCTTCAGGTTTATATCTCTAGATCACTCACTCTCCAGTTAGTCTCTCACTTTGCCTCTCTTTCTCTTTCTCTCTCTCTCTCTCAAACTCTCAATCCCCACTTAGTCTCTCCACCCCTTCTCCTTACTATACAGACTAGTCTCTCATTCTCCTTTCACTTTGCCTGGCTCTCATTCTCTTGTCTCCATCTCTCTCTCTCTCTCTCTCTCTCTCTCTCATAGTCTGAAAAATCTGCATCTCAAGTAATGTTTTTAGAATTTTGCAAATGGTTTTTTTTTTTTTTTTTTTTTTAATTTTTTTTAAGAGTGTGGGTCAAAATTATTTAGTTTTGTTAGTGTAGATATTGTGAACATTTATTTGCTAGGTTTTTATCATAACTTATTTAAGCTTTTTTATTTTTATTTTTTTATTTATTTTTGGGTTGAAAACTTGAATGAGTATTGAAAGCTATGATCTTTGAAGGATTTGGAATTTTGTATTGGGTATGAAATGGATAATAGTTTATTCTAGGTTTTTTTATCATAACTTATTTAAGATATTTTTGTTGAAGATTTGAATGGGTTTCGAAAGCCGTGATCTTAGAAGGATTTTGAATTTTGTATTGCGTATGAAATGGATAATAGGTTGTTATTTGTAATAGGTAATAAGTGTTTTTATATGTGATGTGTATTGACCATATACAAAGTTGCTTGAGAAGTAGAGTTTTTGGATATGTTGGGACATAATGTCATAACCATACCAAATGTTGTAACGAGGTCTTGTTGACACTTCATACGTAATGTTTGTACTTTGGTTGGATAAAATGTTTTTTAATTGAAATTGAATGAAAGTGTTATATTTGTCACTAACATTTTGTAAATTACACTTAACTTTAATAGATTCACAATGGCTTTAATTGATATAAATCTATATTACAGTGGAGAGCTTTGCAATGAAGATGAGAATCAGGGATTGCCATTTAAAGGGCTAGGTAAGAAGTGCTACTATATTCAAATATATTGTAGGTTGAAGACCTTGAATAGATTGAAGAGGATAATTATGAAAGAAATGCGTGTAAACCCTATTTCACATGACATAAAAATTACTTTTCATTCTCTACATGAAGTCCTCCCTCATCACATTAATTATAGGCATATGGAGATAGAAGAAGACAAACATGGAGCGATAGGCAGTGAGAGAGAGATGGAGATGAGAGAGGCATTGAGACAAAGATTGAGAAGAGAGAGGCAGTGAAAGAAAGATGGAGATGAGAGAGGCAGAGTTAGAGAAAGAGAGAGGAGATTTCTGAGAGTGAGAGTGAGCTGTGTTACAAAGAGTGATAGTGAGAGGGAAATGTGTTATGTTTCATACGAGAAAGGGAGAGGGAGACTTAGACGTTTATGCTTTGATATTTCCAACAAGACTCGAGTCTTAGAGACTTGATTTTCTTAAAGAACTTGTCTTTAAGATTTGAGTTTCTTGTTAAGCAACTAGTGTCTCTTACCCTCAAGTTCCACATGGATTTAAAATTCCACATCAGCTGTTGCCAGCACTTAGAACTCGAGTTCCTTCACTAAGCTTAAGTTTCAGAGACTTGAGATGGTACTTAACTAATATATTTGATTTTGATGCTACATAATGGAATTGTAAGTAAAATTAGGCTAAATGGGGAAAAAGTCCAGGGGAAGGGAGGTGGGGTTCCATAATTTTTTTATAAATAAATATTAAAAAAATTATCTAACAAAATAAGATGATTGGAGATCAATAACTATCTCATCATAAAATGTTTAAATTTAAAATTATATGCAACACATGTGTTTATGAATAATATAGTAAATAACATTCAATTAACTAGATATTTTGATGTGCATGTTAAAAACTAAGAGAATAAAAAATTTTCAAAATATTAATCTAACAAAATATTATGCGATGATGTAACATTGTAACTTGATCCTAACCTATTAATTAAATATATAAAACTATTAATAATGTTAATTGGGTTGGATTACTCGAGTTGAAAGTTCTATCAACCCAAACTCAACCTAGCCTAAACTTAAATAAAATTTGAAACCCAACTCAACCTATCAACAGCATTTTCACATAATCATTTACTTCGTCCATTTGAACCTATGAAAATCTAACCTCAAGCATTAGGTTGGATTTTATTCATTAATTATTGGGTTGAACGTACACTCCCAACTGAGGCTGACAAGGCCCTCACATATTTTTTATGGGCAATTCTTTGGTAGAGGGTTCTGAATCTTGTGATTGCTTCTATTCATTGGGTTTTCCTAGACTATGCATTAATCGGGTTAGGGTTCGGACCTAGCCAGGTTTGGATCTTTTGAGGGTCAAATTAACCCAATATGACCCTTACTTGGTCTTTTAATAGGGTTATGTAAACCTGATATGACCCTATTTTTTTCACATGCCAAAATAAGAATAATAAATAAATAAATAAATAGATAAGAAACTTGATCATATTGTCTTCTTATTCCTTTCCATAAAAATAAACTAACACTCAAAACTAAAAGTTAAACTACATAATCTTAACCATATTACAATTTTTGTTCCACAACTTTAATGTGGTTGATTATGAGTGGGAGACAATTATTTTTACATAGATTTGTAACTATTTTTTACCATTCAAATGAATACTTGTATATGTAACCACGTGAAGTTCTCTTTAGTGATGTGAGAAGAGAAGGGAAGATTCTAGGACTGGCTCAAATAATGTAGAAAATGAAAAGATTTTTCACAAAAACAAACAGAGAGTAAGATGTATTTGAACAAAATAAAGGCTTCTTCACTCTTGAGCCGAACTTAAAGCCTGAGAAGTTGAAAACAATGATCAAATGTTGTTCTAAACCAAATGTCCTTGCCTTCTTTTCATTTGTAGCATTCACAGCAAGGTTGCTATAATATATAGTTTTTAACAATTCAAAATACTAATTTATTTATTTTAATACCTCATTTTATAATACACTCAACATCAAAAGTTTTTTTAACATTCAACACACACACACACACATTAATAGGCAAAATTGAGAGAAAATCTAATTAGATTTAGAATTGGATTTCAATTAGAGTCTAATTTTACGTTATGTGTCTCATCTAATCTAAGCTTTTAATTTTTTGTGCTAAGTGAGTTAATTTAGTGTAAAAATTGGGTTTCAATTAGTGTTTAATTTTTTTCTCAAATAAAAGAAAAATAGAGTTTAATTTTGCATCACGTGTCTCATCTAATCTAAAAGTTTTT
Source organism: Quercus variabilis (assembly GCA_030445155.1). Taxonomy (NCBI): domain Eukaryota; kingdom Viridiplantae; phylum Streptophyta; class Magnoliopsida; order Fagales; family Fagaceae; genus Quercus; species Quercus variabilis. The sequence goes on along the minus strand of CP129446.1, from coordinate 41,667,762 downwards.
AATCTTTGTGTCAAATGAGTTAATTCAATGTTAAAAACAAAGATTCCAATATAAATAAACCTAGGTAATATATATATATATATATATCTATATATATTAAAATTAGATTTTGCCTTAGTTAGCTATGAACAAATTAAATTGTTTAGATTTTTTATATTTGATTTTTTTTTCCTTCTGAACTAATGAGTGTATTTTTTTTTTTTTCACTATTTCTATTTACATATTTTGTGTGAAAATCTTGAACATAACAAATTATAGTTGAGCTAAACGATCCCATGAACCTATCCCCATTCAATTTAGGAGAAACTATTGAACCAATTTATTCTTTTATTTTGTATTGTATTTAGTAGAATTTTACAGACAATGATAGTGAATTGATATTGTATATGTAGTGTCCAATAGTGATTTTTAAAATTATATCCATAACAACAGTGTAATGAGAAACTTTGCGTAACCAATATCATTAAAATTGTAAGGGAAAATCATTTTAGTACCTCCAAATGTCAAGTAATGTCTTATATATTTAATAACCTAAACTAATATCAATAGATCATTATAATATATTATTTCTATGAGTGAGCACAAGTTACATACTAGTTAAAATAATATAAACAACACAATAAAATAATACATCCAATGATCCAACACAATAAATAATAATCATAATAATAATCAATATAATAAAATACTATTTTTTAACACTATACATTAAAAAATTATTATTTTTGAGTTTTAACTTTTAAGCTACAGTAAACTGCTTGAGCTCCTACTCAAATCATTTTGAGTTTCTCTTCATTGCTGTAGAGCACTTTTTGAGGGTATTGGCTGCTAATAGGCTATGGGCCAGGCGGCCGTCTAAATTGCAAAGCCGAATAAGGCCTAATTTGATGGCCCAAAATCCAAGTAAGAAAGTAAGTTCGATTAAAAAAGAAAGGATTTGGCTAAGGTTGAATTTTTTATTAATAAGATATAGTTGCTTTTTGAGAGTAGAAAAAAGCATAGTAACGTGGCACTAAAGTGTCAGTAAAGCATAAAAAATTCGGCAGGACCAAAATACCCTTTTAAGTTCTTTCATCTTCCTTTCCTCAGCTGATACTTTTCTCAGCCAGTACTTTTGAGTTTTTTCTTTTTTTTCAGATCTACAAAAACCACCATCCAAATACCCAGATTTCAAACCCAAACCAAATTGAACCCATTCACCAAAGCAACCTAGATACAACCAAAAAACAAAGAAAGGAAAAGTAGAACCAAAGGCAGAAAGAGAGAAAGGAAAGCGACGGCTATAGAGGTGGTGGTGGCGCCGGTGAGCACAGCTAACAGAAACGGTGGTGGAGCTCAAGGCTTTGGCCTTGGCTGATACGAGGGAGAGGATCGAGAGGGAGTGAGGCGGATCTGGTGGTGGTGGATGGGTTACAGATCTGGCGGTTGCTGTGGTGTCGGTGGACTTTTTTTTTCCCTGGGATTGAAACGCTAGAGAGAGAAGGAGGAGTGAGAAGGGAAGAAGAGAGAGAAGGCTTCAGACGTTAAAGACAGAGAAGGGTATTTTTGTAATAAAGTTAACTTTTCAAAAAGGTTTCTCTCTCTTCAATAAATGTGAATCCACCTGTAGTTTCCTTATTATTTAATTCCTTTTTAACGGGTGCTGTACAGCACCCGTTAACAGGACCCAAAAAGAAAATCCAAGTATATATTCTTTTGCAGTGGGTATGGACTATTGAAAAATTTAGGACCAACTTCAGCGTTGCAGAATTTAAAAGTTAAAGGCTATTCTTGCCCTCTTTTTTTTTTTTTTTTTTTTAAAATAATTTTTTTAATTTTCAATTTTTAATTTTTTATAAAAGTTTTATAATATTTGGTGCATTTTACTTTATCAAGGTTGAATAGGGAGCTTTCTTAAAAAAAAAAAAAAGGCTGAATAGGGAGCAAAAACAAAAACAATTTCATGGGCATCTTCAACTTTGCTATCTCAAGGGGTGTGTGTGTGTGTGTATATATATATTATCTTTTAATTATCATTAAACAATTTGTTTCATTGGTGAAGACGGAAGAGTGCTCTTAGAATTAAAGTAAACGTATTGTAAATTTTACAAAGATTTGGTTTTGATTCTCTTGAACCTTACTCAATAATATTCTTCGACGGATGGACACTAAATGAAACCTCAACATCATATACTACATAAATTTTTTGACCTGGTACAAATTTAAATACCCTCTATGCAATATAAAATTGTCACGAGTACGGAAACAGACCTACTTAACAAGTCATTAAACCATGGACGGTAAACTCTATTATGATAACCATAAAATATAAATGGACCAGACAAGAAAATGCGGTGAATATCATTGATTTATCTTAAAGAATACTCACAGATTTATGTCAACAATATTGGATTATGTCTCATCAAAAAAAAAAAAAAAAAACAATATTGGATTATGTGTAAGCATCTTGCCTATTATTTATATTTTTATCATGAACCCATATAATTTTTTTTTAATAAAAAAATAAAAAATTTTAAAATATCTTTTTATAAAAGAGGGGAGGTCAAATTATGATTTTCTGAATAAAGAGTAGGGGGTTTCCAAGTCAATCGGGATTTGACCCACCCGCCACACCTCACTAACTTGCCACCTGAATTGATTATTTTGATGATTAGCGACAGGTCACCCTCCTTAGAATCAGACACAATATCAGCAGGTCGGTTGGCGAGTTTGCTTCTACAAATTTTGAGCCACCCTACTTGACTTTGAAAACCAACCAATCTGGTGAGGTTTAACCTTTTTCCGACGAGAGATTAGTAGAAATCTACCAGATTCGATGAGATCTCCACTAAATTTGGCAAGATCTCACCTTTCTCTAGTTTTGACCAAACTGACCAGGATCCAACGTATGATTGAACCAATCCAATCCGACAGCCTCACCAGTCAACGGTGGGTCAAAAAATTTTCCACTTGATTTGGTCAAGTCGGTTGCTGGTTAGGCACACACTCGACTTGGACCAACCTGTGGACACCCTTAATAAATTGAAAGAGTCTACATCACTGAGTTATAACTTGTGGTAGTTTTAGGAATTTTTTCTAGGTGGGTTATTCAAATTCACGTTGAAGAGGTTGAATAATCCTTCTTCTTCTTCTTCTTCTTTTGCTTCATTTTTTTTTTTTTTGTAGCTAATATATTCTCATTTCATTGATCATTAGGGTGATAAGATGAGATATTTTCTCATAACCCATAATTCGAAGGAAGATTTTCAAGTCAATGTGAGTTCTCTTAAAATATAAATCTTGGGTAGGAGATGAGTGTCGCGGTATAAATGATGTCCTTGTCATAAATTAATCCATTGTACTAGTAATAGAATAGAGAATAAACTATAAGGATATGCTTGGTAGACTGTAATAAGCACTGTAATGTAATAGTTATTCATATGGTTTAATTATTCAGTAGTTTGGTTATATTTTTATTACAGGAAATAGTCATTCTTTATAAATAATTATTCTTTAAAATGAGGAATAACTATTCATCTCTAAAAGGAATGTAATAGCTATTCCTTAGTAGGTGTATTAATTTCTACAATTAATATATTTCTAAATAAACAAACTTTCTATATACACATAACAATTATGAAATAAAAAATCATAAAAAATAACTAATATCTTTTTCAAATTTAAAAAAATATTATTTATTAGGAAATATAATTATATTAGTAAGATATTTCCTAAAATATATCTTAAGTTCGATTTAAAATGCTTTCATTCTATTGTTTTTAGGGATATGAATAGATACAAAACAAATGAATAGTAATAAGCATTATATTACAGCATTCTGTATTCCTTGTGTGGGGCCCGTGAGCCTGATAGCCTCAGCCCATCGTGTAGTAGGCTCAAAGCCCACGCCGAGGAAGGATGACCATCCAAGGCTAAATTAGGGAGAGACTCTTTATTGGATCCATGCCGAGGACCTCTTCGTCCTCGGCATACTAAGGATAATTTTGGGAAGGGACAAGCCCCAGAACAAGCTGTCACTTCCACATTTAATGCCTTCTCCTAACCCCTCTGGTCGCATTAATGGGGATGTAACCCCTTAGCAGGGCGACGTTGATCAGGGTGAACCACTTGAGTGTTGATAAGGGCTCTGATGGGACGGACGATCAGAAGAAAGGCGAATGGATGATCAACAGATGGAAGAACGAGATAAGACAAGGAAGACTATATAAAGATGAGCGAGTAAAGAAAAAAGGGGAGGAGGAAAAAGGAGAGATGGCCGAGGAGCATCCCCCAGTTGTAAATGGTTCTAAGTATTTCTTTTATAAAAGAAAAGAGTTCATGCTTTGTGAACGCCGGCCAGCGCCTAAACCTTCAATCCACTCTTAATAAATTTATTGCTTGGGCTTGTTGGGCGGAAACCCATTTATACCCTGGGTCCAATCCAAATTGAGTCCCTACAATTGGCGCCGTCTGTGGGAAGGATTAGTGCTCTGGCCGGCGTACCAGACGATTGTTCTAAGTGGTCGTTTTACAGTAGATTGGTGACGTAAAAAAAAAAAAAAATCGCAAGAAAGTGGAAGATACAACAGCAAAAAGAAAAAGCTTGATATTATTTCATAAATATAAAAGTACAAAATACAATCAGAGGCTTAGGCAGGTGTGCTTTACAAACAAATTCACAAGCTAATCCTACAATCAGAGGCCCAGGTGGATTCGTCCTAGAACTAGCTAGAGGGAGGTGTCAACCCGTTCCCTTATTGGCATAAAGAGAATGGGAGAACTTGGCAGTAAGGGGCGGGAAGGGGGCTGAGGCCGGCTCGCTTTAAGGCCACCAGCAACTCCTGGCCCGGTGCGGTAAAGCTTGAACAAAGTGAGGAGCAGATGTAGGCGCACCAGGACACCCTCCCTCATGATGTTCCCTTGATTCTCTCTAGCCCTCACGAGCGTTGGCCGTGGGAGACGGCAACGCTCGGGCACTAGCCATGACATGAATTCGCACGACTCCTCCGTGGGGGGTGCGCTCCGAGGAGAGACCTTAGATACTTCAACGACATCCCTCCGGGCCACCGTGTATGGCGTCATCGGGCTTACGCCTAGATTCTGCCGCACCGAAAACCCAGTGGGGGCTGTGGCCACAACGGCTCTTGGCACGGATATCCTCACACCCGCCCAAAGCCGCCCCATAGCTACCAACTCTGGTCACAATTCCGGCGGGGTGTTTAAAGGGGCTTGGGGAGCTGAAAGGGTGTGTGCTTTCTGTTTGTGTTGGGAGGTTCATGGAGTATGGAGAAATCATCCCCTCGAAAAGTCTTATATAAAGGATGAGGGTTGGTGAGAATTAATTCATGCAGAATTTGAAAAAAGAGTTATCAGCAGGGCTAATAATGAAGCTTCCATGTCCCAAGGGGGCCGTAGACAGTTGGACTCGTGTTAATTCACGAGGACATTAATGAAGGCGCGTCTTGCGCACCGAAGCGTTAAACGCGGAACACGAACGGCCAAGCAACGCTTCGTAAATGGAAAAGATGGGGGCTCGAGCTGGAGGCGAGATCAATGCCACGTGTAAAGGTCATAATCCGACCAAAGGAGGAATCATCTCCAGTAAAGCGGTCCGAGGACAAACCCCTACTTACAAAAAAATAGAAGTGATAAACAGAACCAAGGCATTGCATAGTCCTCGGACTCAAGCCTATGGGAAAACTAATCACACCACAATATCTGGGTACTAGACAGAACCGAGGTATTGCATAGTCCTCGGACTCAAACCTATGGGGAAACTAGATACTTACAGAAAAATAGAAGTGATAGACAGAACTAAGGCATTGCATAGTCCTCGGACTCAAGCCTATGGGAAAATTAATCACACCATAATATCTGGGTATTAGACAGAACCGAGGTATTGCATAGTTCTCGGACTCAAACCTATGGGGAAACTAGATACTTACAGAAAAATAGAAGTGATAGACAGAACCAAGGCATTGCATAGTCCTCGGACTCAAGCCTATGGGAAAACTAATCACACCACAATATCTGGGTACTAGACAGAACCGAGGTATTGCATGGTCTTCGGACTCAAACCTATGGGGAAACTAGATACTTACAAAAAAATAGAAATGATAGACAGAACCAAGGCATTGCGTAGTCCTCGGATTCAAGCCTATGGGAAAACAAATCACACCACAATATCTGGGTACTAGACAGAACCGAGGTATTGCATAGTCCTCGGACTCAAACCTATGGGGAAACTAGATACTTACAGAAAAATAGAAGTGATAGACAGAACCAAGGCATTGCATAGTCCTCGGACTCAAGCCTATGGGAAAACTAATCACACCACAATATCTGGGTACTAGACAGAACCGAGGTATTGCATGGTCCTCGGACTCAAACCTATGGGGAAACTAGATACTTACAGAAAAATAGAATTGATAGACAGAACCAAGACATCCTCGGACTCAAGCCTATGGGAAAACTAATCACACCACAATATCTGGGTACTAGATAGAACCGAGGTATTGCATGGTCCTCGGACTCAAACCTATGGGAAAACTAGATACTTACAGAAAAATAGAAGTGATAGACAGAACCCAGGCATTGCATAGTCCTTGGACTCAAGCCTATGGGAAAACTAATCACACCACAATATCTGGGTACAAGACAGAACCGAGGTATTACATGGTCCTCGGACTCAAACCTATGGGGAAACTAGATACTTACAGAAAAATAGAAGTGATAGACAGAACCAAGACATTGCATAGTCCTCGGACTCAAGCCTATGGGAAAACTAATCACACCACAATATCTGGGTACTAGACAAAACCGAGGTATTGCATGGTCCTCGGACTCAAACCTATGGGGAAACTAGATACTTACAGAAAAATAGAAGTGATAGACAGAGCCAAGGCATTGCATAGTCCTCGGACTCAAGCCTATGGGAAAACTAATCACACCATAATATCTGGGTACTAGACAGAACCGAGGTATTGCATGGTCCTCGAACTCAAACCTATGGGGAAACTAGATACTTACAGAAAAATAGAAGTGATAGACAGAACCAAGACATTGCATAGTCCTCGAACTCAAGTCTATGGGAAAACTAATCACACCACAATATCTGGGTATTAGACAGAACCGAGGTATTGCATAGTTCTCGGACTTAAACCTATGGGGAAACTAGATACTTACAGAAAAATAGAAGTGATAGACAGAACCAAGGAATTGCATAGTCCTCGGACTCAAGCCTATGGGAAAACTAATCACACCACAATATCTGGGTACTAGACAGAACCGAGGTATTGCATGGTCCTCGGACTCAAACCTATGGGGAAACTAGATACTTACAGAAAAATAGAAATGATAGACAGAACCAAGGCATTGCATAGTCCTCGGATTCAAGCCTATGGGAAAACAAATCACACCACAATATCTGGGTACTAGACAGAACCGAGGTATTGCATAGTCCTCGGACTCAAACCTATGGGGAAACTAGATACTTACAAAAAAATAGAAGTGATAGACAGAACCAAGGCATTGCATAGTCCTCGGACTCAAGCCTATGGGAAAACTAATCACACCACAATATCTGGGTACTAGACAGAACCGAGGTATTGCATGGTCCTCGGACTCAAACCTATGGGGAAACTAGATACTTACAGAAAAATAGAATTGATAGACAGAACCAAGACATTGCATAGTCCTCGGACTCAAGCCTATGGGAAAACTAATCACACCACAATATCTGGGTACTAGACAGAACCGAGGTATTGCATGGTCCTCGGACTCAAACCTATGGGAAAACTAGATACTTACAGAAAAATAGAAGTGATAGACAGAACCCAGGCATTGCATAGTCTTTGGACTCAAGCCTATGGGAAAACTAATCACACCACAATATCTGGGTACAAGACAGAACCGAAGTATTGCATGGTCCTCGGACTCAAACCTATGGGGAAACTAGATACTTACAGAAAAATAGAAGTGATAGACAAAACCAAGGCATTGCATAGTCCTCGGACTCAAGCCTCTGGGAAAACTAATCACACCACAATATCTGGGTACTAGACAGAACCGAGGTATTGCATGGTCCTCGGACTCAAACCTATGGGGAAACTAGATACTTACAGAAAAATAGAAGTGATAGACAGAGCCAAGGCATTGCATAGTCCTCGGACTCAAGCCTATGGGAAAACTAATCACACTATAATATCTGGGTACTAGACAGAACCGAGGTATTGCATGGTCCTCGAACTCAAACCTATGGGGAAGCTAGATACTTACAGAAAAATAGAAGTGATAGACAGAACCAAGACATTGCATAGTCCTCGGACTCAAGCCTATGGGAAAACTAATCACACCACAATATCTGGGTACTAGACAGAACCGAGGTATTGCATGGTTCTCGGACTCAAACCTATGGGGAAACTAGATACTTACAGAAAAATAGAAGTGATAGACAGAACCAAGGCATTGCGTAGTCCTCGGACTCAAGCCTATGGGAAAACTAATCACACCATTATACCTGGGTACTAGACAGAACCGAGGTATTGCATGGTCCAAAGACTCAAACCTATGAGGAAACTAGATACTTACAGAAAAATAGAAGTTATAGACAGAACCAAGGCATTGCATAGTCCTCGGACTCAAGCCTATGGAAAAACTAATCACACCACAATATCTGGGTACTAGACAGAACCGAGGTATTGCATGGTCCTCGGACTCAAACCTATGGGGAAACTAGATACTTACAGAAAAATAGAAGTGATAGACAGAACCAAGGCATTGTATAGTCCTCGGACTCAAGCCTATGGGAAAACTAATCACACCACAATATCTGGGTACTAGACAGAACCGAGGTATTGCATGGTCCTCGGACTCAAACCTATAGGGAAACTAGATACTTACAGAAAAATAGAAGTGATGGACAGAACCAAGGCATTGCGTAGTCCTCGGACTCAAGCCTATGGGAAAACTAATCACACCATTATACCTGGGTACTAGATAGAACCAAGGTATTTCGTGGTCCAAAGACTCGAACCTACAGAGAAAATAGTTATCTGTAGAAAAACCAAAGCGTTACCTAGAGTCAAGCTATAATATGGTACTTAGATTTATATTTGAAGGATAACAGATGATCTCACAAGACTTACTCCAGAATAGAAGATAAGTATTGAGCAGAATATTAGAGTAAGGCAAACAAAAGAAAATACCCATAGTTGGAAACAAAGTATTGAGCATTCAATTCAAACAGAAAATATACAGTCTTCTTACAACGCCACCGAGGCAAGAAACAAAACGAAATAAAAGAGAAAGTAAACAGAACTATCCTATGTCATACGCCAGTCTCCCCAACTCAGTAGGCAAATTAACTCGGTAAGCAGATCAAAGGGCTTTAGCCAATGCCTAGGGGCTTTGTCTCGGAGGGTCCGCGGGTATGGCCGGGGGGTCCGCAGAAGGTCTCGCCGTGTTTTGGGGCATTTCCCGACCCTCGGTTCTGACCTCCCCCAACGCTCTCTGGGGTTCAACCTCCTCAGGGGGTTTGTCAGCTGAAGATGTATCCTTGGCATTCTTATTGTGGCTCTCACTCGCTGGTAATGCAGACCCCTCCTCGGGAGCAGCAGGGGCAGTTTCGCGAATCGCAATGGGGGTAATATACCCTGTCCTCCTTCCTAAGGTCGGATGAGACATCAACCCCTGCTTGGTTGAGGGCCTTATGCCAGGTCTCATAACAAAAATGCCTGCATACTGCAGGAACTTGAGCCCGGAGGGTGGCCTCAGTCTTAGCCACCCCATCTGCGAAAGCCTCCTCCTTCGCCTGTTCTACAGAGCGGTCAGCGTCTATTCTTGCAAACACTGCCTCATCTTTGGCTCTCACAGCCTCGTCCCTGGCATACTCGGCGATACCTTTCTCATGGATTGCCTTGGCCAACTTTTTCTTCAGATAGGCAATGTCCTCTTTGGCAACTTTTAGGTGGCCCTCAACGTCTTGCAAACGATTGGTCTGATCCTCAGCTTGCTTCCTAGCCGCGGCTAGGTCAGAGGCAGCATTATCCTTGGCCCTTGTCATCTCCTCCAGATTCTCGGTCGCCTTTTTCAGGTCGGCCTCAGATCTCTTGAGGGTACTGGCAGCTTTCAAAAACTTGTCACGCTCTTGCGCTAAGGCGTTGCTATGTCCATCAACCTCCTCGTCTAACCTGAAAAGAGCCTGGATAGCCTGCCAATAAAAACAAGTAACTCCGTAAAGAGAAGGAAAGGTACTAAGTAACAAGTTCAAGTAAAGTAAATAGGTACCAGGGGGCCCACCATGCCTAGATATTTCTTAAGATTAAGGACAACCTCTGGCCCACTCATATTTCTTAGCTCGGCCATGTCGGTGGGAAGGAGAAGAGACTTCTCCACGGCATCGGCTACGAGAGCCCCCTCAACTCCTTGAGATTCCCGCAACAATGCGTCATCCATTAGGGGTTGATCATGGAGCATGGCAGCGGGCAGCCAGGCTTGGGCCTTAGACTGCTGGACGATCTTCTCATCTTTCCGTTGACTGCCGAGCTTCAGTTGCTTCGAAGGCCTGCGGAGTCCACCCTTCTCGGGCGGGGAATGGGTTTTACTCCCATCCATTGGCTCCTTACCCTTGGAAGGCCTTTTCCTTTTTGGGTCATGAGACTCGGTCTGAAGGTCTGATACTGTAGGGACAGAGGATGACCTAGTTTGCACAGTTAAAATACGGAGCGGAGGTGTAGAGGGCTTGGGCTGCGATTCTTCCGGTGCACCCTTCTTGGAGCCGCCTTCCAGCAAGTCAAGAAGGCTGGTTTGGGGCCGTCTTTTTAAACCCATCTCAGCCTGAGTACCAACTCTTAGGGACCGAAGATCGGCTTCGGACAGATGGGGGTCTCCTAGATCACCAGAGGGATCCTTGGACTGATCAGCTAGGTTGAACACACTATATTTGTCCTCAGAAGAGCTCAGTTTAACCACCTCCCCTGACTTTTTGGATTGTCCTTCCTCGGCCTCCGTTACTCGGTGGGATGAGGAGGGACCTGCTAGCGGAATGCCTTCAGGTATTTGAGATCCCTCGAAAAATGCAAAACCGTCCTCCACCACGGTAATCCGCATAAGCCGAGGATCACGAGCTCTAATTATGTGCTTCGGGACTGGGAATGATTTCTGGGCTGGGTCGCATCCAAGGATTTTGTAAGCAGCTCTAACCTGATTATCAATTTCGTTCAGGAAAAGTTCTGTCCTAAGAACGGTTTCCAAATCCGCTTTGTTGACCAGGTGGAAATGACGTGCGAAGGCGTGCGGATCTGCGAAAAGAAAAGCGAAACTACTGTGGTTAAGCAATTAAAGCGGATATGCAGCTATAAAAAAATAATGATGAATAAAAATACTGAAACCTAGATTGTCTCCTACTTCGGATGCCCTACCTGGCTCCCCCTCTACTGTTGGGCAGTGAAAACCGTTGTGCCATTCTCCCGACACTATGAGGAAATCTTGAGTCAACCCCTTATTAGAATCAGGAAGACACTGGATAAGTCGGACCCTATCGTCCCTCGTCTTCATATAGTACGTCTTACCCTTCAGATGATGAAGGTTGTAGCAACAGTTTACATCGTGGTGAGTCAGTCTCAGCCCCATTTTCTCATTCAAGGTATCTACACACCCTAATATCCTAAGTACATTCACGTTGCACTGGGTAGGAGCCAGACGGAAATGCCTAAGGTAACTGATAGTCATTGGCCTCATAGGGATTCTCATCCCTCCCTCTACAAAAGCGACTATCGGGATCACGACTTCACCCTCTCTCCTCTTAATATACCACTCCCCTTCTTCACAGTACTTCAAACTCACATTATTGGGTATCCCATAGTCAACAATGAATTTGTTCATCATCTCGTCGGACTCAACCAACTTCTTAAACTTGCCCATCCCCAAGGACGACTAAAGGTTCCAGAAGAAGAAAAGAAGGAGTAGAATCAAAGAAAATTTGGTGTTACCGAGAGAAGAAGACTTACAGAAATATGAAGATCCTCTCTAGGCAGTGTGTAAGTTGAACCAGATTCAAACTATACGCATCAATGGTCGTAAGCGCGAAAATGAGGAAACCAGGCGGTGCAAACAGGTACTTATACTCCCCTTTAGGTTCCCCAAATGTAACCGCCTGCCCATAAAAGCAGGAGATCCCCACCGGAAAATTACCCTCACGCCGTTGAAAATGGGAAATGTGGAGCCGCCAAAATTTAATGTGGGCGCACACTGAGCCTTGAAACGCCAAAACGTACATTGAGCAGTCGAAAAGTCGCCAGCATTAACGCAAACCGAAGTGGGGCAATTCATCTAAAGGGGTCGTAGATATCAAAACCCTCCTCCCCGTCCGAGGGAACGTACAGCAGGATTTTGAGGGGCTATTGTGGGGCCCGTGGGCCTGATAGCCTCAGCCCATCGTGTAGTAGCCCAAAGCCCACGCCGAGGAAGGATGACCATCCAAGGCTAAATTAGGGAGAGGCTCTTTATTGGATCCATGCCGAGGACCTCTTCGTCCTCGACATACTAAGGATAATTTTGGGAAGGGACAAGTCCCAGAACAAACTGTGACCTCCACATTTAATGCCTTCTCCTAACCCCTCTAGTCGCATCAATGGGGATGCAACCCTTTAGCAGGGTGACGTTGATCAGGGTGAACCACTTGAGTGTTGATAAGGCCTCTGATGGGACGGACGGTCAGAAGAAAGGTGAATGGATGATCAACAGATGGAAGAACGAGATAGGACAAGGAAGACTATATAAAGATGAGCGAGTAAAGAAAAAAGGGGGGGGGGGGGGAGGAAAAAGGAGAGACCTCCTCGGCCATGGGCCGAGGAGCATCCCCTAGTTGTAAATGGTTCTAAGTATTTCTTTTATAAAAGAAAAGAGTTCATACTTTGTGAACGCCGGCCAACGCCTAAACCTTCAATCCACTCTCTATAAATTTATTGCTTGGGCTTGTTGGGCGGAAACCCATTTATACCCTGGGTACAATCCAAATTGAGTCCCTACACCTTGTAATATCTATTCATATTCCTATGTAATTACTGTTATAGTCTATCAAACGCGTCCTAAGTTCATTAGGCATATTGTATCTTAATATAATGAAGATATTAATTATTTTTGCTAAAATTAAATCTTGGAAACCATTTATTGTCTCTTACTATATATAATAAAGTTATTAATTATTTTTGTTAAGAGAACTTTAATTATTATTACATAGTATTCTTTAATTTTATATTTATAAATTTTTGTCTTTTCTCTTTTCTGTTCTCTTATTTAACAATTCAACTTAACTTTGACAACTTATTGGTCTTTGTAATTAAGAAGAATTTTTGTTGTATCTTTTGCATGACTGTATTAAGCATTGAACACAACAATACAATCATTTAAAAAAAAAATGGTCTTCACTCCCTGTTGTCCTGTGCCCCACATCCACTATCTCACACTTAATTATCTTTAAGTATTTACATTTTATTGCCTATTTAATTGTGTTTTTCTAAGATTTAAGATCAATAATTATTCATTATTTGTTTTTGGGCTTGCTACTTTTTATTTTTTTTCATATTTTAGATCAAATTGTTTTTTTTTTGTTTTTTTGTTTTTTGTTTAGAAAGTCCAAGATAAGTGTTGGTGTTGAATTGACATGTTATTGGGTTTTATTAGGGTGTTCAAAACAAAACCCAAAAAAAAAAAAAATAAAAAAATAATAATAATAATTTTTTTTTTAGTGTACCGCCATTGGTTACAGCTTACAAGATTACTGGCAAAACAAACTTATACAGTAAAATATGTAATACCATCAGGCATTAGTATCAATAAAATAATTAAAAAAAAAAAAAGGGAAAAGAAAAAGAAAGAAAGGGAAAGACACATATATGAGCGACAGATATATCCAAACTTTATGATCTATGGATTCCTTCCCTCATTCAAGACAAAGAAACAGGTTTCGGCTATTACGCCAATAACTGTAGGCTGAGAATGTTTTTATATGAAAGACAAGCATCAGCAATTCAGCATTGAAAAGGAAAAATAATAATAACAATAATAATAATAATTAACATGCATGTGGCTAGGAAAACTACAAGGGGATATAGGATGAATGTTAATTGACTTAAAGAAAGAAATACAAATTCCAGAACTTTAATATATTATTTTATATTTTTCTATAGAATTTTTAATTTCAAAGTCCCCCTAATTAGGGTATCTTTTTAAATTAAGAAAACAGAAGGGGAAGAACAGAGAGGAAAAATTGTGGGAAGAAACATAATATTAATGAAGCATTTGCAATTTCAGGCAGGGCTATGTGAATCAAGTTTAGCCCACAAGACTGGTTGGATATTCTCGGTGTAATTTGAGAAATCAGGATTCTCTCTGCTTTGGTTTGAAATTTGACACATATGATAGGACTACTATTTTATTGTGAAAAATTAAATTTACTTTTTACAAGTCTATTAGTGAATATGAAACATAATTTAAAATTACTGTAATTTCCAGTTAGGTATTTTACTTATTGCTTGGTCAATAATGGCAATCCCCTAACTTGAGTTTCTTGGAACAGGTTGAACTTTTGGATCCTATACTATTTTTGCTTAAGTTTCATGATAGAGTCGAAAGAAAAGGCAATATTATTACAATCTGATGAGTTAAGTGTTTCAATTAAAATATAGTCGTGCAAATACGAGCATGTTTGATTAATGGAACCAGAGTGGCGATCACTTTCTTCTTTGCCTAATAAGTTACCTTTGCTTATAATGCAAGCATTTATAAATACAAGCAAAACAAAAAGATACCTGTACCAGTACATGATTCAAGAAGATGGCGTTTCTAAATCTTATAAAATAATAACATTTCCATGTATGACCAAATCTTCTTGTTAAGAGAATAAAAATTACTTTGGCCAGCCTAGATGAAATTAAAAATAAAAATAAAAATGAAAACATGAGAAGCCATAGAAATAACAGAAATGAAAACTGAAAGGTGCATCTGTTCCTCTTGAGCTTAAGTGTATATATATATATTCTTTTTTTTTTTTCAAAGTACTACCTAGTATCTAATGAAACTGTATCAATGAATTCCAAGCTGACTTTCATCTCAATAAATATCAGCCAAATTCAAGAACTTTCAAACTATGTAACAGTAGTGGAAAGAACATACGTGGAGATGAATCTTTGTGATTTATACATCTAATACTCGTTGTGTGTTCTGAGACTGTTGGGACCTTCTTTCTCTATTGGCATACCACTTAACTGTTCTTTTGGCAATTGGGAACCAAAGCCGCCTCATTCTTTCCGCTTTAACATTGTTTTCAATCAAAGAAGACTCTCTAATTCTGTTCTTTATGCCAGAAATATCTTCATATCTTGAAAGTGCAGTTATTTCTGACATTGATCGTCTCTCGGTTGGATTGATATACCTTGATGTCTGACTCAAATTTGGTGTGGAATCTGATGTAGAAGGAAGACCCGGAAATGAAACTGGACTAGTTTTGTTGAGTGTACTAACCTTGGTCTCAAATGATCTCTTCAACTCCATCTCCTCTTTAATCATCACAATATGTTCATGTTCTAAAGATCTGGCTGTCGAGGACTGCTCGTTATTCCAATCCAAAGAAGAGAATCTATAGCTTGACGTAGCACTAAGCAACTCCGAGTTCAAGAACATCAGGTCTGAAGAACTCACACTGCTCCACCGGTTGTTGAAAACAAAGTCAGATACAATAATCTTGTGGTTGTGCTTGTGCAAGACTTTGTTGTTTTCATCATTATTGTCAGCTTCTTCTTGGAATATTAATGGTTTTTCTTCTGTATTACCCTTTTCGGTTTTTCGAAAGCTGCTTCCAATGCTGAATCTTGAAGATCCGTGATGATCTTCTTCTCTTTGGACAAAGAGCTCTATATTAGAGTCTTGTCTCAGCTCAGACTGGTTCATCAATCTCATACTATTTGTGTATGTAAAAATTGTTGGGTCCTCAGGGCTTACCTTATGCCTGCAAAGAGGACAGCTTGAATGCTTTATAAGCCAATTGTCGATGCAGTCAATGTGAAAGGCATGTTTACACTTGGGCAGCAATCGAAGCATTTCAGTATCTTCGAATTTGGATAGGCAGACTGAGCATTCAAGTCCTTCCTTTGTCCCCTTAAGTGAAGAGAATCTAAAGAATGGAAGTGACTCAATCACTGTCTTATCAATCCCAGAAAATCGAGAGCTTGATCTAATAAATCCAGAGTTTTGTGGATCGCTGTGAATGGACCCTCTCCTATGACAGAATTTTGCATAGACAAGAAGAAGAAATGTTAATGAAAACATGATTGAGAGGATACCTATGACAACCGCAAGACTTGGTTGCACAGGTTGTGAAGCGGCTTGATTATCCCCTGTGATTTGTGCTTTGACATTGATGAACATGAAATGGAGAACCAAAATTAGCAAAAGAAATTGATTCATGATTGAAATATAAAAGCTTTCCCAGAATTCTAAAGTTCTCCAGAAAGCATTCTTCTGGATAATTTAGACTTTTTGTGGAAAACTTTTAGCTTATAAAGGGGTAGTTTGAGTCCTCAAGATAGGTTGTTATGCATGGAATTTTTTAAGTATACTTTCCCCCGAAGGCTATTCTTCTGGTTTGTCAATTTTCTTGGTTTCTTCCTAGTCTGTTCTTGTTTGTCCAAATTATTTAATCATATACATATCATAATGTGACTATTAAAAGTTTGAAATTCAGTAGCGATGTCCATGTGGCAAGGCTCATAGTAATAAATACAGCCAAATTAACTTGGCATCTTGACTTGGTATGCATTCTCCTGGGGTAGTAATACACTAATCCTAATACAACCATCTGACATCAAAATTTCATCTTAATGTCATCAATTTGAACTATTTATCGTGAGATTTACCTTA
The DNA here is from genome assembly GCA_030445155.1 of Quercus variabilis. NCBI lineage: Eukaryota > Viridiplantae > Streptophyta > Magnoliopsida > Fagales > Fagaceae > Quercus > Quercus variabilis. The sequence goes on along the minus strand of CP129446.1, from coordinate 41,650,866 downwards.
AGATGAGACAATGAAACCTCACGCCATGAGACAAACTGCTAAGCTGATGTATTTGATGACACGCGAATTAGGGTGAATCTTGGTTGATGGATTTGATGCTTTCAGTATGAGTATGAGATTTCAATGTCAGCTTTAATTTGTTCTTGTATTACTTGTTTCTTTTTAAGTCTTTTTATATATTAGATTTACTAATTAGTTTTTCCAAATCAATAACTCTAGACTAGACTACAAACACAATTTTTCATAACTGCTGAGGTTTGCAAGTTGTTAATGGTAGATGATAAAATGGGGACGGTTGTACTTATAACCAAATTAACTTCAGCATCTTGACTTGGTATGCATTCTCCTGGTCCTGGGGTAGTAATACACTAATAATACCAATACAAACGTAAAGCATATGACATCATTAATAGAGCTACAAAATTTATCTTACTGTCGTCAATTTATCAGTAAGACTAACCATAAGACGACGAAATTGATTCGAGTATGTTTCTTGCTACAAATCTAATCCTGGTGCCATGAGATGAGCCAAACCGCTAAACTTTATGCATTTCATAACACGCGTATTAGGGTGAAACTTTTCATTATTAGATTTCAATGTACAACGTTGCTCTTGGTTTACTTGTTTCTTTTCAAGTCTTTTTTATATATTAGTTTTCTACTTTTCTATGTAAGTTTTTTTTTTTTTTTTTTTTTAAATTTTTTTTGTTCGCTCAGATAGAGTGAGACACATTGTAAAGGTCTTTATCAGAGATAAGAGGTAAATAATTGACGTTAAAAAAATACCCCTAAAGTCAATGGGTTAGATCTACTCTACCAGGGCAGCATTGCGGAGATGATCTCACTGCATAGGCCATCATCGAGGCATAAGTGTAACTTGGCTAAAAAAACAGTTTTAAAACTCTAATTTTGAATTTATATAACACAATGACTTGTTCAAGGATTCCATACTAAAATTGAAGAATTTGGAGGCCCCTCACCCTCACCCCACCACCCCCCTAAAAAAAAAAAGAAGTTAAGCTGGTTGAATCTCATATGGTCTCTACAGGGGTTTTGAAGTTCACATTCAAATATCATTCAATATTTGGTCAATAACTATTAAAACAAAAAATTTAATATAATAACTAGCTAGTTCACCAATTTCTCATGGAGAATGAGGGCCAAGAAGTTATGTATATGTTTTGCTCTCCCTGTTATATTTTAGTCTCATATAAATTTTGTTTATTGATAGGTTTATAAACGTCTAAATTGAACTTTTGCTAATTTTAATAAACCTAAAGATGGACAAGTTTTCCTTGCTAAACGGAAGTTGTTGAGTTGTCCTCTGTAGAAATTGTCAGAAAGAAACTGAGGACAATGATATATTTTTTGTCAAAGCATATGGTTCTTCATACCCATTTGGGAAAAACAAGCTGTAACGAATATACACAAAACCCGGCAGTGTTTCCTAAGGTTCACATGGGGGATGATGAGGTAGGATAAAAAAGCAAAAATGCTATAAGAATTTAAAACTAATTAGTCTAATGATATGATTGATTTCACAACTATTCAATGGGTATGTTTTAATTGCCATATAATAAAAATGGTGTGAATAGTGAGTCCATCAAAATGTTGAACTGAGCTTAATAGCGTAAGCCTGTAATTAAGCGGGGTATTAAAGTAGTTGAATCTAAGATAGAAGTGGTTAGGCAGGAAAGGTGGCTCTATTGGCTCTATTGGTCTATGCTTGCCCCTTGCCCTTGGATTAATGCCTTAAAGGGCACCCCCATCCACCACAGGTAAATAGCTCTCCATATCAACAAAATGTAATGTTGCATTTATCATAACTTATTATCTTCATAAGTTATAAAAAAATGTAATGAAATTTGTAATTTATAAAAAAATTTATGAAATTTGTATGCCTCTAGTATTGCCCCCTTAAAAATACTAAAAGATAATAGATACGTGACCAGCACAAAATGGTTATTTTGTCAGTGTCAGGCCAGATTTTGACGTGTAATGTTTCAACAACTTCCCTAAGAAATTCATGCCTTTTAGGTTAGAATTAGATCATCAAATTGAACATGACCCATGACGAAGTAGTATTGTCATAAAATAAAAGTCTTTGTAGAAGGGACTAGGAAGCCAAAAAGAGGCCGCAAGCTACTATTTGTTGATTAGTTATGGGTCAAATATTTTCATCGGAAGCCATTCAATAAATAGGCTTTTTTATTTTTTATTTATACAAGATAGAAATTTTACTCTAACATAATTTAAGTGTATATGTGCGTAAAGCTCCATCCTAGAGCCTTGAACCCCGACTTTGCCCCCTCACCTCACAAATACTTGTGGACTAATGATCGTGCCATGGGTGCATGGTAATAATAAATACGCTTGTTAGTTTCAAAGACTTCAACTATATATGTATTTGTTTTTGCAATAACTTTTTAATTTTTTTTTTAAATTCACTTTTAATTTTTTTAAAATTTTAAAAATTATTTATAAAAAAACTATTTTTTTTTCTTTTTTTTTTTTCCCCACACATTTAGCATAAAAATTATATTTATATATATATTGTAAAGTTGTGATTTCCAATTATATTGTGTTGGCTTTAATTCTATGCCAAATTTTATTGTAATTTCTTCAATCATTTTTCCTGTATGAATGTGGGGTTAATTGTAAAGGATGAGTGTGAGAGATCGGTGAAGAATCAAGTTTTAAAAGATGAACAAGTGGATTTCGCGACTGGCTTATGAGTGTCTTACGAGAAGCAACCTGCAAAAAAGGTTACGTGTAGAGCACATGACTGAAAGATGAAGAGTCGTGCCAGGCTATAATTTTTGCGACTGTTTCGTGGGTAATGCCAACTTGCAAAGGACCCGCGAAAGTCTCTATTTGGCAAAAATTTATGTTTTTCTTTACCAAGTCTTTATCTACACTATATATACCTTCATTACCCATAAAGTGTAAAAAGTGCTTTTCAGAGAGAAAACCCTAGAAAATACACTTGAGAGTTAGAGATTGTTATACCCACAATCATTTACATATTTCCTTATGGTTTTTCTCAACTCCTACCTTTCCAACTCTAGATCTTTGAGAGATTGCTAGCCCAAACTGTTGGAAATTTAGACCCCTTAAAACATAATCAGATTGAGTAGCCTAGTTAATTAGCCAAGTTGTTACTTAGTCAAATTATGCAATTCTAGGTTAAAATAATTAAACAATCATATCAAGAATATAAAGCAGCGGAATAATAAATAACACAAGATATGATCACCTAAGAAAACCAAACTGGTAAAAAACCTAGAGAGGATTTTACCCAACTATCCTCAAGGTAAACCTGAATCCACTATGTGAAAGAATCGAAGTTCATACAGAAGGATTACAAGCTCCTCGCTTGACTTCCTAATGCTATCCACCAGTAGAACTTATTGACACGACCAGGTGCAAGCTCCGAATCCACGGACTCCTTCTTTCTTGGATTCTCCAATCAAGTACAAGCACCCACGCTTGTTATTCTTTTAGCTTCAATGGTAGCAACCTTGTTAATCATCAAGATGTAGATAATCTCTACCTTGAAAACCCTAAGTTTATGTGAAGGAAAGCTTCTCAATGATCTCACAAGAGATTCACACAAATCGCAATGTATAAGCAATAAAGACTTAGAGAGGTTTGGGTACAAAACCCTAAAAATAAAAGGAGGCACAAGAGGCACTCTAATCTCCCTCTCCAAAAATTTCAAAAACGTGGCTTAGAGTTTCCTTTATATAGTGGAAGAAGTAGATCTGAAATCCTAATCCTTAATGGGCTTAAGCTGTTTGGGCCGACTTAAAATTCTACAGATACGATTTTCGATTGATCGAGCCTATTCTTCGATCGATCGAACTAGGCAGAATATGAAGTCTTCTTCTTGCAGCTTGTATGTTCTTGAATCTTGACTTGAATTACCTTGAGCATTGTCTAATAAAACCTATAGATTCTAAGATCTATATCTAGACAAGTTTGTGTTCATGATTTGCCAATTGTTCTAAACATTTAGAACCTAACACAAACACTTACCACACCCTTACTGAGTGTAAAGTGAGATTTTGGTACTATTGGGAAGCATTGGAAGGAGCCATTCATTGGTGGATGCAATCAGGCTGAATTGCGGGATTTGGAAAACTAGAAAAGACAAGACTTCGAGAAGTCAGTTGGTAGCAGGAGCTTAAAGGGCTTAAGTACTTGGGGTAGACTAGGCTTGGCGGGTCTTTTGTTATTCGTGTACTCCAATTTTATTCTCTAGTGGATCGATTTTGACTTGGAGGGCTATGGAGAGATTTTTCACCGAGTTCTTCGGTTTCCTCTTCGATAACATATCTCGGTGTTATCTATTATTTGCATATCTCTTTCCTACTCTTTAAGCTTTCATTTTATTGTTGATGATGGAAGAATATGGCTTACAATAGTGCTATCGATTCATTGTGCTTATTTACTCTTGTTCCGCACTTAGTCTAAATTAGAGTAAAAGCAATCTAGCCATAATTTTTAATTGAGGGTTTGAACAAACTCTTGTGTTTTAGCACAAATCCAAGCATTCAATTGGTATCAGAGCAGGTACACTTGTCGGATTTCGATATTCTAGTGGGATCCCAGACCCTATGTGAGATTGATAGATCTCAATCCCTTCATGCTCCTCCCTACTTTGATGGAAGTAATTATCTTTTTGGAAAGTACGTATGCAAGTTTTTTTTTTTTTTGTGTGATTGATGAGACGGTGTGGGATTCCATCGAAAATGGTCAAGTAAGACCCACTACAGCCAAATCTGAATAGGACAAGGCTGTTCTTGCTTTGGAAAATACTAATAGCAAAGAAATTAATGCTATTTTCTGTGGTATTTCTACTAATGAGTTTCATAGGATTTTGCAAGTGAAGACTGTTCGGGGGCCTTTTTCGGTTGTCCAGCCATGTGTGGTCTGTTGGAGGGATGACCTTACTAGGCCCATGTTTTGTTTGGGGAGTTGCATTTGGACCTCAACATCAGGCCACGTGGTCCAATGGCTACTAGTGTACTTTTAAACCTACAAAGCCATTAAAGCCAAAATCTAAGAATCATGATAATGGTTGAATAAATATGTAATATGCGTTTGATATGATAGCTTTAATTAGTAGTTGTAATAACAGTTGAAATAAAGCAGTATTTATTTAGAGGTAAAGTAATCATGTACTCAATGATGTAAATTTAAAGATATGGAAGTAAAGTCACTTATCTTTATATAGTTTATAACTCTAGCTGTGTAGCATCAGTGAGTTGATAGGATTCTAGCAGAATGCTAGCAGTAGAGGCTAGTTAAGCCTACCTCACTTATCATGCATTTAAATGAGTTTAAGCCTTGATTAATAGTTGTAATGGTAGTTAGAATAAAGTAATATGTATTCAAATGTGAAGTAATCATGTATTCAATGATGTAAATTAAAAGATATGGAAGCAGAGTCACTTATCTCTGATGGTTTGCAGCCCTAGCTATACAGCTTTTGTGAGTTGATAACATCCCAGTAGAGTGACCCCAGTGGTAGAGAGACAGTTTGCCATGATAACTTCAAGATTAAGGGGGAAAAATGGATGCAATTGAAGGGAGAGAGAGTATGTCTAGCTGTGTATAGGGGATGGTTAAGCTTGCCTCTCTTATCATGCACTTAAATGAGTTTCCCTTTTGACAACGCTCTTTTAGTTGTTGTGAAGTTATGAATAATGTTGCCTTCCATGAGAAGGGCTTTTGTATGGAGTATTTGTGCCTTCTAAGAGAAGGGCCTTATGTAAGTTAGATTTGTGCTTTCTAGGAGAAGGGCTTTGATGTAAGATCTTGGTGCCTTTTAGGAGAAGGGCTTTAGTAATAAAAGTTCATGCCTTCCATGAGAAGAGCTTTTGTAAGATAGGTGGAGTTTAGAAGAGTTGTGCTGTGCTATATGTAATGGTGTAGTAAGTGTGTATGAGATTGTGTAAGAGAAGTGAAGAAAAGGATGTTTAGAGATATGGGCAGCAGGATATATGTATTTTCAGAATATGAAGATTGAGATCATGAGTATAAGAGAGTAATAGTATTGTAGTGTGTTTAGCAAAACTGCTGGAATTTTCTGCTGGAGGATGTATGAGGGGTTATGAAGGGCATTTGTGGATTAAGGGCTGGAGAGTTTAGTCTCTAATTTAGAAACTAAAAATTTTGAAGCTCAGAACTTTATTAAGAACTTGAGAAGATCATTAGAGGGAGAGAGTAGAAAAGCTTATCAAAGAGTTGTTCTTCTCTATTGGTTGTCCCCTTTGAGGTGTTGATGAAGGGTCCCCTTTATAGCTAATTTTAGGGGGGTATTTTAGCAAAGAATATCAACCAAAATCTGTCCCAAATAGTAATGAATCTTCAGAGAATCCGTCTTAAGAGTTGGTCGAAAATGGTATGTTTAGCTTTAAGGTATTCTTGTTGTTTCTGGTAAGAGCTGCTGGGGAAAGAGCAACAGAAAAGGAAGGTATTTGGGCAAGAAAAAGATAGTTACTTCAGTTAGTTTTGGTTTTAGCCAAATGTGGAAAAATTGGTAATGCTTAGGCTGTTGGGTCAACTGTCATAGCTATTTTGAAAAGGCTATCCTAGTTGTCAGGAAAAGCTATGACAACTATCATGAGACAGCTGTCACAGCTGTCATAAGACAGCTGTTGCATTGGGTAGAGGCAAATGAGGTTAGCTGGGTGATTTTAGACTGATGGAGAGGTCATTTCATGGATTTGGCTGAAAAATGGTAAAATCTCCTTCAAGGGTATCTTGCTATTTTGGGTATAGCAGCTGGTTGCTGGGATTTCAGCATTAAATGGCTAATGATGTCATCTTTAGCCAGGTGTCAAAGGCTGAATAGACTGTTGGGGTTCTGCTAGAAATGTTTCATTTTTTGGGTGTTTGTGTTTTTGGTACAAGGTTTCATTACAACACATTTTTAGCAAGTAATAGAAGGATTGGTTGAAAGTTAATTAAGCTTTAGAGATTTAGTCAAAGTCTCATTGTGTTGTGACATAATCTTGGTGAGTAAAAAGAGTATTTACTGCTCTGCTCTGGCAGTTGGTAGATAAATATATGGTCCAATTGTGGCAGATAGCAGCTGGGTATTCAGAGATATCATGAATATTTTGTATATAGTTGGAGATAAAAGATAGCCAATCAGATTAGGCTATGTGTTTGAGTTAGATTTTAGCTTAAAGTTGTAATGTAGTTTATGTAGAATAATGTAATGAAGTTTCTAAATTTGTATAGCAACAGCTGGGGATTGAATGAACAATTATTTTCTTAGCATCCAGATGGCTGGGGATATTAAGAATTTGTCATATGATGAATATCAAGTTTTAGGAAAAGAACAATGGGGAATTTTATCATCTAAAATGCTATGTAATAAGAGATGCTTACTATATGTTACCTGCTACACACGGACTCGTCAAAGTTCATGGAGTTGAAGAAGACATGCCAAGCAACATGTTTTTTTTTATCAACTTTAAACCACTAGAACTTTACTGAACATACCTCTTGGCTCTCCAAATCATGACTCCCAAAGTTTCCCCAAAGAGACTTATGAGCTTGGATCATAAGCCGAAGATAAGATGACATACCTCGGGTTTTGTTGTCATTTTGTGTAAATATGGGCTCTTGTTGAAGAAGCCGCTTGTCATGTGTGTAAGAGAGGTAATATGGGCTGTAAGCTTTGATTCATTGTTTAAGCCCGATCCATATGTTGATGTTGATGATTTCGTGGGGTTATGATCCCAATTGATGAAGAGGAAATATAAACCATGAATTCGCCTCTTGAAGTAAGGATCTTGCGAGCCATGTGAGCCCAATCCATGTAGTTGAATGAGATATGAGCTTATTTTGAGTTTTAAAGAGATTTACCCAAAAAATCAATAATATATTGATGTGGCATGGGTTGCCAATGAAGTAATGCCCTATGGGCCAAAAAAAGAGTCCTCAACAAAGACCGCCAAAGAGGTGTGGGCCATTCTTAAGACAACCTACGAAGGTACCAAGAAGGTTAAGGACACCAAGCTTCAAATGCTTACTAATGGGTTTGAAGAAGTAAAGATGAGTGACAATAAGTTGTTCGATTCTTTTTATGGGAGGCTCAACAAGATAGTGATTGCCAAGTTCAATCTTGGGGAGAAGATTGAAGACATCAAGGTGGTGAGGAAGATCTAGAGATCCTTACCTGAAAGCTTCCGAGCTAAGGTCACCACCATAGAAGAGATAAAAGATTTGGATGAGATAAAGATTCAAGAACTCATTGGACCTCTCCAAACCTATGAGCTCGGACTGCCCTCTCACAAGTCTAACAAATCTTTTGCTCTCAAACCTATAAATGAGTGGATGGGTGGTTTCTCCAATGAAGACGATGTAGAGAAGGAGGTGGTATTTCTTACAAAGAAATTCTGAAAATTTCTCAAGATGAAGAACAATGGGAAGTCGTTTGGCAAAGGAAAGTTATCATCCTTCAAAAATTAAAAGAGGGAGTTCAAGAAGAAGGATGGGAAAGACTCGTTATTAACTCAAGGAATAGTGTGCTATGAATGTAATGGGCCTGGACATCTCAATAAAGAATGTCCAAGCTACTTAAGAGGAAAGGGTAAAGTGTTTGCAACTACTCTTAGTGATTTAGAAAGCTTAACTTTCAATGCAGAATGAGAAAGTGATAGCAAGGGAAACTATTCAGTTTTCATGGAAATTATTGCAGTTGACTCTAGAGATAAATTGAGCGAGTTGGTTGATGAGCTAGGTGTACATTTTGAAGGTGAAGAAATTGATGACTCAAAAGATGAAAATGTGTATCTCAATGAAAGTGAGAAGAACCTTCAAGAAGTGTATGATGCGTTGCTAGAAGATTGTGGCAAATATGCCAAAGTTGCAAAGAATGCGGTTAGAAAGATGAAGAAAATTGAAGAACATCATAAATCCACACTTGTGCAACTTAAGGAAGCTAAATGTGAAATTGAAGAGTTAAAGGAAGAGTTGCTGAATGTGTATTCTAAAATCAAGTTCCTAGAACTTGAAATAATTATAAGCAAATGTCAAAGTGGAGCGTATTTCCACCAAGAAGCTTGACAGTGTGCTTTCTTCTCAAAAGACTTCAAATGACAAGACCGGTTTAGGGTATACTGGTGAAGGAAGCTCAAGTAGCAGGCCTAAGAAGGAAGTGAAGTTTGCATCAGAAAAGAATGTAGAGAAGCCAAAAGTGGAGAAGCCTAAGATTGAGAATCATTGGTCCAAAATCAAAGGAAAAAGGGAAGTCATTACCCAAAAGTCAAAGGGGACATCAAGTGAAGCATTTTTGTCATCATTCTGGCATGCGAGGGCACATAAGGCCAAATTGCTTCAAGCTTTAGGCACTCAAGAGGGCTGATTCCTTGCATGGCCAAGACAACTTAAGAAGAACGCCAAAAGGAATTCAAGCTAAAGGAGAAAATGAGGGAAAACTCATTGGAGATGTTATGGAGATGTTGAAGAACATTTCATCACGCCTTGCTAGCTTCACCCCAAGATTTGAGAGTTATGTCAGTCGTACCCCTCCTTCCAAGGATCTCAACAAAAACACTCATACAGTGTGGGTGAAGAAGGGTACTCATGCATGATCACTCACCATGCCTATGTATTAATACTTCCAACGTATTAGGGTATAGTTTCATGCATAATGATATATGCAATCTTCTTGTGTCATTGCTTCCGTTTTAAGCATGTTTCTTTTTCAAGTCGTTGTTTGTTTACTTTGTTTTTGTTGATCTTACTTTATTGCTTTGTTTTTTAGTGTGTTGAAAAATTAAAAAAATCCATAAAAAATGAAAAATCTCAAAAAGTTTTATTGCTTGTGTTGTGTATATCACATGTTGAGTTTGGCCTAATACCTCCGTACTAATGGCATAGTGCATTTACGAGCTTAGCTTGTTATGTATGCACATTTTTCAAGTGTGAGTGACATCTAGAAATCTATATTTGATTGTTGTAAATAGATCTTCAAGCTTGTTATGAATGATTGGTCAATGGTCTTGCTTGATCTTGATACATGCGTAGACTTGTGCCTATATATCTTCTCACATTTTTTTTCTTTTTCAAAGAGCTCTACAAATGTCTATCTCTAAAAGGGAGAAAAGAGCTGAAAAAGCCTTGCTTCGAAATTTAGTTTGACTAGGAAAAGGTGGAGCAAATTTGTATTAAAAAAATGTTTGGTGTCAAAACCAAATGCTTATTTGTCAAAGATATATCAAAAAGTTCATGGCATCATTTCTCCAAAAAAAAAAAAAAAAAAAAAAGAAAAAAGAAAAAAAGAGTGTTGTATTTTAATCAAAAGTATGAATATGGAAGCCAAATGAAAAGCTTTCAATCAATATGTAATCACATTGGTGAGGGGTCATATATGTTTATTTCTACAAGTGAGATAGGTCACTCGACTTCGTACTAGTTGTGTATCACTTGATTGAATTGATCATTAAAACTTCATACTAGACTATGGACTAGTTCATACTTGATCCACGCACACAACACACAAGTTTAATGTTTAATGAATGCCTATTTCATTTGTGTGATTGTATGTGTTCAAATGTGATATGTGTATACTCAATTACTTGATGATCAAACTCAAAAAGATTTTTGAGTATTTTACATATTTTTGAAAGTCTTTTTGTTTAGCATTTTTGTGTAAAGAGTTTTCCAAAATGCCAAATTTGTTTTTGTTGAAAAACTCTTTTAGAGGCATTTTCGCGAGTGAGTCGCAAGTAAGACCTTACTTGCGAAAATGAGGAAGCCATTTTCAGTTTCTTCTATATTTTACACAGAGGGTTTTGCGACTCCCTTGTGACTCTTTCGCAAGAAGTGGCTTCCTGCGAAATCTGTCCTGTGCTTCAGAGGAAATTTCACGAGTAACTTCATGAAAAGCTTACCCACAAAATGAGCGAATTTTCAGTTTTTAAAGCCAACAATGATAGTTTTTTCAAATCACTCTCTGTTGCCTCCTCCATGTCTCTCTCAAACCAAAACACTATTTCCCTCAAAATCTCACCCAAATCTCAAGAACTTTCATCCCTAAGACTCATCTAAGGTATGTTTTAGCATCTTTTCACTCTTGATTCCTTAGATTAAGTCTTAGATTCTAGGATTTCTAGGGTTGGGTTAATTTTTAAAAAGGGTTGGGAAAACTTATATTCTTGCAAAATTGTTTATTTTTCTTGATAGGGCTGAGTCCCATTGCGTTTGTTTGTATTTGTGTTGGCCCCAAGTGGAATTTTAACATGTTTTTAGGCAAGATTTCAACATGTTCATGCATTGTTTTACATGTTAGTGGTTTGTATGCACTCTAAGTGTTTGATAAAATACCCAAATGACATTTTCTCATTGTTTTGGACTCTGATGAGTACCAAAATTTGGAGATTGCTATGTTTTTACATCCTTAACATGTTTTAAACATTAGTTGTGTGTTTTGCACACTTTGTCCCATGAGTGCCTTGTCATGCATTGCTCATGCATCTCACATGCACACCACAAGCACACTTAATGCCCACACTTGATCACTTGATATGTTTTTCATTTCAATCATGCTATGTAAGTCTTGTTAGACCTTTACCACTTAAAACATGATCTGGTGACTTTGTTTGCTTGCCTTTATGCTTTTTAGGACTATTTTGTTCATTTATGGACTAACTTGTGTCTAATTAAATTTATTTCCATGTTTGTATTTGTTTTTGTTTGTTTGTGTTGGTGTTTGTTTTGCAGATGTCTCTTACCAAGAAAAAGGCCACAAAGAAGTCTTCAAAGCGTCCTTGCACCTCCTTGGATTCATTTTGAAATGAAGATGCCAACATGGCATTTCTTGATCACAACAAATAGGCCCCAATTTTCCTAAAGAGGACTATGGACTTAGAGTCCCTAGAGGCACCTTCATTTTAGATGTGTTCAAAGAAAGGACGTGGACAAAGTTGCTTAATCCAATGGGCGATGTATTTGAAGATGTTATCTAAGAATTCTTCACCAATGCCTTTGTGGAAGGTGGTCACATCAACTGTTGGTTAAGGAGGAGAGAATTCTCAATCTCAAGGGAATTAATTCAAGAGGTTTTCGAGATTCGTTTGATGACTCCAAAAACATCTCTTCAATATGATGAGAGAAAGGAGAAACTAGAGCCCCTCGTGGAAGTTCTTGGTGGAAAACTCAAGAAGAAGGCCTTACACACCATTGCATTCTCCCCGAAAATGAGAGTTTTGGCCTCCATCATGATCTTCAACCTCTACCCGGTGAAGAACTTGACGACTCTGTCAGGACCAAGGACCATATTCTTATTTGATCTCTTCACTCACAAGGGGATCGCCATTTGTGGTCACATTTATCACCTCTTCATCAAAAGCATCACAAAGATTAATTCAAGGCTAACTCTACTGTTCCCAAGCCTTGTCATGTCTCTTATTTGAAGGTCAAGGGTGAAGATTCTGAGTGGTCTTCAAGTGATGCAAATGGAAGATCCTATTAGTGAGAAGACCATCATCCGAAGCAAAGCTCATATCCCCATACCAAGTGTTGGTGTCTCTCAAATTCCAAGAGATGATGCTATTGAAGAAGGTGGAAACACTGAAGAGGAAATTGAGCATTTTACTTCAGTCCTGGAAGATATTACACAACCTTCTTCCCAAGTGCAAGAAAGAGCACCCGATCACCTTGATCATCTCATTGGAAGGGTTGAAGAGTTGCATATGATGCTAGCTTCACATATCAACTACTCCACGACTCAATTCACATACCTTTAAGGCCAAATCATTGCCTTCTCATCTCAAGTTGATGATTTGATGCACAAATCAGATCAGGAGTCAAATTCAGAGTCTGATGCATTCTAGTACCTTTGGCCATTCCGGTCAAAAAAGGGGGAGTAGATCATAGTTTGAAGGGGAGTAGTAATTTTAGTATAACATTGGTTTATTTTGGTGGTTTCTAGTTTACTTTTCAGTTTTATAACTGTTGGATGTTTACTATGCTTTAGTTTAAAACTTTCAAGTACTTTAGTTTATAACTTTGTTTTCATTAGTACTATTTTGTATCTTGGTTTGTATAGATATCTCTTGATGCTTATTGTTTTCTGTTGCCTTTTGCTTTATTTTTTTTAATGCATCACGTGTTTGTTGGACATGCAATTGATTCTAGAATTGCTCTTAATTGCAATGCGTGTCCGGATGATCATTAACTTAATAAATGTTCATTGTGGTCATTTCCAAAGTTTGATCAAGTTATGTTTATTGTTATATATCCATTTCGATATCTTGATCGCATTTTACTTGTTCCATACATGTACCTTGTGTTCTACTTGTCTCTGAGCTTAATGAAGTTTTGTTGTTATGTGCAAGTGTTTTAGGATATAGGTGTTTTTGGTGCAAGTGCTGCACAACCTTTAGATTTATGTGTGAGTGAGTTTTTCTTATGTTTCCAAACTCACGTTTTAGCACTAGAGTCTGTTTAGGGGTTTTGTCACGGAATAGCCAAAGAGGGAGATTATAAAGTTGTGATTTCCAACTATATTGTGTTGGCTTTAATTCCGTGCCAAATTTGATTGTAATTTCTTCAATCATTTTCCCTGTATGTATGTGGGATTAATTGTAAGGGATGAGTGTGAGAGATTAGTGAAGAATCAAGCTTCAAAAGATAAACAAGTGGATTTCGCGACTGGCTCGCGAGAAGCAACCCGCAAAAAAGGCCATATGTAGAGCACATGACTAGAAGATGAAGAGTCGTGTCTGGTTGTAATTTTCACGCCTGTTTCACAGGTAAGGCCAACCTGCGAAGGACTCGCGAAAGTCTCTGTTTGGCAAAAAGTTATGTTTTGCTTTACCAAGTCTATACCCAGACTATATATACCCTTATTACCCACAAAGTGTAAGGAGTGCTTTTTAGAGAGAAAACCCTAGAAAATACACTTGAGAGTTAGAGATTATTATACCCACAATCATCTACACATTTTCTTATAATTTTCCTCAACTTTTACCTCTCCATCTCTAGATCTTTGAGAGGTTGCTAGCCCAAACTCTTACCACACCCATACTGAGTGTAAAGTGAGATTTTGGTGTTGTTGGGAAGCATTGGAAGGAGTCATTCATTGGCGGTTGCAATCGGGATGAATTACGGGATCCAGAAAGCTAGAGAAGACAAGGTTCTGAGAAGTTAGTTGGTAGTTGGAGTTTGGAGGGCTCAAGTATATAGGGTAAACTAGGCTTGGAGTGTCTTTTGTTATTTGTGTACTTCAACTTTATTCTCTAATGGATCGATTTTGATTTGGAGGGTTGTGGAGAGGTTTTTCGCCGAGTTCTTCGATTTTCTCTTCGATAACACATCTCGGTGTTATCTTGTGTTTGCATCTCTCTTCCTTACTCTTTAAGCTTTCATTTTATTGTTGATTATGGATGAATATGGCTTAGGGTAGTGCTATCGATTCATTGCGCTTATATACCCTTGTTCCTCATTTAGTTTAAGTTAGACTAAAAGCAATCTAGCCATAATTTTTAATTGGGGGTCTGAACAAGTTCTTGTATTTTATCACAAATTCGAGCTTTCATAAATATATATATATATATATATATATATATTATTATTATTATTACACTATACAAATAAATTATCGAAGACTGAAAAATACCCAAATCAACTACGTCAAACTTACGACTTTATTTACTAGAGTATGAGTGTTGATTTTCTTTTTTTTTTTTTTGATGAATAGTATGAGGGTCAATGACCCTCTCACAATTTAAATGTATTACTAGTGTGGGTGGCACGAGCTTCATCTTAAGTGAAAAAATTAAGATAGTATTTTTATTTGAAGAAGTATGAAAATATATACATAAAAAATATATGTCATACAAATTTAACCTCATTCGTATAATAATTTTGATACTTATTTGCTAAAGGCAATATCTACTTATTAAAAATTTCTAAGAATGATAACAAATATCATTATCTTTCAACAATAAGCAACTGAGTTTTGCTAAAACCTTACTACAATATTTAAACTTTCGCAATGAATAATATTATATGCTACATGAGTCTAAGTGCATGGTTTTTTTTTTTTTTTTGCAAGTAATATGTAACTGTCGGCCAACCACTGTTTTATTATATTGAGAGAAAAAGGTAACGTGGCCAACACCCCTTGTAACAGGTAGGCGGTACTTAATTGCTTGGCAACGAAACTCAAAGTCAGCCTAGAAAAATAAATAGACGCAAGTGATATATAAAATGTGTCCACACCATTGTATTTGTAGGTCAAAACTGCATTGGTACTCGTATGTATATATAATATTATTTCTACCAAAAAAAAAAAAAGAAGGTATATATAATATTATATAATTGACGCACAAACAAATTCATGCTTATCGGAAGGCATATCTGGGCCCCGTTTTGCTGTCGATCGATGAAGGGATTGGTCAAGACTCAAGTTAATAACCTCCTGCATTACCATTTCAATTAAGCCTCTTCTTTTTTCGTTTTTTTTTTTAATTTTTTTTGAAAAACGTATGCAACAAATCTACTTCCAAATCTTTTTTTATTATTTATTATTTTTATTTAGGAACGATCTACTTCCAAATCTAGGTGCAAAGGAAACGAAGAAACTATTTTCTTAAGCTCTATTTGTCGGTGGAAAACGATTTTAAATAATAGTTCGTTTTTTTAATTAAAAAAAACAGCCTTATTTACTTGGGTTTAGTATCAACTCTGAAAATGAGAGGAAAATCTTTTTTGCTGTTTGATTTGTATAACAAACCATTAATAAAAATTTCTATACCATACCACATATATATATATATACACACACACACATATAACTTTCGTACACCAAAATATAACCCAAAGGGGAAAGCATTTTCTAAATTTCTGTAAAAATCTTCAATAATTCTAGGACCACATTCTTCCTCACAATTATTTTATGTGACTAATTGTGAGTAGTAGAAAAAAAAATGATAAATTTGTGTAAAAATGATAGACATCCAGTTATATTTTATCATATGGGATAGTTGTGAGAAAAAGTGTAGTAAAAGTTGTGGTCCTATAATAACTTAAAAAATTTAATGCGAAAGCATTTATGCAAAGAAATTTTTTTAAAAAGTCAATAATTTGTATCAACTGATTAATAACGATAACAATGAGAGAGAGAGAGAGAGAGAGAGAGAGAGAGGTTTGTGGCAATATGTTGAATATGTAACATTTTGGAAATGCTTAATGTCTAGCTATATTTGTTTCAGCTTTTTGACATAAAAAATATTTCTAGCCTAAAACATTTTTATAAAAAGTTGTTAGTTTGGTTATGTACCTAAAAATACTATGAAAAACATATCTAGCATTGGACTCATTCTAAAAATCACAAAGTTTTATATATTTTTATATAGATATTAAACTACAATTTTAATTCACTACATTAAAATATCAATATAGGACAACTAAATAAGCCTAAAAAACTAATCAAAATAAAAATAAGAAATTGCACTAAAAAGCATAATCAAATTAAGAGTGCAACAACAAGAAAAATTACTAAAACAATAAACAAAAACTATCAACTAAATTTACACATTCACATATATAGTTACGAACTCTAGAATTATTTCACATATCTAGTTACAAACTCTCTCTCTCTCTCTCTCTCTCTTTCCATAATTTTTGAAGTATATTGTGGTCATTTTGGAGCTTTAGAAAGGTATTTTGTCATTTTGATGGCTTTGAGGTTATTTGAGTCATTTTGGTGTTTTTAGTTATATTTTAGTTACTTTAAAGGTTTTGAATGTATTTCTTCGTTTCAGATGTTAAAGGTTATTTTGTAGATTTGGAGCCTTTGGATCATTTTGGAGGTTTGATACTTTTTGGGAGATTTTAGAGGCATTTCTACCATTTTAAAGGTTTGCAATGTATTTTGATCATATTATAGGGTTTCAAAATTTATTTATTTATTTAGGGGTTTCACTAGTACTTCGATCATTTTGAAGGCTTCAAATACATTTAGAGGGATTTGTGGGTATTCAATTCATTCTTGAGATTTTGAGTATATTTTTATCATTTTAGAGGTTAGTATTCTCTTGAAGTTAAAGTGGAAATTTTCTTGTTTAATGAAAAATGATTTAGTTTGACAAGTTTTTCAACCACCCTGATGCTTGAAAATGAGAACTATAGTGGGTCCAAATATGGTTCAGCTGACTTTCCTACAATAAAGTTGTTGATTGGAGGAGGCTCTACTAAAGCTAGGATGACAGTAGATTTTTCCTTAGATCAAGTTGAAAGTTCAATATGGGTATGAAACACTCTTGAATGTTTAGACCCCAAAATATAAAAATACCAATTCAAGCGTTATATCAAACAATTAATGTGCGGAACACGATAATAAGCCAATAACAGAATTGATAGAAAATCTAAGTCAAATATAAATACATCCATAGCAGTAAATATAAGGCAAAGATAAAGGGAAGAACGATGCAAACACACGGACAACACACGATGTGTTATCGAAGAGGAAACCGAAGTCCTCGGCGTAAAACCTCTCCGCCGCCCTCCAAGCGATGATAAAATCCACTAAAGAATGTAGTTGGGATACATGAACAACAGAAGACCCTCCAAGCCTAATCTACCCAGGTACCTAAGCCCTCCAAGCTTCTTGCTCCAACGAGGTTACGCCGAACCTATTTCTTCTTTAGCTTCCCGGATTCTGCTACTTAACCATAGCATCAACCAATGTATATTGGTTCCTTCCAAACTGCTTCCCTTAGCACCAAATAAACCTTCTCACAGACGTGGGTGTGGTGAGATAAGAATTTGGTAAAAGACCTCTCGAGGGTATGACAATGGAGAGGAAGAGAGTAGAGGAATTTGTAGAGTTTCTTAGATGAAGATTGGGGATGAGGTAATCTTGTTTTTCTCTAGGGTTTTCTCTCACAAAATTCTCTCTGGAAACTCTCTACATTTAGTGGGTATAAGGGTCTATATATAGTGAGGTGATATGAGAAGACGAAGAGACACATTTTTGCCAAACAGGGTAAATTGGCGGCTTGGTCTCGCAGCTTGTCCAAGTTGCGAAATCAAGTCGCGACGTAACGGCCTGGCCAGCCTGGAACTTTTGTCCTGTAGTGCGACAGCTAGCACGACCCTTCAGCTTCCCTGCGTGCATCTCACGTGCTTGAAGTTGGCGACTTGCAGCCGCGAGCCACCCGCGAGTCCTAGCCGCGAAGCTCTGCTTCTTTGCACATACTTGAGCTTTTCTTCACAACTTCTCACACACTACCCTTACAATAATCCCACCTAAATACAGGGTTACTAAGTGCTTAAATTACAAGCAAATTGGTACGGAATAAAGCCAACACGATGGTTGATAATTTTCAACCTTACAATCTCCCCCTTTGGCTATTCCGTGACAAAACCCTAAAACAAACTCTAGACTTAATGCGTGAGTTGAGAACAGTTAGAAAACTCACTCACACCTAACTCTAGAATTTGCGAAGTTTTAGAACCATAAGAACAAGTAACTCCTGAAACACAACAACACAATAAGCTCATTGTATACAGAAACTTATAATGCATATGAAGCAAGCACAATGCGATCATGCACAATGGAATAAAGCAGTAAACCATGGCAAGACCAAAACAGGTAATCACTATAGCCAAGTGATCACAATGCTCATTCACACTTGAAATGAACATCCGGACATTCAAGACGATAAACACAAGGTAAATTGCTTGAATCACCAACACTCAACCAATGCACAATACATGAAGTATGTGCATCTATGAACAATCCTACAACGGGCACAAGAGTGATAGTACTTAGAAGAAAATGCAAGACATTTAGTTGGAAGTACTGATTTAACAAAGTACAAAGGTTGCATAAAGCATGGCACAAACCACAAAGGCCTACAGATGTGCATAAACAAACCCTTAAAACTTACATAAGCAACATGGGTACAAACCAACAACATAAAGTGCTGAAACTGAATAACATCATATTATATATGCTGAAATAAACAACTACCACCACAGTATTTTGAGTTATCAAAGTTTTATATACAGAAAAAACAACTAAGAAAAAATGATGAAGAAATCTCCCCCTTAAAACAAGCACTCCTCCTCAAGAGCTGCCCCTAAAAGTTCTCCCCTTTTTGACACGAATTGCCAAAGGGTCAGTGCTGCAATTTTGAGAAAATGCCATCCACTTGAGCTGCCAAGACATCAATTTGGTCCTGCATAGCGGCCAATCTCTCCGACTACTTTCTCTGGCCATCACTGAGGGTCTTCTCCACTTCCTTAAGATGTTTGTGGAGGTTATCAAAGAACATTTTCAACTTGTCAGGTTGAGGAGCAGATTGTGGTTGTGAAGTGCTTGGTTGCTGTGAAGTATGGATGGCATGGACAGGTGAATCTGGCTCAAGAGTAGAAGAGGTAGCAGAAAATAGATGTGCACTCTTTGGAGTTTTGGATGAATGACTCCTACTGGCTTGTAGAGTGAACATAGAGATTGGTCGAGGATGAGCAATCATGGTCCTAACTGAGGGAGGAGTGACACCTTCTCTTAGAACGAACTTCATAATAAGACTACAGAATGGAAGGCACCCTCGTGCTACTGTTCGGGTTGCTGTCTTTCTTATGATGTGATAAATATGAGCACAGATGTCAATGGTGGTGCCTGTGATGAGATCACATAGAAATTGTGCCCTTCCAAGGTTTATATACACCGTGTTGGTCAATGGATAAAGGTTTGAGAACATGATCAACTTCAATGTTGTCAAATCAGGTGAAAACTTGGTAGTACTAATGGATGTGCCGGTATTGGAAATGTCATGGTCATGACCAAGAACTTGGAGAATGTCCTGAATCACTGGAGTACGATCATCATACGGAGTTAGATTGGCATCTGCAAGTCGTGTGATTTTGAGAAGGTCAGCTATGGTGTCTAGACTAATGATAAACTCTGTTCCTCTTACCAGACAATGTAGTTCTGTCTCAAGATCAACTGTGTTTGCAAAACACTCCTTTACTAGTTCAATCATTGGATCAACAAAATTTCCAAATAATGCTGCCTAATCTTTTGCCTCGAAGATCCGAGGGACAAAAGTAGTGTCCAAAGTGTTAAATCTGACCTCCCGTTCTACTATAGGAGTTCCTCGGTCAAAAATGCTTGAGTAAGCATCTCGGTGTTGAGGAGTTCTGAACAACTCAATATTGAGTTCAGTAGATGGCTGTGAAGAAGACCGTGTTCTTTTTGCAACAGGTAATGTGTTCTCTTCTGTCATAACCTCTTTTCCTTTAGAGGATTGTCGAGACATTTGTAAGAGAGCAAACACACAACAAAATACCAGATGCAATACCACAGGGAACCAACATCAACTTGATTAGATTCAGTTAAGAATGTGGGGAAAAATTTCACTTAATCACAAACACAAGAATCAGATAAATCATTAAGAGAAAAAATGGTTAAAAAGATACACACTCCACACAGAAGCACATAAACATCCCATGGAGCACAAACTCTGTAAAGACTATAGAACCATAGACAAAAGACTCAAAGCCACAAACCGAATGCACCACATAAACCCCAAACCCATATGTCAAATGAGTAAAGAGAAACTCTATCAAACGAATAATGTTCAGACAAGAGACAAGCATACTGAAGCACAGACAAGAAAAAAAAAACTCAGCAACCAAAGACAATAACCTCAAACAAACATATTCACCATATTAGGCAAACCCATTTTTGAACATAGTATATTGCAGAACACGTGCAAATTTCAAAACAAGAAGGTAAAGGTCAACATAGAAACAAAATGAAATAAGAGAAAGAAAACCCATACCTTATTCTTGATGTTTGATGAAGACATGATGCAGAAAATGAGAGCTTTTTCAAAGAACTACAGAGTGTTGAGAAAGAAATTTTGAGGAGAAGATGAACAGACACTGAACTTCGAGGGAAAAACTGAAAATCAATTTTTAAAATTTGTCTTTAAAACGCAAAACACACGTTTTTTGCGACTGGATCAAGTCACCAGGTTAAGCCGCGAAACACTGTGAAGAGAAGAAATTTGAGAAATTTCTCTAAGTGTTTTTCGCAACTGGAAGGTCTACCTGCGAGATAGTCGCGATATGAGCCACGAAATTCTCTGAGTACTTCTCGCGACTGGACCTTCCACCCGTGAACCAGTCACCACACTAACCTGCGAAAATAAGAAAAACTCAAATTTTGAAAAAGTTTGCTAAGTCTTTTTCGCGATTAGAGCATTTACTCGCCAGTTAGCTGCGAAAGATCTTTGAGTGATCTCGCGACTGGGACATGCGACTGGGCCAACCCGCGACTTAGTCGCCAAAACAGGGCAACACTGTTTTTTGAAAATTTTGACATTTTTGTAAAGTCAAAGTACTTTCCAAAAACAAATCAAAACACTAAAAAATCTTTTTGTGTTTGACCAACAAAGATTAAGCATGTGAAAACACATTTAATCAAGTACAATCACACAAATGAATATGACATTCATTGAACATAGACTTGTGTGTTGTGTGTGGATATCAAAATGAGATAGTCCTTAGTCCAATGTGAAGCTTCAATGATTAATTCAATTAAGGCATACACAACTAGCACTAGATAATGTGATCTATCTCAATTATAGAAACATGCATATATGACCTCCCACATGTACTTGATAACAATTCTTTGAAGCTTTACACTTGGCTCCAAATTTAACATATCATTTGCAATTTTTGAGCAAAGAAAATCTCATTGAGAGATAGATGCCTGAAATTTTTGATATTTCAATTGATGAGTTAGCCTTTGGCTTTTAGGGCATCATTCATACTTTTTATTTTGGTCGTTTTCCCTTTTTCCTAGTCGAATACTAGTTTGTGCGATAGGCTTTTGCAGCTCTATATCTCTTTTCATTTGGAGATTTACATTTAGAGAGCTCTTTTAAGTATAAAAATAAAAATTGGGAAGATATATAGGCATGAGTCTATGCATGTCTCAAGATCATCACAACTATTCACTAATCATTCATGACAAGGTTGAAGATCTATTTACAACAGTCACATAGATTTTAGAATTTCTTCCACAATGATATGAGTGCATGAGAGACAAGCTAAGCTCGTTAAATGCACATAGCCATAAGTACAAAGGTACAAGGCAAAACATGCTTTGAGACAAAAACTCAACAAAGTGATCAAACTTTTTGGATTTTCTACTTTTTATGTGTTTTTAGATTTTTGACACAAAAACAGTAAAAGATTGATAAAAAACAAAACATAAAGAATAATGTAAAACATTTGAACTAAAGACAAACAAAAATAATCTAAAAACTAGCAATAAGCACACAACCAAGCATATACACAAACATGAGAAGTATTGATGCATGAACACATTGTAATGTTTATGCATGAGTACCCTTCGTCACCCACACGTCACGTGCGTTTGGGGTGATATCCTTGACGGATCGGGTATGAGAGTTAGGGCTGTTAAACCTTCGTGTGAAGCTTTCCAAGCAATTTGTGAACACACCGATCATCTTCATCACGTCCATCATTCCTGGATCACGCTTTTGGCTTCTTAGTTGCTCACCACCCCAAGTCCTCATATCATTTCTTTTTCCTCGTGATCGAGGAGCACTTGCATTGTTGTTTACTCTCAGCTTTTGACAGTTGGGTCTGGTATGTCCTTACAATCCGCAATAATGACAAACATACTCCATTCTAGGACCTTGCTGCTGTCTTGGGAGTGATCTTCCTCTAGCTCCATATCTGGATTTTGATTGATTACTGGACTTATGTAATAGCTGTTGATCAGCCACAGTCTTCTTCTTCTCAGCTTTAATTTTCTCAGGACTGGACCTATCCACAGTCGTCTCCTTAGCCTTTACAAACTTCACTTCTTTGGTGACATTTGCTGATGAGCTACTTCCTCTAGCGTGTCCCAATCCGAATTTGTCTGAGACATGTTTTTGAGATGAAATAACATCATCTAACTTCTTGGAGGAAATCCTATCTATCTTGGCATGAGCTTTCACTACCACTTGCTCAAGGAATCTCACTTTTGTGTAAGCTTCATATAGCTCACCATTTAGTGCTTCAATCTCACATTTTGCCTCCTTGTATCGTGCCAGGAGACTTTTGTAATCTTCCTCAGCCCTCTTCATCTTCTTAATGGTTGCATTAGCCACCTTAGCATATTCACCGGTCTTCTCAAGGAGTGAGTTGTAAGTCTCTTGCAATCCCACTGCTTCTCCAACTTCCTCATCTTCAGACTCCTCAACTATTCCAATAGACTCTAAATCAGAATGCTCACCAAGCTCCTTCACAAGAATATCCAAATCCTCTGAGGTCTCCACATGAGCAATGGTCATGAACGCGGAGTAATTTCCTTCTTCGTCACAGCTCTCTTCCGAGTCAGAGTTTGATGAATCCGAGTCACTTAGAGTAGTGGCATAGACCTTTCCTTTGGACTTCAAATAGTTGGGACATTCCTTTTTGAAGTGTCCGTGTCCATTACACTCAAAGCAAGTGATTCCTTGAAATGATTGGGAATCTCTATCATCCTTCCTTCGGAAGTCTTTCTTCTCCCTCCCAGAACTCTGAAATTTTCCTTTGTCACCAAATTTTCCACCATTCTTGAATTTCAAGAATTTTCGGAAGTTTTTTACAAGATAAGCTACATCTTTATCTACTCCATCTTCTTCGGAAGGATTATCCATTTTTTCGGTGATGGTTTTAAGAGCAAGCGATTTACTCGTCTTGTGGGAAGGTAGTCCAAGTCATACGTTTGAAGTGACCCAATGAGCTATTGGATATTAATTTCATCCAAATCTTTACTTTCCTCTATGGCTGTAACTTTTGCCCGAAAGCTCTCTGGTAATGACCTCAAAATTTTTCTCACCACCTTATTATCCTCAATCTTCTCCCCAAGATTGAATTTAGCAATTACAATTTCATTGAGCTTCCCATAGAATGAATCAAATGGTTCATCATCCCCCATCTTGAGCTCTTCAAATTTGGTGGTAAGCATCTGAAGCTTTGTGTCCTTAACTTTCTTTGTACCCTCATATGTTGTCTCCAAAATCTCCCAAACTTCCTTGGCTACCGTCATATGAGAGATCCTATGGAATTCATCAGGAGACACACTACAAAAAATAGCATTTAACGCTTTACTATTAGCATTGGCTGCTGTGAGAGTTGCCTTATCCCAAGTGGACTTAGGATTCGTCAGCTTGGTCCAACCAATCTCAACAGCATCCTAAACAGCATCATTTATAGAGCATAGAAATGCTCTCATTCGGACTTTCCAAAATGCATAATTATTACCATCAAAAAATGGTAGAACAGTGAGAGATTGAGACCTATCCATCTCAACACGGGGTCAAGGATCACACTCAGGTATTAAAACCACAACAAGTGTACCAGCTTTGATACCAATTGAAAGTTCAATATGGGTATGAAACACCCTTGAACGTTTAGACCCCAAAATATAAAAATACCAATTCAAGCTTTATATCAAACAATTAATGTGCGGAACATGATAATAAGCCAATAACAGAATTGATAGACAATCTAAGTTAAATATAAACACATCCACAGCAGTAAATATAAGTCAAAGATAAATGGAAGAACGATGCAAACACATGGACAATACACGATGTGTTATCGAAGAGGAAATCGAAGTCCTCGGTGTAAAACCTCTCCACCGCCCTCCAAGCGGTGATAAAATCCACTAAAGAATGTAATTGGGATACATGAATAGCAGAAGACCCTCCAAGCCTAATCTACCCAGGTACCTAAGCCATCCAAGCTTCTTGCTCCAACGAGGTTACGCTGAACCTATTTCTTCTTTAGCTTCCCAGATTCCGCTACTTGACCATAGTATCAACCAATGTATATTGGTTCCTTCCAAACTGCTTCCCTTAGCACCAAATAAACCTTCTCACAGACATGGGTGTGGTGAGATAAGGATTTGGTAAAAGACCTCTCAAGGGTATGACAATGGAGAGGAAGAAAGTAGAGGAATTTGTAGAGTTTCTTAGATGAAGATTAGGGATGAGGCAATCTTGTTTTTCTCTAGGGTTTTCTCTCACAAATTTCTCTCTGGAAGCTCTCTACATTTAGTGGGTATAAGGGTTTATATATAGTGAGGTGATATGAGAATATGAAGAGACACATTTTTGCCAAACAGGGTAAATTGGCGGCTTGGTCTTGCGGCTTGTCCAAGTCGCGAAATCAAGTCGTGACGTAATGGCCTGGCTAGCCTGGGACTTTTGTCCTGTAGTGCGACAGCTGGCGTGACCCTTTAGCTTCCCTGCGTGTATCTCACGTGCCTGAAGTTAGCGACTTGCAGTCGCGAGCCACCCGCGAGTCTTAGCCGCGAAGCTCTGCTTCTTTGCACATACTTGACCTTTTCTTCACAACTTCTCACATACTACCCTTACAATAATCTCACCTAAATACAGGGTTACTAAGTGCTTAAATTACAAGTAAATTGGCACGGAATAAAGCCAACACGATGGTTGATAATTTTCAACCTTACACAAGTTGTGGCCTTGGATCTGTAAACCTGAAATACCAAAGAGAAAATTAGTTCCTCCATGGCTAACCCCAGGATTGGTTGTGGAGGCTCCGATAGCTAAGTTAGTGAAAAACATGAGAGAGAGAGAGAGAGAGAGAGAGAGAGAGAGAGAGAGAGAGAGAGAGAGAGAGAGAGAGAGAGAGAGAGAGAGAGAGAGAGAGAGTCTGTTTTTCCCAGTACCGTAAACGATCTTCTCTTCTTACTTAAATAGAGAAATACGTGGATGCAGGTGACTAGACGATATGTGGTTATAGGTTAGTCTAGATGCATTCAAGAAATAACATCATTGTTGATTTCTTAGTGGTAGTTTCTATCATTGCTTTGGTCCATGAACGCTATAGGAAACAAAATGACAACATTCTATTACCTTAGAATATATCCGAAAACTCCAAATTTGAGCATTGGTGAGTGCGTGTTCATGTGTAAGTTAAAATTAATATAAACTAGTTGCGGACTTATGAGATGCGTGCAAGTTATATTTAGTCCACACCAGCCCATTCTATCCTCTTCAGTTCACTTTGGTTCTATTTCATCCACTTTGGTCCTATTGGGCCCCTTTGGTTCACATTGGTCCTATTCAGTCCATCCTGTCCACTTTGGTTCTATTCAGTCCACAATGGTCCTATTTAGTCCATTTTGTCCACTTCGGTCCTATTCAGTCCAATTTGGTCATATTCAGTCAATTATGTCCACTTTGGTCCTAATCTGTCCATGTGTTCTTATTTGGTCCTATTTAGTCGACATTGGTCCAATCTGTCCTATTCAATCCACTTTGTTCCATTTGGTCCATTTGTTTCCACTTTAGTCCATTTGGACTACTTCGATCCATTTTGGTCAACTTCAGTCCATTTTTGTGCACTTACATATATGGAAAAAAAAAAAAAACATGTTTGGGTTGAGAGTATCTATTCTATATTCAAATTTATTTTTAAAAAAATATAGGTTTCAAAATTGTAATATCTAAAATATTAAGCACAACATTTATTATTGCTACACTTTTGTTGAGCCACATTAATGTAATATTTCAATACACTTTGGTCTAACTAAATTTAAGGTGAAATTCTTTCTAAACCTTAAGGCTATAAATATACATATCTAATCTTTAGGGTAGTTACTTATTTGTTATCATGTCATTACTTATAAATGAATTGCATGAGGTTGATCATGCTTTCAAGCAATATATATATATATATATATGTGTGTGTGTGTGTGTGTATAATTTGTATTTAAATAAATTATTCAAAATTTTCTTTCTCTTAAAAGAGATTATTATGATAATCAAAACTCATAACAAACTTGTATTGAATATGTATCATTTATTCTCTAAATTCTACTGTATATAATTTGTTCTCCCTAAAACATAAAAAATTTCAAAATGTAATTTCCATCACTTTATTTTTACAAATATATAATTTTATCATTTTTTTTTTTTATATTTTTGATTGATATTATAATTATTATTATTATTATTTGAAGTGGTCCATATTCGTCTAACTATTGTTATTAAGATGATATTTTCCTAATTTCTTTTGGGACAATTAAAAGTTTTAAGTTTCAAAGTTATTATTAGTTCTAAAAAGAAGAAGAAGTTATTATTCAAATTCTCATTCTCTTAAGAAAATTATTATGATAACTAAAACTTATCATAAAATTACAATTAATATTACTCAAATAATTAATAGTACTCTCAACCCAAACTTGTATTTTGCCATTTTTAAGTAGATACATTGAATTGGACTGAAGTGATCTGAAATATACCAAATGAATCGAATAGACCGAAGTGGACCAATGGATACAAGGGAGGAGTCGCCACCTAGTTTTTGCAATGGTCTAGGAACCATATATATAGCATCCTCTCAAGGAAGGACCTTTGATCTTACTACCAGAGTATGGATTTGGAGTTTAGGTACGCTCTTGGGAAGGTGTTAGACATCCAAGATTGCCAAACCCAAAAGTTGGCCTCCCATCGTCATGTCTTATGTCTTAACCCTATTAAAAACTAATTTAATACTTGTATTCTAAACTCACACACACACACACACACACTAATCATGCATCTAACACACAACATGGCATCTTTATCCCTAAACAAGCATGCTTATCTATCCACAAAGCAAAAGAGAGCCAAACACACATAAGAAAACCTAACATTCATCTAACATGGCAAACCCTATCATACATCTAAACAAGGTAGCAACACATATTATGAACAAGACATTAACACATTATAAACCCTAATCATACAACCAAGCATGCTTCATCATATCATCAAAACAAAACCAACACAAATGCATGGACATTTCTAATGCATGGATTACCTTTTACTTACCTTTCAGCAACACAACACCTATGACATTGATGCATGGACATGTGAATGAATGACATAGCGTCAAAGCAAGAAAAAAAAATATAAAAACCCTAATCTAAGCATGTTAAAGAAAACAAGCATACAATACAGAGGCACAAATACATATGATCATATGAAAAGGCTTTAAAAAGATACAAAACATGTGAAACAAACCAAACAAATAACATAAGGAATTTGGATTAGGGTTTTTGGACAAGTGCCTGCTTACGCATGCTCATGACATGTGTGCATGGGACTTGTTCAAGAACCTTAATCCAGAAACCTGTAATAGAAAACAGAGCACAAACAAAAAACCCTAATTCTAACTATCTAGCATGCTCAGAACACAACAGAACTATAAAATTGACCTAAGTAAACATATAAAAGCCTAAACTATGCAAAGAAGCTGGATTAAAACTAAAAAGAAAGATAGAAAAGGAAAAAGGAAGTAAGAAAGAATACCTTAAAGCAAAAGCTCCTAGGCTTATTTTTGACTATTCCCTTCAGTAAAATCTATCACAATTTAATAAAACAGTGATTAGAAACTTTAAACTCAAAAGATTGAAACATTAACGCTTCCTTTTCCATGCTTTGAAAACCTTAGCTGCATACACAGGATTGTACATGTGTATGCATGTTTTGGCTCTCATACGCAGGCTTCTGCCCACGTACGTGGGCCAAGGGTCATTTTGGTCATTTATTTCCAAAAATAGATTTTTGTACATTTAAAAAAGTGATATTTCCAATTTTAACACTCCTCAAGACAATTTGATATTTGATTGGACTCTAAATTGGCCTTGGGCCTTAGAATTTAAGCATCATTAGGGAACGGGGGCCTGAGTCAGAAGGGGTACAAAATGTGGTGTCTGCAGATGTCCTTCTTTCGATTCATGAGCTTCAGTAACTGAATCAATAGAATAAGAGACAAAACATTTTGTTTTGATGTACGGCTTGGGCTCAACCCACGCACACGACACACATCAAGCATACATGGGGCGGGGTGCAACTCCAAAGAGTTGCATGGGATTCGTATGTCTGAAGTCCCACCTTTGTTACTCGGGAAATGAGCAACGACAGATTCACTATCTTAGAATCTGTTTTACCACTTGCAAGCAAATGGCAAGTGACTCACTATCCTAGAGTCACTTAAAAAGAAAAAAGAAAACAAACAAGGGTGCTTTTATGAGCTAACCTAATAAACAACATAAGGATATAGTCTCTATGATGTCCGTCCAGGGCTTTTGCCTCAAACTTCTCTGGGTGACTTGTTCCTCTTGTCTTCTTCACTTCTTTCTCTACCTTTTCTAGTGAGGCTCTTGCCTTGGGTTAACCTTGGTTTCCTTCTTTATCACTATCTCTACCTTTTTCTACCATGCCTGCATATTCAATTCTTGGAGGATATGTGCATTAGTAGTCTTGATTGTTGGATCCACTAGGGATGTTGAAAACTTGTTGAGGAGTAGATATGCATGAGGAGGAATCTTTTGCTTCCTTGGGGATGAGAAACTCATTAATGAGTAGTATGGATGGACTTGCTGAGGAGTAGTATAGATGTGTGATCCACTAGGGAAGAATCTTCTGCTTCCTTCGTGGTTCGCTGAGGACTTTGAGGAAGAATCTTTTGCTTCCTCACTGAGGATTTTTTTGTGTGTATTGGACTCACAGGGGAAGAATCTTCTGCTTCCTCACTAGGGATACTTTGGGGAAGAATCCTCTACTTCCTCACTATGGATTGTTTAAATGTGCTTAGGTTCATCGGGGAAGAATCTTCTGCCTCCTCCATAGGGATGATATTCATTAGGGAAGAATCTTCTGCTTCCCTACTTGGGATGGTGTTCTTAATATGCTTGATCTTTTGAGGAAGAGTCTTCTGCTTCCTCATTGAGGATAGTGTTCTTGATGTGCTTGATCTGATGGGGAAGAATCTTCTACTTCCTTACTAAGGATAGTGCTCTTGATGTGCTTAATCCACTGGGGATGGTTTTGGGATGAACATGCTTCATTGGGGGAAAAGTCTTCTACTTCCTTTGTCGCTCACTAGGGAGTCCTTTGATAATTTTGTGCCTACTTAGGGCAATCTTGGGATGTCCCTCCCTACTTCTCGAGACTTGGAGCCTACTACTTTCATTGCTTCAGAGATCACCCGACCCTTTGTAGGAGCAGGCCTAAGGGCGCTATACTTGGTAGAGAGGGTGTGGTGCCAATTAGTGGGTAGGGACGACCCACAAATTCCAATGGACCCTCTTGAGTTCATGCTTGCTTTACACTCCATGACTGATGCTGAGTACAACTCGAGGGAGAGTGGTGTTCCTTATGTCGGGCGACTTCTTGAAGGGTTGGACTATGAGGACTTTAACATCACTCACCTCATGCCTTCCCTTACTGTTCAGGTATATGCTTAATCTTTTTTTCTTCTCTTTTTTCCTCTTCCTTGTTTGTCATGACTTCTAATGTGGGAAATTGTAATAGGGGGGACTTATTGTCGATGAGCCCATTGACCCTCCACATCTCCCTTGGACAGTCTATGCTTATGGTCTAAATGGCATTACTCGGGAGCATGCGTTGCCTCGTAATCCTAATTTCATAGGCTATCCTTTCCCTTCTAACACTTGGGCAGTAAGTTCTTTCTCCTTTCTTCCTTCTCCTTTACCATTCATCTCCATCTATTTCAGTCACTAACCCTTCTTCTTTGAATTGCAGCCCACTATCCAAGAGCATGAAGAGTTGGTATGGCTGGTTGGAAATCTCAAGTTGGAGGTGACCAACTATTCAAGGGAGCTATGTGATCCTAGAGGAGTGGCCCTCCTAGGCGGTGGTGATGATGATGATGATGATGGAGGTGATGAGAAGGATTTGGAGGGGACTCCTAGCTACCAACCAAGGAAGTGGCAGCACTATTGATTACTTGCAGTTCAAGACATATAGGTATACAACACATAGTTTTTTTTTTTTTTTTTTTTTGTCTTTCTTATTCCCCTTAGCAAAAATTTGGATTTAGTTTGACACAAAGGATTGTATTTAAGAACATATTTTTACATTTATGCTTTTGATCGGAACTTAGCACTTAATTTACAAGATCTGTGATGGATTGTATGTTTCTATACAACTTTGCTTCTGTGATACTTGAAATCTTGTGCTTGGAATGTGTCTTGGATGATTCCTTAGGCTGTAGGAACCCTAAGAATGCTTTGGAGTGAAAAACCCTGCTTAAAACAGGGGAACATGAGCTTCTACCAAGTTCTGTGTGTATGTGGAGATAAGCCTGCGTACGCAGCTTTAACTTTGCGTATGCAAGGTTGACTTTGCGTACGTGGGTTGTGAATTAGAAAAACCCTAACCGACTTACTTAAATATAAAAGTAGCCATTTGAGTTCAAAACCCTCACCAATGCATTTTCAACCCAAAGAAGGTCCTCTAAAGGCAAAAAACTCTCCTCTTGATGTCTTCGCCTAGATTAGAAGGCTTCGTCTTGCTTTCAAGGATTCCATCGCTCCCTACAGTCTTTCTTGTATCTTCCCATACCATCAAATTAGGGTGGATGAACCTTTTCTTCGTGCTGCTGCCAACTATTGGGTTCCATCTCGGCATGTATTCTGCTTCAACGGAATAGAACTATGCCCCACTATTGAAGAGTTTAGTGCTATCATGGGTGAATCGGAGATTGATGATCTCATCTTCCCTACCATGGGTGGAGATCTTCCTTTCTTGCTGCAAGCTGTGTTAGGTGTCCTTGCTACCACGACAAATAGGTGGTGTGTTTTTGGCAAGCTTAACTTTAGGTTGGACTTTGAGTACTTTTTTGGTTTGGCCCTTCCCAAGGCTGAGAGGCCATGCTCGTACTTTCTTCGTGTCTTTTGCTTGTGTGCTCTTGTAAGGTATTTCCTAGTTTAAAGCTTGTATTGTGTGGACCTTCTGATGTGCATAATAGCTTATGAGCTAAAGAGAGGTAACTCGGTGGGCTTGATCTTGGTGGAGACCCTCAATGGTTTGTATGCCTTTCATAGGAAGGAAGCAAGTTTCTTTGCTGGAAGTCCTCTTCTCTTTCAGGTATAATCTCTAACTTTTCCCTAGGTTCTCAACCTAGTGGGATCCCTCTAATTTTGCATGGATTGTCTTTAGTTTTCAACCCATCGAGGCATTTTATATTGTCTTTCATTTACTTTTTTTAATTTTTTTTTTTTTTGCTCACACTCTCTTTTCTTCCTCTTTTTCAAATATGGCTACATAATAGGCTTTGATTGCTTTAACCTCCCACTGTTCCTCTCAGCACCTACCTCCTTAGGCACTTTAGGGACCGCCGGCTTCATCATAATGATATGAGTTTTGAGGCATACATGGTGCTTATGTGTCACCTCAAGGAGACCAACATTTAGTGGGTCATGGAGTGGTGGCACATCTCAAGCATGGTCCATAGTTGCTACAAGGACTGCTATGTGACTCTAGTTAGACTTCGTTTATGCTACTCCACTTGTCATATCTTAAGGCAATTTGGAGAGCGTGAAGGAGCTCCTCATGATAAAGGCGCCTTCCATATTGCGGTGTTTACCAATAGGATCTCAGGCAGGATTAGTGAGGCTTGACCACACCGTAGGGTGACGAAAGTCAATGTTCCTCCTCGATACATCTATCTCACTGCGAGGTACAAGCAATGGTTGTAGGATGACATGAAGTGGATTTTAAAGGATGAGAAAACTTATATAAAGGCTAGCAAGAAAGCAAGGAGGACTGAGTGACCACCTTAATGTGCCCCATGTTTTACTTTAGTACACGTTTGTAATTCTCATGCTTTTTGTAAGGTTGAATTTAATTAACCATACTGTTGGCTTTATTTCATGCCAAATTTGCTTATATTTCAGCATTTAGAAACCTTGCATTTAGATGGGAATCATGTAAGGGTAGTGTGTGAGAGAGTGTGAAGAAAAGCTTAAGTTTGTGCACTCAATAAGTGGCTCGCAACTAGATCTCATGGCTTGCTCGCGGCTTGCAAGTCGTCAAAAGTGGCACACGTGTGAAGCATGTAGAGAAGTTAAACAGTCACGCCAGCTAGAGCAATGCAGGACAAAAAGTCCAGACTAGCCATTTAGTTAGCTCGCGGCTTGAACTCGCATCTCAATCAAGTCGCCAATCCACTTTGTTTTGGAAAAACTGACTCTTTGTATTCCATTCCCACTCTAGTATAAATACCCTTTATACCCATAAAATGTAGAGAGCTTCCAAAGAGAATTTTGAGAGAGAAATCTTAGAGAAAAACAAGATTGACTCATCCATAATCTTAATCTTTGTTTTTTCAAATTCCTCTACTCTCACCCTCTCCATTGTTACATCCTTGAGAGGTACACTTAGCCAAATCCTTTTCTCACCATATCCATATCTGTGAGAAGACTTTTTGGTACTTGGGAAGCAGTTAGGAAGAGACCAATTGATATTAGTTGATGCTATGGGCTATAGCGGAATCCAGTAGCTAGAGAAGGCAAAGGTTCAGCGTAACCTCTTTGTAGCAAGAAACTTGGAAGGCTTAGGTACACTGGGTAGGTTAGGATTGGAAAGTCTTCTATTATTCATGTATTCCAACTTGATTCTCTAGTGGATTATTGACCGCTTGGAGGGCGGTGGAGAGGTTTTACGCCAAGAACTTCGGTTTCTTCTTCGATAACACATCGTTGTGTTGTCTTTGTGTTTTCATCTCTCTTCCTTTAATCTTTGCCATTTAATTTCTTCTGTGGTTGTGGTTTTATTTGGTTTAAATTGTCTTATCAATTCTGTTTTAGCTTATTCTCATTTTTCGCACATACATTGTTTGATAGTAAACTTGAATTGGTAATTTGTAAATTGGGGGTCTAAATGTTCAAGGGTGTTTTACACACATTTTGAACATTCAATTGGTATCAGAGCAGGTGCACTTGTTATGGTTTAAATACCTAAGTGTGATTCTTGACCCCTTGTATTTATTTGCCATAGATAATGCTTTGTATGTCTCTATGCATGTTTTGGATATTGATGATTGTAACATGTCATGTGTTTGTGAAAATGCCTTTATGAGTGATAATCCTTATGATTGTGATGCTATGTTACATGAATCTTTGGATGTTATTAATATTCCAAATGACAAACTCTCGAAGAAAAATGTTAAGAAGTTTCAAAGAATTTGAGTAATTTGTTTTGTGAAAATGATGATTTGATTGTTAAGCTCAATGAATCCAACAAATTGATTGAGAAATATAAAAAACTTGCTGAAAATTCTCTTGAAAAGCTAAAAGAGCTTGAATGTTTGAATAAGGACTTGGATGCTAAACTTGTTTTGTCTAACAAACTTGTTGATGAGCTAAAATGTAAAAATGAATCTCTTAAGATCCATGCCAAGTGTTTGATTACTAAATCTATTGCTAAAAAGGATGATAATATTTGTTGCAATCATATTGTGATACCCGATTTTGTGCCTATTGTGTGTTCTACCTCAAAGGACAAATCAGTGTACGTTCTTCCACACAAAAGAAATCAAAGGGTGGAAAGAAAGGCTCTTAAGCCAAAGCCTTTGTTTAGGTCTCAACCTAAGGTTTTGGATGGATCTAAATTTGTTCCAACTTGTCATCATTGTGGTGTGATTGGTCATATAAGACCTCAATGTCATAAATTGAAGAGAGAACAAAATCATGTTGCTAGATCCCTTCCCAAAAAGCCTAGTGGACATAAATATATTGTTTGTCATCATTGTGGTGCTTTTGGTCATTTAAGACCTCATTGCTCTAAGTTTCATGCTCTTAAAAGAATTAAAAGAAAAGAGAAACTTGAGTTTCTTGGAAGTTGTGCTAAAAAGGGTAAATCGGTTTTGAGTGAAAATAGCATGTTGTTAAAGAAAGTGTTTAATACTTTTAACTCCTTGTCTATGTGCATCTTCAATTATCATTCTTCCAACCCTCATCTCACTTTTCTTGAGACACTCATTCCAAACAATTGTTCCGTTTGGATGAGGAAGGGTTCCTATGGTTGAGCCTTTCCTCTTTTGGTCCTTGATCTAATTCTTTCGATCTTTGTTGGACCCTTCATGCATTGAATGTCATATCTTCATGCATTTTGTGCATCTTACATTTATTCATATGCATTGTTTTTGTTTTTTTATCTTACTTTTATGTCTTTGTTTTTTGTGTGTAAAAATCTAAAACCACATAAAAAGTGAAAAATTCAAAAAGTTTGATCGTATATGTTTGAACACATATTTCATGTGAGTTTTGCCTTGTACCTTCGTACAAATAACTTTATGCATTTACGAGTTTAACTTGTTAATTATGCACTTATATCGTTGTGGGAAAAATATTGACATCTTTGTGTGATTGTTATAAATCGATCTTTAAGCTTGTCATGAATGTTTAGTCAACAGTCATGTTGGTTTTGATACATGTGTAGACTTATGTCTATATATCTTCCTACTCTTTTATTTATTTTTACTTAAAGAGCTCAACAAATGTAAATCTCAAAATAAAAAAAGATAATGAGTTGCAAAAGTCATCGCATATACTAGTATTTGACTAATAAAAAGGGAAAGCAACTTTTATGTAAATGTATGGTGCCCAAAAACCAAAGACTTGTTCATCAAATTGAAATATCAAAAATTTCAAGTATCGATCTCAAAAAGAGATGTAAAGATAAAAAATGATCAAATGTTATGAATTGTAATGAAGCTAAATGAAAAGCTTCAAAGATATGTAATCATTTTCTTGTGAGAGGTCATATATGTTCATTTCTATAATTGAGATAGACCACTTGACTTAGTACTAGGATTGTATGACTTGATTGAATTGATCATTGAAACTTCACTTTAGACTAAGGACTATTCCACATTTGCTACACAGACACAACACACATGCCTAATGTTCAATGAATGCCTAATGCCTAATGCCTTGTTCATTTGTTCGATTATACTTATTTAAATGTGATGTGTGTGTGCTCAACTATATATGAATCAATCCAATAAGATTTTTGATCATTTTATATGTTTTTTGAAGTGATTTTTATCACTCTTTGTGTTCATGTTTAGTACTTACTTTGTTTTTCATTGTTTAAATATGTTTTGTGTTGAAAAACAGGTGTCAAAATTTTTCGCGACTCACCTCGCGACTTGCGAAAATTTTCGCGACTCATCTCGCAACTCACCAGTCGTGCAACGCAAGTCGCGAGTTCATCCAGGAGCTTTCGCGACTCATCTCATGACTCGCTCAGTCGCGAAACGCCCAGAAACAGCTTTTTAAAGGGCTTTTCGTGGGAAACCTATTTTAAACATTTCCCTTCACTTCTAAAACCTCTCTTTCAATATTTTTACATCAAAACCCAATCAATTTGAATGATTTTTTATTCCATGAACATCTCTAAGGTATTTTTAAACTCTTTTCATTGATGTGGATTCTTAGATTATGTTTTGAAGAGTTTTGTACTCTTGGTTGGGATTTTCATTAAAGGGGTTGAGAAAACTTAATTTTTATCAAATTTTTGTATGGGATTGGTTTCTTTTGATAATTTTCTTTGGATGTTGGCCCCTTATGGTAAAAATTACTTGTATTAAGGGTGGATTTCATGATGTTCATGCATTGTTTCACATTGTTGTTCATAGTGTGCATGCTAGATGTTTGATAAAATGTCTCTTAGGCATTTTCTCGCTTGTTTGGACTCCGATGAGTATCAAAATTTGGGGTTTCTCATGTTTCCTCATTAGGAACATATTTGGTTCATTGGTTATATATTTAACACACCTTACCCCACATGTGCATTTTCCATGCATTGGTCATGCATTGCATATAACCATCTCTTGCACACACTTTTGCTACCCTTATCATGCATTGGTCTATACCTTTTTTCTTCATACTAGCATGTCATGTTTATCTTATGCTTTGTAGCATTTTGTTATTGTCTTAGGTTTGAGCTTCATTTTCTAATTTATCTCGCATCCTTCATGCATCATTATCATTGTTCGTACCTTCATATCTTGCCCTCGTTTCTCCTTAACTCTTTGTCTATTCGTGACAAAAAGGGGGAGAGTATACTCTCCCCCTTTTTGGTGCTTTGAGTTATGTTTTGTATCTATGCTTTGTTGTTCTCATTGTATCATGTTCGTTTGTATTGGACATGCATACATCCTTATGCTATTGTGTTTTATTGGTTGCATGTTCGGATGATTATTTGCTTTCTATATGATCATTGTAGTCATTTCTATATGACTGTCATGTGTTTGATCAAGTTGCTCATATGTTTCATAATATGTTCACTTGATCACTTTTTACTTGTTACATTATATTTGTCCTTTTATTACTTGATTTACCTTGAAGGTCTAATGTGTTTTGTGCAAGTGTTTTAGGTTACAAGTATATATGTTCTAAATGCATCACAACTTCTCATCATTTTGAAGGGGAGAAACTTTAAGCACTTTTAGTTTATATTGTGCATTTTCTTTAGTACATCATTTTTGTACCCACACTTTGTAGCCTAGTACTTGTTGTTAAATATTATGTATTTTTTTAAGTACATCACTCTTATGCCCTTTGTTAGATTTTATATCCTTAATGAAATTTCTTTGCGTTATTACATTGGTTGAGTGTTGGACATACAAATGATATTTTGCAATTGAGCTTATTAGTTTGCATGGCCGGATGTTCATTCCTTGTGTGAATAAGCACTGTAGTCACTATTTATAGCGATTGTTTGTTTTTGGTCAAGTCATGATCTATTGCTTAATTCCATTTTGCTTGATCACATTGTGCTTGCTCCATATGCATTACAAGTTTTTTGCATACAATGATCATATTGTGTTGTTTTTTTCAGGAGATACTTGTTCTTATGGTTCAAGAGTTTCACAGATTCTAGAGTTAGGTGTAAGTGAGTTTTGTTCAACTATTCCCAACTCACATGTTAAGTCTAGAATTTGTTTTAGAGTTTTATCACGGAATAGTTAAAGGGGGAGATTGTAAAGTTGAATTTAATCAACCATTCTATTGGTTTTATTACATGCCAAATTTTCTTGTATTTTAGCATTTAGAAACCTTGTATTTAGGTAGGAATCATGTAAGGGTAGTGTGTGAAAGAGTGTGAAGAAAAGCTCAAGTTTGTGCACTTAATAAGTGGCTCGTGACTGGATCTCGCAGCTTGCAAATCACCAAAAGTGGCACACATATGGAGCATGCAGAGGAGTTGAACAGTCATGCCAGCTGGAGCACTACAGGATAAAATGTCCAGACTGGCCATTCAGTTAGCTTGCGACTTAGTCAAGTTGCGAGGCCAAGTTGCTAGTCCACTTTGTTTTGGAAAAATTGACTCTTCGCATTCCATTCTCACTCTAGTATAAATACCCTTCATATCCATGAAATGTAGAGAGCTTCCAAAGAGAATTTTGAGAGAGAAACCCTAGAGAAAAACAAGATTGACTTATCCACAATCTTCATTTTTGTTTCTTCAAATGCCTCTACTCTCACTCTCTCCATTGTTACATCCTTGAGAGGTATACTTAGCCAAACCATTTTCTCACCATACCCAGATCTGTAAGAAGGCTTTTTGGTGCTTGGGAAGTAGTTAGGAAAGGACCAATTGATATTAGTTGATGATATGAGCTATAGCGGAATCTGGTAAGTTAGAGAATACAAAGGTTTGGCGCAACCTCGTTGGAGCAAGAAGCTTGGAGGGCTTAGGTACATTGGGTAGATTAGGCTTGGAGGATTTTCTGCTGTTCATGTATCATAACTTGATTCTCTAGTGGATTATTGACTGTTTGGAGGGTGGCGGAGAGGTTTTACGCCGAAGACTTCAGTTTCCTCTTCGATAACACATCGCCGTGTTGTCTTTGTGTTTGCATCTCTCTTCCCTTAATCTTTGCCACTTAATTTCTTCTGTGGTTGTGGTTTTATTTAGTTTAGATTGTCTTATCAATTTTGTTTTAGCTTATTCTCATTTTTTGCACATACATTGTTTGACAATAAACTTGAATTGGTAATTTGTAAATTGGGGGTCTAAATGTTCAAGGGTGTTTTACACACTTTTTGAACATTCATTTTTTATTTTAAATTTAATAAAGGATTGGAATGTTCCAAATCCCCTATGAAAACAATCTTATCATCTTTTAATTTGAGCAACAAGAGAATCATCTTTTTATTATCTTTGGTTATTGTCATTTATTCCTTTTTTTTTTCTTTTTCCTTTGCTATGTAATTTTTGCCCATGACATCCCTTTGGGAATTTTTGCCATGCCCATGGTGTTTTCCCCTAATTTTTGGCTAGATTGCCCTTTCAAGTGTTCAATCTAGCGAGGTTTTCTTGCCTTAATTTTTGCTTAAGCTGCCCTTTCGGGTTTTCAATTTAGCAGGCTCTTTTCCTTTTTATTTATTTATTTATTTATTTTTTTATAGATGCTATATTTCCGAAGTCTATCCATGTTAATTGGGCAAAGCATCTCTTCCCCATTTTAATCTGTGATTCTTGTAACACCTCCAGACATGATTTTCTTAATGATAAAAGGCCCAGACCACCTTGGCTTCATCTTCCCTCTCGGATTAGAAGTCTCATCTCTAAGCGCCTTTAGGACCAAGTCTCCTTCTTTAAGATTTCTTGGTTTCACTTTCTTGTTGAATAACCTAGCAATCCTTTTTTGGTACCCTTGTGCATGATATTGTGCCTTTGCCCTCTTCGATAACACATCACCGTGTTGTCTTTGTGTTTGCATCTCTCTTCCCTTAATCTTTGCCAATTAATTTCTTCTATGGTTGTGGTTTTATTTGGTTTAGATTGTCTTATCAATTTTGTTTTAGCTTATTCTCATTTTTTGCAGGTACATTGTTTGACAATAAATTTGAATTGGTAATTTGTAAATTGGGAGTCTAAATGTTCAAGGGTGTTTTACACACTTTTTGAACATTCATTTTTGCTTTTAAATTTAATAAAGGATTGGAATGTTCCAAATCCCCTATGAGAACAATCTTATCATCTTTTAATTTGAGCAACAAGAGAATCATCTTTTTATTATCTTTGCTTATTGTCATTTATTCCTTTTCTTTTTTTTTTTTTCCTTTTTCCTTTGCCATGTAAATTTTGCCCATGACATCCCTTTTGGGAATTTTTGGCATGCCCATGGTGTTTTCCCCTAATTTTTGCCTAGACTGCCCTTTCAAGTGTTCAATCTAGCGAGGTTTTCTTGCCTTAATTTTTGCTTAAGCCGCCCTTTCGGGTTTTCAATCTAGCAAGCTCTTTTCCTTTTTATTTATTTATTTTTTTTTTATAGATGCTGTATTTCCGAAGTCTATCCATGTTAATTGGGCAAAGTATCTCTTCCCCATTTTAATCTGTGATTCTTGTAACACCTCCAGACATGATTTTCTTAATGATAAAAGGCCCAAACCACCTTGGCTTCATCTTCCCTCTCGGATTAGAAGTCTCATCTCTAAGCGCCTTTAGGACCAAGTCTCCTTCTTTAAGATTTCTCAGTTTCACTTTCTTGTTGAATGCCCTAGCAATCCTTTTTTGGTACCCTTGTGCATGATATTGCGCCTTTGCCCTCTTCTCATCTATCAAAGCCAATTGTTCATATCTTGCCTTAGCCCAATCCTCTTCTAGGACCTTGGTTTCCACT
The DNA here is from genome assembly GCA_030445155.1 of Quercus variabilis. Taxonomy (NCBI): domain Eukaryota; kingdom Viridiplantae; phylum Streptophyta; class Magnoliopsida; order Fagales; family Fagaceae; genus Quercus; species Quercus variabilis. The sequence goes on along the minus strand of CP129446.1, from coordinate 41,610,357 downwards.
AATATCCTTAAAGATTGTATCTCTACCTCAATAGGAAGCACCGCCTCACTACCACAAACCAAAGAGTAAGGTGTTGCCCAGTTGACGCATAGTTAAAAGTTCTATAACCCCATAAGGCAAATGGAATCTTCTTGGCCCAATCTTTGTATGTCATTACTATCTTGGCTAGGATATTCTTCACATTCTTATTAGCTCCTTCTATGGCATCATTGGCTTGTGATTGATATGGTGAAGACTTGTGATTTTCAATGTTGTACAACCTTATGATCCTTCAAACCTCCCACTCAAAGTGGGAACCGTTATTAGAAATGATCTCATAGGGCAAACCAACTAGCATATGATGTTGTTTTCTAAGAACTGTGGCACATGCTTAGCCTTCAATAAGGAATAGAAGGCTGCCTCCACCCACTTGATTAAATAGTCAATTGTCACCAAAATGTATTCATACCCATTTGAAGCCTTAGAAGCTATCCTTCCAATCACATCTATGCCCCAAATTGAGAATGGTCATGGAGAAGTCATGCTATACAACTCACTAGGTAGTACATGTTCAAGTTGGCGTGTGTCTGATAATCATGGCAACTTTTCACATAGTCCACATAGTTGGTGTCCATTGTATTCCATAAGTACCCCATTTTTAGGATTTTCTTGGCTAACATTCTTTCATTCATATGAGGGCCATAAATCCCTTAAATAACTTCTTTCATTACTCTCTCCGCTTCTTCCTTCTTCAAGCAATGAAGGTGTATACCATCATAGGATCTTCTATAGAGTTGTCCTCCACATAGGATGTATTGTGTTGCCATCATCCTAATGGAACAACGTTCTCTCTTGTTGGCACCATCTGGATATGCCCCTAGTTCCAAGAACTTCATGATGTCATAGTACCATAAAACTTCCTCTTCCTCTATGGTCAATACTGAAGCTTCGATCTTCCCTTTGTGTACTTCCTCATAACTTTGCTCAATTTCCAAGGGTTGTGTCTATACTCCCTCGGGTATTTCAACCATGGAGGCTAAGGTAGCTAAGGCATCCGCAAATTGATTTTAAGCTCTAGGAATGATTATATATTTAATTCTATCAAAGGTCTTGGTCAAGTCCTCCAAGAATTGTTGATAAGGCTTCAAATGTTCCTCCTTCACCTTTTACAACTTTTGTTCTTGAGCTATAACCAAAGTTGAATCTCCAAAGACTTCGGCCTCTTTTACCCCTAATTCTCAAAGAGCTTCCATTCCGTAAATACAAGCCTAATATTTAGCCATGTTATTAGTTGCTTCAAAGTCCAACTTGATTGCTTCAAGAGTATTCCTATCCAATTCCCATATTGGTTTACAGCTCCATCAAAGTACATCTTCCATGTTCCTAGCTCAACACCCAAAATTTTCTCATCTAGAAAGTCTTCTTTACCATCTTCTCCCTCTATAGGATTCTTGACATAGAAATTTGATACGACGCTCCCTTTGATAGTTTTTCCTAGCCACTTACTTCAAATTGAATTCTACCAATAAGGTCAACTATCTTGACAATCTTCCACTCAAAGCGGGTTTCTCAAATAGATACTTCAATGGGTCCATTCTTGCTACCACCCATATTTGGAAAGGTAAGACGATATGTCTCAATTTTTGTACGACCCAAACAAGTGCAAAGCATGACTTTTCTATGGGAGTGTACCTAGTTTCATAATCATGGAACCTCTTGCTCAAATAGCATATGACCCTCTCATTCTTGTCATCGCCTTCTTTTGTAAGCATACTTCCAACTGCATCCCCTATGATGGAAAGGTGTAGGAATAAGGGTTTTCCATGTTGTGAAGGCACTCAGATAGGTGGGGGGAAGGGATATTCCTTGATTCGGCATTCATCGTTCCATGTATGTGGTTCATTCTTCTTAGGAGTTTGAAGATGGGCTCACAAATAGAGGTGAGTTTGGTAATGAATCGACTAATGTATTGTAATCGACCTAAGAAACCCATTATTTCTTTCTCACTTTTGGGTGGAAGCATCTCTAATATGGCTTTAATCTTGGATTGGTCAACTTCAATCATTCTATCACTCATTAAGAAGTCTAGCAATTTTTCGGTGGTTACTCTAAAGGTACACTTTTGTAGGTTCAATCTGAGTCTGTACTCTTTAATCATCTCGAAGAACTTTTTCAAGTTTATGGTGTGACTACCTCTATCCTTGGATTTCACTATTGTCAATGCCCGGCCTCGACTGGAATAGAGGCGAAAAAACTGCCACCATCATCGCAGGCCCTCGTTCAACCACCTGCCGTGGCGACAGCTTTCGCGTGCGTGGGGCCTGTTAGAGGCCCCTCTCGATAATGGTGTTGTTCGCGTAGAGCTTCGGGTGCTCTCTCTCTCTCGGTGGAGGAAGGTAGGTCTACCTTTGGTGTTATGGTAGGAATCTGGACTAAATTTTAAGGGATTACCAAAGGTAAGTGGAGTTGCCACCAATCATTGGGTTTTTCTAAGGTGTAATTGGTCACCTGTTTCTAGTTGATTTTATTACCAATCTTAGGTTAAGAAAAAAAGAATTTTTCCTAATCTAATGTGGATGGCAAAAAATCTTGATTCTTAGGTCCAGAAGTTTGGTTACGTGTGGAGAAGATGTTAGGCACCTTACAACGCTTGTTCAAGGATAGTCCTTTGTTTTGATAAAACCTTAATTTTTGGAAATTGGTAGTAAAAATATGATTTTGGCATTGGCTATCAGGGCTTTGCATGCATGGGGGATTTAAGGTTTGGCTTTTGCATGGGTGTGATCTCAATCTATGCTTTCCTAAGGCATTCGAGCCGAGTACTATGTTTCTGTGGCGTAAATTTGGAGACATGTCCCCTTACTTTCATGACTGAAACTAGGCATTGTGTGCGTTAGGTGTCACGGACTGTGACAATCACACCAGAGGGGGGCGAGCAGGTATATATATACATGTATCAAGCACAATGCTAGCACATAGAGTAGAAAAGTAAATGCTTACATCCCTAGAGCATGGCCCAAAATATAAGTGCAAGAAAATAAATAGAGGTCACCATACCCTGGAGATGAGAACGAATGGTACACAGCATGATATACCTAATACAGACCATCTAAGGGAGAAAGGGAAAAGGAAAGAGGGGGTTTTTAAAAGAGTACATAACCAAAGGGGAAAAAGCTAAACTCCTAAACTTACTGACTGCAGTTGCTCAGCTTATATCGACATGCTTGCGCTCGCGCCCTCTTTGCTTGGGCCTGGGAGACTGTGCCCTAACTCCACGCGTCCTCACTTCATGTGTGTACATGCAAAGGCAAAGACAAAAAACCAATAGACAAGCAAGGGAAGGAAAGGATGCAAAGAGCATATGAAAAGGCATAAAATGGATAAACATGATAAACATGGCAAGCATAGAATGTGATAAGAGTTAGGGCAAGTGAGATGCACAAATGAATTAGAAAGCAAGCAAGCAAACAAACAAACAAACAAAAAGTGGTGTCCACTAGGGACAAATGTAGGTTTGGATTAAATGTCCATAACTTCATTGTGTTGAAGTATGGATGACACACTAGAAAGCAAGACTCATGCATTGACATGTAAGCAAGCATGTAAAGATGCAAAGAAAGCCAATGGGTGGTGCTAACAAGTATGATAAGCACAGCATCGCATGGAGCGAGAAAGGGGAAGGGTATGCACGAAGCAACTAGCATCACAGTGATGCATCCCAAGTGGTTACATCCAAACAAGGCCTCATAGGTGTCGAATGTAATCACATAACCATAAACCTACTAAAGGTGTCAAACTTGGCAAAGCCTAAAACAAGAGAGGCTAACACAAGCATAAAACATAGAAGCAAGCAAGCATAGACATGCAAAATGGGTGATCCAAAACCTTTGATATGGGCCAAGGTGTATGGATGATAACAATGACCATGGGGTCTAGATCGAGTCCAAACCATTAGGCCAAAACGCAAGAAGGAAAGATAAAGCGACAAAATGACTACAATAGCACATGGCAAGACAAACATAGCCTAGGTCTAAGCACACAAACATGGCATGGAGTGCACAAGCACATGGAAGATGGCATAAAGCAAGCAGAGCATAGATCCGAGCACATAAGCATGTGAAAACATAGATCTGAGCACATAAACATAGATCTAGGCATAGGCATGGCAACACATGTGTGGGCATGTGAAAGCTAGCACATCGATGTGGAAGAACATGAATCCAAGCATATAAGCATGTATAGATGCAAATATAAGCATAAAACGTGGCAAAAAGCATACAAACACATAGATCCGAGCAAAGCATAACCATAGACATGATATCAAGCATGTGAGCACATAACCCTAACATCAATGCAAAGCAAAAAGAGGAACGAAACAAAGGAAACATGGCATAAAACCCTAAGCGTGTAGATCTAAACATATAAGCATGAATGGATGTAGATCTAAGCATAAAAAATGGCATAAAAACCCTAAGCATGTAGATTGGGACAAATAAACATGTGAACAAGCATAAAAGAACATGGATCTAAGCTAAAAACATACTAGAAACAAGATAAAGCAAGAAACATGTCAAAGAAAGCAATAAAACATATTATTCTAGTAAAAAGGAAGACAAATGCTAGAAAAGAGATCTAGAAGGTTAAGCGTGTGGATGATAGCTAAAAAAGCTACATCCACACCCCTAAACCCCAAATCCCAAGTGTAGAGCCAAGGAAAAGAAGATTGGGTGCAAAAGCAATGCCTTGTGGTCTTGGTGAAGAGGGAAGAATCAAGAGACTTTAATATGTTTTTTGGAGTGTTTTTGGGCTTTTTTTGGTGTTTGGAAGAGAGAAAAAACGTAGAGAGGAACTGGGCAGAGAGAAAATTTCAGAAAAAATGTGTCCCCTGGTCTGGGGTATGCTTGGGACTATTTATAGCCCCGAGCGCGAAAATCGAGGTGGTGGCCATTCAAGGGTCGCTGGCCTCAAATGGCTTCCGATCTAGTCAATCTTAACTCCTTTGGATAGATCTTCAACTCAAAAATCCAACGGTTAGATCAAAAGTTATGGCTCTGGAAAGTTAGAAACGTGGATTTCACAACTTTCACAGTTTTCTCGATATCTCAACTGTTTTAACCTCTATTTTGACCCATGAATAATCGTTGGAATGAGAATTTTATATTCTTCACAATGACATTGGTTTCAACCTATTCCAATTGTCGAATCAAAATTAGGGTTTTTAGGCCCACTCAGGATTAACTTCGAGTCAAATTTGGTCAAAGTTATTTAAAAATCTTTGAGAATCTCAGGTTTGATGTAAAATTGTGAAAAACATTGTTTTTTGAGAGTCTGGACCTTGTTTGGCCCTCAGTTGAACCTAGGGTTGACTAGGGCCATTTTGGTCATTTTAGCTGAAAAAGGTGCTTTTGGTGCTCCGATACCCGAATAGGTTGTATCACGTCATTCTAGATGTTCTCATGGCCTCGTATAGAAGAAAATAATATTTTTAGATTTTTTGGGATCCGACACGCAAATCAAGGGCGGATAAAATACCATATCAACAAATATCATATCATCAACATACACCTCTACCTCATTATGCATCATATCATGTAGTAAGGTTGTATCTTTTGACATGTTGCCTCAACATTCTTTAGGCCAAACGGCATCACCGTGTAACAATAGATTCCTCATTCAGTAGTGAAAGTGGTTTTGGTCATATCTTTGGGAGCCTTCTTGATTTGGTTATATCCCGAAAAATTATCCACGAAAGACATCGAGGCACTTCCTGCCGTGTTATCCACTAAGACATCAATGTGAGGGAGGGGAAAGTCATCCTTAGGGCATGCCTTATTTAAGTCCCTAAAATCCAGACACATCCTCACTTTCCCATCCTTCTTAGGTACGGGCACGACATCAGCTATCTATTCAGTTTGGTGTACGGGTTTGATGAACCTTACATTTAATTGCTTAATGACTTCCTCTTTGATTTTTAAGAGCCATTTGGTCATCATTTTTCTCAACTTTTGTTTGACGGGTACCATGTGGTCATGAGTATCAATGTGATGTTGAGTTATCCTGGGGTTAATTCCTAGCATATCTTCATAAAACCATGCAAACACCTCTTGCAATTCCACGAGGAGTTCTTGAAGATCTTTTCGTTCTTTTTCATTTAAAGTTAAGCCAATTTTAATTAAGTGTTGATTCTCATCATTGCCCAAATTAATAGTTTCAAGAATTGGTTCCATAGGTTCAATTTTCTTTTCCAGTTGTTTGTTAATTTCATTTTCAAATTCATTTGATTCAGTTAAGTGCAAAATTTCAATGTTATGGGACACATCAAAGTAAGCCAAATCAGAATTCATCTTACTGAAAATATTGAAAAGTACATTGGAACTTGCATTACAAAACTCTTTCCCTATGTTTTCAGAAAACCCAACCCAAGTCCAATTATAAATGGGCCCCACACTAGGCATGATGAATTTGGAAGGATCACTTGGTTCTTCGTTGGTGATGGCCAACCCGTCCCCACTTGTCTTCATCAATGTCTTCACTGCTTCAGCATCCATAGTTCACCAAATTGACCTTTTCTTGTATCTTTTTGATCACCATAGTAGGCTTCTCCTTAAAGGTGAGCTTTTCATTAAAGAACATTTCCCATCCCAGATACACCTTTTCATCCTTGCCTACCCAAGGTTCAGGGAAGCCACAATAAGGGAAGTTTCCCCCCTCCTTCATGAAGTTCCTGTTGAAAGTGCCAAGGTCTTTCTTGATTCAATTGCTGCCTTCAAAGAATCTTAAACTTTCACTAGTCACTTGAGTATTGATGTTGGGGAACTCAATTACCCCTTTTCCTTCTTTTCTAAGGCCTATATTAGGCATGAATCCCATGTTCTTCATCATTGCGATCACCTCATGGCTACAATATGGGAACAAGTCTATAGCATACCTTTCATCCTTCAACCCATAGTCAGTCATATTCATGAACTCAAAGTCACTCATTTAAAGCTTGCTTCCTCCTTCCTTGAGCCCACAAATCGATGCTAGAATTTCACCATCTCCAAGCACTATGGCAATCCCTCCTTTCCGTGGGATCATCATCTTTTGGTGTAGCGAGGAGGGGATTACACCATTGGGGTGAAGCCAAGCCTTCCACAAAAGAAGGTTATTTGGGGTGATGTCCATGACATGAAATTCCACAACGGTTTCCATTGGCCCAATCTTGCAAGGAGCCTTGAAAGTACCCATGACCTTCCTTGAAGTGTTGTCATATACCCTTACAGTCAAAGGACAAGGAATGATAATCTCCATATCTAGGCCAACAGTGAGGGCGATCCTCAAGGGACAAACATTCAAAGCGAACCCATTGTCAATAAGCACCATCAAAACCTTGACACCCATGCATTCAATGGTGATTTGCAAGGGTCTAGTAGGAGTAGCTCCTTCGGGAGGGAGATCTTTATCAGAAAAGTAAGGAGAGGGTGTGAGGAACCTTTAACTCCCATGAGAGACAAAACTTCTTGTGGTGTGGTTTCTATAGGTACTTCTTTCCCATTCAAGGTGTCCAAGAGAGCCTTACAATGCTTTTAAGAGGCCATAGGCAAGCCCCATACGAACATATGAGCTTAGTTCTTCTTCAACTACATTAAGACCCTATCTTCTTCTTCTTTATCTTCTTTTCCTTTAGGTTCCGTGGGCTTGGAGCCTTCCCCTAGATCTCTACCAGGATTATCCTTTTCCAAAAAGGATGGCTTGTAGTGCTTCCCACTCCTAGTGATATTTGCTACATTATCCTCTAAAACCCTCTTCTTCAACTCCGTCACTTCTTTGGAAGTATTCCCCATATTGCTACCGCTTCCTTTAAGACTTCATCCCATATTCCTTGGACTTTCATGACATTGATATTGACATTTGTAGTTTCTATCAACTTTGAGCAATTCCACTCAATCTCATCTACTTGCACACAATTTTGATATGGAAGAGGAGCCCTATGGTAATCTGGCAAAGGGTTCTTTCTAATATTGGCTTGGTGATGAAGTTGGGATTTGGGAGGGTTTCATTGTTTATGAGGTCTTGTATCTCGTGTTTGAGACAGAAGCAATTGTCGGCTTTGTGATCAAATTTTTAGTGGTAGTGGCAATATTCATTGAGGTTCCAAGTGGAAGGTATGGAATTAGGCATGGGTGTAGGGTCTAAAGGCTTGATGAATCCTTTGGAGGATAGGTTTTCATATGCTTGGGTGAAGGCCATTCCTAGGTCAGAGAATTCTCGGCGAGCTTTCTTTAGGTAGGCTAGTGTTTGTCGAGGCATGATGGCACTCACATTTACGAGATTGGGTGCTTTAGTGGTGGTTACTCCTCCTCTATATATTTTCTAGTTTTGAGGCAAACTTTCACCTTTCTCCAATTGCCCATTGTTGATGACATCTTCAATTCTTGTCCCACAATCATGTAGTTCTCCAAATTAGTTAATAGGCGATGACAAAAGCTTACTATTATAAGCCAAAAGCAAGTTCTTGATGATCATGTTGATTTGGTCTTTCTCATTTGGCCTATTGACCATCCTAGACGCCTTGGTCTTTCATCTAGTCATGTATTCAAAAAATGTCTCCCCTACACCTTGTTTGGTAGTCTCTAAATCCCTGATAGTCACATCAATCATGGTGTTGAAGATGAATTAGTCCACAAACAACTCCACTAGTTTACTTCTCATCTAGCCTTTTATTTTAGCAATGCTTAGGTATCTCCCCGCATGTTGCTTCTATTGGAAAAACATGGTTTGTATCTCATACAAAATATACACATCGGAAAATTAATGAATCTACTTCATTTGCAATTGATAACATGTACTATGTAAATTTCAAAATTTAAAAACAGGAGAGCATACCTTGGTGCAGTGAAATTTAAAAACAAAAAATTAGAGAACACTTTTAATCTTTATTCCAATTCCACTTATGCTCAAGAAGTGTGGTCTCTTAATTAGTTTATATGTATGTGTTCAAGGGAGAATAAGAGAATGACTTACACTCACATGCACACCATTTTATTCTCTTATATAAAAAATTATGTATATTTCTCTCTTTAAATATAAGTAATTATCTAATTGGACTAGCATTTTAGGCCATTCTAATTGGGCTTTAGTATGTGGCTTGGAGTGGGATCAAAATGGACAAATAAGTCACTAGCTCCAATGGGTTTTGGGTCATTCTGTCAACTCTTGACAAGCCCAAAATTATCATTAATTATATTTAATACCACTATATAAATATAATTGCACTCTAGGCCTTATTAATAAATTATATTCCAAGACTTTATTATACATTCAACCCCTTTATTAAAATATTCGTAGTAATACAAAGTTATGAATGTTAACTACCACTTTGAAGATTACTACATCTTAATCTTTGAGTATCCGATTTAATCCTTCAAGTTATTCATCATATATTTATGAAATCTAATTTCATAAATATATACTTTAGTAATTCCTTACTAAAGTAGTTAGGCCTAAAATTTTGAATAACCGAACCCATTAAACTTATTCAAGCAAATATTTGAGAATATATGTTCCTTCAACATTAAATGTAGCTGCCCAACATACTGAGGTTTTGATCATGACTTTAGATCTTACTCTTGATATATCAAAGCAACCTACACTTTATAATCAAGATCATTATTCTTTTAGGATTAAGAGTTGATGTAAATAGAAGTTGTAAGATTTATTATTCATTTGACAGTCTTTAGTAGAATAATAAATCTCACAGCGGTTCAGCTTAATATGTCTTAATACTTAAAACATACTAACATATGAACTAGAAGTTTCCACTTCCATGATCAAGACAAATCATCTTAGTTGATATGTTACAGTCTTCACAGATGAAATGCCTAATTTCATCACCAACTATGAATTAAAATTCTGAATTTACAAAGAACTTGTGATTTATATCTTCTATGACTAAATCACAAATTACATACTATGCATCTCTTAATCTTGAATTTTCATGTTACCATTATTTTAGATAATAATAAAACAACATTATTAATCATAACATAATGTTATACATAACATCATACAATGGGATTTAAAGGGTACATATCTTAACAATTTTAGATTTCCAGTCCCATCAAACTTTTTTGCATCGAAAATCTTAAACTTGGTAGGCAATACAATAGGAGCCTTTGAACTCATTCCTCCCATGTTATATAGGTAATCATCCATCCCTTATGCCTTGCGGAAGGTAAGTTGCATTTTCTCCATCTTTTCCCTCATAGCCATGGTTTTTGCAATGAGCTTCTCAAATTGCTTGTTCCTTTCATATTTCACTTTGTCCTTTTCGTCTCATTCTTCATCTTCCTCCTCATCATCATGGATTTCCACATGTGGGGGCTTCTTGAGCTTAGATTCTTCCAACCTAGTGAGACGCCCTCCCATTCTCTTAAGGGCCTCTCCATGCTCATCCAAAGCCTTAAGGATCTTTTGTGTCATTGTGTCTTCCATGGAGTTAGTCATTGTTTCTTAAGGGACCTCTTCTTCTTAGTGTGTGTCCTCAATCTTGATCAAGTACCTTTTTTTTCTCTTGAATCCAAATGGGAGTGGGGACATGTTTTCTTGACTTTGATGGTGCAATGATGCTTGAAAAGAAGCCCAATTTTCATTAAGTTCATGTCCTAATTAAAGGTTCCTTTTAAATTTTAGATGTTCTTAGAAAATTCTTATGTTCATTTTAATGAAAGCCCAATTACAATGTCGCTCCCTTCCCTCTCTTGGATTTTTGCCCCTTGTTTCATTAGACTTTGGTCCATTTATAATAAAGCTCTCATCTTACTCTCTTGGGTTTTTATTAGAATGCACTTTCTAATCATATTGATTATCTCTAGTGTGGGTAGGCTCCCTAATGCTAAAGGGATAAATAAGTAGGTAACTCACAACTAGGTGAACTATGATTCCAATCGAGGGCCTAAGTAGACTTTATAGTGGATTGATAGCAAACCTTTAATGTACTCAAAGCCCATTATAGGCGATGACACCGATTGTAAGTTGGTGGGATGAACTCTCGAAAATTTGGGCCCGAATGAAGCCTTCCATCTTCCCACTCATCACCAACTAAAGTTAAGGGATAATAGGGAACAAGTGATGTGTGTGCAAACAAGTATTGAGATAATTTTTATTAAGGTTAAGAAACAAGACACATAGGAATTAAACTCACAATCCCCAACGGAGTCACCACTGTGGACACAAGGGGGGAGTCGTCACCTAATTTTTGCAATAGTTTAGGAACCATATATATAGTGTCTTCTCGAGGAAAGACCTTTGATCTTACTACTAGAGTATGGGTTCAGAGTTTAGGTATGCTCTTGGGAAGGTATTAGACACCCAAGATCGCCCAACCAAGATTGGTTTTCTATCATCGTGTCTTATGTCTTAACCCTATTAAAAACTAATTCAATACTTGTATTCTAAACTCACACACACACACTAATCATGCATATCTTTATCCCTAAACAAGTATGCTTATTTATCCATAAAGCAAAAGAGAGCCAAAAAAAAAAAAACGCTAACATTCATCTAACATGGCAAACCCTATCATACATCTAAACAAGGCAGCAACCCTAAACATGATAGCAAGCATATTATTCAAGCTAGCAACACATATTATGAACAAGGCATTAATACATTATAAACCCTAATCATACATCCAAGCATACTTCATCATATCATCAAAATAAAACCAACACAATTGCATGGATATTTCTAATGTATGACTTACCCTTTACTTGCCTTTCAGCAACACAACACCTATGACATTGATGCATAGATTTGTGAATGAATGGCATAACGTCAAAGCAAGACACAAACATAAAATCTTAATCTAAGCATGTTAAAGAAAACAAACATACAATACAGAGGCACATATACATATGATCATATGAAAAGGCTTTAAAAGGGACAAAACATGTGAAACAAACCAAACAAATAACATAAGGAATCTGGATTAGGGTTTTTGGACAAGTGCCTACATACGCAGCCAGAGGCCTACGTATGCATGCTCATGACATGCGTGCATGGGACTTGTTCAAGAACCCTAACCCAGGAACCCAAAATAGAAAATAGAGCACAAACAAAAAACCCTAATTCTAACTATCTAGCATGCTCAGAATACAACAGAACTATATAACTGACCTAAGGAAACATATAAAAGCCTAAAACTACACAAAGAAATAGGATTAAAACTAAAAAGAAAGACAGAAAAGAAAAAAAGGAAGCAAGCAAGAATACCTTAAAGTAAAAGCTCATAGGCTTGATTTTTTACCGTTCTCCTTAGTCAAATCTATCGCAATTCAATAAAACAGTTATTAGAAACTTTAAACTCAAAGGATTGGGGTCAAAAAATGTCCCAATCAAATAAAAATGACTTGAAGGTGTTTTATGAAAAACTCTCTTTTGATTCGCTATTCTCTAGTGAATCTTAGGTTTTTCTTGTGAGATTTTTGTGTGTTTGAAAAGGTACCATGTAAAGCTCTTGTAGTTGAAAAATAGGGGTTTAGAACAACTTCCAAACGATGTGAGATTCATTCCAAATCTCAGCCATTATTGCAGAAAATTTGTCTTTTCCATACTTTTGACACTCTAATTGCGTACGCAAGATTGTGCTTGCGTATGCATACTTTGCCCGTGTACGCAAGCTTTTGCCCACGTACGTGGACCGAGGGCCACTTTGGTAATTTATTTCCAAAAATAGATTTTTGTGCCTTTAAAAAGTGATATTTTTTATTTTAACACTCCTCAAGTCAATTTGACATTTGATTGGGCTTTAGACTGGTCTTGGGCCTTAGAGTTCGAGCTTCATTAGGAGAACATGGGTCTGAGTTTATAAGAAGTACAAAATGTGGTATCTATAAACCAAATGGAATAAATTTGACCAAATAAAACTAAGTGTACCGTATGAACCAAATTGGACCGAAGTGAACCCAATGGACTGAAGTAAACTGAATGGACTGAATTGGACAGAACATACCAATAGGACCAAAGTAAACCAAACCAAACCGACCAAATAGACCAAATTGGACTGAATTGACCGAAGTAGATCGAATGTACCTCATTGAACTAAAATGGACTGAATTGGACCGAAATGAATTGAAATAGACTAAAGCAGACTGAACCAGACTGAATAGATGAAGTGGACTGCAATAAACTGAAATGGACCAATGTCGACCTGCTATTAGAATAGTCAAGATTGTGTTTTTATATAAACTCAAATTCTTCCAAAATAATCAAATATTAACTCAAACAAAAATCAAACGAGAGAGAGAGAGAGAGAGAGAGAGAGAGAGAGAGATATATATATATATATATATATATATATATATATAATAAGAAATTTATAGCAAATAATATGGAAGAAAAAATAGTAAAAATAAAAAATATTGTAATAAATACCAAATTATCAAAGTCATATTATATAATGTAATAAAATAACATTATATTCTTATTTACTATCTTTATATATATATATATATATATATATATAATGCAATAAGATAACATCTATGAAATCAAAGAGAAGAAAAAAAGATAACAACTTAAAAACATAACTTAATCATATTAACTCAAAGTAGAGTTTCAAATAATACAAAAATTCATTTACTTAAAGTGTAAAAAAAAAAAAAAAAAAAAAAAAAAAACTACCAAAAAATGAAAAGAGAAAAAAAATTGAGAGAAAGCAATAACCTATTGTTTGTGGGGAAAATTATTTATAGAATATAAGAGAGAATTGTAGATTTATAGTAAAAGAAGGAAAATAAGAAAAGTAAAAAATAAAGGAAGATGAAAAGTAATATTAAGATAAATAATAGTAGGGAGATGAAAAGATAAAAGAGAGAAAAAATTGGAGAAAGTATAATATTAAGTTGGAACATTAATAGTAGATTCTAAGTAGCTCAACTGATAAAATTTCTTATGGTTATATAAGAAATTTATGGTTCAATCTCTGTCTATACCAAAAATTGATTGTTGTCTTAGTTTGATGATAAAGAGTTATCATTAAAAGCGAACAGTAAAACTCTCAAAAAAAAAAAGTTGGGACATTAATAAGTAAAAAAATAAAAAAAAAAAGAGAGAAAAAGGATGTTCAAAATGAGTGAATGATGTGGTTTAATAGAAGCATAACAACAATAATTATAAATTAGAGTACAAGAGCTTTACAGAGAGGATTTATGAAGTCATAAATCAACTAATTTGCAAAGTCTCAATTTTGGAGACATTTCTGCTTGATTAAAAAAGGTATGAGTATTGAATAAAGATTAATAGATGACTGTAAACAACAGCAGTTCAACAGCTAATGGAAACATGTGAATTTGTTTAACCTCGCCAAAATTTTTGGTTAGAAATGTTAAATCCAAACTAGCACCGACTAATACAGGTGTTACCCTCTAGAGTAATTAGCCAGACACATGAGTACGTACCCATCAAGTGCATGATAATTTCACAAACCAGTATTAGATTTCCCAAGAGAGGTTCATTATGTTATGACCAAGATTCTTGGGGTATATTATATGCAGTTTTGTCTACAAATATCATTTTCAATGAAACTGCACATGGTCAGTTGCATGAACTCTCACCTTTAAAGCATGACCAACCTTTTGGAGAACCACCTGACCATCGTTGGAATTCCACTTCAGCCTCAAATTCTAAAAATGAGAAATCCCACAACCTGGATGAGGATCATGTTGGAGTGCGTAAAGCAGCTAAAGCTTGTATCATTTATACAAAGATAAAGATTTTTTTCCTCAAAAGCTACTGTAACAATAATCTGACTAAGAAATTATGGAGGGAGATTATTACATAAACCTGCAATATTTGATTGCAAAAGCTAAGCCAACTGATGTAAGGAAGACAAATAACAAGCAAGGACAACGAGGAAAGGAGGAATCTTGTAGGTGCAGAGAAAAACATCCGGGTTTTCCACCACAAATGTCAAGAATTATTAGTCCAGTTGAACACAACGTCACAGAATCAGCTCTGAGCAGAGGCTGCAGGATTGCTACTAGGAAATGTTGCCAGATTAGTACCGTTCTCTTGATTAACATGTTCTTCACTAGCATGGCGAACAAACTCCTCAGGAGACATATGAGAACCATGGCAAGCACAAACAATCCTAATTTGGTTTGTGTTGTATTTGTAAGTAACACCCGAAATTGTCCTTCCATTTGGACCTGGAGCTGTGGTAGAAACCCATGGTAAGTTTGGGTAAGAACCACATCCCCCAAACTTCAGATCTGCCGCAATGCCTGGCTTTATAGCTGAAAAATCGAGAGAAAAACCATCTAGTGTTAAGCGATCAGTAGCATCTTTTGCCCTGAGGTTTGTGCTACTCCCTTTCCCATCTTCTTCTGCCTGAGAAGAGGACCCCTCTTCAGGGCCATGCTGTTTGCCATCACCTTTGGCCCGTTCTGAAATCCTCCCATCATGTTGTGTAGCCTCTGATGAATTAGGCGCAATTACTTGCAATGGCAAGTAAATCAATAAAAAAGGGGTAAGAATACACAAAGACAGTCAAACATAATATCATACAGCTAAAAATATTGATTACGGTAATCAGTATCAGCAGAATTGCTTGAATTTCTAACAGCATAGGAAGGAATAACCAGAGAGTTAAAGCCACTGGAACATGTTCTAATTCATCTAGTTGAAGATATGTCCCTTTGCAGAACTTCATAGGAGGTCTCATGCAATCATATCATTTGATGATGATATTCTACTAGCAACTAAACTTTAAAAAAGATCGTACCCAGTACACAAAGCTCTCACTTTTGCAGAGTTTAGGAGAGATCATGGTAGACAATCTTACCCCCAAATTTTTGGAGAGATGATTCCCGGACTTGAACTTGTGACTTGTTTCTTTTAGCAGAAAGCACTTGCCATCACAGTTAAACTTTAAAATATCAAATTCAGGTTTAGTAAATCCCAGTTCTCTCTAGGGCTCTAATTAAAATCATTCTTGCATCCTATGCTAGGTGATAAAACATAAATTAAGTAAATTAGTCAAGATCAACATTTCAACTATGTCCAGTTCATTGTCAAGAAAGGTTTGAATCCCCTGTGTGCTGAAGAATATGGTACGGTCACCACTGAGATTTTTTTTTGGATAGGTAAATAGTGGGAAAGGGTGCAGTGGTATTCAAACCACAGACATCGGGCATCACAAAGGGTGCTAGTACCATTCGGCTATCACTTGAACCCAGGTAACCATTGAGATTATTGGAAAAAAGTTTCTCCACATCCATCTATTAGATTTTTAATCCTTGTTTCCACAAAAGTTATAAAATAGTGAATAGAAAAACGTTGAGATATTTTACCTGAGTTTGGTGGACCTCTACCAGTATAGGAAGGGTGGAACTGTTGAGCTTGAGAAACCAGACCCCGCGGGTTATCCTTATCCAACATTGGAAGCTGGACAGGAGAATAGCCAAACATCAGCGGCAAGTTGCCAGGATTCACAGATTGTGTTGCTGATCGATCACTACTTGCAGCAGGCATCACCTGCACCATACTGGGGGGTGGATGGCCTGCTGTGCTGGGTGCACCAACAGAGCTTGACTCCTTCACAGGTAAAGAGTAAGGTACACTCATCATGTTTAAAGATTGGATGAAAGGAACACCATAGGTCACATTGCCAAGCTTAAATTCATTTTCTGATGGACTGTTAAACCTCTTCTGCCCATTTAAGTCCAGAACACTTGAATCAGCAAACCCACGAACCTCAGAAGAAGCACCAACACCAAAGAATCTTTTGGAGCCATCATCATGTTGTGAAACAAGCCTAGAGGTTGAACCCTCGACTTCAGACTCTGCCACATCTTCATTTTCGGCAGTTGAGCCATCTTCTGTTGTTATAGAAATGTGCGATGTTCTTGTCTTGTCATGTAAATCAGCATGAGCTTCTCTCTCAAGCTTCTTTTGATGGTTCATCTCATCAAACAACATCTTACGCTTGTTACCCACCTCTAGCCGTTTTTCTTCCTCCATTTCAGCAGACTTATTACTGCTTGCAACCCAGATTCCTCTCCCATTTAAGTTTATAGAAACATCTGCTTCAACATTGGTTTTAGTGAGGTCATTAAAAAAGTTTTCCTGGGGCTTTACTGAATCACTTCTTTGAGATCCTGTACTTGAGTCCTGCTTCTGGGTGCCAGCTTGAAGAAAGTTTTTAAAATCATCCACTAATTTATTCCCTCTATCACTTTCTTCTGTCCTAGCGTCTGATGAGCTACCAATTTTACCCTTGGACTTGACAGACAATCCACCACAGGATAGACCCAAGCCAAGGTCAAGTCCATTCTCATCTTCCATTTTATATCAGACTGAAGTATATCAAAACAGTTCAAGCACAATCTATTCCAGTTCTCATTGTTGAGCAGACTACTTTCCTCACAATTTTAATATGATGAGCAACCCACTCAAAAATATACCCCTGAAAATTAAGGGCATCACATAAGAATATGAATTTAACAGGCAGGAACAGCACGAGTATATTTGACGAGTAGAAGAGTTAGGAGAGAATCATTGTAATTAGGCGTGGCCTTGAAAAAATTTAAAAAGACAAAAAGACAAAAACTAAAGAATTTCAGCACTCAACCTAATTAACCATTGGCATTTAGCCAAGCACAGTTGGTTCAAAATTTAATCATAACCATTCAGATTGGGCTAAACTGGTTAAAAGTTTCATTAGATACTTATTTACTTATTAAAAAAATAAGATTAGAAGCTCCATTTAAATTGTACAGTGTACACAAACATTGACAATATAGAGGTCCAACAAATGGTAATTGCTAGAAACTGGAAGATACAATCAACAACAGAAATTAATCCACATCCCAGATAAGTAGGGAATACCAATCACTCCATTAAAAACACCAAGCAACCTCACTTAATTTATAACAATTACTTATTTATGCTAAAAAATAAAAAAAAAAATAAAAAAAATTTGGCATCATATGACTTATAACAAAACTTACCCAGTATTCAATACACTTTCAGAAAGCCAAAGTAAACAACTTTATAAACAACCACTCTGAACCACCTCCATACTTAATAGGATGCTATTCACTAAGACTAGTTTGATAGCTGAGAAAGTGTGAAACGTATAGAGACACAAATTTCAACCTTAGATTCCATTTGGTTGGCCCCCATATATGACGCAGCTGAACTTAAAACACCCATATATATGACTTAGTTGAGCTGAAATGTTCCATTTCAGGAAACAATAGCAACAACAAATTATGAGACCCAGAAATTTGCTTTCTCAAAATTTCCATCCATTTTTTCAGCAATCAGTCCCAGATCTACCAACCACCAAATCATGCATTCAAAGCCATAAATAAACGAAATTGAAGATACCCAAAATATTAAAACTTCATAAAGTGAAAGAAAGGAACAAACTTGAGCCCTTATATAGAGGGGTTGGGATGCATGATTAGCAACTTATTTACAATCGATCAAAGGAAAATCAAGATACCCATGTTTTACAAATATAAACCATCATTCAAATCAGAGAATATACAGTGAAAGAAGCGCATAAATTCCAATAGATTGCCCACAAGAGAAACAATAGTATTACAAAGACAGCCAAAAAGAGAAACAAAAAGTTCAAAATAAACAACACAAATAACTCAGAGGGGAGAGTGATACCTGAATTAGAGTAGAGATTAGATCAAACCCTCGACCATGGTGGCTTTGCAACAGAGCACAGTGAATGAGATTTTAGAGAGAAAAAGAGAAAGTTTGAGTTTTGGTATAAAGTAATGGGAAACAGGAAACCTCACCTATTTCTTTTTTCCAGTTTTTTCTTTGAGCATGTGATTATTGTGTAGAATCTCTTTGGTCTTTATTTATTTATTTATTTATTATTTTATCTGTTTTACCTCCTTCTGCCAGACCGCTAGTCCCACTCCCTCCCTTTATCTTTGGTTCTTTATTATTATTATTTATACAAGGTTCATCTTTGTTTAGCAAAAAAGGTTCATCTTAGTTATTACTTATTTATTTTGGGAATTAGAATTGTAACAAGTGTAATTAGTCGCTAATTCGTGCGATGCACAAGATAGTTAAATGAAATTATAATTAACCAACCTCACATTAAGAAAAAAAATGCTAAAAGAATTAGTGAAAGACTGATTTGCCCATCAAGAATTTAAAAGAAAAAAAGATTGAGAAAGAAAAAGAATGTGTAATGTTACATTAAAAGTGTAATGTTGGAAACTAAAGCAACATTAAAGACAATGGGGAAACTATTTGCAAAGAGGATTGCAACCTTTGTGTGTTTACTTGGCTCAAGGCCAAAATTCAAATTCAATTTTGCAAAAAAAAAAAAAAAAAAACAAAAATAGCCTCACTACACAAGTCCACTTTTTGCTCTAATTTATTTTGCAAATCATACACTATCAATAATTTCAATAAACACCATTGCTAAATCTGCTGTTTACTGAAACAAACTTGATGTAAAGCCAAACATTAGGCTTTCTAGGGGTTCAACAAATACATTTTTAGCATTTTGAAAAGATGATTGACAATAGCTTTTGAAACTTGAACATTTGTTTTTATAAAGAACATGCACAAATTGTGAATGGTTTTCATGTATATAGCTAATTTAAAAAGAAAAAAAATGTGAACAATCAAATTATTATTAAGTAATTGTTTGTAATTATCTCAAAAGGCATACCCTTGTATAAATACATTAACTATTTTATATATACACATATATTATAGCCTATTATATACTGTATAAATTATATATAACATTCTTTCTCTCAACAACACGGTAAAACTTTTCAAAAAAAAAAAAAAACATGGTAAAACTTTAAACTTTTTATTTTTTATTTTTTTATATACAGACAAAGAGCTTACAACACAAAATTTGGAGTTTGTCTTACTATCATATTAGCAAGTTCCTTGCATTCAGTTAGTACATAGTCTGAAGGTTTCAAAAAAAAAAAAAAAAAACACAGTAAATCTTTAAACTTGATAGCCACAAGTTTTATTTTTATTTTTTTAATGAAATCAATAGACTGCCACACGTTTAGAAGTCAAGGAACTTAAATTGTTGAAGTAGAGCAGTAAGTTTATATGGCACACAATTTCTCAAAAGTCAAAAGAAAGACAACAAAAGCAGTAAATCACTTAACAGTAACTAAACAAAGTGCGAGAGAAATATATACCAATGGTGTTGGCTTGGACTGGAGTTGGAGTTGAGAGGATGACATGTGGTGAGCAACTGGCGGTGCAAGTGCACAGCACAGACACAGTAATATAGTTTAATTTGTTTGTTTATTTGTTTGTTTATTTTTTAAATAATGATCTAGGATGATTTAGAATATATTATCTAGGGTTTTTTGCGTGTTAGTATTTAGATGGAGAGGGCCATGGATTGAAGGATTTACCAAATATATTGGGGTTTTTCTAAAACTATCGGGTTGAAGTTAAACAAAGAGAGTGGCAAAGATATAAACTTGATGGCTATGGTGGCTGATAGTGACAGCGACGAACAATGGTGGCTATGTCATGGGTGGGAAAGAGAGAAGAAAATTGGGGAGGGTGTTTGGGGTTATCAATATTTTTCCGGAAGAGATTTGTTTTCATGTTTCATAGAAATCCTATAGGCTATAGTCGGGTTTGTCAAAGGTTTTGTGTAGTATTTACTATTTAGTTTAAAAAAATTAAAATGATGACGTGAAAAATTGTGGGAGTTTTAAAAGTTTCGGTTTTATATATATATATATATATATATAGATTATTATTTTGGTCTGAGATAAAAATCTTGCTTTAATTTACTTTAAGTGTATGTGTGTGAAACTCTTTCTTAGAGACTTGAAAGACTTGAATCACAACTCTTGTCCAATTTCAAAAAAATTTATATTTGTAGAGTGACCCATTATTTTATCGGTATTCCTTTTGCATTTGAACAGTTTTCTACTTGTTGCACAAGCATTTATATTAGAATAATGCTTCTAGTATAAATTTTACAAGATAAGTTAAAAAAGTGATGTGCAAGTTTTTTAAATGTTAAAAAAAAAAAAAAATTATAATATTGTTATTGATGGTGATTCATAACCGATAGAATTCGTCCATAGGGGCCGTCCAAATCCAACCACGTCCAAAACAGCCTTCAAAAGGTAGAAACGAGAAAGAGAACATCACAAGCATGAAAGGAAGTCATCCAAGTAAAAATCAGTTGTCCACAGAGAAATAGGTTGTCCACACCACAAGAAGGTGTGGACAATCACCAAATACTTAGTAAAATTTTGAGTATTTTTCATTGATCACAAATGGTTAGACCACGATCCCTCATCTCAAAATGTGGGGTGAATCCCTTGAAATGCGCTCCACACATCTCCCATGATGTTAGTGGCACTTACCCAGTGAACCCACTCAAACTCACTATAAAAAGGACTCAATCTCACCAGGTTAAGGTATGTTCCACTATTCATCCACTCACCATATTTGAGTCCTAGAGAGAAATCTGACTTAATCGTCGGAGGGTCATTAGTTGGTTCACCCCGGTCACCTTTGATAGTCTCTTTCTTTCTTTTCAAATCATCCAACTGCTGTTAAAACCCAGAGCATTTAGCCTACTAATTTCACACATCATTAGTTATGATACCAAACATAATTATCATAAGGTTGGTTTTTGAATTTTTATAATAAAATTAATAATAATTTTAACATATGTTTTCGTGCTAATGTTTGCATTAATAAAAGATTATTAAAATTTCACTCTCATATTTTTTTTTTTTTTAAATAGCACTCTCATAATCTCATTAATACTTGACTTTTGTTACAAACTGTAATTTCCACCCGTTATATTAAAATTTTGAGGATGCATAATGGTTCACTAAAAAAAAAAAAAGACTTAAGTGAGGTGGGGATTTGAACCCTTTAATTAAAAAAATTTACAATGCATAATTGAGCAGGACATTTTTAAAAAAGGGGTATGATATTGGTTATAAAAGTATAGTATTAAGGTGGAATTTTTTGTCAAAAGTTTTATAGTTCAATTTAGGCTAAAAAAAAAAAAAAGCTTTATAGGAATTTTATAAATTTTATTACATAACTCTTGTGAGTTTTATTACACAAGCCTGATAAATTAATATATCATAAATCACAAAAATTAATACAAACATTTATCTATTATGTAGTTTTTTCTTTTAGATATTTACAATATGTTGTTGATCTCAAACATTTTCCTCCTTACACCCCTAAACACTTTATACATGAAGGGGTGCCAATTAAGACATAAGGCCCTTGGCATTTACTATGTAGTTGAAATGATATCAATCACATTAATTGTTAGACCAGCTTAAAAGCCATTCATAATAAAATTGGTAGTTTTCTCATTTTATAAAAATATATGAATTTTCAGTATAAAGTTAGAATTTATTTAGGGAATGATAGGAGCCTATGGATGTGAGCTTTCTAAGGTGACAAATTGTGATCTCATTTGTTATTGGAGAATATATATATATATATATATATATATATATATATATATATGTATATATTTATCACAATCAAAGTGACTTCTTATTCCATTAAGTTATGGAAATCACCTAATTAATTCTTCCATAATATTTCCATCAACTATGTAATAAGAAATGGTTTTCTAAAATAAAATTTAATAAAACTATTCTAAAATTCTCTCTCTCTCTCTCTCTCTCTCTCTCTCTCTCTCGTATGTGTTTGTGTATGCGTGTGTGCACATAGGTTTTTGATACCTAGATGCTAAGAAATAGAAAATCTTTTGAATCTTAGTCACCACCAATGATGTCAGAGACTCAAAAGGTATTGAAGACAAAGAATGGCCAATTTCTTCAACACCAATTGAAGATCAATTAATGGATACAATCACACAAATGCAAAGAAGCTAAAATGTACAAAGGTGAAACCAAGGCCAAAGAAAACCTACTTTCCAAGTGATGGTAAGAAGTATCGAGGCGAATGACAAAGGCCCTTGGCAATCCAATTGTGGAGTCTTTGTTTTTTCCCTTCCTTGGGTGGAGTCAAATTGCTAGGATTTGACTGTATGGAAGCTTAGATGATGGTTTGCTTTAGATTTGAATGCGTTAGGGTTCAAAGATTTGTTGTAAAATCCATAGTTCCAAAATATGTTGAAATTGGGATTTATCAATAAGATCGTGTTATGATTGAGTCTAGATAAAATATTGTTCAAAGAAGACAAAATTTCAATTTGCTCAAAGATGAAGAGTCAATGAACTTTTGACCATACTTTTCAACATAATCAAATTATGAGTAAAACTTGTCTCATTAGAAAGTAGATATAGTGTTTCAAAACAAACACAAATTTAACCCAATTTGAATTTCAAACCGCCACAATTGTGCTAAATCCAAAAATATCTCACTCAAGGTAGAACTGTAAAAGCAATATCACTTAAGTGATAAATGAAGATTCAAATTTCGAATCCAATTAGAAAAATAGTTTTTTATTGTGAATTTTCTATGGGATTGAGTCCTAAGAGTGGTTTTTCTTCATTGAAGAGATTTTTGATTTGTTTTTCACTTCTTTACTAAAAAGGTTTGTTAAAACCTTGAGAGAGATAATGGAGAAACCCTCAACTTGAATTGTTGAGGAGGGTTCATTGACTTTTATATAATGCAAGAAGAATCTGTACAAGGAAATTGAATCTATACACAACAAGTCTACTATATTATATCCCTATAATTATGCTAAGCTATATAGAGGTAGAATATGCAATAGTGCCATTGACTATGTCTTGCTATATTGATCTGAATCTAGTGTTGCCAGTGGCTCCTTACAGCTAGAATGAATTTTTTCCTTATTAGTCTTAACAACCTCCTGCAAGCTAAGTGCGGGTGGTGACACATTTAGCTTGGAATGGAAAAATAAAAATTGAGGTCGTGAGAGACTTTTGGTGAAAAGATCAGCAATATGAAAAGCAAAGGGAACAAATTGAACACAAAGATGACCAGCAGCAACCTTCTCACACACAAAGTGATAGTTAAGGGCAATGTGTTTAAACATGTTATGAGAGACAGGATTGTAAGACATGAAAGTGGCACTTCTAGTATCACATAAAACAGTAGCTAGGACTACGAGGAGACAAAGCCCCCAGAGAAGATGAGATAGCCACGTGAGCTCTATTGGAAAAACATAGTTTGTATCAAAATATACGCAGCAAAAAATTAACAGATCTACTTCATTCATAATTGATAACATGTACTATGTAAATTTCAGAATTTATGAACAAGAGAGCATACATTGGTGCGGTGAAATTCAAAACTAAAGATTAGAAATACTTGGGAACACTTTTAATCTTCACTCCAATTCTACTTATGCCTAAGAAGTGTGGTCTCTCAATTAGTTTATATGTATGTGTTTAAGGGAGAATAAGAGAGTGGCTTACACTCACATACACAACATTTCATTTAATTATAAAATTCTGTATGTTTTTCTTCTTATATATAACTGATTATCTAATTGGGCTAGCCTTTTGGGCCTTAGTATGTGGCTTGGAGTGGGACCAAAAGGGACAAATAAGACTCTAGCTCCAACGAGTTTTGGGTCTTTTGACAAATCCAAAATTATCATTAATTATATTTAATACCACTATATAAATATAATTGCACTCTAGGCGTTATTAATAAATTATATCCTAAGACTTTATTTTACATTCAACCCATTTATTAAAATATTCGTAGTAATACAAAGTTATGAATGTTGACTGCCACTTTAAAGATTACTAAATATTAATCCTTGAGTACCCGGTTTAATCCTTTAAGTTATTCATCATATATTTATAAAATCTAATTTCATAAATATATACTTTAGTAACTTCTTACGAAAATAGTTAAGCCTAATACTTTGAATAATTAAACCCATTAAACTTATCTCAAGGGATTATTTTATATCTTCGTTAAGAGATTATGAATTTCATCTTGAAAATATATGTTCCTTCAACACTAAATGTGGCTGCCCAATATACTGAGGTTTTTTATCGTGACTTAGACCTCACTCTTGATATATCAAAGCAACCTACACTTCATGGTTAGGTTCATTATTCTCTCAGGATTAACAGTTGATGTAAATAGAAGTCGTGAGATTTATTATTCATTTGATAGTTGTTAGTATAATAATAAATCTCACAGTAGTCCAGTTCAATATGCCTTAAGATTTAAAACATATCAACATATGAACTAAAAGTCTCCACTTTCATGATTAGGACAAATCATTTAGTTGATATGTTATAGTTTTCGCAAATGAAATGCCAAATTTCATCACCGACTACAAATTAAAATTTTGAGTTTACAAAGAACTTGTGATTTATATTTTTTATAACTAAACCACATAAATCACATACTATGTATCTCATGGACTATATGATAATGTCCAAATATCATGTTACCATTATTAGATAATAATAAAATAACTTTAATAATCACAACATAATGTCATACATAGCATCATACAATAGGATTTAAAGAGCACATATCCTAACAATCTCCCATTTGCCCTAAAGACTCTTGTGCACTAATCTAACGCTCATTCCTTCCAAATGTGACTCAAAAGCCCTTTTTGGCAAGGCTTTGGTAAAGGGATCTATTAGATTATTTGCACTATCAATCTCTGCTACTACTACATCTTCTTGAGCAACAATGTCTTAAATGATGTGTTACTTTCTTTCTATGTGCTTTCCTTTCTTGTAATTCCTTGGATTTTTGGATTGCGCAATTGCTCCACTATTGTTGCAAAACAATGTGATAGGAACTTACTCCATTCACATAACACCAAGATTGAATTTTCTTGAGTCAAATAGCTTCCATTGCCGCTTCACAAGCAGCAACATATTCAGCTTCCATGGTGGAGTCAGCAATATAAGATTGCTTAACACACCTCCAACTTATGGCTTCACCTTCTAAGGTGAACACACTACTTGAAGTGGATTTTCTAAAATCAAGATCTAATTGAAAATCTGAACTTATATAACCAACAGGTATCAAATCCTCACACCAGTAAACAAGCTTATAATCTCTTGTTCTTTGTAGATACTTAAGAATATGCTTTATACCTTCCCAATGTTTAAGTCTTGAATTTGATTGATATCGACTGACCATGCCAACTAAATAATAGGTATCTGGTCTAGTACAAAGCGTGGCATACATGAAACTTTCCACTGTAGAAGTACAGGGAGTTTGTCTCATCATAGTTTCTTCCTCAAGAGTCTTAGGCTTTTGGTCATCAGATTGAGGAACTCCATGTCTGAAAAGAAGCAATCCTTTCTTAGAGTTTTGCATGCTAAATCGTTCTAGAACCTTATCTATATATTGAGCTTGTGACAAATCTAACATTTTATTCTTGTAATCTTGCCAAATCTTGTTCCTTGGAATGAAGTTAGCTTCACCCAAGTCCTTTAAATCAAATTGGTTTGACAACCAAATCTTTACTGATGACATTACCCCTATATCATTTCCAATGAGTAGAATATCATCAACATAAAGTACTAGGAACATTACTACTTTATCTTGATGTCTTTTGTACACACATGGTTCATCAAAATTTTGTTCAAACCCAAATGACTTGATTGCTTGATCAAATTCGATGTTTCATGACCTAGATGCTTGTTTAAGTCCATAAATGAACCTTTTCAACTTGCATACCATATGCTCTTGGTTCTTTGCTATGAAACCTTCCGGTTGCATCATATGGATTTCTTTTTCAAGATTGCCATTAAGAAATGTAGTCTTGACATCCATTCGCCAAATCTCATAATCATAATGAGCAGCAATAGATAAGAGAATTCTGATATATTTAAGTATTACTACTGGTGAAAAGGTTTCTTCATAATCAATACCTTCTTTTTATATATACTCTTTTGCTACTAGCCTTACTTTAAAGGTTTCAACCTTTCCATCTGTCCCTCTCTTCCTCTTGTAAACCCATTTGCAACTAACAAGTTTAATGCTATTAGGCATCTTTACAAGATCCCAAACTTGATTGGAGTACATTGAATCTGATTTAGATTTCATAGCCTTGACCCAATGATGTGCATCTACATCTTTCATTGCCTCTTCATAAGTGTAAAGATTAGATTAAGCTTTTCTTAAGATAGCTTCATAAGTTTCTCCCAGATCTATAAATCTTACAGGTGCCCTTATAATCCTCCCACTACGTGAGGCAATTGTGTACTAGTCATCTCATGAGTAGAATCTTGTGGTGTATCTAATACGGCCACATCATCCCTAGTTTCATCCATTGGTTGTTCAATTACAAGTTCATCTAATTCAGCTAAGACAACTTTACTTCTAGAATTAAAATTATTCACATAATCATCTTCCAAAAATTTGGCATTAGTGGTAACAAACACTTTGTTATCTTTATGATTATAGAATAAATAACCCTTAGTTTCCTTTGAATATCCTAAAAACATGCATACTTCTATTTTTGCTTTCAACTTATTAGATTTCCCTTTCAACACATGTGCTGGACATCCCCAAATGTGGAGATATTTAATACTAGGCTTGCGCCCATTCCACAATTCCTTAGGTGTGTTGGGAATTGATTTTAATGGAACTAAATTTAAAATATGCATTGCAGTTTTTAATGCATATCCCCAAAAGGAAATTGGTAAAGTTGAATAACTTACCATGGACCTAACCATTTCTAAATGAGTCTTGTTCCTTCTCTCTGCTACACCATTTTATTAAGGAGTTCCAAGTGCAGTCAATTGGGATACAATCTCATTTTGAGTTAAGTAATCCTTGAATTCCCCAAGAAGGTATTCGCCACCTTGATTAGAGCGAATGGCCTTTATGTGTTTACCCAATTGATTCTTAACTTCAGCCCTAAACTCTTTAAACTTTTCAAAGGGTTCGGACTTCTATCTCATTAGGTACACATAACCATATCTTGAGTAATCATCTGTAAAAGTAATGAAGTGCTCATAACCTCCTTTTACTTGGGTTGACATAGGACCACATACATCTATATGAACTAATTCAAGCAACTCTTGGGCTCTTCTATCTTTTGCATTAAAAAACCATTTGGTCATTTTGCCTTCCAAACAAGATTTACAAACTGGAAATCCATCAAAGTTCAATGGCTCAAAGAGTCCATCTTCGATCAGTCTTTGAATTTTGTTTGATTTAATATGACCCAAACGTAAGTGCCAAAGATATGCATCATTAGTAGGAGGAAACTTTCTCTTTAATGATATTACATGAGAGTTATTATCTAATTTAGAATTGTATAATTTATGCTTATTAGGAGTTAAAATATAAAGACCATCAACAATATTGCCAAAACAGGTAAACACTTTATCCTTCTTTATTAGAACATTGTCTTTCAGGATAACACAATATCCATGTTTACCTAAATAATTTGTAGAAATTAAATTCCTACGAACATTAGGCACATACAAATAGTCTTTCAATATTAAAACTCTAGAACTAAAACACAAATTAAACTCTCCAACAGCTACAACTAGAATTCTGCTCCCATCAGCCAAAGTAAGAAAAAATTCCCCTTCATTCAATTTTCTAGTCTCTTAGAACCCCTACAAAATATTGCAAATATGTTTAATACAACCTGAATCCACACACCAGGAATCTGTGGGATTTTGTACTAAACATATTTCAAGAAGGAATGAACTTTTCATACCCTTATTATTGATAGCTTTGAATTTTGGACAATTCCTCTTCCAATGACTTTTCTCGCCACAATGGAAACACTTTCCTTTGGCATAGTCCTTCTTCTTTCCCTTTTGGCCAACTCCTAAGGCAATTTGTTTACCTTTTTGCTTGATGAAGTCCTTCTTCTTCTTCCTTTTACCCTTGCCTTTCGACTTAGGTTGAGAAAAAGAAGCTTCAACCATATTGGCATCAACATTGGATGTACCAAGAATGCCTTCTGCCGCCACCAATTAATTCATTAATTCAAACATTGCATAAATCTTTTTGTTTATATTATAATTAAGTCTAAATTCCTTGAATGATTCTTGTAGTGATTGGAGTATCATATCCGTTTGGAATTCTCCATCAATATCGGCACCTAAAACTTGTATTCAAATGAGTGATCATCCTAAGACAATTCTCCCTTACTGAAGTACCTTCAGCCATTTTGGTATTATAAATTTGCTTTATAGTTTCTTGCCTAGCAAAATGGCCTTGCTCACTAAACATCTGCTTCAAACTTAGCATTATGTCCGAAATTAGTTCTACATCCTACATTTGATGTTGTAGAACATTTGAAATAGATGCTAGGATATAGCACTTGGCCATCTCATTAGATTTCTGCAAACGATCATATCGCCATTTTTCCTTAGGATGAGCATCTAATGATGGAAAGTTAGGACAAGGTTGACCAAGCACATACTTGTGCTATTCAGGAGTGAGAACAATGTCCAAGTTTCTTTTCCAGTCAACATAGTTGGATCCAATCAGTTTATTTTGATTAAGAATAGCAACAAGTGGGCTAAATGATACCATGATTAAATTTGAAAACAATAAACATAAATATAATAAGTAAACTTGACATTATTAATTTAGCATATAAGCATATAGTATGGAATCTTAATAAAACCATAATATAATATATGCAACGGCAACCAAATTCATGTCTACAATTCCTTGGTAGCAAGTATATTATAATCATCATGATTGATTGAGAACTATTCTCATTATTAGTGCTATCATGATAACTCTTATCAAACACTAATAATATGTCGTATTAACTTTGGCCTCTAAGTAATAATGACATAGCTCTTTTGGGAGGTTAACATTACACTTAGTCTAGTGTACACCATTATCTAGAATCATGTGTAGCTAAATTTTATCTCCCTTATAGTGTCTAAACTTGTAGTACCATGAAACAAAACACCCTCCTTTGGGATTGCAAGGCATATACGCCAGGACGAGGTGCTTGTTCACACTATTTTAAACGGGTAGCTCAATCTTGTAGTACTATGAAGTAAGCACCCTCTTTTGGGATCGTGAGGCATATATGCCAAGACGAGGTGCTTACTCACACTATTATGAACCAATAATGGAGGCCGTGAGATCCAACTCCTGTATCTCTTTGCCACTAGATATTTTAAAAGGAAGGTTTTTAATTAGAAAACATGTGTAATCTCATCACACATAGCCTTGCACTTTATCTATGTTTTAACACTTAGTGAAAATTCAAAAAATAGTTCATTCGATCGATCGAAGGTATTTCTCGATTCTTGATCGATCGAAACTCAAGAAACTGAATTTTTTTCAAATTTTTCTGGTAATCATTTTTTGACATTTCACTTGTACAAAATAAAGTTTCTTGATCACCTCAGAATGAGATTAGGATCAAAATTGAATTTCATTGATGCTGACATCAATATCAATTTTTATCAAACAGTGATTTCATCAACCATGCAGAAAATTGATTATAGAATCTTCTAACATCAAGAAATTACTATCTTTAATTCCAAAACTCACAAAACATGTTATACAAATTCAAAATTGAAGACTGCGCTGATACCAATTGTTGGAAAAACATAGTTTGTATCATATACAAAACATGCATAGTAGAAAATTAACAGATCTATTTCATTCGCAATTGATAATATGTACTAAGTAAATTTCAGAATTTATAAACAAGAAAGTATACCTTGGTGTGGTGAAATTCAAAACCAAAGACTAAGTACTTGGAAACACTTTTAATCTTTACTCCAATTCTATTTATGCCCAAGAAGTGTGGTCTCTCAATCAGTTTATATGTATGTGGTCAAGGGGGAATAAGAGAGTGGCTTACACTCACATACCCACCATTTTATTCAATTACAAAATTCTGTATGTTTCTCTCCTTATATATAACTAATTATCTAACTGGACTAGTCTTTTGGGCCATTCCAACTAGGCTTTAGTATGTGGCTTGAAGTGGACTAAAAGGGACAAATAAGACTCTAGCTTTAATGAGTTTTGGGTCTTTTTACCAACTCTTGACAAGCCCAAAATTAACATTAATTATATTTAATACCATTATATAAATATAATTGCACTTTAGGCCTTATTAATAAATTATATCCCAAGATTTTATTATACATTCAACCTCTTCATTAAAATATTCACAGTAATACGAACTCATGAATGTTGACTACCACTTTGAAAATTACTGCATCTTAATCCTTGAGTACTTAGTTTAATCCTTTAAGTTATTTATCATATATTTCTGAAATCCAATTTCATAAATATATACTTTAGTAATTTATTACTAAAGTGGTTAGGCCTAACACTCTGAATAGCTAAACCCATTAAACTTATCTCAAGGGAATATTTTATATCTCCGTTAAGAGATTATGAATTCCATCTTGAGAATATATGTTCCTTCAACACTAAATGTGGCTACCCAACATACTGAGGTTTTGATCGTGACTTTAGATCTCAGTCCTGATATATCAAAGCAACCTATACTTCATGATCATGTTCATTATTCACTCAGGATTAAGAGTTGATATAAATAGTAGTTATGAGATTTATTATTCATTTGACAGTCGTTAGTAGAATAATAAATTTCACAGCAGTTTAGTTTAATATGTCTTAACACTTAAAATATATCAACATATGAACTAGAAGTCTCCACTTCCATGATCAAGACAAATCATCTTAGTTAATATATTATAGTCTTCGTAGATGAAATGCCCAATTTCATTACCGACTACGAACTAAAATTCTAAATTTACAAAAAACTTGTGATTTATATCTTTTGTGACTAAATCACATAAATCAAATACTATACATCTCATGGACTATATGATAATGTCCAAATATTCATATTACTATTATTTTAGATAATAATAAAACAAGTTTATTAATCACAACATTATGTCATACAATAGGATTTAAAGGATACACATCCTAACAAGCTCAACAACAGTGATAGTAAGAGAACGATATTCAGATTCAGCACTAGAGCAAGACACAGTGGGTTATTTCTTGGCATTCCAAGAAATAAGATTGCGGCCAAGGAATACTGCAAAACTAGAAGTTGAGCACCTAGTGTTGGGGCAACCAGCCTAATCAGCGTTTGAGTAGGCCAGTAACTTTTGTTCATTGTCAAGGTAAATGGTGAGACCAAAATGAAGCGAACCTTTAACGTAATGAAGGATATGTTTAACTGGATAATGCTCCTCTGTGGGGGCATGCATAAATTGACACACCGTGCTAACACTATGAGCAAGATTAAGATGTGTGATTGCCAAGTATTGTAGAGCACCAACAATAGAATGAAAATGTGTGAGATCAGCATAAGGAGAACCATTACCAAAGAGGTGTTGTCCCACAACCATGGGTGTGGAAATTGGTTTACAATCAACCATGGATGCCTGCTCAAGAATATCAAAAGCATATTTGGATTGGCTCAAAAACAATCCTTGAGGAGTGTGATGAACTTCAATGCCCAAAAAATAATGCAAGTCACCAAGATCTTTCATGGCAATTTCATTGCTAAGACGAGCAATGAAATCCTTGAGGAGATGTGGATTGCTACCGGTCAAAACAATGTCATCAACACATACTAACAAGTAAAGAGTGCCGACTTTCCGCTAATAAGGTGGTAACGAAAACCAAATTGTAGCAGGAAAGTGCTAAAATGGTGATGCCAAGCCCATGGAGCTTGTTTAAGGCCGTAAAGAGCCTTATTGAGGTGACACACATGATTAGGGCAGTGAGGATCAACATAACCTAGGAGTTGATCCATAAAGATTTCTTTATTAAGAATGCCATGTGAAAAATGCATTCTTGATATCAAGTTGCCAAAGAGACCAACCAAAGGTGGCAGCAAGTGATAAAATAAGACAAACAATTGCGGGTTTAATGACAGGGCTAAAAGTCTCATTAAAGCCGAGACTAGCTTGTTATGTGTAGCCTTTGGTGACAAGATGCGCTTTATAGTGCTCAACGGAACCATTAGGTAGCAATTTGGTTTTGAAAACCTAACGACAGCCAACAATATTTTTGTAAGATGGGCAAGGAACCAAAGTCCAAGTGTGATTTTGCCGAAGAGCTTGAATTTCTTCTTCCATTGTTGAGAGCCATTCAGGATGCTTAGAGGCAGACTTGAAGCCATGTGGCTCTTTAAGTGCAAAAAGAGCTTGAGAAAATGGAGTGTCTGAACCATAGCGAGGCAACGGTAGGCTCTTGGTTTGTGAACCCCAGCGTTGCTTCTAGTGATCATAGGATGTGAGTTGACCAATGGTGCTGGTGGAGGAAGAGAGGAGGTCATCAGTTCAAGAGCAGGAAGAGATGTTGGAGAGGCTGGTGGGGGAGCAGAAGCTGTGACAGAGGAAGGTGGGATGGAAGACACAAAATCAGTAGCACAAGAAGGGCATGGGAGGTTGGGAAATGAGCTTGATGCAGGCCCAGGAGTGGTAGAGATAGAACTTGCAAGAGAAGAACCACTAAAGTTGCAAGACAGAGAAGGTGAAGACATAAGAAAATTGGAAAAGAAAACATGATCAGATAAAGAAGAAGAGATAGAAGAAGAGGAGAATGTGGCAAAGGGAAAAACAATTTTGTCGAACACTACATGACGTGAGATGTACATGCGTTGATTGTGATGATCCCAACAACAAAACCTTTTATGAAAAGTACTATAGCCAACAAAAACACAGGGAATGGATTTAGGTGAAAGTTTATTATTAGCATAATTACGAAGATAAGGAAAACAAAGGCAACCAAGGTACACAACATGCAGTAAGAAGGTACTTAACCATAAAAGACTTCAAAAGGAGAGGTACCATGAAGAACTGGTGTTGGGATCCAATTGATGAAATAGGTGGCCATGGCAAAAGCTTCTACCCATAAGCTTGATGGAGCTTGAAAGTGAAAAAGAAGAGTAAGCCCAGTGTTTACGTTTAGCAGTGCCGTTTTGATTGGGAGTGTAAGGACATGCTAGGCGCTGCTAAATGCCACACTGAGCTAAATGATGTTTGAATTTAAGATTAATGAATTCAGTTCCACCATCAGCTTGAAAAGCTTTAATAGTCCTAGAAAATTTATTTTTGACAAGCTTTGGAAATCGTATGAAAATGTTGAAAAAATCAGATTTGTTGCGTAGAGGATAAAACCAGGTAAATCTATTATGATCATTAATAAAAATAACATAAAAAGTGAAAACCAGATAAGGATGCAACTGGAGATGGACCCCATAAATCATAATGAATAATATCAAGGGGATACAAACTAAGTGTATTATTATTTAAAAAAGGAAGTCTATGGCTTTTGCCAAATTGACAACTAGAACAAACATTGGAATTAAAAGAACCAGCAGTACAAATGACACCATTTTTATATAAAAGTTCAATAGTTTTAGGAGAGGAGTGGCCAAGACGAGCATGCAAGATATTAAATGAAGCATGTGCGGGATGCTGACAAAGAAGTGTGAGGAAAGCTTGTTGATCATGATCAAGAACATAAAGTCCATTCCTATGTCTACATGTGCCCAACACTGCTCCTATTTGAAAGTCATGTATAGTAAAACCAGAAGCAACAAATATAACACGACAATTTAGGTCTAACGTAAGACTATTGATAGAAATAAGATTCTTGGTTAGTTCAGGAACAACAAGAATATCATGCAAAGAAAGGGAATTAAAAGAATTAAGGGCAGAAATTGAACCAGTATGGGTGATGGGAAGAGATTCTCCATTGCCAGCAAGAACTCCGTCATTGCTGGAATAGGGAGTAGCATTATCAAGTGCATTGGCATTGTTGGTTATGTGAGAAGTCGCACCATTGTCAAGGTACCAATCCAGATTTAAAAGGTCTTGAATGGAGCAAGAAGAGAAAGCCTTTGTAAAGTGGGCTGCCTACCCATATCACTCCCAAAAAATAGTGGCAACATGTCCCTGCTTTCCACAAATTTGGCAGAGTGGTTTGTTGTTGGAGGATGAGCAAGATTGAGAATTTAACAAAAAGATCATGGCTTTAGGCCTTGGGCACAACATCCTTGAAGCTAGGAATTTGAGAATGGGACATAATGGTGGTAGAAAATGAAGAAAATCCAGCACCTAAGCCTCAAAGGAACCAGTGGACATTGTCGGTGTCAACCATAGGACAGCCTATGGTTGAAAGTTGATCACACACTGTCTTAAAAGCTCGAGAATATTCAACAACAGATCTGGTGCCTTTTTTGATTATTTGAAGTTCACCCTTTAACTGAAGTTCTCGAGTTTTGGATTTATGAGAGAAAGAAGCTTCAAGAGCTTGCCATGTTTCGCAAGAAGACATGAGACCAACAATCTCACTCATTGCTTCTTCAGTCAGAGAAGAGCAAATCAGACTGAGTATCAATTGGTTAGTTTGCTTCCACTTGGTATATACAGGGTTTGAAAACAGTGTCGTCTTTATCAGAAATAGTAGATGGCGGTTTCTTGGCCAAGCCATCAACATAGCCAAGAAGGCCTTGACTTATAAGGAGAGGAAGAAACTGACGCCTTCATAGAAGATAATTTGTAGAGGATAATTTGATGGTGATCATGTGTACCATCGTATTGAAGGTTAGAGAGCTAGGAGAAGAAGTGGTTGAATTCATAGCTCTGATACCATGAAAGGGTTTGTTAAAACCTTGAGAGAGATAATGGAGAAACCCTAAACTTGAATTTTCGAGGAGGGTTCACTGACTTTTATATAATGCAAGAAGAATCTATACAAGGAAATTGAATCTATACATGGCAAGTCTACTATATTAAGTCCCTATAATTATGCTAAACTATATAGAGGCAGAATATGCAATAATGCCATTGACTATGTCTTGCCATATTTATTCGAATCTGGTGCTGGCAGTGGCTCCTTACAGCTAGAATGAATTGTTTCCTTATTAGTCTTAACAATTACTATATCTTTGTTTATTTTTACTGCTTTCATCATTATTTTGTATTCAATTTTTGTAATTGATATATCTATTTGTGTGTGGAATTTATAATGAATTTGTTGGATTAATTTGTTTATTCCATTACATAAATCTCTTGGGGTCTAAATATGGGTTTTTTTTTTCAAGTGGTATAAGAGGAATTAGAACATGTAGGGCTCTAAATAGGGATATATATTCCATTTTTTTTTTCTAGGATGGGTTGTTAGTGGATTTGGCCATATGGAGCCTTAAGGGGCTAATTTATTAGGGAGACAAATGGGGGTGATTTGTGGGATGAAGAGAAAATAATAGAACTTGTGTGTTTGGTAGGAGGTGGTGATTTGGAGAGGAGAATTATTTTCTCCTCATACCCACATTTTTGGGAGGTTTTGTTTTCTCCCCAAATTGGGGGAAAAATGGGAGAGAAAGTGGGCTTTGATGAGAAATTATCCATCTACCCCTTCTCCCCTGCCCCTTTCATGTTGATTTACCTTTTTTTTTTTTTTTTTTCAAGCTTAAACATTTATATTTTCCCCCCTTCTTATAAACTAGTCTTAATTTTTTTTTTTTTGGTTAATGTAATAGGAGAATAAATTTATACAAACACCATTTTTTTATCCTCTCATTTTTCATTTTAATCAAACAAAAGAGTTTTTCACCCCCCCTCCCCCCCCCCCCCCCCCAACTTTTCCATCACCTCAGCTAAACAAAGCCTAAGTGATGAGTTTGTTTGGTTATGTAAAAGCTTTGGTGATTTGGGGATTTTGCTAACCAATGATGGCTTGTGCAGCTTGGAGATATATTGGTCGGAGCTGTGTGGGTTTTGTTTTGATGTTGGCATATGGGGATTTGGCTACTCACATGGATTTGAACTTTGGTGGTGGCATGGGTTTGTACTTGGCCAGTTGTATTCGGGTGTTTGTGGTTGTTTGGCTATTTAGTGGTTCATTTGTGTGTGTGATGATGGGTTTATGGTGGTTGATGGGGAAAAATAGTAGTCAAGGTTTGGTGGTAGTTGTGATGGATAATAGTTAGATTATTGTATGTGGTGGAGCTTATCTTTATCTTTGTCTTGGTTGTTGGAGTTGTTGATAAAGGTTGTAAAAGAACCAAGTCGTTCATAAACAACTTAGGCTCGGCTCAATAAAAAGCTTGTTCATATTCATTTGTTTATAAATAAGCCAAGTTCGAGCCTTAGTTTTAGGCTTGTTTGATAAACAAGTTGAGCCCAAGAAAAAAAATTTGTTTATGAACAAGATCATGAACAATAGGGCTTGATCTTAGACTCGTTTATAGCCTGATAAAAGGTTTGATATATGTTTTCTAAATAAACCCATCATATGTTTGCTAAATTTTTTATTATACTTGAACTTTTAGCACAATGATGAAATCTAATAAAAGATGACATATAAATCTTCAATGTCTTAAACTCACTTGGTCATATATGAAAATAACATTGTAAACAATGCTTGAGTATGCTTAGTTTGCAGACCAGGTTACAGATGCAATGGCCCAAAATAACATAGGAGACAAGATTTTGTTTATAACAGAATTTATTCTTTGTTTTGTAAATCCAATTGACAAACATGTTAATGCCTTTCTAATTGTAAGACATGTTATTTATTTATTTATTTAATGAAAAGATTGTAAATTTTTATTAAGAAGAAGATGAATTCAGTACATTTTGAGCCAAAGCAAACTCAACAATGTCCGAACTATCCTATATCCAAGTTACATAGCTATCGATACCCTTGGCAAACTGTGCCAAGATGTGTGCTGGTCTGTTACCCATTCGCTTAACATGCGAAACTTGCTTAGTTTGGAAAACCTATTACTTTCGGCAAATCCCTGAGATGACATTGGAGATAGACATTAGAGGTATGCTTCCCACAATCACTACATCTGGCACTATCTATGAGTCACATTCAAAGTGTGCATTTCTTATACCAATGTCCCATGCAAAATCAATAGCTTCCTCAAAAGCTTTGGCTTCGACCTCTAGAGGTTCTAGAGGAAAATTTAGCCTCTTACTCATGGTAGCTGCAACTAAGCATCCATGGTCTCTGATGACAACACCCATACCCGATGCTTGTTGGTTTTCAAAGACTGCACTATCCACGTTGATTTTGTATCATGGTAAAGATGGATAAGCCCACTGACCATTTTCTTTAAACGCATGCTTTGAAGGTTGGAAATTAGCTATCTGGAACTTGTTTAACGAGGCTCGTTCCTTTTGCAAGACCATAGCAGTAGATTAGCTAGATTTCCCTTGTCATATCGCATTTCGATTGAACCACATGCTCCATGCAATTGTTATGACTAACTCTAACAGGTCATTGGCCATATGCTGGAGAAATTGAAGATACCATAAGAGGTCAATAAAGTCGTGAAACTACACTTCACTAGTCTCAAACGGAATACTAGATAGTCTCTATACATCCCGTGCTACATTTCAACTCTAGAATTGATGGCCACTAGACTCAGCACTCATACCACAATCCTCACACACTAGACTGTCCAGGACTTTGCGATAGTAAAGATTGGCTTTTGTAGGGAGTATATTCTTACATGCACACAAGGCATAGGATTTGATTTTATTAGGTACATTAAGTCTTCACAAATTTTTCCAAAACAAAGCTCGATTGTGGCTACTTCTTATTTAATCATCATGCATCATGACACGTTAAGCCATAGGCTCTATGGCTTTTCACTAAGATCATAACAGATCTGTCGACACCTCGTGATTGCTCGATCACCCATCGTGGTTCTCCCTCCTTTTTGGTAGGAAGGGGTAGGTATGCACGTGCATACGGAGCTTGGAGCTCGAGTGCTGTGGAGGAATGTTGTACCTCGGGTGTGTGACTGGAATATGAGTTGATTTTTAAGGAAATCACCAAGGGTAAGTGAAGTCACTACCATTTATTGGGTTTTTTCTAAGGTGTAATTAGTCACCTGACTTTATTTGATTTTATTATCGATCCTAGGCTAAGAAAAAGGTCATTTTTCCTAATTTAATGCGGATGAGCAAGAAATCTTGATTCTTGAGTTTGGAAGTTTGGTTATGAGTGGGGAAGGTGTTAGGCACCCCATAACGTCTGTTTGTAGACAGTCCTTTGTTTTGATAAAATCATAATTTTTGGACATTGGCAATTTAAAGCGAATTGGGCTTTGAGGTTTGGATTCGGAAAGGGTGTGGTCTTAATCGATGCTTCCCAAATGTGTTTGGAATCGTTGCCAAATTTTTGTGGTGAAAGTCTGGCAGCATTTCGTCTTATTTTCGTAGCGGAAATCTAGCAGTGCTTCGCCTTGTATGCATCATAGCATGCAAAATGCTATCCTTACCAAGCTTTCGCTGTGAGAATCTAGCAATGGGGATGCCCCATTTTTACGGTGAAAATTTGGCAGAGTTTTGCATTTGGTACATTATGGTGCATCGGCAGGGTTTCATGCTTGTGAATACGGCGTATGTCAATATGCTCATGTTAGGATGAGCCAGAGTCCCTCAAACTATTAAGCACGTTGATATGTGTCGCATACACAGGGAAACTGACGTCACTTGGTGACATGGATCGGGACGGTCACATCGCGGTGACTATGCACACAATATGACATGAATATGCATTTGCAATAAATGCCTTAAGCACAAACTCATGTCATAAGGTCAAGAGCGCTCATGGCTAGAGAGCGTCGCTCATGTAGCCACAAGTGTCCATTGTACTAAGTGCACAATCACCCACACACATGCAGGCATATATATATATATATATATATACACATACATCATGCACAATGCTATCACACAGAGTATGAAAGATAA
This sequence comes from Quercus variabilis, assembly GCA_030445155.1. Classification (NCBI taxonomy): domain Eukaryota; kingdom Viridiplantae; phylum Streptophyta; class Magnoliopsida; order Fagales; family Fagaceae; genus Quercus; species Quercus variabilis. The sequence continues at coordinate 41,570,677 of CP129446.1, read as the reverse complement.
AGGGTACAAGGAGAGGGGGAACCTTAGTACATGCTCTAGAGAAGAGGCTTGAGAGAGAGGGAAAGAGAAAATCACTCGGGAGGGGCTAGCCCCCTAATCTACTGAACATTGCCCTTTGTGGGCTTGCATCTTCTTACTTGTATTCTTGCCCTTTTGCTAACTTCTAGGAGGTCACTCCCTTGCTCCAAGTGTCCATGCTCCATGTGTGTACATGCAATGGCAAAAGGAGCAAGCCAGCAAACAAGCAAGGAAACAAAATAGAAGGAAGACATGCTAAAAGGCAAGCTAGCAAAAGATGTCAAATGGGGGCAAACAAGCATGTTATCAAACAAAAGATGGTGTCCTAGGAGGACAAATGTAGGTTTGGATCGAGTGTCTATAGTTCCATTGGATTTGAGTATAAACGACACATAGACTTATGAATGAACATGTAGGCAAGTGTGCAAAGATGCAAAGAAGCAAAGAAAGCCAAACGGGTGGCACAAAGCAAGCAAGGCAAGCATAACAACATTGCACGGAGTAGAGAAAAGGTATGCGTCAAGCAAATCAACACCACTGAGGTGTATCTCACAAGTGGTCGCATCCAAACTATCCACAAGAGGGACAGATGCAACCACACAAGCAAGTGGCCTCAAAGACTGCCAAGCAAAAACCCACGAAAGGCACAAAGCATGGCAAAACCTAGATCAAGATAGGAAAACATGGAGATAAAGCATAGAAGTAAGCAAGTAAACATAAACATGCATAAAGGAAATGATCCAACCCTTTGATATAGGCCTAGGTGTATGGATGTAGGCCTAGACCAAAAGATCTAGATCTACACCCTACCAAAAGAGCCAAATCACAAGAAAAGAGGGATAGCAAGAGATAAAAAGGCTTTAAAAGTACATGGCATAGCAACCAACATGTAGATCTGGACACTTGAACATGGCACGAAGTACACAAAGATATAGATCTGAGCAAAAACATGACAAGGAGCACAAAGACATGTAAATCTAAGCATAAACAAAAAATTTGGGCACATCCTACCCCAAGAAGGCTAGGTCAACATCATTAAAAAAATAAATCTTGACAAAAAGCAAGGAAACATGCTAGGAAACATGCTAGAAAATCTATAAAACATGCTAGGAAGCAAGATAAAGCAAGGATATACTAGGAAAAGCAATAAAGCATATTATGAACAAAGATAAAGCAAAGGCTGTAGATTGTAGCTAAAAAGCTACATATAAACCCTTTAAACCTCAAACCTAAGGTCTTTAGACCAAGGAGAGGAAAAAGAGTGCAAGAAATAAAAGGTCTTTGATGTGTTTGAGAAAGAATTTAGAGAGGAAAAGAGATAGAATTTGCCTAGAAAAATGCTCCAAAAAATTCCCAAAACCTTTTTTTTTTTTTTTTTATTATCTGAGGTGGAGGGGGGTTTAAGGGTATTTATAATGAATTTGTGACTCTTCAACTCCGGTCGTCGGGTTGGAATGGCCTGATGAAGGCCTTCCTGGCTTGGATTGGGTTGATCTTAGTGTCCTTGGAAAGGTCTGGATGTGTAGTTCCTGGAAAGTTAAAGAACTTGGAAATCCAAGGGTCGGATCAAAAGTTATGGCCTCGGGAAGCAAGCTGATGCGCATTGCATGGTTTTCAAGATATCTCAACCGTTTTGACTTTGATTTCGACTCATGAATAGTTGTTGAAAAAGTAATTCAATAATCTTCACAATGACGCTAGCCTAACCCATTTCAATGATTGGATCAAAATTAAGGTTTTTAGGCCCTTGGGGGTTAACCCAAGGTCAAACTTGGTCAAAGTTGATGAAAATCACCGAGTAGCTTAGGTTTGATATAGAAACATTAAAAATGGTGTTTTGGGATGATTCTGACTAGTTTTAAGTTTTGGTCAACCCAAGGTTAACTAGGGGCATTTTGGTTAATTTGACCTGAGAAGGCAATTTGAGTGCTATGATGCCCAAATGAGTTGTGCCACGTCAATCTAGATGTTTCTGTGATGCCGTAGAAGAACGTTAATATTTTTTAGATTTTTGGGATCCAACACGCAAATTAAGGGTGGACAAAATATAGTATCTACAAGTGTTAGGACATATGTGGAACACGTTATAAACATTGTCATTTAGAATTGGCTAATCCTTTGACAAAACGCATTTTACTTGTAATTGGGTAGATCTATGATGTGTTTAAAATTTCAAGGAATAAGAGTTCAAGTCTAAGTATTGAAGCCATGCAAATTTGTCCAAGAATCAAGTGAAGAAGTGTTGTTCATTAAAGCTCGATAGATGGCTCGAAAAATGTATTTATCATGATTTAATATTCGAAGCTCGACAATTGTATCTATCGAGAATTATGAAATTCAGATTTCCAATATGTTTTTCACGCATATCCAAGCTATTTGTGTAGGGTTTCTTTTCTCATAACCCTAGACATATATAAGGATTATTTTAAGGGCCGTCTCACTTGATGCAAAGGTTTTATTGATACATATTGTGACTAGAGACAATCTACCCTAGTTCATTTTTCTCTTGAAGAAACTGCTGCGTTTGTACACCATACAGTTTTGTAACCAAGGAACTTCTTGATTTTCATTGTGTGGATGAACTGAAGAATTTCGTAGCCAACATCCTTCTCAAGTTGGTGTGTTAGTCATGTACTTGGATCCATGCATCAATTGATTAGTCACATACTTGGAGTTGTGTATTGAAATGAGAGATTGTCACTACATTACAAGTCCAATTGTGTATTGGGATAAGGGTTCAATTGTAGTGTTAGGACATATGTAATTCAATGTTAGGAACATATGTCAATATATTATGTAATTTGCTAATCCTTTGATAAAAAACACTTTACTGTAATTGGGTAGATCTAGGATGTGTTTAATACTTCAAGGAACAAAATTTCAAGTTCAAGTGTTAAAACCATGCAAGTTTGTTTAAGAATCAAGTGAGAAAGTACTGGATCTTAAAACTCGATAGCTAGTATCTATCGAGGTTTAAAAGTTGTTTTAGCCCGTGGCTCGACAGCTAGATTGATAGATGGCTATATATCGAGGTTTATGAAACTTAGTTTTTCAGAGCTATTTTTCATCAAATCTGTGGGTATATATTTGTGCTTTCTTTTCTCACAGCCTTAAACACATATAAGGATTATTTTAAAGACTGTCAGCACAAGTGTAGAGCAAAGTCTTGCGCTTGCAAATTGTAATCAAAGACAGAATTTATCCTAGTTCATCTTTCTCTTGAAGAAGCTGCTGTGTTTATATACTGTAGGGTTTTGTGACCAATAAGCTTTTTTATTTTCATCATCTGGATGAACTAAAAAACTTTGCAGCTAACATCATTCTCAAGTTGGTGATCAAGTTGCGTACTGGGATTCGCGCATCTATTAGTTAGTCACGTACTAGGAGCCGTGCATTGAAAATGAGAGATTGTCACGACAGAACAAGTCCAATTGGGTATTGGGGTAAGGGTTCAATTGTAGGTTGGTATAAGGTACTAGGATTTCTTTACTTGTAACCGCTTGTTTTGATAATAGTAGATTATCGGGAGTGGTGACCTTAAAATCAACTGGTGGGGTTTTTGTCGTGTAGGTTTTCCCCATTCATAAACAAATCACTGTGTCAACTTAATTTCTGCTGCATACTTAGTTATTTGGTGATTTGTTTGTGCTACCACGTACATTTCCTGTTAATTTGATTAAATAATAAACTTGGCTAATTAATCAATTAATATATCACAAGGGATCAATACATTCTTGGCCTATCAAGTGATATCAGAGCAGGCACACTCTGATTATGTTTTAACCTTTGTGTGTGATCCACTGACCCCTGTTTGTCATGGATAGAGGACAGTCTCTTATTATACCTCCTTTATTCGATGGCACTAACTATGCATACTAGAAATTACGCATGAGAGCTTTCTTGCAGTCATTAGATAAAAATGTGTGGCAAGATGTGGAGATAGGCTGGACCAAGCCTATAGAAGCGCCAGTCAACTAGGATAATGCTAAAATCAAGGCGACAAATTTCAACAGCAGGGCTTTGAATGCTCTATTCAGTGTTGTCACGAATAAGGAATTCAAGAAAATATCCTCTATTGAAACTACTAAGGAAGCATAGACCATTCTCTAGACAACCTATGAAGGAACCAAGACTGTCAAGGATTCAAAGTTTCAGAGGCTCACTACAAGCTTTGAAGAGATCAAAATGAAGGAGGATAAATCGTTTGATGAGTTCTATACCAAGCTTAAGGACATAGTAAACTCAGCATTTAATATTGGGGAAACCATTCCTAAACCCAAGATTGTGAGAAAGGTGCTCAGATCTCTATCCAAGAGATTCCATGCCAAGATCACTACCATTGTGGAATCAAAGGACATCGACAAAATTCCTTTGGCTGAGCTAGTTGGAAATCTGTAGACCTATGAGTCGGGTTTGACAAGGATAGGGAAATCAAGCAAGAGCAAGAGCAAGAGCATGGCACTGAAGGCCAAGAGCAATGACACGGATGAGTCTTCAGACGACGAAGATTCCAAAATTAAGTTCTACATTACTAGGCAATTCAAGAAGTTCATAAAGAATACCAATGAGAAGGGCTTCGACAAGGACCATAGGCAATCCAGTTCTTTGCAATTCAAAAGTCAAGATAAAGGAAAGAAGGATGCTAGGGATGGCGGTCAGTACACTGTTCCCTCAGGACCAAAATGCTTTAGGTGTCAAGGCTTCAGTCACATGAAATAAGAGTGCCCTATGTATCTCAAGACTATTGGGAAGAGTAAGACACTTGATGCTATGTTAAGCGACACTGGGCTTGAGGATGATTCTGATAATGAGGATAATAGAATTCTAAATGCCTTCACTGCCATCATAAATCCTACTGAAGGGATTGTTGAAGATGTGGATGAAGAAGAGGACTTTGTGGAGTCTAAATTTGAGAAGATGGATAAACAAGATGACATCCACATAGCCTATGCAAAGTTATACAAGGTCTCCGAAAAGCATGAGAAGTTGTATAGGTTGGCCACCAAAAAATTTAGTGATGTGGAGCTTGAGCGAGAAGAAATCTTCAAAAAGTTTGATGAAGCCAATCAAACTATTGGAGCACTGAGATTTGAGAATAATTTCTTAGTTGAGAAGACCAAAAAGATTGAGGAAGAATTGTTCCAAGTCAAAGCTCAGTTGGAAAGGACTTCAAGCGCTAAGCTCGATGAGATGCTAAGTCTTAGAAATCTGATTCCGATCGAACCGATTTAGGGTATGATTTCTCTTCTCCTAATATTGCTACTTCTAGTACTACTGTTTTTGTTTCTCCTACTAATAATGTTGAATCTGAGAACACTGATGTCAAAACTATTTTAGCTAGTGAGAACATAGACAAGGGTAAATCTATCTTAGGAGCACCCCCTAAGCAGGATAAGAAAGAAGTTGAAAACCTTAGGGTTAAGAAAGGAAACTCTTAGAAGCCTAAGCAGAAGAAGCAGCATCTCTGTCATCATTGTAGAGCAGCTGGACAAACTCAACCAAATTGCAATAAGTGGTTAGCCACTCAACAGAGCAATAGCATGATTGTGTTAAGAAACAAGAATCAGTTTCCATCCTTCTTTGCTCCTCTTGGAGATATTCTCAAAGCCTCCATGTTCCTTTCAAACTTGAACGGTTTTAATTCTTCCCCCTCACCGCCGGATCAAGGGTTTGCTAAACAGAAAGGTTCTTCCAAGATGTAGAAAGAAAAAGGCTCCAAGTGATTTTGTCACTTTTCTCTCTCTTTTCTTCTTGTTTTTGTTTTTGCATTACATGTATGTTTTGCTTTCGTGTTTTGAGCTAGTCTAGTTTATGCATTGCCTTGTTTAACATATTTTTGGTTGTTTTCTTTTTAGTTTTGCTTTATTTTGTTTTTTTTTTTTTTTAAATAAAAAAATTGCAAAATTGAAAAAAAAAAAAATACCAAAACAATGTGTATTTGTGTACATTTGGTACTCGTGTACCTTGGATGGCCATTGAAATAAATTTTTCTAAACTTTGTATCTTTTGTAGCTTAGATGAGTATCTCTATGCACAACTAAGCAAATGATCTTTATGGCTTGTATTTATGATGAGTAAGATTAAGTGATCTTTTGTACTTAACACTTGTATCACTTTTTTTAACGGAAAGGACTATAAAATCCTAAGAGAAAAGCATAAATAACCATCTCACCACTGTTTCTCGCCAATCATAAAATGACATTTGTATACTTCAGCATAGCAAAAGTGGAATGTCAAATGCTTAGCATCATTGGTTATTTCTTTTCTATCTCATATATGCCCCATGCATGGTTTGCTTAAAAGAAAAATATGCAAAGAAAAGTAAAAGCAAAAAGAATAAAATGCTTTATATATGATTGCAAGTGTGTATTCTAGGAGATGTGGGAGTTATAGGATGTACCTCAAAGGTGATAGTCCCCATCAAATAGTTATGATTGTATGTGAGTTAAAGTGATTTTCTCATATCTCAAATCGTCATAACATGTAGACACTTATATAATTGTGCGATGTTTTTCACACACAACACGCAATATTCTTTACTACTTCTGATACATGTGCTAGTACAATGTGATTTGGCCATCACAAGGAATACATGTGCTATGATGTGATTTGGTCATATCGAATGATGGTAGGCTGTCATGGGTGGTTTCATAGTTGCTTCTTCTCCATCTCTACCGGCGTTTGAGGAAGGGAGTGAAGATGGCTCCGGTAGTGATGATACTAATAAGGATAATGATGCTGGCTCGTCTAGTGATGATGAGATGTCTACTTGATGTACTTACCCCTTTATCACTCGTGACAAAAAGGGGGAGTAGTTTTGAGATGAGAGTTGTCATACTCATTGTGAGAGACCGCGTCCCCGGCCCGTTTTAATGAATGTTGGGCCAAACCCACGTGAATGGATGGAGTCGTGTTATTGCCTCTCAAAATGGAGGTTCGACTAGTTATATTTTCCCCTTTAGATTAAGGGTTTTACAATGGAGTCGCCACTTATTTAATTTTTGGAATAAATAAGAAAACCATAATTGAAAAATTCGTCATTTTATTAATTTGAAATTGAATTTACATTGAACATAGGAAATTACACGGCTTTGGTCCTAGATACAATCTAAGATAAAGTACATGGCTTTGTTTCCTAGTTACAATCTAGAAATTGAAAATTACAAGGATAAGTACTTGATCTACTAACCCTTGATATAAGTTCGGAGGCTATGTTACAAGGTGGGAAGATGTTAGGCACCCACCTTGCCCGGTGAAACCGGTCTTCTAGATTATGGTGGCCAACATTCATATCACATCATCCAATATATTATCAATCAATTTGCATGTTGAATTTAAAGTGTGTGCATGTGATAAACCCTAATTCAATTTATTAAGCACTTCATTTGGATTGACAAATAAATTCTAGTGAATGTGTGTGTATGGTGATATCCTAGATTCAAGGACTTGAAAGAATTATGAAAGAAACATGTTTTTCATATTTTTGATGTAGATTTAAGATTAAAACTAGTGTTTATGTATGAACATGTGATGAACAACCAAGAACATGTGAAGAACATATAAGAACAATTAAGAACATTCAAACATATTCAAATGATTACTATCATGCTTTAATCTTAAACCCTTATCATGGTAACACAAAAAACAATTAGGGAAAGAGGTTATACCTTCATGCAAGATCCATATGGTGGAGGAGGAGACTTTTGAGGGAGATCCTAAGGGTGGAGGAAAAGAAGAGTTAGGAGAGGGAGAGTGAGTCTCACTCAATACCTTGAGTCTCAGGAAGACCAAGATATGACAAGACTACTCAACTTCACTAGAACTCAAGAGAGGAGAAGAGAGGGGGTTTTTGGTGTCTTGGAATGAAGGAGGGGGAGAGTTTATATAGTAGTAGTGGAGGGAATATGAATGGAAGGCCATTTAATGAGGGTTGACAAAGATTATGAACCTAGACCTCATTTTAGCCTTGGGAAAAATCTGATGCATTAAATGGAGAGATTGGTGGGAGTGGGGAGCAAGCCAAAATTCGGTTTTCCCGTAACTGCTGTAACAGCTTGTAGAGCCAATTTAGAAAAATCATATCTAATCCAATTCTGATCGAAATTGTCTCATTCTTGTGCTCAAATTGAAGCCCCGGATGTCTAGTTTCTGGGAAAATTAACCTCATTCACAGATTCAAAATATTCTGAGAGATATTGATGAAATAGTGAGCAGAGGTCATTTGTTAGAAAATGGTTTCAGCACAATTAACATTAATAGGTCCCAAATTAGCTCCCAATTAACATTAAATGGCTCCAATCACTCCCATTTCAGAATTAATTGGTTCCCAATTTACTCTAATTAAAAGATAATTACACAAATTACTCATTGAATAATTAATGTTTAACTATCTAATTAATTAGGTGCATGCAACCTCACCATAAAATGTAGTCCTAACCAATTAAATTATGACACATCATTGATCTCAAATTGATTACACCTATAACCAATTGAAATCAATTGTTTATAATCACATATAGTCGGACTCAATTTGTGATAGTACATCTTAGCCATTAAAACTTGATTTGATGATAACTTTCAATCTAATGGTCCGATTAGGGCTTATGACCAGTCGATTTGATCGTTACAACATCAAGATCATTTTGGTGAAATGAGTCCAATGATCTAATGGCTAGAATCAAGATGCATATTTTTAAAGTGAAAGTACCATTTTACCCTCCATGTGAGGTTAAATGCAGGTTGCAAAATGGGTGTCAACACTCATAGGGGGAGGGTTAGTTTAGGAGATAGGGGAAGTGTTTATGAAGGATGTAGTAAGGATTTTTGTACCTTTTCTTTTCTTTCTATTTTAGATACATTATTGCTTGTACATTGGTCTTGTGACCATTTGACATACATTGTACTTATATTTGGTTTATATATATTTTGATGTATGTTATTTCACTTATCCCTCCATGTGTTGTTTCTTTTCTCTCATTATACACATGTTTCTTATTTATTGTATGCAATCTATTATTTCTGTTTCACACTAAAATGCTATAATGAGTTTTGTTTAAAGTGTTTCAGAAATACAGGTTGTCAAAATCTTTCTTGCCATGAACTTTCTTCTTGCAAAATTTTTCAAGAGTTTGTATTAGGATAGATTTTATTGTATTTAACAAGTGAGTATGATTTGAGTGATTTATGACTTCTCTCATATGTTTATTTGTTTGTTGTGGTTTTGTCACAAATCGCCAAAGAGGGAGATTGTTAGACAAAGTGTTTAATTGGGTAGATCTAAGATATGTTTAATTCTTCAAGGAAAAAAGTTTCAAGTTCAAGTGTTAAAGTCATGCAAGTTTGTCCAAGAATCAAGTGAGAAAGTGCTAGATTTTAAAACTCAACGGCTAGCATCTATCAAGGTTTAAAAGTTGTTTCAACCCGTGGCTTAATAGCTAGCTCGATAGATGGCTATCTATCGAGGTTTATGAAACTCAATTTTTCAGAGCTGTTTTTCATCCAATCCATGGGTATATGTTTAGGCTTTCTTTTCGTACAACCCTAAACATATATAAGGATTATTTTAAGGGCCGTTAAAGGTTGTACAGTTGCACAAGTGTAGAGCAAAGTCTTGTTCAAGATTTTTCTCTTGAAGAACCTGCTGTGTTTGTACACCGTAAGATTTTGTGACCAAGGAGCTTCTTGATTTTCATCGTTTGGATGAATTGAAGAACTTTGCAACCAACATCGTTCTCAAGTTGGTGATTAAGTCGCATACTAGGATCCGCACATCTATTGGTTAGTCATGTACTGGGAGCCATGCATTGAAAATGAGAGATTGTCACTATAGAACATATCCAGTTAGGTATTGGGGTAAGGGTTCAACTGTAGGTTGGTATAATGTACTGGAATTCCTTTACTTGTAACCGCTTGTTTTGATAATAGTAGATTCTCGGGGGTAGTGACCTTAAAATCACCCGATGGGGTTTTTGCCGTGTATGTTTTCTCCATTTGTAAACAAATTACTGTGTCAATTTAATTTCCGTTGCATACTTAGTTATTTGGTAATTTGTTTGTGGTGCCACATACATTGCATGTTAATTTGATTTATTAAAAAACTTGACTAATTAATCAATTAATATATCACAAGGGGTCAATTTATTCTTGACCTATCATGTAGGTTAGTATAAGGTACTAAGATTCCTTTACTTGTAACAGTTTTTTTTTTTTTTTTTTTAGTGGATTCTCGGGGGTGGTGATCTTAAATTCACCCTGTGGGGTTTTGCCTCAGTGGTTTTCCCCATTCGTAAACAAGTCACCCGTGTCAAATTTATTTTCCACTGCATTTAGTTATTTGGCGATTTGTTTGTGCTACCACGTTTATTGCATGTAATTAAACCTAACTAATTCACTTGGCTAATTAGGCTAATTAATTGGTTAATATACCCAATGGATTAATACATTCTTGGTCTATCAACAAGATCAAAAACATATTTAATTCTAAATAATGTACCATTACAATATAATCAAACCCATGAATATGGGCATCCGATCCTCTAATATTAATTAGAAGACTGAAAGGTTTTCATTAACTCAGAACAAAAGCTCGACTCACAAACCTTTCATATGAGCCCATTGATTATATCTACTTTATCCTCCTCCTCATGGGTGCTCGACCACCGGCAATGTATTGGAGGAGAAGAGAAAGCAAATCCTAAGCATCGTTTAATTCTCAAGACTTTTTCTTTTCAGTTCACACTAACTAAGCCGTGGCTAGTTTCTTGTCCAGCTCTATGTTCCCTATATCAAGAAGAATCAAAGCCTCTTCTTCATCCTTAATACATTATTCAGAGAATCCATCATGGTCATCAACCTTTTCACTCAATATTCTCTTCTCCGTTGCTTCAGCAAACAAGACTTCTCATATTAGGTATGCAAGGAAATTTTTGTTTTCTTGCGGGGAAAGGAACATAAATAGAGATATATAGAGGCATGGGTATTATATATAATGCTTTTTCCGAGGGGTTTTGGTGGTGAATCCAAGCATTTAATCTCTAATTAAGAGTTGTCATATGACCACGTCAATAATAGAGTTTTTCTAGAAAAAAGGATTTACATCACAAATTTAATTAATGTTTAGTTTATAAACAAGTCGCATAACTCATTAAAAAAGTTATGTAAGGAAATTACACATGAATGGTTTCTTTAATCCCCATACAATAGGTCAAAGAAAAATAACTCCAAACCAGTTTGAATTTTGGAGCCAAACTTAAAAAATAAATAAATAATTAGAAATCTAACATACTGTAGTATGCCCCTAATGATTTGTACCTAAATTTTACCTAACCTCTGTAGGTTCATGTTTTTGTGTGGCATCAAGAAAACATAGAAAAAAAGTGATGGTATGGTCCTAGAATCCTAAATTCTAACCCATATAGATTTATATGAACATGCACACTTTTCTCCTATATATGTCACAAACTTAAAATACATGACATAAATCATCAAACACATACATCAGGAACATAAAACATATGGGAAATTGATCAAACCACTCATAATAGTTACATTGTGTTTTAATTTGAGCCATTCCTTTTATGCTAATTATGTTGTTCTGTTTTTTTAATTAAATTTTTATATAGAATTTAATAGTTACAACAAGAGGGGGGTTTAAACCCTGGATGTCTTAAAAACACCAAGAAATTTCACCTAATTGAGTTACAATGCTTTTGTTTCCTTTTAAACTCATTGTTAAATTAGGTGTTAAGTGTTAACTACATCTCCGATCATGACTGCTGGTCTAATTAAAATTTTCAATATACTTATATAAAATCTCACATCAACAAATATAAAAATTGTTAACTACAAAAAATCTTTTAAAAGGTATAGAAAAAAAAAATAACAAAAGGAACCTTCACACTCTTTGACACTGACAAGGATAGCTAGATCACCTTGTTAAAGTTAAGGATCCTAATGAGGTCTTTTTGGGGAAATCTGAAGGCCTAATTGTAGTCTATCATCACTATTGAGACATAAATGGCCTTTTATCACTACACACATAAAGGCTAAGCCCTTCACTCTTGCTCCACGACACATTCAAGGTCCTTAATAAGGACTCCATTGGCTATGTATTTGTTTAGGGCCTAGGTCTTTATTGTTGGCTTAATTCAGTGAAAAAAGTTTGTTTGTAATGCATTAAATTTTGATGTATTGTTTCATGGGTTCTCATGTATTTTGGGGTAAAGTACTTGAGCCTCATCTTGGAGACTTAAAGCAGCATCAGCCAGTGATCTTGCAACTTGGAGGTGACCTACTCGCAACTTAGCTTGCCTGCGAGATCCATGTGACAAGTACTTTGGATGAGAGTGTAGACGTGCACCTCGTGACGATCTCGTGGCCTTAGATGGCGATCAGGTTGTGAGTTGCACGATCTCTATACTCTGCTTTCTACCTATCCACTACACATCTGCCAGCACACACACCCACACACACACACTCACACACACACACTCTCACACAGCTGTGAGGTGTGGCAAGGAGCTTTAGATAAAGGTTGAACAAACCCTAGAAATGCAAGGTGTGTGAAGATATTGAAGCCAAGCCTTTGTATGAAAAAAGAGAGATTTTCATTGAGAAAAACCAAATTCCTATCTTTCTTTTCCATCTTTTTTATTGTATTGATAGAGATTTTGTAAACACCTTCCTCACCCACAAACACAAACCTTGTGAGTGAGAGAATAACATTGGAAATGTCAGAAGCCATATCCAAATCCAAATCCTTTGGTGGCTTTCCATTGGCAGCTTAACAATCGTGACTCCGGGAAGCTAAGTGAAGAGAAGACTTGTGGAGTTGGTTGCTAGTTGGACTTGGAGGGTTTAAGTACATTGGGAGATATAGGCTTGGAGGGTTTATAGTCATCCATGTACTACAGCTATTCATTCTAGTGGAGTTTTCCGATGGGTGGTCAAGGTAGAGGTTTTTCCAACCAGGGCTCAAGTTTTCCTTTTTGTGGTGTAATGTTTGGTTTGCTTCTTTTTTCTTTATTTCCTCTTTATATAGTGCCATGATCGTGTAGTGTGATTAGTTAGTTTGGAAATTTGCTAAGTAACTTACACTTGGACTATTTTGTTTAGTTTAGTGTTAAAATCAACTTAGACGTAAAAATTTGTGTTAAGGGCTCTAAATATTGTGCTAGGGTTAATATATCATATTTCAATTGGTATCGGAGTGGGTTCACATTGTTTATTGATTCACATCACTTTATGTGGTCCTTGAATCCTTGTTTCCACCGGTTTTACCTTGTGTTTGTTTTTGTTGTGTTTGTAGACACCTATTTTGTATTTTGTTAATAAACTATAGTCTCCGATCCCAATGATGAGCTTAACATGTCTACAAAAGGTAATTGAAGTTATTTTGATAATTTGGAAGTAGTCACAACTCAAAAGTGCTCAAATTGCTTTGAAAACGATGCTGAAAAATGACCTTTACTTATTGGTTTGACCATAACTTTTGATCCAAAAAGTATCTTGTGTACTGTTTGTTTCATTGGAAAGTAGACATCTCGGGCTTCAATTTGAACACAAAATTTACCTAATTTAGACCTAAATTGAATGAGTTATGACCATTTGATGTTAGACCATCAGAGCTGTTAGAATTAAGATTTTTGGGGCCCGGCCCCTAAACCCTTTGGAACGTCCAAAACCTTCTAAATGAGCTTGAAAAACCCTAGTTTAAACATATAAATACAACCTTACGGCTCCAAACTCAAACCCTAGCAAGAGAGAGTTGATTTTTGTCCTAAACTCTTCCAAAACTCTTTTTCTCTTTGAATTTTCTGCATACATAGCAGCTATCACATTTTTGGTTCTTCTAAAAACCTCTCTCTAGTGGTCTTAAAGTAGAAACTACTTTTTAATCTCTTTCAAAACCTTTTTCAAACAATCTTTTCAAGAATATATTTTTATTTTAAGTTGTGATTACCTATGAAATATTGGATCTCATCCTTGACAGATTCAACCTGATCACCTTGAAGAGCGGCCTCTTAATCACCTTATGCATTGGGAGTGGGGTTGTCCGCAAACAACTCATCAATGCCTTCAAGGTCAATGGATCGGGCTGAGGTCTAGGCCGTGGCGTCAACATCGATCTAAGACAAGTCCAGACCAAAGAAGGAAGCCTTGACTTGATGGAGGCAGTCGTTCAAGCCGTTAGCAAAACAATCGCCTAGCTCGTAAAGAAAGTCATTAAAGTTACGAAACTCCTTTACCACGTCCTCCTTGGTGCAAAGAACTTGCTTCCTTAATAAGGAGATCTCCCCCTTCTTATCCTTGAGCATGTTCTTTAGCACCTCAGTTTGTCCCTCCTACTCCTCCAGGAGCTTCTTTGTCAGGTCAAACTTCTTGATTTGGACCTTCTTCCTGGCCTCGAGCTCACGCAGTCCAATCTCCACAACCTTAGCCTTCTCTTTCAAATGGTCCACCAACTTCTCACGAGCCATGCAACGGTCCATCAGGCCTTTCATCATTAGCACCCCCTGCGAAAATCAAAACATCATTAGAAATAAAGCTAACAAAGAGATGAGAAAGAAAAAAGGATGGATACACATTTATGCCAAACTGAAGAGGCCTGTCTTCCCTATAGCCTTGGTTGCATGGTTACCCAAGTCCTCATAATCATTAGCCTTAATGATGGACGAGAGCTGCCTGATAGTGTACTTTGAATCTTCATGGAGGAGGACGGGGCGCTTCTTAGAGATGGGACCTTGACCCATCATCAAACCCTACCCTTTCCCAGGACGGGGTGGAAGTAGCTTGGTGGACAGAAGCGCCTCCCTGACAGTGAAACCATTCACCAGCTTTGGCTTTTTAGGAGGATGGTCGACTTTATTTGTCATTTTTCTCTTTATGAATGGATTCAATGGACCGGTTCCCTTAGGGGGCACACCCTATTCTTGCTTCTTCTTCACCTACGCAACGGCTGGCTGATGGATGTAAGCCCTTTTCTTTCCGCCTTCCATTTCTACACAAAAGGGGACAAAAAGAAAGAGTTAGATAGAAATTACTAAAAAATTAAAAAAAGAAAGGTTAAAAGAATAGGCGATGGACTCACATTTGCGCGCTTGTTTATCGTAGTGACGGGCAGTGACTATAGGCTCGGGACCCTCATAGTACCAATGTAAGGTGTCCAAAGTGACGAGCATCTGCCACGTCTTCTCATTCAAAGATATTTTGAAGATCCTCTTCAAAAAGCTCAACTGCTCAAGATTAACCTCTTAGCGGTCCTAAGCTGCAATAAGAGATGGTTAGACTAACAAGTAAAACTAGCAAGGTAAGTAAACAGGCAAATTTAAACATAGCAAGCACCTACCAGATGAAGGCATTATACCCCAAGTTTTATCAACAAGAGGCATATCCTTCGGTTCGTTAGGATGACACATCCAATTGTCCCCCTAAATAAAGAAGTACTAATTCTTCCAGTTCCTATTAAAATCAGGAGTCTCGTACACTAACCTAAGCAATGGCTTCCTTGGCAGGAAGCTATATATGCCCCTAGATTTGACAATTTCGGAAGGAGAGTAACAACGGAAGAATTCCTCCACGGTTAGTTGACGTTCCCTATTAGTTAGAACCCCATACAATATTTCCACACCAAGGAAGATTCTCCAATCGTTTGGAGCAATCTGGGTGATGGCTAGTCCTAGGTATAGACGTAGGCGATGGTGAAGAGCACTCAAGGACAATCTAAGTTCTGCCTTGAACATCTGCTTGTACACCCTAACATCTTCAGCACCTCGATAATAGCACATTTCAAATTTGAAGGGTAGATGGATGGGGATGTCGACGGGGATCTGATATCTCTCCCATAAGGTGTCAAAATGTTTTCTCTTAATATAAGAGTTAAAATCATTGACCATCCATATGAGGGGAGGAACAAACTTCCTAAGGCTGTTAAGACCAATGATGGATCTAATAGAAGATTCAACATGTTCAATACTCTCCTCGTCGTCTGAGTCTTCACTTGCATCACTTTCTAACCCGTCTACGTTCGAGTCCTCATCCTCCTTTTCGGAAGGTGAGTTGGCAAACGGAACCCTTTCGGTATAAGAGGTGCCGAGATCGTCTTGACTTGACGGAAACACCTCATTGTAGCCCGCTCCTTCATGGACACACAATTGCTCACTTAACACTTCACTAGACATCTACTACACCTACACGTGACAGATAAATTCCTATGACTCTATAGGTTTGCATATACAACGAACGTACAACATTTAAAAAGAACCAAAAAATAAAAATTTGAGAATAGGTTGGAGAGTACTTACAGTTGAATGACATAGAAAAGGGATGGAAATCGCGTAGTAAACGGGGCCATTGAGGTGACAGAATGACAATTTTTTACAAGTGTCGGTGGCAATCTGACACTGGAAAGTAGTTGCAGAAAGTAGAAATGAAATGGAGAAGCAATATATATATATATATATATAAAGAAACGGCGCGGAAGACAAAGTGCTGCTTCGGTCCGAGTAACCTACTACTGAAATTATGCCAGGTGTCCCCCAAGCATTTATGACTCTCAACTAACCTGCCAATCAAAACATAACTCTTTGGAACTAGGTGAGACCATCACTTCACGAGTTTGTCGAGGATATTAGACGAAAGACCCATGGAGTAAAGGGGCAGCTGATAAGGATAAAACCCAAGGCAGATGGATCCAATCGACAGGGTTAGTCATAAGCGACGGTATTGCCAAAGGAGACGGACTAGATGACCTAACAATGAAAGAGCTGGTGAAGAGGAATGCATTTCGGACGGAAAGGGCTGACAGATGGATGGATTTTTTTATAGGGGATAGATTCCAATGAGATGGACGAACACAGGGCAAACGATAGTAAAGCCACGTGGCACCTACCTGGCCTAAGTAGTCTCCAAGAAACCTAATATGGAAATGTCTCCCATCTCACACTCCACCACCATCAGAGGAATCCCTACAAGTAAAAAATCCTCCGATTTACAAGCACTATAAAAGATCTTCTCTATAAGGAAATACCTTTTCTATCAAGAAATGGAAGTCAGCCTTACACCACTATAAAAACCCCAAAGTCCTCACAAATCAAGGTACTTGTAATTTTCCGAAGTCTAGCACTCTAGAGTTGTAGAAATTCTCTCTAACTTAACCTTTGGAGGGCATTTGGCCGGTAACACACCAGTACTCTTTGCAAGGTCTTCTTTGTATAAAATCTTGAATTGATTAAGAAACTACACCATTGCATGATTTGCTCTTGTATGACTTCAATTTGTGCTACAATTTGATGAAAAAGCCATTGCTTGAACGTGCAATGGCTTACAAACAATTTGTAAGACAGTTTCAGATACTGCAAAAAAATAACTTAAAAATTCAGCTATTAAAACTTCTGAAAGACCAAAAAATATTAAAGAATCAGATGATTTACAGCTTAGAAATTATTGTAACAAAACTATATATATATATATATATATATATATATATGACTAAACAATAGAGAAATATAAGAGAAAGATGGGTTACATTTAAAAGAATAATCAATGGCTATAACTATTGAGAGGAATCAAAAGATTCAGAACCTACAAATTATAGATAAAATATATATATGTGTGTGTGTGTGTGTGTGTGTGTGTGTGACTACACAATAGAGAAATATAAGAGAAATATGTGTTACCATCAAAAGAATAATTCAAATGTTAAAACTTTTAAAAGGCCAAGAAATATTAAAAAATCATAAGATTTATTTCCTATAAATTTTTTAAACAAAAAAAAAATGTATATGATTACATAATGGAGAAATATAAAAGAAAAATTGATTACCTTCAAAAGAATAATACATGGTATAATCATTGAAATCTACTAAACATGTTCAAATATTGCAAAAACTAACACAAATTCAAAAGTTAAAACTTCCAAAATGCCAAAAAAGATATATAATTAAAGAATAAGTTATTGAAACAATTCAAAATAAAAATATAAGAAAAGAAAAAAGTACATGAACCCACAAAGTAATAAGTTTTAAATTTTAACGAGTCTAAACTTTAAACGATGAAAAAAAAATCATATATAGTCACAGGCGTGGGGTTTGGTGGTTCATGTACAAAAATCAATTTTTTTAAAAAAATACATGAAAAACCATAAAATAATTTCTTTTTAACAAAGTAGAGGAGAAGAAAATAACAGAAGAGCTCATACCTCTACTTAGCTTTAAAAAAACAATATTGGGGTTTGCACTATCAGAGCTATTTAAATTTGCAGAGAAATTCCCAAAATCTAATGTCAATGCACAAACCCACCATAAATGAATCGAAAAAAAAAATCATACATATTTCTTAGTTTTCCCTAAACTTTCAAATACCCTTGAAATCCCTAATGGAACCCAATAAAAATTATTATCTAAAACTTTCTTTTGAATTTGGAATTTATCTGTAAATCAAAGGTTCGCAAATCAGTGCCTACACAGAAACCGTTAAAAAAAAAAAAAATCCAAATTTACAATGGGAAGGAAACCACATGAAAATTGCAATAATATAACAACTAAAACCACTATCAAAAATTGAACTGGGAAATTTTAAGGCAACACTCACTTGGATGTGTGGAAATTGGAGAGGGGCCTTCCCATTTATCCAAGATGCTTTGTTCTTGAAGAGGTATCGTAAGGTAGCCCAAAGAGAAGAAGGCTTTCAGAAGAGAGTGAGAGAGAGAAACGGAGAGAGAAGCTTATAGACAGAAAAAGATATATGTAATTTGGAGATAAATTATCAACATTTGAGTTTGAGTTTAAGTTGAACTTGTTAGAGAGATAGAGTTTCACTCCTTGTTAAGTTTGGACTTTGGCTTGTTAATGTCAAAGATGAGTCCTCCTCAGGTTGAAGTTGATATTGTTAATTAAAAAAAGTTAAATAATTTTGTTTAAAAAAAAAATGATAATGATGTGGCAAGCTCTGGAGAGGTCAATAAAAAGTCAAAGACTTCGGTTATATATATATATATATATATATAGACCTAGATACTAGATAAAAGTCATCTTGAAAAATTATTAGTACAAGGTATTGAAAAATTATTACCCTTTTACCTCTTTGCTAGTGAAGTGTATGGTATTATCGAAAAATTATTTGTGACATCGTTACAGTTCAAACTTCGACCTCAAAAATCTTGAATCTCTCATTTTTCGGTTTTTTGAATAGTTTGGGTTTCGAAACTATGACTACATCTTCACACATGAATGATGGATTTATAATTTTAATTGATGTGATTTACTACTATGTAAGAGGAGAGCGTATAATGTGATTGTACTCTTTATTGTATCCAATAATTAGTCACCAAATACAGGGAGAGTAGTATATTGTTTGGATAATGTTAATAATAATATTTTGTGGATAATATTATTGGTCTAAACTTTAGGTACAATTTCTTAAGCATAATAAATTAGGTTCTTCAGTTACATTTAAAAACTTTTAAAAAGATAACAATGTTTATATTTTATTGATCAAATGTATTTGAATTTAATTGAAAAATCTAATATACTACTCTATGCGCCTAGGGGCTACGTACAAATCACCTAAATTTTACAAATCTATATGCATTATTGTTTTTGAGCGGCATCAAGAAAACCCAACATGTTCGGTCAACTTATTTTAATCGAGCCCAAGGTGAAGATTATTGAATTTTTCTATATTTTAGAATTTTTCCTAATTTTTGAATCTTGTTCCTTTATTTGCTAACTAACCAAATATCTAGCTGGGTATCTTTGACTTGTTTCATTGCATAGTGCATACAATAACAAAATTTCTTGATTTAGTTGGTTGAGTAAAAACCAAATTCCGAAGTGATTTAATACTATTCGAAGAAGGAAACTCACTTTGTACCCAAAAAAGAAAAAAAGAATGGGTTTGGTACGGTCTAACTTTTTTTTTTTATTTAATTTTTTTGGTGTGAAATGTACAAGTTAATAATAACCAAGGAAATTAAAGACATTGTTATGATAAGAGTAACAAGATTACAGTGCCTAAGTTACCAAGTCTGAGTTGACAAAACCTAGTTCACTTACAAGCACGAAGTGATAACACCCAAATTTTTGGTATAAGAGAGAATTGATGTTTATGCTTTTGATAGATGACTATGCGTGCTTTGTGTGAGAATGTATTTTTCTGTTTATACAATAAGTTCTGATAGTTAATTTCATTCCTTATGTCACATGTCATGTTGTAATTGCTCTAGTCTTGTTAGGACATATGTGATCTACTTGTTAGGAACATATGTCACTACTTCATGTAATTGGCTAATCCTTTGACAAAACGCATTTTACTTGTATTTGGGTAGATTTAGGATGTGTTTAATACTTCAAGAAATTGTGGTTCAAGTCTAATATTGAAGCCATGCAAATCTGTCCAGGAAATAAGTGAAAAAGTGCTAATTTTATAAAACTCGATAACTGCTTGACACCTCTCGACAGTTAGGCTATCTATCGAGCTCTTCAGCTATTTCTTATTGCAATCTCGACACCTCTCGACAGCTGGTGGATCGATCGAGAAAGTTCTTGTCCCCTCGATAGCTTCTCGACATCTCTCGATCGATTAAGTTTTACGAAATTCAAATTTCTAGATCTAATTTTCGGCCCATGCTGACATGTATGTGTAGGGTTTCTTTTCTCACAACCCTAGATCTATATAAGGCTTATTTTCGAGGTTATCATATAAGAGAATACAAGGAGAACCTATACAAAAGGTGGCCGATACCTTATTCTTTCTGAAAGTAGCTACTGTGTCTTTGCGCCTTAGGGTTTTGTAACCAAATGCTTCTTGATCTTCATTATTGATGAAATGAAGAACTTTGCAACCAACATTCTTCTTCCTCAAGTTGGTGAGTGAGTCACGTACTGGGATTCGTGCATAAAAAAGGGTTGCGTTCATATATTGAAAAGTTTAGAGGTTTTGAAGCGATAGAAGGTTTCTGCTGTAAGTTCATCTACAGGGATTGTAGAGTCTAGAGACAAAGGTTTTGTACTAGATCTAAAACTTCTCTTTACTATAGTAGATTGCTTTTCGAGAAGGTTTCCCCCAGGTTTTTTACTGTGAAACTAATTTGTATCATTGGTTTTCCTAGGTCATCATATCTTGTCTTATTTACTTTTCTGCTGCATGATTTTGACATGATATTGATGTTTGTTTGTTTTAACAAGTTTTGTTTATAATAAATTTAATTAACAACTTAGATTTAAAACTTGTTAATTCTATCAACCGTGGTCTAAATTTCCCAACAAGTGGTATCAGAGCGGATACACTTTGATTGGATTAATTTCCTGAATGTGATCCTTAATCCTTGTTGTCATGGATCGTGGACGATCTCTTTTGATTCCTTCTTTATTTGATGAAACTAATTATGTGTACTGGAAAATTCGTATGAAAGTTTTTTTGCAGACTCTAGGTGAACAAGTATGGCAAGCTATTGAAGTTGGCTGGATTAAGCCAAAAGGAAGCGCTGGTGGATTGGGATGATGCAACAATCATAGTGGCAAATTTCAACAATAGGGCCTTGAATGCTTTGTTTTATGGGGTGACCAATGAGTAATTCAAGAAAATATCATCCACGGAAGTTGCCAAGGAAGCATGACCATTCTTGAGACTACCTATGAAGGTACCAAGGTAGTAAAGACTGTGAAACTTCAAAAACTCATTAGTAGTTTTGAAGAAATAAGGATGGAGGAGGATGAGACCTTTGATGAGTTCTATGCTAAACTCAAGGACATTGTGAATTCTACTTTCAACCTTGGAGAATCTATAGAAGAATCCAAAATTGTTAGGAAAATCTTTAAGTCCTTACCTGAAAGATTCCATGCCAAGATCACTGCCATTGAAGAAGTAAAAGACATTGATTCAATTCCTTTGATAGAGCTTGTAGGGAACCTTCAAAACTATGAGATGGGATTAGGCTTAATGGGAAAAGGTGGAAAGAGTACAAATTTGGCTCTTAATGGTATAGAGAAAGAGATTGAGGACTCTAAAGATGAAGATGAAAGTGAAGATGAAAATGATGATAATAATGATGATCTAACCTTCATAACTGAAGAGATTATCAAACTTTTTCAATTTAGGAAAAAGGATAAGGGCAAACTTCATAGGAAATCTAAATCCTCAAGGAAGGGTAAGAATGAGAAACCTCTTATCCAATGTCATGAGTGCAAAGGTTTTAGTCATATGAGGATAAAGTGCCCAAACTATCTTTTGAAGGAAAAGATCAAGAATTCAAAAGATAAAAGGTTGGTTACTATCTGGAGTGATATCGAGGATGACTCTTCTGATGAGTATGTGGATAAATGTGGTCATTTATGGTTTTTACTGCCACAACCGATAAGGTGATTGTGAAGAGTGCTAGTGATAGTAAGGATTCTTATAATGATGAAGTACCCAAGAAATTGACCCTTCAAGAAGCCTATGATAAGCTATGCACTAAATTTATAAAATCTGAAAAGACTTCTCATCTTTGTAGAAAAGACCTTAATGAGGTAAAAACTAAAAAATCTGATTTGTTAGTCAAACTAGATAAGACTACAAGGTTAGTTGAGACTCTTGTTGTGGAGAATACCTCATTAGAAAAGAAGGTCAAGAATCTTGAGATTGAGCGTAGTCAAGCTAGAACTCAAATAGAGAGGATGTCTAGTACAAAGCTTGATAAGGTATTAAGTTCTCAAAAGCCTAGTTCTAATAAGACTGACTTAGGATATGTTGTTTCCTCCATCCCCTCCTCTTCCACGGCTTCTGGATCAAAGATTGTCTTTGTGCTTCAATATGAGATAGGTGATAAAGGTATGAAATCTAAAATTGATTTGGCTATTTCTAAATCCTCTGTTAGACCTCATGTTTGTCACCATTGTGGTGTTTCTGGCGACATTCATCCTAATTGCTTTAAGTTGTATCCTCAAAAGCAATTGTCCAAACGGTCACAGATTTCCTCTCAAGGACCTATACCTTTGTTTAGAGAGTTATTAAAAGTTTTGAACTTTTTAACTCAATTTTAGAAAAATTCTAATTCTTCTATGTCTTTTAGTAGACATATTAGGACACGTGCCTTTTCATCTTCACGGCCAAAGATTCGTGCTGTATGGGTGAGAAAGGAGCTTAAGACTTAATTGTTTTTTCTGTTTGTCCTCTACTTTAATTCTTTCTATCTAAAGTAGGACTTTTTTTGCTTGATTTCTTATCTGTTTTTGGAATCATGCTTTCATGCATTTGCACCTTTTTATCATGCCTTTATGCATATACATCTTTCTTTTTGCTTTCATGTTGTTTGTTTGTTTTTGTTTGGTTGTTTATTTTCTATTTAATTTTTTTTTTTCAAAATAAAAAGGAAAAATCAGAAAAATACAAAAACAGTGTGTGTTTTGTGTACATTGGTACTTGTATACCTTGGATAGCTATTGAAACAAAATTTTCTAAACTTTGTATATTTTGTAACTTAGATGAGCATCTCTATGCACAACTAAACAAGTGCGCTTTGTGGCTCGTGTTTGTGATGAGTAAGATTAAATTATTTCTTGTATTTAACACTCGTATCACTCTTTTTGACGAGAAAGACTAGAAAATCTTAAGAGAAAGACATAAATAACCATCTCACCACTGTTGTTCGCCAATCATGAAAAGACATCTGTGTGCTTTGGCATAGCAAAAGTGCAATGTCAATGACATTTGTGTGCTTCGGCATAGCAAAATTGGAATGTCAAATGCTTAACATAATTGGGTATTTCTTTTCTTTCTTTTATATGCCCATGCATGATTTTCTTAATATATATATAGATATATATATATATATATATATATATGCAAAGAAAAATCGAAAGTAAAAAGAATAAAAATGCTTTATATATGATTGCAAGTGTGTATTTTAGGAGATGTGAGAGTTATAGGATGTACCTCGAAGGTGATAGTCCCCATCAAACAGTTATGATTATGTGTGAGTTAAGATAATTTTCTCATATCTCGAATCATCATAATATGTATACACTTATGTAATTTTACGATATTTTTCACATATAACATGCAATATTCTTTGCTATTCTTGATACATGTGCAGGTACAATATGATTTGGTCATCACAAGGTTTACATGTATTCATGTATGCTCACTAAATTATCTTGACTTGTTTTCAAAATATAAAATTGGTAAGACTTGTTTAGTGTGTGTGTGTTTTGAATCTATGAGCATGACATTTTTTTTTTCTTGTTGAGAGATTTATTTTTCACATGTTTTGCATCTTTCTTTTATATGGTCATCCATAGCATCTTATTTCATTACATTCATTCATTTATATGGATTCCTTGTGTCCCCTTGATCATCCTTGATTATCTTTATGTTTCTTGGGTGAAGCTTTCTAATTTTTTGTACCATTTGTCAATCATGACAAAAAGGGAGAGAAATTGTAGAGACTTTGTAGTTTCTTTTTTAAATATTCTACATATTAGGGGGAGAAATACATGTCTTTGTAAAGGAGAGATGTGTTTCATCTTGTTAAGGGGAGTGCTTATCTCCTTCTTCTTGTACATTGGTCTTGTGACCAAGTTTACATACATTATGCTTATCTTTGATATATATATATATATATATATATATGATGTATGTTTTCTTCACCTACCTCTACATGTGTTGTTTCTTTTCTATCTTCATATACATTTTTCTTGTTACGTGTATGCAATCCACTATTTTTGTTTCACATAAAGATGCCTTGATGAGTTTTGTTTAAAGTGTTTCAGATATATAGGTTGTTAAAATCTATTTGCCATAAACTCTCGTCTTGCAAAGTTTTTCAAAAGTTTGTGTTATGATAGATTTTATTGTATTCAACAAGTGAATATGAGTTGAGTTATTTATGACTTCTCTCATATGTTCATTTGTTTGTTGTGGTTTTGTCACAGATTGCTAAAGGGAGAGATTCTTAGGACATATGTGATTCACTTATTAGGAACATATGTCACTATTTTATGTAATTGGTTAATTTTTTGACAAAACGCATTTTACTTATATTTGGATAGATCTAGGATGTGTTTAATACTTCAAGAAATTGTGATTCAAGTCTAGTATTGAAACTATGCAAATTTGTCCAAGAAACAAATGAAAAATGGCTGATTTTTTAAAACTCGATAGCTGCTCGACACATCTCGACAACTAGGCTATCTATCGAGCTCTTCAGCTGTTTCTTATCATAATCTTGACACCTCTCTGCAGTTGGTCGATCGATCGAGAAAGCTCATGTCCCCTCGATAGCTTCTTGACATCTTTCGATCAATTAAGCTTTACAAAATTCAGATTTCCAAATCTGATTTTTGGCGCATGCTAACATGTATGTATAGGGTTTCTTTTCTCACAATCCTAGACATATATAAGGCTTATTTTAGAGGCTATCACATAAGAGAATACAAGTAGAACACATGCAAAAGGTGACTGATGCCTTATTCTCTCTGAAAGAAACTATTACATCTTTGCGCCTTAGGGTTTTGTAACCAAGTACTTCTTGATCTTCATTATTGATGAAGTGAAGAACTTTGTAGCCAACATTCTTCTTCTTCAAGTTGGTAAGTGAGTCACGTATTGAGATTCGTGCAAAGGAGTTAGTCATGTACTGGGATCCGTGTATCAAAAAGGGTTGTGTTCATATATTGAAGAGTTCAAAGGTTCTGAAACTATATAAGATTTCTGTTGTAAGTTCATCTACGGGAATTGTAGAGATTAAGGACAAAGGTTTTGTACTATATCTAGAACTTCTCTTTACTATAGTGGATTGATTTTCGGGAAGGTTTCTCCTAGGTTTTTTACTATGAAACTAGTTTGTTTCATTGGTTTTTCTGGGTCATCGTATCTTGTCTTATTTACTTTTCCGCTGCATGATTTTGACATGATATTAATGTTTATTTGTTTTAACAAATTTTATTCATAATAAATCTAATTAATAATTTGGATTTAAAACTTGTTAATTCTATCAACCGAGGTCTAAATTTCCTAACAAGTGTCCATAATCTTTGGCTGAGAATCCTTTACAAATTATCTTCCAAGTAACTGATGATACTCCAACGCTGCCATGGTTTTAGGTTAATGTTGATGCAACTATGTTTGAAAAGTTGAAGGAAGTTGGTGTTGGTGTGGTAATTTGGGATCATGAAGGTTTTGTGATTGCAGAGATGAGGCGTTGAGCTAGAAGATTTGTGTACCAATGGACTCTCTAGAGTTGAAGGTGAAGGCTATGGAAGAAGGGGTTCATTTTGCTTGGGATGTGAGAATTAGGGACATCATCGCTTGGAATGTTACAGGCTGATAGTATAAAATTCCCTAGTGGATTCAACTACTGCCCCTATGGCAATCTTCTCTATCATCTATGGAATTGTAGCTCAGGTATGTTGCTTCAAATTAATGTGTATTTTTCTCATACCAAGCAACACGGAAATAGACTAGGGCATATCTTAATTAGTCCAGTACACTAAAAGCATTTCAAGTTATGAAACTTGGATAGAAGACTACCCATGTATGATTAAAGTAACTCTTGCCTATGTTAAAGGCATTTCGAGTTATGAAACTTGGATAGAAGACTACCCATATATGATTGAGGTAGCTCTTGCCCACGATGTAATTCATTTTGCTACTGCTTACTAAAATTTCAAACTTCTCATGAAAGGAAGTAAAAAAAGATAATGATAATGATGATCTTCGTACCTTTGGCAAAGTGCGAGCTAATGTTTTTTTGTTGCAATTTAATCAGATAGTACATTAAACCATAACAGTCACATTTGTCATTCTAAATAATTTACCACAGCCATATAATCAAACCCTTTAATATGGGTATTAGACCAATAATATTTATCAATAACAACACTGAAACCTTAGCCCCAAAACAATGGGGTTGGCTATATATCTTATAATAGATTAATTAGGGAAAACAAATACTAAGCAATACCTAATACGAACACATTATTATCATACTACTAATTAGAGAACTAAAAGGTTGTCATTAACTAAGAACAAAAAGCCGACTCACAAACCTTTCATATGAGTCGATTGATTATTTCTACTTTATCCCCCTCCTTGTTACGGGCTCGACTGCTGGTAATGTTTTGGTGAAGATGACAAAGCAAAGCCTTGCGGTTCGAAGATGGCGGAAAGTCCACAAGGTAACTGAAGTGATAAAATCATCATGGTAGTATAGTTTACTGTCAATGTAAAATGTCTTCCACCCATGTGTAAGAACATAAATCTTTGAGGACCAAAGCTTGAACATCATTGGGTATGTTTTACCATTCTCATCATACACAATAACAGGAATTCCTTCTTCTATGTTTTCATCTTCGTTCAAAAAATTCAAAAGATACTGTTCGACGTACGCCTTCTTGATAGAAAGCCTGGCTTGGTCGTCTCTCAAGTCAGTTTTAGTCAACTGCTTCTCATAAGGCATGGAGCAACACTCTTTAATGAGGCCCAAGAGGCTTGTGATTCGTGGGAAAAGCGGGGCTTTAGAGCTTTTCATAAAGAGGGCTAGTATTTCTTCGTGACCACGCATACTTGGAAGAACAGCCTTTGGGATTGACTTGCTTATACCTTTTACATGTGGGTTCAGGTTCCGGTTCAGCCTCAGCCTCAGCCTAGTTCGATTCTCAAGCCTCTTTCTTTGCTGTTCAAGTAAAGCCATGGCAGTTTTCTTGTCCAACGTCTTTGTGTTGCTCATATCAAGAAGAATCAAAGCCGCTTCTTCTTCCTCGATACATTCCTCAGAGTATTCATCATCACCATTAACCTTTTCAATTTCACACAACCACTTTCTCTTCTCCATTACTGTTTGTCTCCTTCTGCCACAAGAAAGCAAGAAACCTTTTTTTTATTTTTTGGAGGCCAAGCCTTCTGGTTTTAAGTATAGAAAGAACTAAATACAAGTTTATTTCCTTGCGGCCAAAGAAACAGAAATATTGTGAGGTTATTTTCGAGGGGATTTGAGTTAGGGAATCCAAGCCGTTAATCTCTATTCAGACTGCCACGCCGACAGCATAGGTTTTTATTTATTTATTATTATCATTATTTTTTTTTAACAACTACGGACAATTGATGGACTAATAGTGACAAGAGAATGCTAGTCGGATAAAAAATAAGGATTGGGTGCTTAAAAACAAGGATTTGTTGATGGAAAAATTTTAGTTGGTAGGTAATAGCTACGGCTTTCATTTAAAAAAAAAATTAAAATCATTAAATATTTTAAAATTTTAAATGTTAGGTTGTATGTTCTATATGTTCTTAATATACATGTCAAATTCCACACTAATTAAATTTTATTTATTATTCAATTCGTAAACTTATTTCTTTATGCAAAATTTTAGATTACAAAAATTTAAAATTTAAATATTTGATTGATGACGTAGTTATTATATTGATTTTTCTAAAACTTTGACAACAAACATGGAGGATATAAAAAGAAAACATTATTCAATAGTAGATTTGTCACAATTCATTTCTAATAAAAATATATTAAGTTCTATTTTTAATCTATATATATATATATATATTAAGTGGAGTTGTAGCCATTAGCTACAAATTAGTTTGTAAGAAAACTTTGTCCTTCGTTGATTTTGATAATATTCCTTAGGCTTTTAATCTCTTTTCTAATACTAGGTAAAATTCATGTAGGAAAATTATAAGGTACCAAGGAGTTATTAGGCAATATGGTATTTCCTCTTTCTACATGAATAATGGATATATATAATTTTGCTAATATATATAATTTTGCTACTCTCTTATTGTGTCACATTTTTCAACTATTTACAATCTTCTCTTTCTTAGTTTTTTCTCTTTGTCATTTTATTAATTTTTCAACTTATTGTTACACTTTCTACAATTTTCCTCCACCCTTTTACGTTTTCATCTCTCTTTTACGTTTTCATCTCCCCTTTACTCTCCACTTTAATGTCATTCTTTTTCTATCATTTATCATCCTTTATTTTGTTTCTTTTTATTTTCATGCTCTTATTATAAATTTGTCATTCTCTCTTAATTCTATGAATATTTTTTCCACAACTTTAATGTCACTCTTTTTCTATCGTTTATCATCCTTTATTTTGTTTCTTTTTATTTTCATGCTCTTACTATAAATTTGTCATTCTCTCTTAATTCTATGCATATTTTTTCCACAAAAAATGTTCTCTCTCTCTCTCTCTCTCTCTCTCTCTCTCTCTCTCTCTCTCTCTCTCTCTCTCTCTTTGTGGTGATTATTTTTTTTCTTGCATCTCTACTTTAGGTCTATGAATTTTTCTAGTTCTTTAGAACTCAACTTTGGATTGATACAATTTAATCTTGTGTTTTTAAGTTGTTATATTTTTTCTTTTCTTTGATTGTTAGATATTATATGATTGCATTATAAAGATTGTATATAAGTATACAGTGTCATTCTATTAGATAACATGTCTTGAATAATTTGGTGCTTATTACTATATTTTTACTTTTTAATTTTTTTTTCTTCTCATCTTATTTTCTATGAATTTACTATTCTGTCTCACATTTTCTCATGAAAAAAGTGATTATTCTCTCTCTCTCTCTTCCTCTCTTGACTTCTTATTCTTTTTGCAACTCTACTTTAGGTTGATAAATCATTGTATTTTTTAATAACTTTATTTTGGGCTAATACATTTTGGTGTTAATTTTTTAAGTTTCCCCCATTACAAGTACCATTTCTCTCTCTTATAACTTTGGTTTGATTTTTGTTTAAGTTAATACTTAGTTATTTTGGAGGTGAGAATTTGAATTTATATAAAAAAAAAAAAAATTCTCGGCTATGCATTTGAATGTGCCTATCAATTATTTGAGCATTATGAGTTTTAATTATCATGAAAACAGGGGTCAAGGATCAACTCTTAGATCAAAGGATCTAAACACTAGAGCTAACCTACTCTGATACCACTTGTACGTTTTTAGACCCTTTAAAACACAACTAGATTAACCTAGTTAATTAGCCAAATGATTACTTAGTCAAATTATCAGATCTAGGTTAACACAAATATATCATATCATTGTAAAGTGAGGAAAATAAATAACACAACAATATGATGACCCAACAAAATCAAATCGGTAAAAAACCTAAGAAGGATTTAACCTAGCTATTCTCAAGGTAAAACAGATCCACTGTGAAAGAATTGAAGTTTACACAATAGCAACTTAGACCACTAACATCCTATTGCTACCGCGAGTAGGAAACTTACTACCACGACCACGTGACAACTCCGAGTTCATGGACTACTTCTTTCTTGGATTCACAGCAAGTACAAGCACTCCTGCTTGTGTATCTTTAAGCTCTTAATGCAACAACTGAATGATCATCAAGCTCTTGACATAAATCTTGATTCTTGATAACCCTAGGTATATGTAAAGGCAAAAACCTCCAGATCTCATAAGAGATTCACATATACAGCATAAACAACAACTACAACAACAACATAAAAACGTGGCTAGGGTTTTTCCTTTTATACCTAGGGCAAAACATAAAACCCTATATGTCAAACGGGCTTGGGCTGAGTTAGAAAATTCTGCAGAAAAATAATCTGCACAAGCTTTGATCACTCAAGTCTAATTTTCGATCAATTGAGCCAGGCAAATTTACACAGTAAATCCTGCAGTACACTTGATTCTAACTTTACACATAAACACACTTTGAGCAAGTCTAAAATAAGACTAAACATTTTGATCATGGTTTGCCAACATTACATAATAAAGTTCTAATACATTTAAACCTAAAGTCTTAGAACCCAACAAACTTCCCCTTTGGCAACCGTGACAAAACACAAACTAAACAAAGTGCTCAAAGTTTACAAAAAATAGCCCATTACAAAAACATTGCCCAACAAAACAAATTCAACCTAACTACTATCTATTAGTTGCAAGTGTAGAAAGCAGCACGACTGAATCAACCTGTATATTCTTGTAATACTTAACAAACACATAAACGCGTTTATGGAAAATACAAGTAAAGCAAAATAAATTCTTGATTTCACATAACATAAACTACAAGATATATATCATGAGTAACCTCATAAATATAAATCAATAATCAATGTAGAACAATGTGAAACAAGAAATAGAAATAAAAACATCATAGTATCTCCCCCTATCATAGTCAACTCAAATGAAACAAAATACATCATGAGCCAAAAACAAAATAAATACATGATGAAGTACCTAGATACAATCTAAAGCTCCACAGCTCAAAAACAATAAAAATCTCCCCCTATCAACAAAATCTCTTATCCATATGTACTCCCCCTTTTTGTGACGAATTGCCAAAGGGCAATCACTCATCATCAAAAGGAGGTGGCGGAGGTGACCATCTAAAACTCGCCAAATTTGTTCTCAAAGCCTAAAGCTCGGTAAGCACGTCCATCAGCAACTGACCGTGAGCCGCCTGTACAGTCATGATAGTGTCTAAATCATGACGAATGCTAGTAACATTCGAAGCAGAAGGTGGAGGAGTAGCAGTAGCGATCGAATCAACATAAGCATCTCCAGCCAGATCACCTGAAAAGGAGGAGGAGAAGGAGGTGCACCAGAAGAGGAAGAATCGAATCTAGGGAGTTTAAAGCTAGCTTGCATCTAAGCAGCCCTCCGCCGAAGAAATGTGGCACCTATGGGAGCTATGATATGAATTGGCTCAAACGCCAAAAATTGCTTTAAACCTAAATGTAACAAAATCCTATAAATGAAAATAGGAAAGAAAGGAGCATTAGCAGTAGAACTACTCCTATAAACCTCAATCAATGAACGAATGAAAAGATGAGGAAAGCTCATAGGAGCGTCTGTGACAAGGGCATACAAAAATGCACATCTTTCTAAAGGAATAGTGTGTAGGTGAGAGATAGGCCAAATGGAATGGCAAGAAATCTAGAAAAAGAGATAATAAATCTCGGTCAACTCGTGCGAGGTGAACTAAGGATCAGAACCCCACTAAATAGAAATACCAGTAATAAATGACATAATGTCATCTAGGGGAGGAGACTCATCGTAAGGATAAACAAGATGTTGGACCAGTGGCACCCCAAGAGCATCAGCCGCTACCGAAGGAGTATTGGTGTATTCTTCACCCTGTAGCCAATTCTTCACCTAAATGTTGGAATCATAAGAGTGGACCGAGAGGTTCGAGTATAACTCTCTGATCAAGGTAGTCGAAGGGGGATGTGAAATGTCCAACAAAGGAAGCCAAACCTTATGCTCAAAGTTTCTCCGAATCTCACCATCTAGCTCATCTAAAACGACCTTCCTCTTAGCCCATACATTCCTACAAATGTTCAACTTCTCATAAGTTTCCTTGTTTTTCTCACTAAGGAACCTTTCACTATCAAATGTGGGAGAAGAACAGGTAGAGGTCCTATGAGCTCTAATCATCCTAACCATGATGCTAAGGATCAAAAGGCGGACACAAAAGAGAAAATAAAAAAATAAAAAAAAATAAAAAAAGAAAATAGGAAAACAAAAAACAAAAACCAAGGGCAGACTGCATGTTAGCACAAAATTATATAGAAAATAACAATTTATATGATGCATGAACAATATCAACACATGATGCATGCTCTAATGCAATGAGAATAAGTTCAATTTCACTTTAAAATCACAAAATTGGCTTAAGCTTATAGTTTATATCAAAAACCCCAAAATTTGAAAACCCACTTTCACAAATCTCAACAAATTGATCAATTGATT
This sequence comes from Quercus variabilis, assembly GCA_030445155.1. Classification (NCBI taxonomy): domain Eukaryota; kingdom Viridiplantae; phylum Streptophyta; class Magnoliopsida; order Fagales; family Fagaceae; genus Quercus; species Quercus variabilis. Next base: position 41,537,953 of record CP129446.1, on the reverse strand, counting down.
ATTACACAAGTTAGATAACATATTATAATGACCAAATCAATCAATCAATCAAACAAGCCAATTTCATCAATTAATGCTCAATTGAACAAAAACCCCAATTTAGGTAGTTTCAAGCCCTGGAAATTGATCAAATTTGATCAAATTAATTCACAAAGATTAGTTGTATATCATCCCACAACAAAATCCCAATGATCAATTTTGAAAGAAATTGTCAAAAACAACAAAAACCCCCTATTTTTAATAGGTTCGAAATTCGCCCTTAAATGCATGAAAAATGCATGAACAATGAAAATAAATGGAAAAAGAAGGGTAAAAGGTTCTTGCCGGTGTATGAGGACAAAAACCTTGCAAAAAGTTTGAGGGAAAACAACAAAAAATTGAGCTTGAATCCTTGACCGATCGAATAGAGAGAGAAAGTGTTTTGGAAAAAGTTTGAAAGTGATAGAACACGTGAAAACTCAAAGTTTTTAAAAATTCTCTATGAATTACATTCGATCAATCCAACAGCAATCGAAACGGTCAATTCAAACCAAAATTTTAATCGCATTTTTTATCGGGAAACAAGTTTGATCAATTGAAAATCTAGAAAAAACTTTTTTGAAAAACAGAACAATTTTAAGGAGAAACTCCTCAAAGCATAGTATTTTATGAATAGAATGCATGAGTATGAAATGAAATGCTTTTTAAAAACAGTTTTATTGAATCTAGATCTCCCAAAATTAAGATTTTCACTCAATTTTCCTTAAATTCTCAAACTTCAAACACATTTTGCATTTAAACTCAAGGAATTTTCAATCTTGGATGGCCAAAACAAAATTACACACAATAACATGTACAAAGTTTAACAAAGAGTAACTTGTGTAGTCTGTGCAACTAGCAAAAGTTTGTGATATATGTAAGGTGATATGTGAATGGTAAGCAATCACACTTTCTACACAATTCATCACATAAATTCGAAAGAAACTATCATCTAAGAGTTACATCATATAACTCCCACATCTCCTAGAATAAAAGCTTGCAAACATGTAAGTTTCTTGATTTGCCTCATAATGTACACACCAATTTTATTTGATAAAAAACTTATTAATAATAGCCAAGACAATGCACACACCAATTTTATTTGATTGATTTAATTATAGTCCAATAATGTACATACCAATTTTAACATTTAAATAGAGGCTACACCTTTTGTTCTTTTTGTGTATGTGCTACATTTTCTCAAGTACAAAATGTTACAATATGCACTATGGTGTTCATGATTGGCTAGTAAACAGTAGTGAGATGGTTATTTATATCTTTCTCAATAAGATCAAGCCTAGCAATTAAAGGCATGTGACTTTAAGATCAAGATCATGTGATCAAAAACTATAAACATCTTCCCATACAACATGCACTACAAAACTCAAACTAGTAAAGTGTAATAAAATAAGCTCATCCAAGCTAAACAAGGTACATAAACATGTTATTTAAAGATAAATTAGCCAACCTTAATTTCAAATCCAAGAAAAATAATGCAAAACACATTTTGCTTCCCTTTTCCTCTTTTTTTTTTGTTTTTTATTTTTATTTTTATTTTTTTAATATTCTTGAAAAGTGATAACAAAAACAAACTAGAATGAAATGCATGAATGTTATGCAATGCAAATCCTAGAAAAGAAAACAAAACAAAACAAAAACAACAAAGAACAAAAGTTACAAAGAGTAGAGCGATGAAGCACAAGGACCATGAAAGCCAAAGATAATCAGGGATATAGAATAACACCAATTACTTAACGAAGTGTCTCAAACTTACTTCTATCAAGAGGTTTGGTGAAGATGTCAACATTCATTTTGACATTCAATAGGGATATACTCAAGAACCACTATCTTTCTTTCAACAAGATTCCTAATAAAGTAATATCTAATCTCTATGTGTTTAGTCTTAGAGTGTTGAAAAGGGTTCTTAGAGATATCAATAGTACTAGAATTATCACAGTAAACAACCATGGTGTCTTGTGTTATCCCATAATCCCTCAAAAGCTTTTTCATCCAAAGAAGCTATGAACAACAACTTCCAGCAGCAATATATTCTGCTTCTGCGGTAGATAGAGAAATAGAATTTTTCTTTTTACTCATCCAAGCAACAAGATTAGCTCCTACATAAAAACACCCACCATTGGTGATTTTTCTATCATTGGCATTGCCGGCCCAATCCGAATAAGAAAAACTAGCAAGAGACAAATTTGACTCTTTTCTATAGAACAAACCATAATTACAAGTTCCATTAACATATTTTATGATTCTTTTAACAGTATTCAAATGTGAAACTTTAGGATTAGATTGAAATCTAAAGCAAACACCAACACTAAAAGCAATATCAGGACAGTTAAATACAAAAGGCAAACAATCATGCTTCTATATAGTGTAACATCAATAGACTCACCTGAGGGATCATTGGTTAGCTTTGCATTAGCAGTCATTGATGTTCTAGCATGTGCATCCTTGTCGAGTCCAAATCTTTTAACCAGATTTCTGGCATACTTTGCTTGGTTGATGTAAATTCCTAAATCTATTTGCTTCACCTGCAATCCCAAGAAATAAGTTAGTTCACCAACCATACTTATTTCAAACACATTCTTCATCTCATTTGCAAAAGATTGAGCAAGAGAGTCATTAGTAGCACCAAAAACAATATCATCAACATAAATTTGAGCTACTACAAAATAATTCTTATCCTTTTGTATGAAGAGAGTAGTATCTGCAAATCCTCTTTTGAATCCATGCTCAATGAGATATATGGTCAACCTATCATACCATGTCGTAGGAGCTTATTTCAAACTATAGAAGGCTCTCTTCAACTTGTAGACATCATCCAATCTGTGAGGATCAACAAAACCCTTTGGTTGTTCAACATATACCTTTTCTTACAACATCCCATTCAAGAAAGCACTCTTAATATCCATTTGATACAGTTTGAAATTTAAATGACTTGCAATAGCCAACAGTATCCTAATGGATTCTAGTCATGCTACTGGTGCAATAGTCTCATCAAAATCAATCCTTTCCACTTGGGTGTATCCTTGAGCAACAAGTCTTGATTTGTTTCGAATAACTGTACCATGTTCATCTTACTTGTTCTTGAAGATCCATTTAGTTCCAATCACACTTACTCCCTTTGGTTTAGGAACTAATTCCCACACATCATTCCGAACATATTAGTGAAGTTCTTCATGCATAGAATTAACTCAATCAGCATCTTGAAGTGCCACATCCACCTTTCTTGGTTCAAATTGGGATAAATAGCATGAGTGAGTAATAACATTCAAGGCTTTGGATCTCAATCTCATGTTATCATTCAAACTTACCAATATGTTTGTAACAGGACGATTTAACTTTACTCTAGAAAATAGACCTTTGACCAGAAATGTGGAGGTACCTTTTTGTTCTAATGAAGTACTAGTCTCACCTTGTTCTTGTTGCATTTCATGAATTGGTGTAAATGGTTCTGGACTTGATGGTACTGAAACAGCATCATTCAACAACAATAGTTCTTCATCACTATGCTTCCCAATATAACCATCAAGAATAGGGTCCTCAACTTCCACCATCTTTTCTTGAACCGGAGTAGTGTTTTCTGAATAAGTTTCTGAATACAACTCATCATTGATCACTACATTTGAAGACTCCATGACTATTTTAGTTCTCAAGTTGTATACTCTGTAAGCTCTACTAGTAGAGGAGTATCCCAGAAAGTATCCTTTGTTGCTCTTTTCATCAAACTTTTCTAAGTTCTCCCTATCACGCAAAATATAACAATCACTGCCAAATATCCGAAAGTATTTGACAACAGGCTTCTTTCCTCTCTAGAGTTCATATGAAGTTTTCTTAGAATTTGGTCTAAAATACACCCAATTGAGTGTATGGCAACTAATGTTAACAGCTTCTCCCCAGAAAGATATGGGCAACTTTTTGTTGTGTAACATGACATGAGCCATCTCTTGAACAACCCTATTCAATTACTGAGTACTAACCAATTCTCCTACAAAAATTAGACACTGTTGATAAAGAAGCAGTTTAAACAAATTATGTGAAAACTGTAAAATTTACTTTCGATAAATATATTATCAAAAGGGTTAGATTCTCTTTGATAATTTTTTTATGCAAGTGTTTAATAATATACATGCAGCAATCATTCCTGAAATATGAAAATAGTTAAAATTTAAACATTTTAAAAATTTACTCAATAGTTATCGATATGTGCAAATCTACAATTTATTACGTACCCATTATTTTTTATAGGATTCGAGGTGGGTAATTTCAAAGGAAATTTGGTAAAATTATCAGTATAGTTGTCTTTCTCCAAATAACTCAATAACTTATCAAGGCGTGTCACCTATCGCAAAGTGAAATTCAAAGCAATTATTAAATACAAAACTTAACAAAATCACATATCAAAATTATTATTGAGTACAAAGAGAAAGAAACAATAACATTGTTTGCACGTTTTTTGTTCACATGTCTTGTCTAGTTGTGCTTGGCAAAGAGTCCAATATATGTATACATCTTTTTGAACTAAAGTCAACGACACATAAGTACCAATAACTATTATTGTCATTCATAAGGATATAAATCTACAAGCACAAATAAACAATGTATTAGCATGTGTTAATGTAAAATACACAAGTGCGTTGAGTAAAATTACATGTTCACAAAACATCAATTTTGACATATATTTGTCATCATCCCTATATGTATTTTTAAACCATTCTAGTGTGGGATTGCCATCTTCATCAATTATTTTTTGCTACAAACATATATATAAAGAAATAAGTAAGTAAAAAAATGACTTCAGTGGTAGGCCTAAATGTAAAAGTACAGTCAGATGTGATATTAGTACTATCCAATATGACGATAGAACTGTCAAATATGAGAAGAAGAAAAAAAAAACCACTAAATGTGACAAAAGTACTATCAAATATGATGTTGGTACCGCCAAATGTGACAATGGAACCATCAAATGTGAGAAAAAAAAAATAAGGGAACCACAAAATGTGACAAAAGAACAGTCACATGTGATATTGGAACTACACAATATAAGGATGAGACTATCAAATGTGAGAAAAAATAAATGAACCACCGAGTGTGACAAAGGTACAGTCACATGTGATATTGGTATTGTACAAATGCACAATGTGAGGATTGAATCGTCAATTGTGAGAAAAAAAAAAAAAAAAAAAGGGGGAACCACTAAATGTGACGAAAGTACTATCAAATGTGATCCTGAAACTACACAATGTGAGGATGCAACCATCAAATGTGAGGAAAAAAAGAAGGGAAACACCAAATGTGACAAAAAAACAATCATATGTGATGTTAAAACTATACAATGTGTGGATGGAACCGTTAAACATTAGAAAAAAATAAGGGAACTACCAAATGTGACAAAAGAACAGTCATATGTGATATTGGAACTACACAATGTGAGAAACCACCAAATGTGACAAAAGAACTGTCACATGTGATGTTAGAACTGCACAATGTGAGGATGGAACCATCAAATGTGAGAAAAAACAGTAAGGAAACCACTGAATGTGACAAGAGAACTGTCACATGTGATGTTGGAACTGCACAATGTGAGGATAACATTGTCAAATGTGATAAAAAAATAAAGAAACCACCAAATGTGACAAAAGAACTGTCATATATGATATTAGAACTACACAATATGATGATGAAATTGTTAAATGTGAGAAAACAATAAGAAAACCACCAAATGTGACAAAAGAACAGTCACATGTGATGTTGGAATTGCACAATGTGAGAATGAAATCATCAAATGGGAGAAAAAAAAAATGGAACCACCAAATGTGACAAAAGAACTGTTACATGTGATGTTAGAACTGCACAATGTGAGGATGAAACCATCAAATGTGAGAAAAAAATAAAGAAACCACCAAATGTGACAAAATAATTGTCACATGTGATGTTGGAACTGCCCAATGTGAGGATGGAACCATCAAATATGAGAAAAAAGTAAGGGAACCATCGAATGTGACAAGAAAACTGTCATATGTGATGTTGGAACTACACAATGTGAGGTTGGAACTACACAATGTGAGGATGGAGCTATCAAATGTGAGAAAAATGTAATCGAGTTTAGTAGGTAATCTACTAGTGGGTACCGTGCCCCCCTTTTTTAGGGGGGTACGATAGAATTACACGTAAATCAGACCCTCCAAATACAAAAAGAGAAAATATCTCTAATATATATCCATCATTAACTTGAAGTAAGAAAGCTTTTCTCTCTCTAGGAGAGCCTTTCACCTCTAGGTGTCTCTTTACGCTTGGTGCCTGACGGCGCTCTGTGCTTCTTGGCTTAGTCTTCCTGTCTTATCACCTTTTGCCTTAGCAATTACTTTCTTTTCTCTTCTTCTCTTACCCTGTTGCGTTCTATCCTTTGTTTCCCACCTTACTTTTCCCCTTTTTCTTCCTTCTTTTGTCCGGTTTTTTCTCTGTTTTTTGGTCCTTGCTTTTGTTTTCTTTCTCTCTTTGGCCTTTTTTTCCTGTCCTTTTCTCCTTAGTTTCGTCCTTTTGTTCTGTGTGGTCTTTTCTTTCTTTTCCTGGTACTTCTTTGTCCTTCTCTTTTGTGTTTTTCTAATACATGCAACCTTTGGACTAAAGGGTGGTCTGTCAGTTTTTTTTGCCTATGCTGATCTCATGGATGATCCTATTCTATCTAGAGAGTTTGGATGGACAGAAAGCAGTGAGTCAGACGTCAGCGATGACCCTTTTGCTGATGAAGTTGACTCTGATTTTCAGTCTAGTGAAGAAGACGAGATCCCCTTTGCTAGGCATAGCCCTCTATTAGAAGCTGACACTAAAGAACTGTGCATTCATCGTGAATTTTGGGGTCAATGCGCAATAGGTTTTGTTTTAGACTATAGGAGGTTCTCGATTTCACACCTACAACATCTCATCAGCGGTGCATGGTGTATCTGAGGTGCTGTTAAAGTCATGGGTAGGGACTCTTTGTTCTATATTCTGCACTTTGAGTTTCTAGAGGATCTAAACCATATGTGTAGTGAAGGTCCATGGTCAGTTGATGGCACCCTGATTATTTTGGAAAAATGGAGACCAAACCTTGTCATCAATAATCTTCAGGTGAACTACATAAAAGTTTAGGTCCAGTTTCATTATTTACCAGTGGAGTATCAATATCTGAAGTTAGCTGAGAGAATGGGTCAGTGGATGGGAGTGTTTGAAAGACTGGATTGGGAAGATAGTTTGCCTTGTAATATTCGATTCATGCTTGCTAGAGTTTGAATAGATCCTTGGCTGCCTGTGGTCACTAGTTTCATGCTACGATTGGATGATGGCTCAAGGGTTTGGATTCAATGTAGGTATGAGAGAATCCACAAACTCTATATCAAATATGGACTGATCGAACACACTCGGGGTCAATGCACTCATAGTATGGATGACATTGAAATGATGCTTGTCAGACAACGTTTTCGAATTCAAAGTTTACAACAGGTACAATTTCATTTTGATGCTCTTGAACCTCACTTCACTAATGACCTTCGAGCATTTTATAACCAGAGAAGACGTTGGACTACCTTGGTTTGCTTTGGTCCCTCTCCTTTTGATCACAACAATAATACCTTACACACTCCTATCAATTCCCCAGATGACCATTCCCGCCAAACTTGTTACCCTGATCCTAACACCCCCCCTTCTGCGTCTATCCATAACCATATTGTTGGCCCTTCTACACATGTAAACCTTCACTCTGGTATAAACTCTTTAAACCTTGACCATGACACACTCCCTCCCAATCCCCCATTTTCCCCTGTTTCTTCTCCGAACACACATGCAGCCCACCTGGGCCTAACCATGCTTCTTCTTCCTCCTTTTCTTTGCAGCCTCCCTGGGTGCCTCCTACTTCAATTGGCTTTAAGTGGACTTGGATAGGTCAAGATGGTCCTTTTTTGACTATGGGGGATTTAAGAGATACCAACCAAGATTCCTCTGATACTAAGAGTGAATCTATCACTACAACCTTGTTTAATCTAGATAGCCTAAATGAATCTAGGCCTGAGGTCATGCAAGGTACAAGATGGACTTACGGTCAAATTCGGGAATCTCCGGACTCCTTCGTTCAACCCTTAGTTTAAAGAGTTAATAGGGGCTGGTTTAGGTTTGAAGTGGGTGATTCTAGTCTTGGCCCAAGACTGTCTAGGCCGCATACCCATTCTCATAATACCAAGAGGATGCAAAAAGATTTAAGTCATTTGGGGCTCGATGGAGGGCTTGTTACTAATTCTGTGCATAATGGCCCAAATGATACCTTAGGCCCACACCGGGCCTTCGAAGCGGAACCCCAGACTCAGAGTGACCTTGAGGTAGAATCCTTTGGACCTAGCCCTCTGATGAGAATGCAAAATGTCATATTTTTATCCCTTAATGTTTAGTCTTTTATATTTATTTGGTGCCTAAATGTACTCATTATTCTTATATTTTGATTTAGGATGCAAATGGAAGCATAAAATGCAAAACGTAATTAATTGGGCGATTCTGGACAGCTTTGACATTTCTTCGTAATCTGGGTATAACTCTCTCATCAGAGCTCCGATTGAGATGATTCAAGATGATATGGAACGCCAAGAGAAAGCTCTACAACTTTCATGTTTTGAGTTTTGAGAGATACGGGCTGCATCAAGGTCGAAATCGGGCTTGAAGTTGCTGCACCTGCACTGTTGACATTCTGGAATGTTCCTTTGCTTGATATTCTAATAAGCGGATTTGATGCGGTTTATTTTTGGAAGGTTCCAGATCTGATGCACGAAATTTCCAATTGAAAAACACCACTTTTCTAGTTATATTAGGACTTTGTTTTATTTTTAATATTTTTCCTTAATTAGTCAGATTTGGATGTTATTATTTAGAATATTTTTAGAAGATTTTGTAGGCTTGGGAAAGGGGGAATTAACGTGTAAAAGGGGAGGAGAAATCAGAATTACAGAGACACACACACGCCTCTCTCTCCCCTCTTCTCTGATTTTCTCCTTTGAGTTTTCATCATGGTCTTGCGTGGCTAAAATTTTTATACTTGGTTGAAGGAAATTGAAGCCTCGGAATCAATAAAACTGTGAGATATAATTTGTTTTTATTGTTCAATTTATGTTTTGAATATCGAATGTTCTTCTGTGCCTATTTTCATGATTGTCTTGTTTAATTACTAGGAGGCCTACTAGTTTATTATTCGTTGCAATCTACTGCTAGGTTAGATATCAAATCCGTAATTGTTTGATCTCTCTAACTTGTGAAGCAACCAAGATTTAATGATTTGCTGCGTCAGAAATTATTAGATCTTAGGAAGAACGCTCAACTAAATTAAATGCAACTGCTTGTGTTTGTGTTGTTTAGCTTCATCGATCTCTCTAGTTCTTAAGGCTGCTACTCAATTAAATCTTTAGCGCTTGTCTTGGGTTGTTTAGTAGTTAGGGTTTATTAGATCGCTTGTTTTCTAATTAACTGCAACTAAGGAGAGATAGGAAAATAGTTCCAACGGTGAATATTCAAGGTGTGAATTGATATACACTTGCATCGATGATCAGTTGTAAAATTCCGATGGTGGATGTTAACTTGGACCAAGGTTTGTTCTCTTGATTGATTTCAATATTTTGATTTGAATTGCTCCTTAGTTGTTTTTCTTAAAATTGTTTTCATTATACCCCAACCCCCCCCCCCCCCTTCCTTGTTCACGTAGTATAAAATTAGGCTAGATACTCTCTGTGGGAACGATCCTTACTCGCACTACTACATATATTTTTAGGAGTATAGGTTTTATTTTTGGTTGCCTACGACAGCACACCACCCTCCCTCACCTATATCTACCCAATCTGATCCTGGCCTAAGACTTTCTCTTCAGGCTAGTAAGTATTCAAAAAGAGGTTAAGGAAGGAGTTTAACAGGTTTGGTCGTAATCTTAGGCAGCGTTTGTTATGTGGTTTCTTTGCCAAGAGGGGGAATGGTAGTGATCAGAGGTTGGATGAAGAGTTTAGGGAGGAAAATTCAGGTCAGGCTCAAGCTATTGATCAATCACAGGTTGTTTCAAGCTCCATACATCCAAATGGGTTATAGGAAGTTGTCCCTGATCAGCTTCCCCAATAGCCATGAGGATTCTCATTTGGAATTGCAGGGCTTTGGGAAAATCCTCTGCAATTCGACAATGTCAGAAAATTGCCAACGAGTCTTGACCTGATATTATGTTCTTAATGGAGACTCGACTTGGAAAGGACAAAGGTAAGTTGATATGGGAAAAATATGGCTTTTCTGAGGGTTGGGAATTTCCTAGGGCTAGTTTTAGTGGTGGGTTGCTGCTTGCTTGGATGCCAAAATAATGCCTTATCATCAAATATGGGTCAAAGCACCTTGTTCACACTGATCTTCTTGAAAATAAAGGTAACCCCCTCTCTATTACTTTTGTTTATGGCAACCTTGTTCAATCTCAAAGATTTGATGTGTGGAACAAATTTAGAAGTTTTAAATCTATCTCCCACCCTAATTGGTTATGCATCGGAGACTTTAACCAAATTCTTAGTTTGGAGGACAAATTTTCTTTCCACTTGAACCCAATCACAGGGGCTGAATCCTTCCAACAAGTGATTGATGACCTTGCTTTGTGTGAGTTGGTATCTTCTAGTCAGAAGTATACCTGGATGAATAGGAGGGAAGAGGAGGACTTTGTGATGGAAAAGCTTGATAGAGCTTTTGCTAGAATAGAGCGGGTGAAATATTATCCCAAATATGTTCTTAGGAACCTTCCAATTGTTAGGTCTGATCATGGCCCCATTTTAGTGGACTGTGAGTCCTTCCCACCCTTTCAACGTAAACCTTTTAGATTTGAAAAAATATGGCTTTCACATCCTTCTTGCAAGAGTGTTATGCAAAAAGCCTGGCATAATTGAGTTAAGGGTTCAAGAGCTTTTCAACTAAGACACAAGCTCATTAATGTTAGGGATGAATTCCAAGTTTGGAATAAGGAAGTGTTTGGGAAGGTGGAGAATGAGATTCACATGAAACAAAATCAACTTAAAATGGTGCAGAACTCTATCTCATCCCTTGAAGATGTTAAGAAAGAGGCTGAGTTAAGGGAAGAGTTGGAAATTTTGCTGCATAAGGAGGAGGTTATGTGGGCTCAGAAAGCTAGGAGTGACTGGGTTCTTTTTGGGGATAGAAATACTAGGTTCTATCAGACTAAGGCAAAGACGTCAGGAATAAAATTTTGCATCTAAAAAGGGGGGATGGTAGCTATACTAACGACCTAGGGAAAATTGACATTCTTGCTTAGCATTTTAAGCGTGCCTTTGAGGAAACTATTCCTTTATCTTATGACCAGATTCTTGCTGAAGTAGGAACCTTGCTCTTACCCCAATTATTTTCTCATCAGCTCTCTACTCTAGACCTATCACTACTAAGGAAAATGAGGATACTGTATTCCAGCTTGGCTCTCATAAAGCCCCTAGTCCAGATGGTATCCCTACTTTTTTCTATCATGAGTTCTGGAGCATTGTCAAGTTTGATATTTTTAACACTGTCCTAGCTTTCTTCCACTTAGGTTCTTTACTTAAGTCTCTCAATGCTACTATATCACCCTCATTCCTAAAATTGCTTGCCCTAATAATGTGAATCACTTTAGACCCATTAGTTTGTGTAATGTAATTTACAAGATTATCTCTAAGCTACTGGTCAATTGTCTTAAGCCTTTCATGGACTCTCTTATTACTCCCTTTCAGAATGCTTTTATTAAGGGAAGGAATATTTTTGATAACATTCTCCTTGCTCATGAAATCTTTGATTTTCTTACAAAAAGGAAGAGGAGGAAAAAGTTTTATGGAGCTTTGAAGATTGATATGACAAAGGCTTATGATAGGGTAGATTGGAAATTTTTGAAGGTTGTGTTTACTGATGGAAATAAAGATAAGTGCAGCGGAAAATAAGTTTTAAACGGATCTACTTCATTCGATATTGATAACACGTACTAAGTAAATTTCAGAATTTTGAGAACAAGCGATCGTACCTTGAAGTGGTGAATTTCAAAATCAAATATTGAAGTACTCGGGAATACTTTTAATCTTCACTCCAATTCCACTAACGCCCAAGATGTGTGGTCTCTCAATTGGTAACAAAGGGATGACTAGTGAGTGACAAAGAACTCACTTGCACACCATTTCAATGTAGTTTTTCACCCTCTGAAAAATTTGAACGTTTTTCCCTTTGTATCTAACCAATTTATCTAATTGGGCTGGCCTTTTGGGCCTTACCAATTGGGCTTAAGTGTGTGGCTTGGAGTGGGACCAAAAGGGACCAATAAGACACTAGCTCCAATGGGCCTTAGGCTTTTCTGTCAACTCTTAACAAGCCCAAAGTTACCATTAACTATATTTAATACCACTATATAAATATAGTTGCACTCTAGGTCTTATCTATAAATTATATCCCAAGACTTTATTATACATGCAACCCCTTCATAAAATAGTAATACAAAGTCATTAGTATAGACTGCCACTTTGTAAATTACTACATTTTAATCCTTGAGTACTCGGTTTAATCCTTTAATGTTATTCATTATATATTTATGAAATCCAATTCCATAAATATATACTTTAGTCTTACTAAAGTGGTTAGGCCTAACTCTCTGAATAACAAACTCATTAAACTTATCTCAAGGGAATACTTTATATCTCCGTTAAGAGACTATGAATTCCATCTTGAGAATACATGTTCCATCAACACTAAATGTGGCTGCTCAACATACTGAGGTTTTGACCATAACTTTAGATCTCACTCTTGATATATCAAAGCAACCTACACCTCATGATTAGGTCCATTATTCTCTCAGGATTAAGAGTTCATGCAAATGTAAGTCGTGAGATTTATTATTCATTTGACAGTCTTTAGGAGAATAATAAATCTCACAGCGGTCCAGTTCAATATGTCTTAACTCTTAAAACATATTAACACATCAACCAGAAGTCACCACTTCCATGATCAAGACAAATCATCATGATTGATATGTTATAGTCTTCGCAGATGAAATGCCCAATTTCATCACTGACTACGAACTATAATTCTGAGTTTACAAAGAACTTGTGATTTATATCTTCTGTGACTCTTCACATAAATTACATACTATGCATCTCATGGACTATGTGATAATGTCCGAATATTCATGTTACCATTATTTCAGATAATAATAAAACAAATTTATTAAACACAATATTAAGTCATACATAATGTCATACACAATGTCAAACTTAACATCATACATAGTATCATACAATAGGATTTAAGGGCACGAATCCTAACAATTACTGCCATGAATTTTAGTCAAAATTGGATAAAGTGGATTTTACAGTATGTCACCACAGTCCAATTTACTCTTCTTGTGAATGGAAGCTTATCTCAAACCTTCAAGCCTAAGAGAGGTCTCAGACAAGGAGATCCTTTATCACCCTATCTTTTCCTTTTGTGTGCAAATGTTCTATCCCTTGCCCTCATTCAAGTTGAGCAACAAAATAAGATCCAAGGTATAAGAATTGGAAGGAATGGATGTGCCTTCATTCACTTGCTATTTGCCAATGACTCCCTCTTGTTCTTCAAGAGAGATGATAAATCTATAGACAATATTCAATGTGTTTTATAATGGTACTGCTCTATTTCTGGTCAGAGCATTAATGTTGCCAAGTCTAATTTGTTTTGCTCTCCAAATATGCCAAGAGTAGAGCAAGAACACCTAGCCTCATCCTTAACAGTCAATCTAGTGTCTGAACCTAGTAAGTATTTAGGTTTAAACTTCAAACTTAAGAGCAAGAGAGTTGTTGACTTTCATTACTTAGTGGATAAACTCAGCTCTAAACTTCAAGGATGGAAAGCTAAGCTCCTCTCACAAGCGAGTAGAACAACCTTGATCCATTCAGCTCTTCAATCTATGCCCTTATATGCCTTTTCTTGCTTTAGGGTGCCTGAGAGTATTTGCAATAAACTTGATGCCATTACAAGATCCTTCTGGTGGGGGCATGATCAAGGGGTTAGGAAATTGCATCTTCTTAACTGGAACAGAGTTTGTCAACCTAGGAATAGGGGAGGGCTAGGCCTTAAAAAGTTTAATTTGATGAACCAGGCCATGCTTGCTAAGCAATTCTGGAGAATTCACCAAAATCCTCAATCCCTTTTAGCAAGAACTTTTAAAGCCAAATACTTCCCTAGAAACTCAATTCACGAATGTCAACCGAAGCCACATCAATCTTGGTTTTGGAGAAACATTGTGAAATAGGATAACAAAAAGTTGAAAGAGGGGGAAGTGGTGGGTTGGTAATGGTACAAATATTCCTTTAGACCATCCTGCTTGGGTCCAAACTCCTAATCTGCATAACCCAAACCTTAGCACAGGTACGATGGCTGACTTAATTGACCAAGCCACTCACTCTTGGAAGCCTGAGCTAGTTAGATCCTTGCACCCCCCACCTATTAGTTCTGAAATTCTAAGCATCCCAATCTCTAAGACAGGTACTGTGACTGATTCTTTAATGTGGAAGTTCTCAAATTCAGGGGATTTTAAAGTTAAAAAAGCTTATGAGATCCTTTTGGAAGATGCAAATGTGTCAGCCAATGCAAACCTTAGACCCCACATTATCCCTGAAGTTGTGTGGAACACTGTATGGAAGGTTAGACTACCCTTGAAAATCCACAACTTGGTTTGGAAGGTAATCCATGATAGCTTGCCAACTTTTCAAGCTTTAAAGGGGAGGGGAATTCCAATTGCTGCCCTCTGCCCTTTTTGTGATTGTGATGAGGAGTCTGCTAGCCATCTTTTCCTTCATTGCCATTTTGCTAGAGCTTGTTGGTATGGATCAGCTCTAGCCCTGCATACTTCCTCCCTTGGTCCTATGACAGTTCAGCAGTGGATCATCAATTCCATTATTAGACATAAGAGGTTGGATGAGAGTGGCATGAAAACTTTGCGGCTGATGTTCATCACCCTTTGGGCTATTTGGAATCATAGAAACCGGGTGATTCATGAGGGAGTTACTCCTGATCCAATGAATGTCATTTTAACCACTCAAAATCTGTTTTGCAGGTACCAAAAGATCTTTCAAAATCATCATTGTACTGATCATAGGATATCTAGACAGGAAATTATGGCTCAAGGTCTTCATGGGCAGTGGAGCATCATCCTCAAGATTTCTGGTGTCAGACAAAGAAGAAAGAAGAGAGCTGCTTTTGCTTATGAGGCTCGGACTAGGCAGGGTGCAGTGGTGTTCTACGGGTGCAGCAGCAGTGCAGCTACATCAGTCCCAGGTGTTTTGCATGAAGGCCTTCGAGAAGCAGCTGTGACAGCTTTTAGGCTTCAGTTCAACCAGATTTTGGTTTTGAGCAATTGTAATTTTTTGGTTCAGTTGTTTAGTACAGGCCAAGCTCCGGATTGGGAAGGAAAAACCTTGTTTGCTGATTTAGAATCCTTAAAGCAGCGGGGTATATGCTTTTCCTTCCGTTGGATCCCTGCTTTTGTGCTTGTTAATGTACATAATATGGCTGTTATGGCCTCCAGTGCTCCCATGCACTACCAATGGCCTCAGCACCTAACTTTGTAATGCTCTGTTTTCTGGTTGTTTTATCAAAAAAAAAAAAAAAAACTTGAAGTAAAAACAAATCTAAATATAAAGACAACTTCCTTATGCCACCGTAGTCTCTCTTTCAATAGATCCGTTCGATCTAGCCTCCAATCAACTTCCGGCGCCCCCAAACCAGTGGCAGTGGGTACATCTCTCTCTGTTCTTTAGTTGTTGTTTTGTATTTTGTTTCTTTTTTATACTCTATACTTAATGCTTCGTGTACGATAGTATTTTATGCTTTTGTTTGATTGAATATTATACACTTCTTTGTGAAAAAAAATTAACTATTTATTGTATAACTAGTTTATAAATTTAAATATTCATAATTTTTAAAGTGTGAGTAATTTAATGGAGACATTATATATTTTTTTCTTTTAAGAAAAAAAAAGAGTGTTCAAAGATTCAAAGCTTATTGCTCAATCATCTATTCAAAATACTAAAACTTCATATGTTAAACCCCTATAAGGACTCAAAGATGTGAAAGGTGAACCTTAAGAAATAAACATTGCTTTCTTCAAACTAGATCCTAATTACGGCCACCAATACGGGTATGAGTTTTTTCGGAAAAATAAACTACTAAACGTAGGATGCAATTTTATTGAGTTAATACTTTTTTATTTAAGACTTTTGTTGTACATAGTTTCGAATGTGTTATGCTTCATAAGTCATAACACATTCGAAAGTACTATTTGATTTTTGTATATTAAGTTTCTAAAAAACAAAAAAAATATTTCGTATATTAAAAAGGAAATTACTGAGAATTCAGTACAAAATCAATTATAAATCACGTTTGAGATTTATAAGAATGTCTAATTCTATTTCAACATATAATTGATTTAAAATGTATTAAAAATAATTATTTTGTGTCTTTTCTTTTGTAAACGATTGTCATGAAATTTTATTATAGTTTTTTTTTTCTTTTTAATTATCTCCCCAACCTAAATTTCTGGTGTTCTGTAACCTTTGTAATCTTAGTTGAATATATTATTTGACCAACCGAGCAGGTCACAACTCACAACTGCACATATAGTTTGAGATTTCCTACTAAAGTCACTAGTGTTCGATTATATGGATAGCCAATCCATCAACTGTTTTTGTTGTAAGTATGTTCTGCCCAGTAAGTAGTCTTTGACAAACTCATCAATATTTTTGAAGGATGTGCTGGTGCTGGGGAATGAATTCAAACCTCTAAGGTATAGTGGGTCAAATCATACCATATTGCTTATTGATTGTATATATTCAAATGAGTCTAACTCTTAAATACACAGCACAGGTTTTAAACTGTTGTGATCTTATGTTTAGATAACCATTAAATGTTGGGAATGAATTGTTTTTATTATTAGATTTCAACCTATGGCCAAAATGGGAATATACCCCTTTCGCTGAAACTTTCTAGCAAAATGTCTCATGTTTAAAACTATTTAGGGATATGCTCCTATTTTAAACTCGATTGTCTAAAAATCAAGTTTCAATGGAAAAACTTGATTTGACGAAAATCAAGTTATAGGCAAAAAAAAAAAAAAAAATCCTACATGGAACTTGAGTTCTATGCAGGATTTTTCAAGAAACTTGATTTTTGACAAATCAAGTTTTTTATTGAAACAAAAGCATATTCCTAAATAGTTTCAGATAAAGAGCATTTTGTTGAAAAATTTCAGCGAAATGAGTATTTTACCATTTTGGCCCATCTACTATTATGTTTTTTTTTTTTTTTTTCTTTTCTTTTCTTTTTAGGAGAAACATTTTAATTTTTTAAAGTATTTTCTGGGGTTATTTAATTGATGTGGCATTAGGATTGAAATGATTGGACCAGCAAACACATGTTATAAGTTTAGGTAACATTTAATAGATAACTTATTATCAACGAATATGGACAAAGTTCCCCCCACCCCAAAATGCTACCTAACCTTAAGTTATGGATCCAAAACCTGAAATTTTAGGTGGTAAAATCATATTACTCAAAACTTTAATATTTAAACAATTATTTATTTTTTTTATTTTCTTGAAACTTATATAATAAAGTTTTAGCTAAGTTAAACATATTTTTAGGAACTAATTTTTGCTAATAGAATTTTGATTGGAGTAAAATTTTAAATTTATTGGAACTTAAGTAAAACTAACTTAACAACTAATATGATAAATAGGATTTTAACTAGAGTAGAAGATTTTTTGGCATCTTTGAAATGCACAGAAGCAAGTTGAGGTTTTATGGCATTGTTATGTTCACAACAAAAAGTTCTTCTCTACTTGAAATGAAAATATTTCAAAATTCATAATATTACCTATTCTAACACAAAGGCAAGTTATAAACTCCTCCCCATAGGTTATGTGTGTGTGTTTCTATAGATAAATAAATAAATAAATAAATACTATCTATCATTTAATCTGTACACTATTAAACTCAGTGGCGACGCCATGTTCAGGCTAGGGTGTTCCTGGAACACCCTGACTTGAATTTTTTTTTTATATATATAATAATTAATTTTTTTATTTGTTTACCCTTTAAAAAAATTAGGAACACCCTTAACCAAAATTAGGAACACCCTGAACAGAGCACATCAATGACAACAACCAACGGACAGCGCCTCCGCCTCGAGCAACGCTGCAACAGAGCACATCTGTCTTCCTCGCCACCATGAGATCTGTCAAACGTTGAGATGAATACTTCTGCAAAATCTTAAAGAAAAAAAAAAAAAAAAGAAGAGCACAATGACAATGTAATGTTTTTGCCATATTTTTATGACAAAAAAAAATCTTAATTTTTGTTGTTTGTAACTGAGGCTGAGAAGGAGGGAGAGGAAGAGATTTGTTAGGAAGAGAATGAAGAGACTGAGAAGGGCGGAGAGGAAGAGACTTGCGAGAGAACAAAAAAGATAGGAAAAAGAGAGAACCTCTAAACGTGTAGATAAGAGATGATTAGTAGGAACTGGGAAGGTACAAGTCAAGGCATTGGGAAAGTAAGAGAAGTTTAAATGTGTGGATGACAACCATTCAAGACAAGAGTGAAAAAAAAAAAAAAAAAAAAAAAAAAAGGAGGAAGGATAAAGATGAGAGAATTAAAAAATGGTAGAAAGGAAAAAAATCAAGGAAAAACCGGATTGGGCTTGGGCAATTTAGGAATTTACAATTTTCTTTTTATCAAGTAAATTTCGATCATGTCCCTTTCTCTTCTGGTACTCATTGATTAATATATATTTATATATATAGCTTGAATCAAATTAGATTATCTGCATTATTGTTTCTCAAAAAAAGATTATCTGCATATGGGGTGTGTACTAGTGCAACTAATAAACAATAATTTAATTAACCAATATATTATAAAAGACAAAGAAATTAAATTATGTTAGGCTAAATAATAATTAATAATTTTATAATTAATGAAACAACAATAAAACAAATTATAATTTATAAAAGACAAACAAATTAACGAAACAACTAAACAACAATAATTAATATTTTTATTAATATTTCAAATGAACTTAAAGTTTATTGTTTATTCTTTTACTAGAATAATTGACAAATATTTGATAAGAAAACCACGTAGAAGGTAATTGCAAATTTTATGTATTTGCGTGTTTTTTATTGTTGTTGTTGTCAATATAAATTTTTTCCTTTTTATTAAATTGTGTAATTTATGTTTGTTGAGTAACACCTTGAAAAAAATTCCTAGAGTCGCCACTTTTTAAACTGAAAAAATAAAATCATAATTGTGAAAGGAACTCTCTCTCTTTTTCCTTTTTTTTTTTTTTTCTGGTGAATCCAATCTGAAATTTTATTCAAATAAATTAAGTAACGTCATACAGAACGATGGACAAGATATCTGCCGGTACGTCTTAGAGCCAAACTTGAAGTTCTTCAGTCTTTTGCCTTTCTGGCTAGAGCATGTGAAACGACATTACCATTCCGTCTTTCATGAGAAATATGGCTTTACAGTCTTTATGGCATTACTGTCTTTTGAACTCTCTCTCTAGTTCAAACTTCAAACTTTGATATGGCATGAGAAATTATGTGAGAATCAATCTGCAATCACCAACATGCCATATTTATGTGTCAAGTTGATTTATTTATAGACATGACGAACTGACGAAGCTAGTAGTTTGTTTGTTTGTTTTGGTAACATGTTGAAGCCAGCTAATATTAACGGATTAGGTTTGAGTGGGAGCGTGGGACTCCAAAATTCGAAGCATTTTAATGATTTAATCCAATTAAAGTCTCTTATCTTTAAAATTATTTTATTACTAAATAAAGGCATTAATTGCTGGTTGCTTTCCAGTTTCCAATACTACAATTAATTAATCGCCGTTGACCTCTATTGCCTTACACATGTATTACTGAGTACTAGAAGCTAATTCGTGCAATTCACAGAAAAACTATTTTGTATAGAGATGAAACATTAAATTACTTAATGAAAAATAGAAATCAAACTTAAGTTTAAAATAAAATATTTCCAATAAATTGAAAAAAAAAAAAAAAAACTTTAAAAAGTGTTTTTTTGTAAGCCTGGAAATAGAACAGGTTGATAACGAAAACAACAATAAATGAAATTTTTCGGTAGTTAGAAGCACCAACAACAAATAGGAAAAAAAATTTTCAAAATTTCAATTTCATACTCTAATTGAAAAGAATTATAAGAATTGTAGTAACAGCATAATTATTTTGACTCTAATTATCTCTCTGCAATAAATTTTTCCACAATACAATTAAGGACCAAAATGGGTTATGTATGAACTCCATATGCTATTCCAAACCCAAAGACTCATCTAAACTACAATTCAATCAAATATAGAATACAAAACAGACACAAGTACCCTCTAATATAATTATTTACATAAAAAGAATTGGGTCGAAAAAAAAAATCAGCACAATCTATTAAACAATAAAATTTCAATATAATCTTTGGAAAATATCTCTCCCATTGTCATCTTCATTGTTGTACATGATATGACATGGCTTCAAACCGTTGGCAGGAGGAGTCAGATGTTCCAAAAGAAACTCATTTGTGAACTATGGTAAAACTTATTCGATTGTGAACTATAGTAATTCTCATTGCATGCTGCAAGTACTGTTACCAAACCACAAATTTACTCTATCTTAGCAAATAGAAAAAGAGGCTAAAGCAAGGAAAAAAGAAGAATGATTCATGTAAAGCTTTACGTAGGCGTTTGAATGGATGTAAGCGCTATATAATGTCTCAGTTGTAACCTTAATAGAGTAGACAACTCATTCAGCCCAGGAAAAACTTTTTCAAAGTAAAAAGAGAGTAAAGAACGAAGCATTGAAAATATCAACATGAATACCAAGCTACTGCATTATTTGGAAAAAGAAAAGAAGAAAAAAGATTGTTCAATGCATTGAATTAAATACCTTAGAAACAAAGTTCTACCAAGCACCTATCTAAATTTGAATGCTTGAAAGTTGAAAGTAACGTTGACAAACTGCACTTTGACCATAAGGCTTTCATCATAAAAAAATTTGAAAAGAACAACAATCCATCCTTCCATTATTTCTATATCAATTGAAAATTTGGCAATTGAAATCAAATCTACTGATTAAGTACATTGGCTTAGCAGAACTGACATCTAAGAGTGTCTTCATCCTTTAATGCAGACAACAATGACTTGGCCAAACATATTTTTTTCTGGTCGTTGGGTACAAACAGAATATTTTTTGTATCATCATAACTTATGATTGATACATAGCAAAAAGTAGTCAATAACCAGTAGCAATTAAAACCAAGATGCACAAACCATAAAGGGGCTACAAACTAATGCAAGAGTAAGCAAGACATTTTCTCAAACACATGGTTTACACAAAATATTTCAATGCCTTAGTTATAAATGTTTGTTATTATAAAAATTAAAAATTAAAAAACAGAAAACAATAGCATGATTGTGAAGAAAAGAATTTACCAATAGCAGTAGCGTCAAGGGTACTCTGTTTTTTGTCCACAACCTTTGCTGGGTTTGTTCTCACAGAGGTGAAAAAAAAACAGAAAATGGAAAAATGGAAAGAAGAAAACAAAAAGTAAACAGTGTATATAAACAATAATAAGTAGTTACCCACTGAAACTAAACAAGCAAACCACCAAAAAGATACAATTGTTTAGTGTTTTAATAACTCATGTCGGTGTCCATTACTCATAGCTTTCTTATCCCTGCAACCAATACCAACAATTTGCATTAAATAATCACAACAGAAAATCTTCTATCATTAGTAAAATTTTCTCATAATTTCTATCTTAAACAGCTCTACCTTTTCACTTTGCTATTGCTGGAATTTGTAGACAGCTTCTAAACTATATAGATTTGGTCTTTTGTTGTGCATAACAAAAAGCAGAAAATAATCCGTGGGTTACTAAAGGAGGAAATTGGTAAAGAAGCTGGGGTCTGCAACCAAACAAAGAATCAAATAAAACCCGTCAAAAATCAAAATGCTACTCTTAAAGAAGATTCGGTCAAACTAAAATACAAAATAAATAAAGACTAAACATGAAACCAAAGCTTGAGATAACCAAGAAACTTTAATTAAATCCAAAATAATAATAATAATAATAATAATAATAATAATAATAATAATAATAATAATAAAGGTCTCATGTTAATACAAATAGAGCATAAACTGAGAATTCTTATGGTGGAGGACATCAAATGCCGAAACTACACAATTAAAAATTTGCTAAAAACCCCTTTTTAAGGGCGTTGAACCAAAGGCCAACCATTCAACCATAGCAACCCAAAAAACCAAAAGTAGATCAAACCAACAGAATTCCTCAATTTCACTCCCCCTTACGAATAACAGAATAGATAAGAGGGAAAACAAAACTTGAAAATTAAAGTGACATGATTAAGTTTAAAAGATCACTAACCTTTAATACTCAGATAGGATTTCATCTTCTAGGGGTTTTCCCTCATATCAATAAATAGAGAGGAAGAGGGGTACGAACTAAAATTCCTAAATTGACAACAAACCATAATTGAAGAGAATATTAGAAAAAGAAATTAATACCTTTGCTGTGATGAAATTAGAGTCTCTACATTGTGCAAAAATCCACTTCATCTCTGCAAAGAAATTGAATGATTTAAATCCAAAGAGACGAATTAAAAAAAAAAAAATATATATATATATATATATAAACGAAAACATTTAATAAGTCACATCAGAATCCTATTTTCTAAGCCCTAATTTCTGAATTTAAATCTACAACCAAAGCCAACTGAAATTGAAAAATTTGAAAACGTATAACAAATCTAATTTACCTTTTAGATTTGTTTTAAAAAAAAAAAATCGAAGAAAGAATGGGAACCCATCGGAGGTGTTGAGTAGGAACCCATCAACGGCGGTGTTTGTGGGTGAAGGAGAATTACTTTGTGAGAGGAAGTAGGCCACAACCCTAAAATCAAAGAGAATGGTGAAGGACCCTCAAAATCAAATTGCTATCTCTGTCTCGCTGTTTTGCGATTCTGTGTTTTTTTTGTTTGGATGCGGCGGTTCTGTTTTTTTT
Source organism: Quercus variabilis (assembly GCA_030445155.1). NCBI lineage: Eukaryota > Viridiplantae > Streptophyta > Magnoliopsida > Fagales > Fagaceae > Quercus > Quercus variabilis. Next base: position 41,514,796 of record CP129446.1, on the reverse strand, counting down.
TTTTTTTTTTTTTTGTAGAATAGAATCTGTCTGGGGTAGCAGAGCCACAGGTAGAAGAGGAGTGGGGGGAATGATAGAGAGAGATGATAGTTGGGCTAAGTTTGCATTTGAGGGAGAGAGTTTGCGTTTGAGGGAGAGACAGAGCCTAAGAAATAGGTTTTATCGGTTTGTTTTGGGGGAGAAATAGTTATTGGGTTAGAAAAGGGTTTTACTTTTTTTTTTAATAATTTTATTTTTTTTTAAATAATGATGATGTGGAAAAATGTGGGAGCTTCAAAAGCTTCGATTATATATATATATATATATATATAGATGAGTACATATGCGAGTTGAACCAAACATTAAGTCCGTTTGGTAAGAGATTTTTAGTATCGTTGTTTAAGTATTATAGAAATACATGTAAGTTAAAAAGTATTATAAAATTACGTGTGGATTAAAAAGTATTATAAAAATACGTGTTATGGTGTTTAAATACTACAACACCAAATGCACGAGTTTCATGATGTTCTTGATGAATATGGGCTCATAGATTTTGGGATATGTCAGCAGCAAGCTCACTTGGTATAAACACTACCCCAATGGTATCACTATTTGGGAATGATTGATAATGCAATTTGTACCAATGAGTGGTTTTTGCTATGTACCCGGCTTCAAAATCTATTACTTCGAAGTGCGGCTTCTTAGACCACAAACCGATAATCATCCATCCCCTTGGCATCCCCACCAAAAAACAAAGACCGTGGCACTTTGAGCAAATTTGGTTAAAAGATGAAGGTCGTCACAGTTCTGTGGAGGCAGCATGGAGATTGGATATTCTTTGGTCCCCAGTGACTCGAGTGAAGAAAAAAAAAATTAAGAATTGTCAACAAACTTTGAGGTGGTGAAGTAAAACTCATTTTGGCAATAGCACACGTTCTTTAACTGAAAAGAAACGCCAACTTAAGTTGGAAGAGGAGGCTGCAATTGGTTTTGGAAATTTTGATCAAGTTCTTTACTTAAAAAAAAAAAAAAAAAAAGAGGTGTGTAGGTGCAAGTACTCGTGACGTGGGTCATCCCCCTTTTGTGGGAAATATGTCTTGGCTTAGGGTGGACCATGGCGGAATGTGTAAATGGAGTCACCACCTAGTTTAGGTCTAGGAACCATAAATATAGTGCCCTTCGTGGAAGGACTAATCTTTACCAGAGGATGTGTCCAAAATTTAGGTACGGGGATTGGAAGGTGTTAGGCACCCAACCACACCCAACCCGTGAGCCGGCCTCCATTCATTGTGTTCCAAATCTTATTCTCATTAAAGGCATATTTAATATGTTATTTTAACCCACACACACTCTAACATGCATCTAAAAGGAAACAATCATGGCATAAAAATCCCAAGCCTAGCATTCATCTATCATGGCATTAAGCATATATTACCAAGGGCAGAAACATCACAAGGTAAATCTAGATAACACATCTAAACACCAAACACATGGTATTCAACCAAGCACATTCATGTTCATTAAGCATATCATGCTTGTCATCCAAATTAAATGCATGTTCATGTTCATGATATTCAAACAATCTAAAACCCTAATAAACATCAAAGAGAAAAAACAAAACAAGACAAAACAAAATAGAGATGGATAGACTTAAAGATATATAAACTAGGTTAAAACATAGGCTAAACATGTAAATAAAACAAAGGAGAAACAAATAGGAGCGAATTAGGATTTTTAGGCATGCGTGCATATAAATAGGGTATGCATGCACATCCTGGCTGTATGCGTACGCATACTACGAGTATGCATTGCATGAATAATGCACACCCATATACACCCGAAACCCTAACCTAGAAACACAGAATAGAAAAAGAAACAAAGAAAGCAAGAAATCTAGCAACATAACATGCTTTAAATATAAACACTATGTAAACTAAACAAACATGTTATAAAAACTTAAGCATATATACAAACACAAAAAGAAAAGAAAAGCAAAGAGAAAATGAGGAGGCAAAGTTAGAAATTTTACCTCAACACTAGAACTCTTTAGATCTTGATTTTGACCGTTCCCTTCAGTCAATCTATTCACAATCAAATTAAAGATGGATTAGTAAACTTAGAACTCGAAGATCAAGACCAAAAAAGTCCCAATCAAGAAAATTTTGACTTGAGGATGTTTTGTGAAAATCTCTCTCTTTGACGCACTATTTTCTAGTGAATCTTGTGTGTTTTACCACTATTTTCGTCCTCTTTTGAAGAAGTGCATTTTATGGCTTTATATAGTTGAACAATAGGGGTTTAGGGCGGCTCCCAAACGATGTGGGATCCATTCCAAACTAGATTTATTGCAAAAAATAACTTTCCTTACATAGTTTTTGGATGCGCATGCTACAAGCATGCGTGCGCATGGCACTTAGGGTTTCCTGTGGCCTTTCTTTTCTAAAAATAGTTTTATTCTTCTAAAAATAAGTTGTATTTTCCACGAACACTTTTCTCAAGTCAATTTTCATCTAATTAGGCCCTAAACCAACTTTGGGATTTAGATTGCTACCATCATTAAGGACTGAGGGCTCGAGTTGTAAAGGGTATAAAATACGGTGTCTGCAAATACCCTTCTTTTGATTCATAAGCTCTGCTAACGGAATCAAAAGAATAAGAGACAAAATATTTTGTTTTGACGTACAACTTAGGCCTAACCTATGCACACAGCAAACAACACACATAAATGGGGCAGGGTGCAACTCTGCAGAGTTATGTAGGATTCGTTTGTCTGAAATCCCACAGCAGGGGCGGAGTTAGAAATTTTTGTCTGAAGGGGCTAAGTTGGGGCACTAATATATATATCAAGACAACTCCCACACACATATATACACACACATGCTTTTTTATTATATATACACACATATATATACACACTTTTTTATTTGATAAGTTATATATATGCACACACCCAACAAAAAAAAAAAAATTAGTATTTTCAATCAAAATTATATTTGGTGGCGATATTTCATAAAATAAAATTTTTTTTTACCATTTTCATAGTGAAATTCTTAAAAAGTTTCATTTTCAATACAAATGATCAAATTGTAAAAAAAATCTTTCAATTGAACTAATGAAATTTTCAAAAATATGAATGATCCAAAACATGGAGGAATAAGTTAAGCTTCAAAAAAATTTGAAGCTATCTTGCTTAACCCATTATGTGGCAACTAAAAAAACATTTCATGTATAGTTTAGTGACAAATTTTTTTTTTTTAATGAGTCAGTAACTTGTTAATCGCCACATAATGGGTAAAAAAAAGATAGATTCAAACATATTTTGTGCCAAACTTTATCAAATATTTAATAGATATAAGAGCATATTTTACAATAAAAAACTAGAATTGCAAAAAATAAAGTTATATCTCAATAACTATTAGACCAATTATTATTTTTAAAACATCATTGAATTAATTCAAATATTTGGAGGGGCCAACTTTAATTTTTGTATACTAAATTTTGATTTTGGGGGAAGGAAAGGGTGAGTTTTAGGTTCAGGGAACGTGATGCTAGCATGTGAGAAGAGAAGAGAGATTTTGAAGAAGTATGCTGATGTGAGTAAAAAATAGTAAAATAAAGCTCAATACAGAAACTTTTATCAATATATACTCAAAAACATTTTGCAAAAAATAGTAAATTGACCCAAAACCACCTACTCAAATCAATAATGCTTTCACAAAATAAAATTCCCATGTATAATGGTGTTTTTGTCAGGGAGTGAAAAGAAGTGGAGCAACTCTTATGACAAAGAATTCCATTAGCGTAATCATATTTATAATGAAAGTGGTAGAACACAAAGTGCTTTAGAAGATACCAAGTATTGACACATAGGTGGCTAAGAAAGTGAGTCCACTTAGAAGCACTCTGCTTCAGGGAATGGGATATTCTCCAATTACTAATTCTCATGGCCCTTCAAACCACCCATGGAACAATGAATTTTACACTTGAATTGGAAACATCAAAAGAAGTAAAGGGAAATCCATAAAGTTGGATTGTTGGGGTCATCTATAAATATATATATATATATATATATATATATATATTCCATTGAGAGTGAATGAAGAACAGCTATTTCAAGCATAACCTAATCTTTAAAACCTCAATAGTTCTTTTCATCAAAGTGAACTAATTCGAAGTAAATTAATTTGAAGTAAACAAAAGCATATCAGATCCTAAGTCAAAATTCTAACATCAAACAAGTCGCTAGTGCAAGTCACCAAAAACCCAATATGACAAAATTTGAAAATTTTGTCTAAGTATTTTTCACAACTGGAAGTTCCACTTGCAAGTAAGTCACGATGAGAGTCGCCAACATGAGTCACGAAAATCCCAAAAACCCAGATTTTTAAAAGTTTTCTAAGTGTCTTTCGCAATTGGGGATTTGACCCGCCAAAGAGCTTTTGAGTGAGCTTGTGACTAGGGCATGCGACTTGCTTAACCTGCGAGGTCGAGTCATCAAAACAGGGTTGCACAGTTTTTTGAAATTTTTCAAAATAAAAACACTTTTCAAAAACAACTAAAACACTCAAAAATCTTTTTGTGTTTGATCAACATATAATTGAGCATGTGCAACATATTTGATCAAGTATAATCACACAAATGAATAAGGCATTCATTGAACATAGACATGTGTGATGTGTGTGGGTACCAAAGATGAGATAGTCCTTAGTCTAATGTGAAGTTTCAGTGATCAATTCAACCAAGATATACACAATTAACATGAGGAAAAGTGACCTATCTCAATTATAGAAATATGCATATATAACCTCCCACAAAACTTGAGAACATAATTTGTAAGCTTTTCATTTGGCTTCATACACATCATAACATTTGATCTTTTTGAACCAATAAATATTATTTTAAGATCGATCCCTGAAATTTTTGATATTTCAATTTGATGAACAAGCCTTTGGCTTTTTGGGGCATCATACATTTACACAAAAGTTGTTTTCCCTTTTTCCTAGTCAAATACTAGTATGTGTGAGGGCTTTTATAGCTCATTATCTCTTTTCATTTTTTAGATTTACATTCGTTGAGCTCTTTGAGCAAAAAAATAAAAGAGTGGGAAGATATATAGGCACAAGTCTATGCAAGTTTCAAGATCAACAAAACCATTGAGTAATCATTCATGACAAGTTTGAAGATCTATTTACAACAGTCACATAAATGTCAAGATTTTTCCCACAATAATATGAGTGCATAAAGAACAAGCTACACTCGTAAACAAAGCCATTAGTACAAAGGTACAAGGCAAAACATGTTTGTGACAATACACAATAATGCCGATTAAACTTTTTAGATTTTCTACTTTTTATGTGTTTTTCGATTTTTTGACACAAAAAACAAGTAAAGATTGATCAAAAACAATATATGTTCCAAGTTCATCACAGCTCTTATGATTCATGATAGGGGGAGTGATATAATAGGGGGAGAAAGAGAGAAAGAGCTTTGTGTTATATTAACAATGTTTTTGCTTTGCTCATAGTTCATGATTATGTTTAGTTGTTTAAACTATATGTTTATGTACCTTTGCTTTGTAGCTCAGTACTTTTAGTTAATGTTATGCATTTTCTTTAGTACTTCACTCTTGTGCCCTTATTGGATTTTATATCCTTGATACAATTACCTTGAGTTTTTGTATTGGTTGAGTCCTGGACATGCAAATGATACTTTGCATTAAGCTTATTAGTTCACATGTCCGGATGTTCATTCCTTGTGTGAATGTTCATTGTAATCACTATTTATAGTGATTGTTCCTGTTTGGTCAAGTCATACTTTATTGCTTTAATCTTTACTACTTAATCACATTGTGCTTGCTCCATATGCATTTCAAGATTTCTACTTACAATAATCGTCTTGTGTTGTTGTTTTCAGGAGATACTTCTTCATATGGTTCAAGAGCTTCACAGTTTCTAGAATTAGGATGTGAGTGAGTTTTGGCAACTGTTCCCAACTCACATTTTAAGTCTAGATTCTGCTTTAGGGTTTTGTCATAGAATAGCCAAAAGGGGAGATAGTAAGGGTGAATTTATTCAATCATGTGTTGGCTTTATTTCATGCCAAATTTGCTTGTAATTTAATAATTAGATACTCTGTATTTAGGCGAGAATTATGTAAGGATAATGTGTGAGAGAGTGTGAAGAAAGCTCAAGAAGTGTGCACTCAAGAAGCGTCTAGTGACTGAATCTCGCGACTAGCTCGTGATTGGCGAGTTGCCAAAGGTGGCACACCTGTGAAGCATGTAAGGGAGCTAAAAGGTCACGCCAGCTGTAGCATTACAAGACAAAACTTCTAGTCTAGTCAGGCAGTTAGTTCGCGACTCGTTCCAGTCGCGAGGTCGAGTCGCCAAAATACCCTATTTGGTTGAAACATGACTTTTTGCATCACTTATACACACTACTATAAATACCGTTATACCCATGAAATGTAGAGAGCTTCTAGAGAGAATTTTGAAAGAGAAACCCTAGAGAAAGACAAGATTGACTCATCCATAATCTTCATCCTTTGATTCTCCAAATTTCTTTACTCTCACCCTTTCCATTGATGTATCCTTGAGGAATACAATTAGCCAAATCCTTATCTCACCATACCTATATTAGTGAGGAGGTATTTTGGTACTTGGGAAGTAGTTTAGAAGGGACCAATTCATTTTTGTTGATGAAATGGGCGATTGCGGGATTCGGTAAGCTAGAGAAGACAAGGTTCGGCGTAACCCTGTTGGAGCAAGAAGCTTGGAGGGATTAGGTGCATTGGGTAGATTAAGTTTGGAGGGTTTTCTTCTATTCATGTATCCCAACTTCATTCTCTAATAGATTATTAACTGCTTGAAAGGCAGCGGAAAGGTTTTACTTCAAGTACTTTGGTTTCCTCTTCGATAACACATCATCGTTTTATCTTTGTGCTTACATCTCTCTTCCTTTACTCTTTACCTTTTAATTACTGTTGTGATTGTATTTAAATATGGTTTAGAGTGTTTTACCAATTTGGATTTAACTTATATTCATCATTCTGCACATATATTGATAGTTCAAATAGGGTGTAAATTGAAAGTTCAAATATAGTGTAAAACACCTATAAACGTTTAGACCCCCAAATTAAAACTACCAACATAAGCTTATAATTAAACAATATATGTGCAGAAAATGAAATATAAGCTATAACCAAATTGGTAACACACTTTAAACCATAATTAATAAGCAACACAGTAGTAATTAAAAGGTAAAGAGAAAGGGAAGAGAATGCAAACACAAAGATAATATAATGATGTGTTATCGAAGAGGAAACTAAAATACTCGACGAAAAACTTCTCTGCCGCCCTCCATGTAGTCAATAATCCATTTGAAAATATAGTTGGGATACATGAATAACAGAAGACCCTCCAAGCCTAATCTACCTAGTGCACCTAAGCCCTCCAAGCTTCTTACTCCAACAGGATTATGTCGAACCTTGTCTTCTCTAGCTTACCGGATCCCGCAATCGCCTATTGCATCAACCAAAATGAATTGGTCCCTTTTGAACTGCTTCTCAAGTACCAAAATACCTCCTCACTAATATAGGTATGGTAAGATAAGGATTTGGCTAAATGTACCTCTCAAGGATATGTTAATGGAAAGGGTGAGAGTAGAGGAATTTGGAGAATCAAAGGACGAAGAATGTGGATGAGTCAATCTTGTTTTTCTCTAGGGTTTCTCTCTCAAAATTCTTTCTAGAAGCTTTCTACATTTCGTGGGTATAAGGGAATTTATAGTTGTGTGTATGAGGGATGCAAAAAGTCATGTTTCAACCAAATAGGGCATTCTGGCAACTCAACCTTGCGATTGGAACTAGTCGAAAGTTAACTGCCTAGCCAAACTGAAAGTTTTCTTCTATAGTGCTACAGCTAGCATGACCCTTCAACTCCCCCGCATGCTACACACGCGTGCCACCTTTAGCGACTCGCCAATCACGAGATCTAGTCACGAGGCCCTTCTTGAGTGCCCACTTCTTAAGTTTTCTTCACGCTCTCTCACACATTACCTTTACATAATTCCCACCTAAATACAAGGTATCTAACTGCTAAATTACAAGCAAATTTGGTACGGAATAAAGCCAACACATTATTGAATAAATTCAACCTTGCAATCTCCCCCTTTGGCTATTCCATGACAAAACCCTAAAACAGACTCTAGACTTAACATGTGAGTTGGGAATAGTTGCCAAAACTCACTCACATCCTAATTCTAGAAACTGTGAAACTCTTGAACCATACGAACAAGTATCTCTTGAAAACAACAACACAAGACAACCATTGGAAGGAAAAATTTTGAAATGCATATGGAGCAAGCACAATGCGATCAAGTAGTAAAGATTAAAACAATAAAGCATGACTTGACCAAACAGGAACAATCACTATAAATAGTGATCAAAATAAACATTCACACAAGGAATGAACATTCGGACATGCAAGCTAATAAGCTCAATGCAAAGTATTATTTGCATGTCTAACACTCAACCAATACAAAGACTCAAGGTAATTGTATCAAGGATATAAAATCCAACAAGGGCACAAGAGTGAAGTACTAAAGAAAATGCATAACATTAACTAAAAGTACTAAGCTACAAAGCAATGGTACATATCCAAAATATTTCAAATAGCTAAGTATTCAAATATTCACAACACTTTATAGTCAAGTAGTAGAAAACCAAGTACTAGAGTTATAGAGTTCAAACCAAAGTACTTAATTGAAACTAAATCCAACCTAAATGTGCTTAAAATTTCTCCCCCTCAAAATGATGCTTCCCCTCAAGAGCTACTCCTACTCCATATCTACCCTTTTTTTACCGGAATGGCCAAAGGGCTGGGGCTGTGTAGTGAAGCTATCAAACTTGGCTGAAAGTAAGTTAATATGATCTTGGATAGCAGTTGGCCTGTCAAATTGTTCATTTTGGACTTCTTGCAAGCCGTCAATCCTCACCAAGATAATTTGAAATGCATCTGGAGGTACTTCAGAAGATGTTGAAGCTCGGCTCCTTTTACCACGGCTTCGTGAGCTTGAGGGTTGTCATTCTGCTTCTGTCTTAGTATCCATAGGTTCTCCTCGTGCTTGACCAACCTCCTCTTCATCACTCGGAAGACGAACTTTGATCCTTGCAATTGTTAGAGTATTTATAGCCGGAGGGGTAGACATGAGACTGATATCTTGTGGAATTTCCACACCTTTTGCATGAAAAAGCCTTATGAGTGGACTAGGGAGAATCAGCTTTAGCCTTGAGGTTGTTCTTGTTTCATCAGTAATAATGCAAAAGGCATGAGCACTAATATCAATGTAAGTTTTCTCCCAAAGCTCCATTAGAAAAATAGCTCTAGCATTATTGTTGGTGGTCATCTTCTTCACCGAGTACAAGTTGAACATCATAATTAAGGTGACACATCTAAGGTCCAATGGAAAAGTATTTGTGTTGAGACATCTTCCTTCTTGAACCCCACCAATATGCAATTGAACCGTCTCCATGGAGAGCATTTTGTCCTGTAGTAAGTGAAATCATGTTCTAGATCCTCAAAACCAAGAACGTTATCAATATCCTCCAAGTCAATGGTGAACTCATGGCCTCTAATCCAACAATCAATTTCATCCTCTCGCAAGATTGTGTTGGCATAGAATTCACGGATCAACGGGTCACGCACTCCAAGGAGATCACCAAAAGCTTGTGCCAACCTCTATCTTGAAAACAACCTGGAATAAAGTAATCCTTCAAATGCACCAAGTCCACAAATCGTTCTTGAATAATTGGAGCCTTCGCAAAGAACAAATTGTATCTTTCAAAGTTTTGGGTAGAGCAAAACCAAGTATTGTCCATTTTCTTCCTTTTGTCTGGACGATGTGCAGTAATCTTCTTCTTTGGAGTCATCTGCAAAAACATAGCAGCAAAGACCACAACACATGATAACACCAAAAATTAGTACTAAGTTAGTAAACATGAGAATTAGGCCAAAGATTTAAACTAAAGCATAGTTCAACAACAACTAGACATGAGAGAACACATAGAATCAAGGCTCAACAGAGATTTGGCATTAATTTCTCAATTATATCAAAGAGTGTGTGTGTGCAAATATCACCATAGCCTAGGGCGAAATGCAAAACATAGAACTAGAGATGCATTTTACAGTCATTGTATTCCATAAACACTTACAAACATTGTCTACCAAGAAAACCTCAAAAATAAATGAAGATGTTGATGAGGCATTTCCCATGGTTATGATGTGTACAACACAACACAAACAAGTTATAATCCTCAACAATGAGACACAAACATGAGAATCATGTAATATAAGCATCATACTATCAAAACTAATAAAACCCATTCATCAAACTCAACCAAATATACCTAAACCATATTCGAACATCAAGTTTTTCAACAACTCAACAAAACTCAAAATCCAAGAAATCAAAGGTTAAAAACATGAAATACATAGTGAAAATGACAAAACCCATACCTTTTCTTGAAGATTGGTAAAGAGATGATGATGAAAAATGGAGGTTTTGTGAGAGAACACGGTGAGTTTGTGAGGGAGAGGAACGAACAAGACAATGAACAGTCACAATTTGCGAGGGGAAATTGGAAATTTTTTGAAAAAATAACCCTCAAAGCGCAAAATGCGCATTTTTCGCAATTGGAATGAGTCATGAACAAGTCGCCAGTTCAAGTTGCCAAAAACCCGTATGATAAAATTTGAAAAATTTGTCTAAGTTTTTTTCGTCACTGGAAGGTCCACTCGCGAGTAAGTCGTGACGGGAGTCACCAAACTTTCTGAGTAAACCTCGCGACTAGAGCATCCACTTGCTAACCAGTCGCCAACATGAGTCGCAAAAATCCCAAAAACCCAAATTTTTGAAATTTTTCTAAGTGTTTTTCATGATTAGGGCTTTAACCCGCCAAAGAGTTGCTAGGAGCTTTTGAGTAAGCTCACAACTAGGGCATGCGACTTGCTTGACCCGTGAGGCAGAGTCACCAAAACAGGATTGCACAGTTTTTCAAATTTTTCAAAATAAAAACACTTTCCAAAAACAAATAAAACACTAAAACTCTTTTTGTGTTTGATCAACATATAATTGAGCATGTGCAACATATTTGATCAAGTACAATCACACAAATGAATAAAGCATTCATTGAACATAGACATGTGTGATGTGTGTAGGTACCAAAGATGAGATAGTCCTTAGTCTAATGTGAAGTTTCAGTGATCAATTCAACCAAGACATACACAATTAGCACGAGGAAGAGTGACCTATATCAATTATAGAAATATGCATATAGGACCTCCCATAAAACTTGATAACATAATTTGTAAGCTTTTCATTTGGCTTCATATACATCATAACATTTGATCTTTTTGAATCAATACATCTCATTTTGAGATCGATGCCTGAAATTTTTGATATTTCAATTTGATGAACAAGCTTTTGGCTTTTGGGGCATCATACATCTATATCTATATATATCTAAAAGTTGAAGCGTAGCACTTATTGTTATTACGTTCCAGTTGAGCCACGTCAACGTCCACATCATTATCATTTTTCTTTCCACTACCCTCTACCTTAATATCACTTTTCATTTTTTCCTTCATCTTCCTTTTTTTTTTTTTTTTGTCATTTCTTATTTACACCTTCTTACTATAAATTTGGCATTCTCTCTTCCATTTTTTACATACTTTTCTTTCACAAAATAACGGCTCTCTCTCTCTCTCTCTCTCTCTCTCTCTCTCTCTCTCTCACACACACACAATTTTTTGGTGAATTTTTTTTATTTTTTTTACATCTCTGCTTTAGGTTGATAAATTGTTGTGTTCTTTAAAACTTTATATTGAGCTAATGCAATTTAATTTAGTTTTGTGATTTAAGTTTTTTTCTTTTTTCTTTTTTTCCTATCTCTTTAATTGTTAATTTTATTATGTGTTTTTCTTTAAATTCTTAGTTTGGGTTTCTTTGAATTCACCTATTTAGTTGTTCTATATATGTTATTTTTGTACAACATGATATTTGTTCTGTGAAGTTCCTTTTAGACTTGATACGTTATCTTTTCATTTTTTTTTTCTCTCCTCTTGTGTTGTGATTGACTTCTAACAAAAACTATTCTATTTATATATTTAGAAATCTGTTTCTTCTTGTTTCCAACTATTTAAATTTTGTATGGGCCATAAGGAATAAAGGGGTCCATAATGCATTCATGTTCTCCTCATATCATGATAAATCTGAGTAGTTGAATAATATTATTGTTTAATTTACCACTACTACATATTTTTTCCTAAAAGCTACATACCATCAATCATAACACCAAATGGATATTTCAAAGTTCATTTGTATGATTACTTTGCTGTGTGGTGAGCTGAAACATTGTTAAGTAATGATGTACGTTAGATTGTATGCGTAGCCTCTTGACTTGCAAAGGGTAAATACTAATTTATGCTAAGTTTTTGTTATTGGTATTCTTTAAAGCTATAATAGTTGATAGGTCTAATGAGACTCCATTAACTTATGCGAGGCTTCAATCTCACTCAAATGACAAGCAATAAAACAAGACAATTATTGTTAAACTTTCAAGGTTATTCTTTTTTTAAATAAATAAATAATGCTTATAGCTTTTTGGTAACCACAAATTCGTTTTAATAACTCAACATCATAAAGTAACTTTAATTTAGTTATATAGATAGGGTTTATCATTTTTCATGTTGCAAAAAAATAATATATATATATATATATATATATATATATCCAAGCTAACATCAATAGCACTACTACAATTGACCATTTAAATTCTGTCATATCCTCCATATCATTAAATTATCAATATTTTCTCTCATTTTTTTAATTTTTAAAAATTAAACATATAATGTTTTAATTAAATACAATTTTCTTATAAAACCTTACTCATTTTTTTTAACATTTACAGTTTCTCCAACATTTCTCATTCCTTTCCCTTTATCTTCATTTATTTTGTTTTTTTTTTTTTTCTTCTTCTTATCCTCCTATTATAAATTTTTCATTATCTTTTCTATCCAATATTTCTATGCATAATTTTCCCTCATAAAAAATGTTATTTCTCTCTCTCAATTTTTTGGTGGATTTTTTATTTTTCTTGCATCTCTGCTTTAGGTTATTAATTTTTTTGAATTTTTAAGAACTCTACTTTGAGTTGATGCAATTTATTTTCGATTTTTAAGTTTTTTTTGTTTTTTTTTTTTGTTCTTTTTTTATTGTTAAATGTTATCATATTGCATTATAAAGAATATAATATTATTCTATTATATAACATGATTTGGATAATTTTATCATATAAGAATTTTACATAATTTACATAGACAATAGTAAAACAACATTAATAATAATAATAATAAAATATATATAGCGAGATGTTAAGGTTCAAAATATCACAAACATAAATCTAAAACCAAAGGGGTCCTAAAAAAAAGGCAAGGCCCAATCAGCCAACTAAGACCCACTTAAAATGAGTAAGAGGAAGCCCAAACCCCTAGATGGGCAAGCTTTAGGGCCTTAAAAAAGAAGGAAAAGGAAAAAAAGGAAGCTCAGCCTAGCCTTTGTAATAAGAGTTTTCGAGGGAGCCCAAAAAAGGACTAAACTAGGATACCTTGGGACTGCCAGAGCCACGAGATCCTCGAGAAATACAAGAAAGGATCAGCTAGGACTTGGACAGATCAAGGAAGCACGCCCATGGACACAAGGAACGAAGATAGACATGTCCCATCAGCTGCCTATGGCTCAGAGAAAGAGGCTGATGACTTAAGAATCAACAATTCATGAAAAAGAAGTCTGGTATCCTGGGGAACGCAAGAAGGTGAACCATGAAGGAAGGTGGCTGGGGATCTTTCAGCTTAATAAAGAAGAATTTACCCATTTAGAGAAAATGACAAAAGGTGGGCCTAAAAAGGAACATCTAGAAGTTTTGAGAAGAGAGGATTAAAAGTCAGTTCTTATGACCCCCCCAAACGAAGGTCAACTGGAGGCTTTTTGGGGGGAAACCTCAAAAGGAGAACATAGTAAGAAAATAAGAAAGGGACCAACCACCAATGTTGCTGACACAACATTAGTTATGGTACCTAGGGTAGCAAATAAAGGGAATCAGTGGTACACCAAAAAGCCTAGGAAGGTACTATAAAGGGGGGTGAAGCCATCAATAAAAACGAATTCAGCAATAACTAATTAGAGTTTAGAAAGCCTTTGAAAGACTTCTTTAAAATTCAAAAAGGGAGATAAGAGGTGTTAGGTTCTAAGGTCTTAGGATTTTATGTATTTAGAACTCTAATTTGTAATGTTGGCAAACCATGATCAAAACATTGTATTTAGTCTTGTTTAGACTTGCTCAAAGTTGGTTTAATATTGTAAAGTTGGAATCGAGTGGCTGCAGAAGTACTTGGGACTTTCGGCCCGGCTCGATCGATCGAAGAATAGACTCGATCGATCGAAAATCGCACAGGTTGAATTTTCTGCAGAATTTCCAACTCAGCCCTACTTCATTCAACGTTTAGGGTTTTGTGTTTTTACCCTAGGTATATAAACTAAACCCTAGCCACGTTTTTGGAGATTTTCCATATTGCTTTGTTGCTCATACATTGCTGTTTTGTGTGAATCTCGAGTGAGATCTTTGAGGAGACTTCCTTTACACAAAACTTAGGGTTTTCAAGGTAGAGATGATTTCAACATCTTGAAGATCATTACAGTTGCAACCATTGGAACTTAAAAGAAAAGCAAGCGGCGAGCTTGTAGCTGATTGAAGAATTCAAGAAAGAAGTAGTCCGTGGATTCGGAGCCTGCGCGTGGTCATGTCAGGAAGTTTTACTGGTGGGTAGCATTAGGAAGTCGAGCGGGGAGCATGTAGTCCTTCTGTAAGAACTTCAATTCTTTTATAGTGAATTCTGTTATGCCTTGAGGATTGGTGGGTCAAATCCTCCCCAGGTTTTTACTGAGTAGTTTCCTGGGTGATCATATCTTGTGTTTATTTATTTTCCGTTGCTTTATATCTTGATATGATTATTTGATTGCTTTAACCTAGAATTGCATAATTTGACTAAGTAACAACTTAGCTAATTAATCTAGGCTACGCAATCTGTGTGTTTAAGGGGTCTAAATTTCCATCAAGTGGTATCAGAGCGGGTAGCTCTTTTTGTTTGAGATTTTTATCTCTGAGCTGATCCTTGACCCCTGCTGTCATGGATTCTTGGAAAATCTTTTTGCTTGTTAGTCAACTTATCTACTTGTTGTCTTTGCCATTTGTTGTTTTTGTTAAATCTTTCCTTAAGTATCTTGGCATAATCACTTATGATAAGAATTATGTTTGCTATACTGCTTTAACCGCCTTAAAGGCACGTGATTCTTGTCTTTGGTATTTGGATAGTGGTTGTTCCAGGCACATGACAGGAAATAAAGGTCTATTCAAAACATTCTTTGAAGGAAAGATTGGGACAGTCACCTTTGGAGATGGAAGTAAATCTATGATCAGAGACATTGGTACTGTGGACATTCCAGGATTGCCAGTGTTTGAAGATGTTTGGTATGTTGATGGATTGAAGGCCAATTTACTCAGCATAAGTCAGATTTGCGACAATGGATTAAACGTTCTTTTCACCAAGTATGAATGTGAAATACTTGATGGAGGAGGTGATTGTATGTGTGTTGGTGTAAGGATAGCTGACAACTGTTATGGAATAACTCCAAGTGTAAACAACAAGTGCTTTAGTGCAAAGATAGATCAAGTTGATTTGTGGCATCAACGGTTGGGGCATGCTAGTCTTAAGTAGCTAGAGAAGATTTCCAAGTGTGAGGCAGTTATCGGTTTACCTAAATTTGAGAAGATAGATAAGTGCATTTGTGGACCATGTCAGATAGGTAAACAAGTAAAATCCAAGCATCCGTCTGTGACTAGTGTTCAAACCTCAAGACCTTTAGAGCTGTTACACATTGATCTCATGGGTCCTGCCAGAGTTCAAAGTTTGGGTGGAAAGAAGTATATTCTAGTGGTTGTGGATGACTTTACTAGATATACTTGGGTTGTGCTTTTGAAGGATAAAGCTGAGGCTCTTGAGAAGATGATACATTTGTCCAAGAAATTGCAGGTTGAGAAAGATAATGTGATAGCCAGAATCAGAAGTGATCACGGAAAATAATTTGAGAATACCAAACTGGCTACTTTCTGCAATGATCAAGGTACTCACCAAGAGTTCTCATCACCCAAGACACTGCAACAAAATGGGATTGTGGAAAGGAAAAACAGGGTTGTTCAGGAGATGGCTCGAGTTATGCTACACAATAAAAAGTTGCCAAAGTCCTTCTGGGGAGAAGCAGTCAACACTGCTTGCCATACACTCAACAGGGTGTATTTTAGACCTGACTCCAAGAAAACTCCCTATGAACTCTGGAGAGGGAAGAAACCTGTTGTCAAATATTTTAGGATATTTGGCAGTGACTGTTACATTCTGTGAGATAGAAAGAACCTAGAGAAGTTTGATACAAAGAGTGACAAAAAGGATACTTTCTAGGATACTCTTCCACCAGTAGAGCTTACATAGTGTACAATTTGAGAACCAAAACAGTCATGGAATCTTCAAATGTTGTGATAAATGATGAAGTGTGTTCAGAAGCATCTTCAGAAAGCACTGGTCCTGCTCAAGATAAGTCTTTAGAAGTTAATGATTCTCTTCTTACTGAGTATGTTGGGAAACATAGTGAGGAAGAATTGCTGGTGTTGAATGATACAGTCTCAGTACCATCAAGCTCAGAACCATCCACTCCAGTTCATGGCACTCGACAGGTACAAAGTGAGCTCAGCCCTCCATTTGAACAGAAAGGTACCACAACATCTCTTGTTAAACGTCCTTCTTCAAGAGTGAGATTGAACCATCCTTCCACAAATATATTGGGTAGTCTGAATGATAATATGAGATTGAGATCAAAAGCCTTGAATGTGATCACTCACTCATGCTATCTGTCCCAATTTGAACCGAAGAAGGTAGATGAAACACTTCAGGATGCTGATTGGGTAAATTCCATGCATGAAGAACTTCATCAATTCGTTCGGAATGATGTATGGCAATTAGTTCCTAGACCAGAAAATGTAAATGTGATTGGAACTAAATGGATCTTTAAGAACAAGTCAGATGAACATGGCACCGTGATTAGAAACAAATCAAGACTTGTTGCACAAGGGTACACACAAGTGGAAGGAATTGACTTTGATGAGACCTTTGCACCAGTTGCAAGATTGGAATCCATTCGGATACTATTAGCCATTGCAAGTCATCTAAACTTCAAGTTGTATCAAATGGATGTCAAAAGTGCTTTCCTAAATGGGATGTTACAAGAAGAGGTGTATGTTGAGCAACCCAAGGGATTTGTGGATCCTCACAGACCGGATGACGTCTACAAGTTAAAGAGAGCACTCTATGGTTTGAAACAAGCTCCTAGACCTTGGTATGATAGATTGACTGCATATCTCACTGAGCATGGATTCAAAAGGGGATCTGCAGATACAACTCTCTTCATAAGAAAGGATAAGACTGGTTTTGTTGTAGCTCAAATTTATGTTGATGACATTGTTTTTGGTGCTACTAATGATTCTCTTGCTCATTCTTTTGCAGATGAAATGAAGGCAATGTTTGAAATGAGCATGGTTGGTGAATTGACTTACTTTTTGGGATTGCAGGTGAAGCAAACAGAGTCAGGAATCTACATCAATCAAGCTAAATATGCAAGAAATTTGGTCAAGAGATTTGGACTGGACAAGGCTGCTCATGCTAGAACACCAATGGCTGCTAATGTGAAGTTAACAATTGATCCATCAGGTGAGTCTGTTGATGTTACCTTGTACAGAAGCATGATTGGTTGTCTCTTGTACTTAACTGCTAGTCGTCCTGATATCTCTTTTAGTGTTGGTGTTTGCTTTAGATTTCAGTCTAATCCTAAGGTCTCTCATTTAAATGATGTTAAGAGAATTATCAAATATGTGAGTGGAACCTGTGATTATGGATTGTTTTATAGCAAAGAGTCAAATTTGTCTCTTGCTGGTTTTTCTGATTCTGATTGGGCTGGGAATGCTGATGATAGAAAAAGCACTACTGGGGGGTGTTTCTATGTTGGAGCCAATCTTGTAGCTTGGATGAGTAAGAAACAAAATTTTGTTTCTTTATCCACTGCTGAGGCTGAATATATTGCTGCTGGGAGTTGTTGCTCTCAGCTTCTGTGGATGACGAAACTTTTGAGTGATTATTGGATTCCTCAAGACACCATGGTTGTCTACTGTGATAATTCTAGTGCCATAGATATTTCTAAAAATCCTGTTCAGCATTCTAAGACCAAATACATTAAACTTAGATATCACTTCATTAGGAATTTAGTTGAAAAGAAAGTTGTTATTCTTGAATATATCCCTACTGACCGTCAAAATGCTGACATCTTCACCAAACCTCTTGATGGGAGTAAGTTTGAGGCTCTTCGTCAAGTCATTGGTGTGCTTTCGTGTCCCTAGTCTCTTCTGGCTTTCTTGGTCCTTGTGCTTAATTGCTCTATTCTTTGGTGACCATTGTTCTTTGGTTTGTGTCTTTTTGTTGTTTTTGTTCTAGGACTTGCATTGCATTACATTCATGCATTTCCTTCTAGGATGTATCTGTTTTCTCTTTTAATAATAATAAAAAAAAAAAAAAAGGGAAAAAGGAGAAAGCAAATATTATGTTAGACACTATTTGTTTTGATTTTTGAAAAACAAGGTTGGTCTATCTTTTGACACATATCATGGTCTATGTACCTTGTTTAACTTTGATGAACTTTTTCATTGCACTTGACTAGTTGAAACTTTGTAGTGCATGTTGTGTGGGAAAGATGTGTATGGTTTTTAATCTCTTTGTCTTAATCATGAAGTCATATGTTATTTAACTGTCGAACTTGATTCTTTTGAGAAAGGCATAAATAACCATCTCACCACTGTTCACTAGCCAATCATGAACACTTTAGTGCATATCATAAGATTTCGTGTACTTGTTACACATGCACAAAAAGAACATAAGGTGATGCCTCGGATTAATTGCTTAATGCTTAAAACTGGTGTGTACTATTAGGCTTGATGCCAATTCACTTAATTCAAACCGGTGTGTACTATTAGGCTTGATGCCATTTCACATAATATATTTCACATGCTAAGAGGCAAAAATACAAGAAACTTACATGATTGCAAGCTTTTGTTCTAGGAGATGTGGGAGTTATATGATGTAACTCTTTAGGTGATAGTCTCTTTTAAATTCTATGTGATGAATTGTGTAGACTTTGTTTTTTATTACTAGTCACATATCACCTTACATGTATCTCAAGTTTTTGCTAGTATCACACACTACACAAGTTACTCTTTGTTAAACACTGTACATACTAGTGTATGTGTTTATGGTCTGACCAACCAAGTTTGAAAATATCTTGAGATTTGTGCACAACATTTTTGTTGCTTGAGAAAATTCAATGGAAGAATGATTGAAATTTGTTTTTGAGAAAATTGGGTTTCAAATTTTGGGTTTTTGAAAAAAATCATTCCATCTCATACTCATGCATGTTGTTTTTACAATTTAATGCTTTAAGGAGTTGTTTTAAAAATTTAGGTTTGTGTCTTTCAAAACTGGATTTTTTCTCAAAATTTAGTGAGCCTCTGCCCATTTCGATCGATCCAGCCTGTTTTTCGATCGATCGAAAAAGTGCCTTAGTTTGTTCTAAAATGTCTATCACATTCGATCGATCGAATGTAATTTTCGATCGATCGAATATCGTGAAAAAGGTTTTTAAAAGGTTCTTTTCTGACTTTTTCAAAGTTCCTATTTCAAAAACTTTTCAAACCTTTTTCCTCTCTCCGTGTTGGCAAGCTTAATTTGTGATTTTTGTCGTTTTCTTTCGAAGTTTTTGCAAAATCTCTCTCTCCTCAAGCCGGTAAGACACTTTTGCCCTTCCTTTTGATTTATTTTTCATCATTTCATGCATAAATTCATGCTTTTAAGGGGCGATTTTTGCACTTTGCATATTTGAATTTTTCTTTTGATTCATGCCATAATTTATGCAATTGATCATTGGGTTTTTGTGGGGACATGCTATAGACATGATCTAAATAGTTTAATTTGATCAATTTTGAGTTTGGTGTGAAATTGAAAAATCTTGGGTTTACTAATTGATCCGATTTAGGGATTTTGTTAAATTGAGTAGAATTTGATGAAATTGGCTTGTTGTATTGATGAAATTAAGCATTATAATCTATGTGTTGTGGTTTGTGTTGCTCAATTCATCATTTTGTTTTCCAAAAATTTTAGTTGATATTAAATTTTTGGGGTTTTTGTTAAGAAAATTCCCTGCTCAAGCCAATTTTGTCAATTTAATCTCAATTGAACTTAATTGCTCACTGCATTAGTACATGCATCATGACATTGTATCTGCTCATGCATCATATAGATTTTAATTCTATTGTTTTTTTGTGCTAACTTGCAGTCTGCCTTTGGTTTTGTTTTTTCTTGTATTTTCTTTTGGTTTTCTCTTTGTGTCTCTGTCCTTTCCTTAGCATCATGCTTAGGAAAACTAGAGCCCGTAGGTCTATTCATTCTTCTTCTCCATCCCCTCCTTCCTTCAACCGTGAGAAGTTTCCGAGTGAAAAAAACCAAGAGATTTTTGATAAGCTTAACCTTAGGAGACGAATATGGGCTGAGCGTTCTGTGTTGTTAGATGAACTCGATCCTGCCATTAGGGCAAATTTTGAGCATCGAGGCTGGTTACCTCTGGTGGATGTTTCTGATCCTCCTCCACCTTCTGCCTTGATTAGAGAGTTCTATTCAAACATCTCTATCCGCATCTATGATTCCAACACTTTAGTAAAGAGTTGGATACGAGGCATAGAGTACTCCATTACTCCTCAGGTAGTGGCTGATGCTCTAGGGGTACCATTGATCCGGCATCCTGTCTATCCATATGCTGAGTCTCCCGAGCTGAACGATGTTTTGTCTTACATCACTGGTACTACTGTCCAGTGGGGTTCTGATCCTCGGATCACTTCTGCTGAGCTCTCCGGGTTACATTATCTTTTCTTTAGGATAGCTTGCCATTCTATCTAGCCCATTTCTCATGTGCACACCATTCCTCTTGAGAGGTGTGTATTTTTGTATGCCTTAGTTACTGATGCTCCTATCAGTTTTCCCCATATTTTTCTTCGTTCTTTGAACGATGTTTATAGGAGTTCATCCTCTTCACATGCTCTTGTACATCCTATTTTCATTCATAGGATTCTTCTTTATCTTGATCTTAGTGGCTTTCCTTCCTCTGAGTCTGTTCATGTGATAGCTCCTATAGGTGCGTCTTTTCTTAGACAGAGGGCTGCTTATCTTCGAACTGGTTCTAAACACCCTAAGTCTGAGCCCTCTAGTAGCATACCTCCTCCTCCTTCTTCTTCTGCAGGTCTTGCTGGTGAGGATATTCCTGATCCAGTTGGTGATGATGCTGCTGTTGCTGATGTTCCTTCACCTCCTTCGGTCGACTTCGATGTTCGTCGTACTTTGGAGACTGTCATGACCGTTCAGGCGGCTTATGGTCAGATTTTGGTGGACGTGCTGGACGAGATTCGTGCTCTCCGAGTTGATTTAGCGCGTCTTCATTCACCCTCACCACCTCCTTTTGATGGCGACTTATGATTGCTTTTTGGCATTCCGTCATAAAAAGGGGGAGTGGAGTTTTGACTTGTAGGGGAGATTTTGTAGTTAGGAGGAGATTCTTTTTTAGATTGTATATAGGTGCTTCACTTTGTATATCATTTTTTGGGATATTCATGTTAGGGGGAGTAACATTGATTGATATACATTTATTTTTTATTGATTCTTGTTGCTTTATGATTCACTGCGTATTGATTTATATTTATGACTTGATAATTCTTATATGTCTTTATTTTGTGTTGTGTGAATTTTACAAGAATGTTATACCTGTTGTTTTACTCTTTTCTGTCACACATGCGTTTATGCGTTTGTTGAGTATTTTAGGAATATACAGGTTGATTCAACTAAGCTGCTGTCTACACTTGCAACTGATGGATAGTAGTTAGGCTGAATTTGATTTTATGAGCATTACCCTTGTAAAGGGCTTTTTATTTGTAAAACTTTGAGCTGTTAATTAGGGTTTTGTCACGGATTGCCAAAGGGGGAGTTTGTTAGATTCTAAGGTCTTAGGATTTTATGTATTTAGAACTCTAATTTGTAATGTTGGCAAACAATGATTAAAACATTGTATTTAGTCTTGTTTAGACTTGCTCAAAGTTGGTTTAATATTGTAAAGTTGGAATCGAGTGGCTGCAGAAGTACTTGGGACTTTCGGCCTGGCTCGATCGATCGAAGAATAGACTCAATCGATCGAAAATCACACAGGTTGAATTTTCTGCAGAATTTCCAACTCAGCCATACTTCATTAAATGTTTAGGGTTTTGTGTTTTTACCCTAGGTATATAAACTAAACCCTAGCCACGTTTTTGGAGGTTGTCCATATTGCTTTGTTGCTCATACATTGCTGTTTTGTGTGAATCTCGTGTGAGATCTTTGAGGAGACTTCCTTTACACAAAAATTAGGGTTTTCAAGGTAGAGATGATTTCAACATCTTGAAGATCATTACAGTTGCAACCATTGGAACTTAAAAGAAAAGCAAGCGGGGAGCTTGTAGCTGATTGAAGAATTCAAGAAAGAAGTAGTCTGTGGATTCGGAGCCTGCGCGTGGTCATGTCAGGAAGTTTTACTGGTGGGTAGCATTAGGAAGTCGAGCGGGGAGCTTGTAGTCCTTCTGTAAGAACTTCAATTCTTTCATAGTGAATTTTGTTATGCCTTGAGGATCGGTGGGTCAAATCCTCCCAGGTTTTTACCGAGTGGTTTCCTGGGTGATCATATCTTGTGTTTATTTATTTTCCGCTGCTTTATATCTTGATATGATTATTTGATTGCTTTAACCTAGAATTGCATAATTTGACTAAGTAACAACTTGGCTAATTAATCTAGGCTACGCAATTTGTGTGTTTAAGGGGTCTAAATTTCCATCAAGAGGGAAAACACTATAAAGGATCCTGAGATAGGCACTGGAGGATACACTTGGATTCAAGGGGATTCAAACCTCACAAGTCTTAGAAGCCCATAAAGAGCTATCTAAGTCTGTAACTTTGGAACTTATTTGAACATTGTGACATATCCTAGTGGAAAGAAGGGCCCAATGTATTAAACCTCAATATAATGAAATATCATTTATTTTTTAAGGATACTTGACGTCCTTATTTACTTTTTTTCTTTTTTCTTTACTATTCCTTAACCATTTGTTTTGCAATATATGTATTTGCATGTATAGATATGTATGTGTTATAGGATTCATGTTTTGTGAACAACTTGATTCATAATTAGCCCAACACAGCTGCCATGAACCAAGCCCAATCCACCAAACAACAAGTACAAAACTCTTTGGGGGCCCAGGTTCCTTGATTCCACTTGGGCCTGAGTACTGTCCAAAAAAGAACCCACATGAGATAATTCTAAAAAAATTATCACACGTAATGCACGGGTCTGTGACTAGTTTACATAAAAATCGCTTTCCCTTTTTTTTTAGTCAAATACTAGTATGTGCGATGGCTTTTGCAACTCATTATCTCTTTTCATTTTTTAGATTTACATTTGTTGAACTCTTCAAGCAAAAAATAAAATAAAAGAGTGGGAAGATATATAGGCACAAGTCTATGCAAGTTTCAAGATCAACAAAACCATTGACTAATCATTCATGACAAGTTTGAAAATTTATTTACAAAAGTCACATAAATGTCAAGATTTTTCCCACAATGATATGAGTGCATAAAAAACAAGCTACGCTCGTAAATGCACAAAGCCATTAGTACAAAGGTACAAGATAAAACATGCTTGTGACAATACACAACAATGCTAATCAAACTTTTTGGATTTTCTACTTTTTATATGTTTTTGGATTTTTGACACAAAAGCAAGAAAAGATTGACCAAAAAAAAATGCAAAAACATTCAAAGCAAAAACAAACAAACAAAGTTTTCAACACATGCTAGAATGATAACAAAAATCACACAACCAATCATAGTCACAAAGTATAGGAAGTATTAATGCATGGACATGTCTTAATACTTATGCATGAATACACCTCTTCACCCATACAGTACGTACGTTTCATGCGTTTGGGGTGATATCTCTAGAGGATTGGGTACTATTGTTTTGGCTTTCAAACCTTTTGTTGAAACTTGTCAAACAGGTGGTGAATGCATCAATCATCTTCATTACATCTCCAATGTTAGACATAGCTTCTCCCCCTTTCGATTGCTTGGAGTTCCCTTTATCCTTTCTTTGTCTACTTGGCCTTTGATAGTTGCCATTCTTTAATGCCCAAAGCTTACGACAATTTGGTTTGGTGTGTCCTTGAATTCCACAGTGATGGCAGAAATGTTGAGTTCTCGAACCTCTTTGTGACTTTGGGACTGATTTCCCTTTACCCTTAGGTTTGACCACTGATTGGTTAGGAGGCTTAATCAAAAACCATTGGTCAGTCACATTCCACTTCTTCTCCACCTTCACTTTCTCAACAGTAGTGATTTCCACCATTGGTTCCTTAGGTTTCACAAACTTCATATCCTTGGACACTTTGACACTTAAACTGCCTTCTTCAATGTATCCTAATCCGGTTTTTTCGGAAAAGGGTTTTTGATGAGCAAACACTTCATCAAACTTCTTAGGGGAAACCAACTCTACTTTAGCATTAGCTTGAATCACCACAAGCTCAAGAAATTTTATCTTTGAATATGCTTCGATCAACTCTCTATTCAGCGTCTCGCCTTCACACTTAGTCTACTTGTATCGGACTAAAAGACTCTTGTAGACTTGTTCTGCTCTCTTCATTTTCTTAATGGCTGCTTTAACCACTTTTGCATATTCACCGGTCTTCTCAAGTAGGGATTTGTAGGTCTCTTACAGTCCCACTATTATTTCATGTAAAGTTGTGATTTACAACTATATATATATATATATATATAGATTATTATTATTATTATTATTATTATTATTATTAATTAATTAATTAATTAATTAATGGGGTTTGGGCAAGAAGTTATTATGTTACACTTATACACCTTTTGTATTACACTAATTAAGTAGGTATCATAAAAAAAAAAAAAAAATGATTATATATTAAAAAGAAAAAAGTAGATATCATATTATTCCTTATTAACAATTGGAATTGTGATTATCTATACTATCTATAAGAGGATTCTCCTCTTTGAATTGAACTTTTATGTGGTTCAAAAATACTCTCATTAATGAAATGTAACTTCTCTTAGAAATAGGGTCATAAATGTCAAATAACAAATTTCTTTTTGAATTCAAAAAGAAAACTCCTAAAATTTAGGATTTGTTTCCTTTACTTTCATCTTTTTATTCCCTAAAATTTAGCTTTTTTTATTCATTTTTCATTTGAATAAAAGTAAAAACCCTCATTTAAAAAATTAAAATAACCACTGTGCACTCTTGTTGCTATAGTCACTCCTCAAGTACTTATACTTGAGGGATGTGGGAGGTAAATTCTAAGGTTCAAGTTTTTGAGAGAGAGTTTCATAAACATATACACTTAGATTATACTAAAGCAGAATTTCTATCTTGTAAAAAAAAAAAATATATATATATATATATATATATAACTAAGAAAACTCCTAAAATTTAGCATTCTTTCTCACTCAAATTTATCTTATATTTCCTATCCAAACTTTTCTCTATAGAAGTACATCACTTTCAAATACACATTCAAAATATCTCTAAAATTTATCCTTTTTATTTGTTTGAAATATATATACTAGTATTATGCCTGTGCGATGCACGGCTTAATAAAAGAATTATATATAAATTTTAATATATATATATATATATTGATAATATAATTAAATTTAATAACAAATAAAATAGTAAAAATATTTTAAAGATTACGGCAAGTTTTAAATTTCTAAAAGCTTTTAGTAATAAACAGTTCGGGCTTTGCACAGTTTTGGTTATAAACTTATAACATGAACAATTTTATTGAGAAACACTAATTAATTATTGAAGAGAAATGCCACACCCGATTGGACTAAGAGATAACTTTTACTTATTCAAATACCAATTAAAGTGAAATATGGTGAGGAACAACAAATAATAATTATAACATACCGGCATAATAACATTTATATTTAATTATAATGAAGCGCTTGCATCTCAAAGTGTCAAATTAATATCAACACTAAACATGCTATGATGTTTGTGTTAATTAATGTAAATAAGCACAAAATTAATATCAACATCTAACACCCTACTATTGCATGAATTATGATAATAATTATTTTTACTCTAACTCCAAGCAATCATCCCGAATTTACAAATTAAAACTAACCAAATTTATAAGATTAAAAAAAAAGAAATTGAGAGAAAAATTTACAATAACACACAAATAAATATATAGGCACAAAGAAAATCTGAATTCAATAATTACAAACAATATTAATTTCTAAACATTAAAAAAATCTAGAATTAGAGTTAAAGTAAAGATACTCACATGAAAATTGAATTAGCTTTGACAACAAGGGGGAGGCAGTGAAGTCATGGAGATTTCACATCACCTTAAATATCCATTGTTTTTACATCACCCATTTTATATTTAATCAATTTTCTATCTCCATTCTTTGAGGAGTGATGTTCATTATCATAGTTTTGGATGCTCAAATCTTGGTCTCATGGCTACTTGTGGGATCTAAACATATTGGAAAATAGATCTTTCAAAAACTAAATAAGATTTTTATTAAAATTAATTTGTTAGTTTTCATGAAAGATATACAATTGATTCTAAAGACCATAATAAGCATATAAATTAGATCAAAGTTAACAAAAATAACTTAAACAAAAGGCCACCCGCACACAAAACATATTCAATTTGATGAAAAAATAAATAAAGAAGAGAATTTCATGAAAAAACAAAAGAAGAAGGCAAATACATACATGCAAGTTTCATAGGTAAGGTAAGTATGAGAATGAAAGAATACATCAAGAAATCATATGATAGGAAAAGGGAAAAATATACCAAACAGTATATATAGCCCCACTTTTATATTAGATAATTTTAAGTTGTGAAGAAGTTGATAACTTGATAAGAATAGCAAGAAAAATGAGTTTACGTAATTAAGAAGTTTATGTTAATTACATATTAGGCTTTTTTTTTTTTTTTTTTACTTTATCCCAAAAAAATAGTTAATGTTATTAGATTTTTTATTTATTTTTTTTAGTTTAGTTTACATTAAAGTTAATAAATATTAACTATTTTTTTGTTATTTATTCCAAAAGAAAAAAAAAATTGAGAAGAAAAAATAATACTTTTAAATTTGTTACTTTATTATTAGGAAATAGATGATGTAGGATAAATGTTTATTCCAAAAAATAAATACATAAATACTAACAGAACCTAGTAAAATTGTTACTTTATAATTTTTTTTTTTTTTTTTTTTTTTTTAAGAAGAAGTTCATTAGAGCACATATTGTTACTTTATCCAAAGTTGTTGATAAAGATCAAAAAAAATTTATTTTTATCTAAAAACTTTAGTGAATGAATTTATTGAAAAATCTAAAAATATTTTTGCAATTTGGTGAAGCCATTTGACGTAACTACGGCTTCTAAGCCCAACCAGTGCCGGCTGAACAGTGGAGCAAGAGAGGCGGTCGCCTACGGCCCCAAGTAAAAAAAAGGCCCCCAAATTTTAACCAATAAGGTTATTTATAATCAATAAATAAAATAATATTTTTTTTACTAGATGAAAAACAAATAAAAAATAGAGAGAAATGCAATGTCTACAATATTTTTTACAACATTTTTACAATTATGTTAAGTAGCAGGTTGTTACAACCTGTTATTGATGGCAAAAAAATAATAATAGTGATATTTTCAAAGAGAAGAGAAAAAAAAAAAAAAAAACATAGGATTTATTGTAAAAAAATATTGTGAATGTTATACTTCTAAAAAAAATAAGAACAATAATAATAAGAGTTTAGTTAGCAAACTTTTATTAGTTCTCGTCTAAATCCACCACTAACACCACTCTTTTACTTACTATTATCAATCTACCATATCAACAAGTATGAAAAATTTTGTCAAATTTTTTCTGTTTATAAAATTTCTAAAAAAAGAAAAAATTCTACATAATTTATGTTAATTAGTAGTAATTTTGCATCTAAAACAAAATAATCAATTTTCGCCTTAGGCCCCCAAATACATCAAGCCACCCCTGAGCCCAACTTTTATTATATAGTATATGATATATATATATATATATATATATATATATATATATATATATTGTAGCGGTATTGGGCCTAGAGGTCCATTACACATTTTTTATAATGGACCTAAGGCCCAAGCCGAGGACTAAAAGTGTCTGAAAGGGGGGTAATGATGCCAAAAGGGACCATATTAACGAACAAAAAAGTAAATTTAGATCATAAACGACTTAAAGGGTCGTGCCAAGAATAAGTGTCACCTCGACTGACTGAGGCCGTGGTCCGTAGAGATGGTCTGTTATCCAAAAAAACGTCACAAAAATACTTAATTGCTACAGATAAGCACTATGAAAGCTCAAGGCATGGAAGGATCCTAAAATATCCAAGAAAAAAGCTGCTACCTCTGCATTAAATGCGCTGCAGCTAACTCCCTGACCGCATTAATATGGAGGTGATACATGAACAGTGAATTTTAGCTTTACAGCTATTACATGAAAACTTATGGGAGATGCTGATGGGACAAGTATCAAAATCAACCATCTGGCATACACATGGAAGATAGGGACAAAAAGGAGGAGTATAAAAGGAAAGGGAGGTAGCGAGAAAAAGGGGATCGAAAAAGTAAGGGAAAAACACTGTACTCATCTAGAATCAAACTTGTAACTCTCTTTAAGATCATTATATAAGAACCAGTCTCATCGGATATTGCCAAGAACGTTTATTGCTTATTCTATAATCGTCCATCTTTAGTCTTTCACCATGAATCTACTCAATTTGTTGTTTAATTAATTAAAACCCAATTTTCTAACCCATCTCTCTACAAATTCATTATTTTGGGCTTTTTGGGCCGAAGTCCGTTCACACCTTTGGGCTAGGAATCCAAACTGGTCCTTACATATATATATATATATATATTTTAATTATAATATATGTAACTTTTACCTAAAAAAAATAGAAGAGCCTTTGAGTATAAGTAATGCATATGCTTAGAGGCTAGTATTATACAGGATTGTGATCATATCAAAATATTATAGGATTGTGATGATTATATTATAATAATGGTAGAACTTTCTGTAGCTCCTGTTTTTGGACTTGGGGTGCAATGATCGTTGACATGATGTTGTATTTGCGGCAAGCGAACAAAGAGACAGGGGTTATATATATATATATATATTAAAAGAAAAAGAGACCTTTTCAACAATATCATGCATCAGTAACTCGGTCAAAACTTTTGAATCCCAAATTTAGGTTTTAGCCATATCTATCTTTGATAGAGTTTAGGATATGTTTGAATACAACTAAAAATGCTGGACCATGACAACTTGGCAACAGGCAAATACTTAAACAAGGTGGATAAGATTGGCATTCCAAGTAATTTTTTTTTTTTTTTATAAACAAATTGTCAACTGAAAAACAGGATTAGTCACAGGTCTTATCTTTTTTTATCCATATTGTGTATGGTGGTGACTCTAGTATGTCATGTGAAGTTATTATCCTTGAAAATAATATAGAGTTAACACTTAAAAAAAAAAAAAAAAAAGTATATTTTCTTTAAAAATAATAATGATTGTGACAAAATCTAAGCCATTCATTTAATCTTAGAATTGTATTTATTTATTTTCATTTTGGGATACGACGTTAGCTTAAGAATTTTAGAAGGTTAGGATCAATGGTGTGTACATTTAATTGTGTAATCTCTTCTTATCCACTAACAAAATTAGAGCGGATTGGCAGTGTGATTGTGTGAACCGAAATCTCTGCTAAATTATAGGGGGAAAACAAAGATAATTTAGAGGAAGAACACAACTGTAAGAGAATGGTATTTAGAGAAAGAGAGGGAAAGAACAGCACAGCTATGTCTAAATATATCCATCCGATTAGTCTGTTTAAATCATTGTAACCAATATAAATGTCTCTGAAGCTGAGGAAAGAAGCATCTATTTTGCAAAGATAAGGATTTCTTCCCGCTGGCATTAAAGTGGGGGTGTCCTTGTTTCGCTAGCTCTATTTATTTGTTTGTGTAAATCCTGGTAACGTACTACTAAAGATTCCATGAAAATGAATATGTTTTTTATATGCATTAAATTATATGATAAATTAAATAAATACATGTAGTCTTTTTTCCTTTTTTTTTTTCCTGAAAAATAAATGCATATAGTCAATGCATGTTATTGTCATACGCATATTCTTATCTTTCCTATTACTTTTGTTTTACATATGTAGTATAATCAATCCATGGGTTTGAAAATTTAAATACTAGCTTTGTTTCTTTAATTGGCCTTATTTGATTGATTGACTGACTCTTGCTGTGATGTTTTTTCCTAGCTGTCA
Organism: Quercus variabilis; assembly: GCA_030445155.1. Lineage (NCBI taxonomy): Eukaryota > Viridiplantae > Streptophyta > Magnoliopsida > Fagales > Fagaceae > Quercus > Quercus variabilis. The sequence continues at coordinate 41,484,131 of CP129446.1, read as the reverse complement.
GTGTTTATATAAACATACATTCTGAACTATTCTGTTCATATAAAAACAGATACTTTGCAAAGGTAAAGATCCTCAAGAAACTCTTGAGAGATGGCAGGTGGATTTGCAGTAGATCAAAGCGCTCTTAAGAGGGCCCATCTGTATGAGTACAAAATTACTGGATATTTCGTCTTTGCTTGCATAATTGCAGCTCTTGGAGGGTCTCTTTTTGGGTATGATCTTGGTGTTTCAGGTGAGGTTTTTTTTTTTTTTTTTGGTTCTTTCGTTTCATTGACTCACAATTTATGTTAAAACTTTTGGCCTGTTCTTTTGTTCTGGGTTTTCATTCTTATATAACATATGGGTTATGTTGTTTTCGCTGTTGATGATATTGTTTGCATTATTGTTATTTTTATAATTAGAAAGTAAAGCACAAAAAAGAGAATGATAATAATTGTAATTAACATCATGATATTAGTCAATATCACCCAAACAAATCATAGATTTTTAAATCATATAAAGGTTGGTGATACTAGTGAGATTCATTTGAAATTTTGACTTGAGAGATTTGGGAAAAAAGAAAAAAAAAAAAAAATTGAGCCTCCTTTTGGTGTTGGAGGCACATGGTGGGGTGAAGAGAGAGAGGGGAAGGAAAATGGAGCATGAATTATGTTTTTCTTTTCTCTCGATTGGTAGAAGAGAAAATGTGGGTAAAGAAAAAGGGTAGTGCCTCGGATTTTCCACTGGAAACCCTTCGATTTTTTTTTTTTTTGGCAAATTACCACTCTGAATTAGTTTCAATTTTTTTTCCCTGAAGTTGCTCTCTTACAAGTTTTTTTTTTTTTGCTACATCATTATTATATATATATATATATACATGTGTGTGTGTATTGATCCAACGTTAATAATTTTTATAATTAATATTTTACATAACTAATTATGTGTATCTATGATTTTAAAAATATTTCATGATTTTTCTATTTAAAAAAATTATCGTGCCTATCCATATAGGCATATACTACTAATAAAAATTAATTCCTTCAAATATTTTCTTAAAAAAGAAAAAAAAAAAAATCTTCTGTGATATGGCCATAAGAGTTAATGCATCCATTACAAGCTACCTTTTCTATGGTCTCATTTTTTTAAACCAAAATAAATAAATCATATTAATTATCAGTAATTCCATTTTTCCATCTTCTGAACCAAAACCATAGGAATATTATTGGAACACAATGGCAGCTACATTATGATCTTGTGGATTCCATTTTCCAGAAAGTAGGTTTGGAATAGCTAGTTCATGTGTTAAAGACCTTCAAAATAGCTTCATGACGTGCAGCCTCACTTACCGTTGCACATATCCCTTTTACTGAATTCTTTTTTTATCAAAACAAACAAAACAGATCTGTAAGGATCTTTATTTCCCATGCTTGGGGAGATAGATACCACACTCTCTATTGTATGTGAATGTCATTGTTTTCTTAATTCCTATTTACAATACAGAAAGAAAAAAGATACTTTATTTTTCAGTTTACAACATGAGGGGAAAAAGGAAAAGAGGAAAGAAACTCTTCCCATATAACATTAGGAATTGAAATGCTTTATGCTGATTTCAGGTGGAGTAACTTCCATGGATGATTTCCTTAAGGATTTCTTCCCATCCATTTATAGAAGGAAGCAAAAACATCTCAATGAAACCGATTACTGTAAATATGACAATCAGATCCTCACCCTCTTTACATCCTCTCTATACTTTGCGGGCCTAGTCTCCACATTTGCAGCTTCCCATGTAACTAGAACATGGGGCAGGAGAGGCAGTATCCTTGTTGGTGCAACCAGTTTCTTCTTAGGAGCAGTAGTTAATGCTGCTTCGGTGAACATTCCAATGCTGATAATTGGTAGAATCTTACTTGGTGTTGGCATTGGATTTGGAAATCAAGTAAGCCTGATTCTCAACAATTAACAAAGAAACTTTTTTTTTTTTTTTTTATATATATAGAAGAATTAACAAAGAAACTTGAAATATATATATATATATATGTGTGTGTGTGTGTGTGTGTGTATTGCAGCAACTTCTCATTCACAAACTGCTTTCTTCTGATGGTACAGGCTGTTCCCTTGTATCTTTCAGAGATGGCTCCTGCAAAAGTCAGAGGAGCAGTTAATCAACTGTTTCAATTAACTACTTGCTTGGGGATTCTGATTGCAAACTTAATAAACTATGGTACTGAAAAGATCCATCCATGGGGCTGGAGATTATCTCTTGGTTTGGCTACAGTCCCAGCAACTCTTATGTTTATTGGGGGTATTTTCCTTCCTGAGACCCCCAACAGTCTTGTAGAACAAGGCAGATTAGAAGAAGCAAGAATTGTATTGGAGAAAGTCAGAGGTACCAACAAAGTTGACGCAGAGTTTGCTGATCTCGTTGATGCAAGCAATGCAGCAAGAGCAGTGAAAAACCCATTCAGGAATCTCCTAGCAAGGAGGAATCGTCCCCAGTTGGTAATAGGGGCTTTGGGGATCCCAGCATTCCAACAACTCACTGGCATGAACTCTATACTCTTCTATGCACCTGTCATATTCCAAAGCTTGGGTTTTGGCTCAGGGGCATCTCTATATTCGTCCATTTTCACCAGCGGAGCACTTGTTGTTGGTGCACTTATATCAATGGCATTGGTGGATAAGTTTGGTAGAAGAGCTTTCTTCCTAGAAGCTGGTTGTGAAATGATGATCTGCTTGGTAATTGCACTTTCATGTTTTTTGTCCCTCAACTCTTTTCTAAAGAAACTTCACTGGCTTAAGTACTTACACAAGTGTGTTTGATCTCTGCAGGTGTGTGTGGCAATAACTCTGGCTTTGAAGTTTGGAACAGGAGAAGTCCTCCCAAAAGGAATCGGCATCTTTCTTGTTATTGTGATCTGCTTGTTTGTCTTGGGTTATGGAAGGTCTTGGGGCCCTCTCGGGTGGCTAGTTCCTAGCGAGCTCTTCCCATTAGAGACAAGGTCCGCTGGTCAGAGTGTTGTGGTCTGTGTCAACCTCTTATTCACAGCATTGATAGCGCAGTGCTTCCTTGCGGCGCTGTGTCATCTGCAATATGGAATTTTCTTGCTATTTGCTGGATTAATTCTCATCATGAGTAGCTTCATCTACTTCCTCTTGCCAGAAACAAAGCAAGTTCCAATTGAGGAGATATATCTTCTCTGGAAAACTCACTGGTTCTGGAAGAATATAGTAAATGAAGGTGAGGAAGCCACAGACTTGAACGGAAAATCTGGAGGACAAGTTTAAACTTTTCTAGGAAAATGTTCCCTGATTTTATTGATACAAATTGAAATTGTTTCTTGGAAGCATACTTACGTATTTTGAATGCATTAATTTTTCGTAAATTATGTAAACCTGGTGTTGAATTTAAAAAGTTTCGAGGATTGGATATCAATGTGTATATGTAGGACCTCTGGGAGATGTCTAACATATATATATATATATATATGTGCGTGTGTGTGTGTGTGTATGTGTGTGTGATATAAGTAAGTGCAATTATAAGACTATGAGTCGGGCTTGCTATCAAAATTTTCTGGTTGGTTTATTTTTTCGTCCATTCTTTCAAATTTGGATTGAGCAACAAAATTTATGTAATTTTACATCTCAGAACACACCCTTTATGCCAATAGTTTAGCAAGTTCATCTACTCTTAAGCTTCCATGTGGTACTACATCTCGATAAAGTTCATCAAAATCATTGTGTCTTTTGACATTAGAACTCTTGTTCTTGCTTTTTTTTCCTGAGGGATCTCGTATGTTATTCATCACTTTCAAATCTCCAGTTTCTTGTCCCACTACCTCCTTAAGCTTTTGAACTGCTACCTTTCTTGGTCGATGCCTAAAAACAAGACCAGGTGGGGCAGACTGGGCAAAGGTAACTGCTGTTTGATAAATAACATCCGCATCCAAGGAAGAACCATCCAAAATAACTGCACTCCCATTTTCAACAGCTTGCTTTTGCAGTAGGAGAACTCCCGCCATGCAGGGTGCACTCAACCTTGCAGGCTTATTGAGATCAGCCTCTTCTGAAACATCTAGCAGCTTGTCATTAGTAGTAGGATCCACTAGAAGGGCTTCCACCCTACTTCCAGTGATCCCTAAGGTTCCTGCATTGATGCCATATCCCATTGTTATTGTCTGAAGTCCTTTGTAAGTGCAGCCTGCTTTATCCAATATGGCATCACCTCCGGATTTATTGCTCATAGGCTCTGAATTATCATCCACATTGGTGGAAACCAACATGGTTTCACTATTGCAGCCATTCCTCCTAGGTTGTGGTCCATCATCAGAACAGCCTGTGATATCGGATAAGGTTTCACTTTCATATGTGTTCCTCACATCTGAAGCCGCATCAGCACCAACAGATGGCTTAACATTTTCTATTGAGGATAGATCCTCACTTGCCTCTACTCCCACATCTACAGTGTCCATAGGTGACATGCCGGTTTCAATTGTTTTGAGACTCGCATCTTTCAGTGATACTTGTCGGCCCTCTAAGGGCAATGCATCATTGAGATTGGATTTTTGATGGTTATCTAGTTTTGGGAGGGAAGACTTCCAATTTCCTCCTCTCCACATAAGTATGTGCTCATGTTCAAATGATATAAGCACGCATGGGACAAGATCCTGCAGTCAAAAAACATAAAGGGAAACATTTTTAACCTTTGATTAAACGGTGAAGTAATATAAGAAAGAAGAATTTTCACAGACCTTGAGTTTAGCACCTATTCTTCGGTAGTCACTCCCATTCACCCCTTGACAATTTATACGCACCAGTTCACACTCTTCAAATGCCTCTCTGACATTTTTTACTAGGTCACAGTACACACCATTTTTCCCTGCGAGCCATACAAACCAAAAATAAAATAAAAAGGAGGAGGAGGATACTCTGACACTCAAAATTGGAAATTGTAGACTAGAGATACCTAGTTTGCATATTGGAATAAGTTTGCGTCCCTTTTTGCGCATTTCAGTTGCTTCTTCCAGTGTTAGACCCTGAGGAACCCGCTGAATGAGCCTTGGATATACAGGGGGAATAGGTTTCCACAGCATGAGAGGAAAACGGGGACGAGTTCTATAGTTGTAGTTTCTTCCTCGGAAAAGGTATATCACCCCACCTTTACTAGAAATAACCTTCCCCCAGCTTCTTTCCTGTCAAATCATTCATAATTAACAACTCTTTAACACGATTAGTATTGACAATTGACAATATCACACACATGAATTCCAAAAGCACCTCCAATTGGTCGCGCACATTGTCCATGTCGACTGTACACACTCCCTTGCATTTTATCTTGCATACTCTCCGCCGCTTCCAGTGAGCATGTATGTTATCCAACATGTTATGTGTCAAACCATCTCTCCCTAACAATAACAAACAACCTCCACAACTACTTAACAAAATATATATAAATACTACTAGTATTTTATTCAAATGAAAATAAAAATACCTATATTTAATTGTCGCGAGGTTTTCATGCACCGATTCACCAATTCGTTGATTTCCTCTTTACTCAACGGCTCGCCCAATATCTCCTCCCTGGACTTGGGCTTGACGTACCGGAGGGGGGGACCCGACCCGGCCAAGAATGGGCCGGGCGCCTGGACCGGTTTGACGCCCTTCTTGTGTGGCGGAGGAAGCTTGAATGAATCAAACTCCTTGAGCTTCTTCTTGCTAGGTGGCAATGGGGCCCGCCCCGTCCACGGCCGAGGCATCGTGGTGGGCCCAAACGGCACATACGGCGGTTCTCGTAGCTTTATAGGCTTCGCTTTGGGCGTCTCCGTGTAACTGTACTTGAACTCAAACGGAGCTCCGTCTATGATATATGAAACGCCGTCGTCTGCGATGGTCACATTGGCTTGGGCTTGTACTGGAAGTGGTAGCCTTGGATTAGTTGCTCTGTGGATTTGGCGAAAGGCAGGGTGGGAATCGGAGGAGCTACGGTTAGGGTTAGGGTTTTTGGAGTACTTGGATTTCTTGCCTGGAATGGAAGGGGAGGAAGGAGAGGAAGGTGTGCCAATGGATTTGAAAGTTTCGTTGTTGTTAGTGGTAGTGGTAGTGGTAGTGGCAGTTTCGTGATTATTGGTGATTCGAGTGGCAGAGTTGAAGCGGCGCTGGAGGCGGATATCGTCTTCGATTTCCTTCTGTGCTCGACGCAGGTCTTCGAATTTCTCGGCGTTGGCGTTGTTCCAGCGGGAGAACCTCACCTCCGTCGATGGCCGGTGGTTTGCCGGTGGCGGCGCCAGAATTGGGAACAGAAGGATAGGACATTTTAAAGCCATAATAATAATATTAATATTTCTTTTTCTCTTTCTGATTCTGAGAATATGGCATCCCCTTTTTCTTTCTTTATTATTATAAAAAGAGTGATTTCATTTTTAAGAAGACGAAGAAAACGACGTCGCAAGGTAAGAGATTTTATTATTATATTTTTGAATGAACAGGCCCACTTATTATTACATTTACAGCCGCAGACAGTGACAGATTGGTTCTTTTGTTTTCTCTCATCTCAAACTCAGAATTAATTAACGGTAATTTTTAATAAATAATACTTAGTTACTACAGTAGTTCTAATAAGAGCAAGCGAGTGAGTGAGTGAGTGCAGTGCAGTGCAGGGAGGAAACAGTCTTTTTGGTTTATGTCAGTGGCTTTGGCGTAATATTCTGAAACAACAAGGGTACTTTCTTTCTGGTATGAGCGAACTGTAACTGTAAAAGTAACTGTAAAAGTAACAGTAAGTAGACAGACAGTCTTCACTTGAGAGTTGTTACTTTCTTTCTTCAGTAAATACAGAATTGCAATGGTAGTTTGGGGTTGGGTGAACCATGAAGATTGAAGATGATGTTAGTGAAGAAGGCCCTCCTCCACAGCCGCAGCCACAGGTACTTTTCTTGATTCAGCTCACTCCAACTTTTCTTTATGAAATAAATAAATGGTTGCAATTGTTTCCTTGTCTAGTAAGCACCCACTTCTGAAATGTTTGTGCTTCATTGCCCCATTGTTCTGTTGATTTTTATTATTGGTTTTACAAACCATATGCGTATCACTGTTTTTTCTTTTTCTTTTTATTCTACCTACCAATCTTTTAATTTGGAAAGCCCTATTATGATTTTTACTAGTATTAATTTAACTGCTTTTGCTTGATTGATATCCGATCATTCTGCAATCTAGTGAAGTGAGCTCAAATTCTTATAATATGGATATTGCTGTCCTTGCCCAGAGGCGGCGGCGGCTATGTCACTTAACAATCTGGAAACTTCTGTTGATCGTTGGAATCGTAGTAATTGCTGGTTTGGTCGTCTTCTCTATGGCAGAACATTTTCTTTATATCCCTCTAATAAGGTTTCAATAGTTATGGTGGTTCGCAATGCCACAGTTTTAAGCAGTTCACAATCAAATAAATCTTTTGTTCCTGATGATACTTCTGATTCTGGTAAAGAAACTGGGTATGAGAAAGAAACAAAAGAACCAGATAAACGCAATGATCCAGCTTCAGTTGACAAAGATGACCCTAAAGCAAGCACAAAGTTAACATTGAGCAATGTTCAAAATCAAGCTGGTATCTTGTCAATTGTATCACAAAGAATTTCTACAAACGGCATGGGAAGCTCTGATGCAGATTCAAGGACTTTAGACTCATTAATTGCTGACAAGAATTCTGTATGCAATGTTAAACAAACTGAGGGATGCCAACCCAAGGATAGAAAGATGAAGCCACTGCAATTTGTTTCCGTCACCTTCAACAATAATTCTACAATGACAAGTATTTCTAGTTCGGTATTGAAGAGGTGGGAGAAGCAGCCAATATCCATATCTCAGATGAACTCAATATTGCTTAACGGTCATGTGTCTTCTCATTATGTGGTATGGCGCTAGCAATGAGGTTTCAATATGAACAGTGAATTGGTTAAGTTTTCTAGATTTTTTAACTTAAATTCTTATCATTGATAGAGACCAAGGTGGTTTTCTGTACGTGATCGTGAACTCCTATCCGCAAAATCACAGATTGAGAATGCTCCTGTGATAAGGAATACACCAAGGCTTTATGCTTCTCTTTTTCGAAATGTTTCTATGTTTAAAAGGTATATTCACTTTTATTTATATATGTTCAGTATATAGTATTTTCTATTATGCCTAATTTTCTTAAATTTTAGTGAATTAGGCGTACAGATTCATTGATGTTTAAACCAGACTAATACTTTATGACTAGTTGTAAACCAGATTAATGCACCGATAAGAAAGAGTAATTGATTCAAGTTAAGAAAACAAAAAAAAGGTAGAGGAAGACCAAAAATAACATTAGTTGAGGTTGTTAACAAGGAAATGTGAATTAAGGAAATAACAAAGGCTATGACTTCGAATATAATAGAATGGAATGTAGGAGAAAAATATATTTGACCGACCTGAACTAATCTGTTGAGGATCCATAGTTGACCCAAAAAAATTGGGACTAAGGCTTTGTAGTTGTTTTGGGGTGGGAGGGCTCTCTCTTAAACTCAGAGCATTATCTGTTTGTGGCCCGTAAGACCAACAATATCTGTGACAAGCACTGAGAAACCAATAATTTCATTCAATAGTTTTTGATTATAGGCGTAAGAAGAAGAAACTTAGCAGAAAAGAGTCTTGAAGAATGAAGACCACCGATGACAGATGTACCCTCTGTAATTGTATTTATGTCAATGAATCAATCCTTTCTTTACAACTCCAAGGACCATGCTGAATTATAACTGAACGAATATTTATATTTTGACATCTTGATAATTTTCAATCCATTGAAAAATGTTGGTAATTTTCTAAACTACTTGAAAAAATCACTAGGCACCACTTGATCGTACTTATTGACTGAAGAGACACGTTGACGTGTGCCCTCTTTTTATAAGTTCATCCTTTGAAATTAACCAAGCTAAATATGTTATACGTCCAACTTGCAGGAGTTATGACTTGATGGAACATACACTCAGAATTTATATCTATAGGGAAGGGGAAAAGCCCATATTTCATCAGCCACGGATGAGGGGAATTTATGCCTCAGAAGGATGGTTTATGAAACTGATAGAGGGAAATAAAAAATTTGTTGTGAGGGACCCCAGAAAAGCTCACTTGTTTTACTTACCCTTTAGTTCACAAATGCTGAGGACTGAATTTTCTGGAAAAAATATACACGGTCAGAAGGATCTAGAGAAACATCTGAAGAACTATATAGACTTAATTGCAGGAAAATATCGTTTCTGGAACAGAACTGGTGGGGTAGATCATTTTCTTGTTGCTTGTCATGACTGGGTATGCTTTCTGTGCAACATTTATATTTTATAGTTTTGTTGGATAATATTGCATATGAAGAGATTGTTGTTGTAAGGAGAAGTAGCTCTGGGCCATGGCTTGCTCATTTTAAGCACCTTGTAGTTTGGTCTAGGCAGGACTTTTGATTGGGAGCAATGACCAGCACTGGTCAAAATTACTTCTCAAGCCATGAGCTACCCTACCTGCTTCACAGATTATGCCTTAATTGGAATGTTGAGGTAATAGGAATTTTGTGTAAGATTTCTAACATAATGAAGGCCTCCAGATTTACCTCGGGTTTACTAAGAAAATTATGATAAGCATGAGCAGTACTAAATTGTTCCCTGCTATCCTCTAGCTAAGCCTGATCCTAATGAAGCCTCTTAATATTCTGACTAATAGATGAATTAATGTATCATATGAAATTTCAGGCCTCCCACGTCACAAGGCAGCATATGAGTAATTGCATCAGATCTCTTTGCAATGCCAATGTTGTGAAAGGCTTAAAAATAGGGAAGGACACTACTCTGCCAGTTACATATATGCATTCTGTGGAGGACCCAGTAAAAGATCTTGGAGGTAGACATCCTTCACAAAGATATATTCTTGCCTTCTTTGCAGGAGGCATGCATGGTTATGTTCAACCAATCCTGCTGCAGTACTGGGAAAATAAAGAACCTGATATGAAAGTTTTTGGTCCAATGCCACGTGATATTGAAGGCAAGAAAATCTACAGGGAGTACATGAAGAGCAGCAAGTACTGCATCTGTGCCAGGGGTTACGAGGTTCATACATCTCGAGTAGTTGAATCCATTTTTTATGAATGTGTCCCAGTCATAATTTCCGATAATTATGTGCCTCCTTTCTTTGAGGTATTAAACTGGGAGGCATTTTCAGTGATTATCCAAGAGAAAGATATCCCAAATTTGAGAAACATTCTGTTGTCAATCCCACAAGAGAAGTACCTTGCAATGCAGTTGAGAGTAAAAAAGGTGCAAAAGCGCACAAAAAGCCTGTACAGTATGACTTATTTCATATGGTTCTTCACTCAGTATGGTACAATAGGGTTTTTCAGATAAACCCCAGAGGATAGTGTGACAAGAGTTCTTGATATTGGAAAAGAAAGAAGATAAGCCCAATTATAGATTAACTGGTAAGACCAGGGCAAAACAAGACAAAATGCAGAAACATGGGATGTAACTCAAGTATGCCAATACAACCACTTTTATGCCATTGTGATCCAAATGAAACTGACAGTTGAAATTTACAGAGAGCTTATGGCATGAGCACCATCTTTGTGTAATCTACCTCTTAGTCGTCACTCTTTGATCAATTTTGTTAAAAGCTTGTTGCTATACTCTTGTTAACTCATATTTTCACAATGCAGCCACTGGTTAATTGGATGTAAAATTCTTAGCTCCAATGTGATTCTACCAGTGAATTTTGGTATTTCTGTTGATTATCTAGTTAGGTTCCCAGAATCCAGATTGGTTGTAATGAGTGAGTTATGATACATACCCTAAATGGTACACCTGTAGCTTTGGGCTGGGCCTGGGGTATGTCAATGATACACCATATTCATAATGTGGAAAATTGAATGTGTGCATTGTGTTTTACATGATATTATGTTCAAGATAAAACTTAAATAAAATGAGTTCTGCTCGTTCTTTTGTTGCTATCATGAGCTGATAATCATTTGAATATTGTAAAGAGTCCATATAATATTTGTTGATACCCATTTTCGCGACACATTTTCTACAAGCCCAATTCAACCAAGCCCGACTTCCCTGCTCAATTCATATATTATATTATATTTTATTCTTTTAAACATGATCCAAGCCCATGTGACTTATGGGAGAAATTGAGAAAGTGTGGTTTGGATGGTATGGATCGGTTCCTTTCGAACCTTTTGTCTGAGCTCAGCCTATGCATGCTACCAAGTGGGCAAAGGACACTGATAGCACCTCAGACTTATGGATGAGATTTTGTATCCAAAATTTCTACCTCAAAATAGCTTTTATGTTCTTGGTGACTGTGGCCCAAAGTTTCTGCCCTAACCTAATTTTGCTACCATATTTTCTTTTCCACCCAAAGAACACAGCTGACCCTAAACTAATTAGCTAGCCTATTGTAGCCACCAAATGCAGCTATTAAAAGCCTACAATGACAAGGAAACAATAGCTAATGGAGTTAGCCACTTTATTTCCAAAATCATGCTAAAAGCATGCTAAACTCTTCCCTAAACAAAAGCAACCCAAGCTAAAACACCAAATTAGTATCATGGGGATAAAAGCCTCTTCCACTACTCAAAAATCAGTTATTAGCAACACCCCAAACTCTATATAAAACTCTCTCTTTAGCTCATAAATGAACTAACCATGTTTTACCCACGTACTTAAAACTTCAAAGCAAAAGCCCATTCAGCCAGTCAACAATCTCATAATTTCGAAACTTGGGAGTGGAAATATGGGTACAAGAAAATCTTCCCTCTTTTCCTCACAACCTCTCTCAATTACCTCTTCTCGATGACTGTGGGTCAAAGTTTCAAACTTGTTGAACCACATTTTCCCCATAGAGCTGAAACTTGAGAGTAAAAACCCACTAAATTAGGAAACATTCTCACAATTCTAAACCTTAGGGGTGGAAATATGGGTACAGGGGAATGTTCCCTCTCTTCCTCACAACCTCTCTCAATTTCCTCCTCTCAGTGACTGTGAGTCGAAATTTCAGACCTGTTATATTTTTATACTTTTTCTACACTTTTATTATTTGCATTTTGATCCTCTCTTGTCAAAGCACCATTAGCCTTTTGTTCATTATATATTTGGAATTTTGGGCTTGATTCTCTACAATAAACACTTCTAAAGAACCCAAAGAAAGATTTGGGCTAATATTACATTTTTGGCCCTTGTCACAAAAACGTTCCCAACAATGTTATAGACGGTCAGGCCAAGAAAAAAAAAAGGATGAGAAAAGGATGAAAACTTCTCTAATCTCATTAGACCCTCAACCCGCATGTCCATTGACTACTAGATAGAGTTTGCATTTAATAATGGATAATGTTATTAAATAGTGCAAGTTAACTTTAATCATTGAGAAATGGTCAAGACTGGATTTAAAAAAAAAAAAAAAAAAATAGTTACATCATGCTACTAAACCCACAACTTGAATGAGAAAAGGATAAAAACTTCACTAATTTCATTAGACCCTCGACCCTCATGTCCATTGACTACTGGATAGAGTTTGCATTTAATAATGGATAATGTTATTAAATAGTGCAAGTTAACTTCAATCATTGAGAAATGGTCAAGATTGGATTTAAAAAAAAAAAAATAGTTACATCATGCTACTAAACCCATGACTTGAATCATTTCTTTTTGAACCTCTAAACACTCTAAACACTTTGTACGTGGGAGGTGCTAATTAAGCTACAAGAATTGATTATGCAAACCAATATATTTTTTTGTGTCAATTTATCAAAAAGAATCAAAACAAAATAATTGTTGCTTTATGAAAATGAAAAGGCTTACACATAAACAAAAAGTCCGACATATTGATGTGGGTTTAAAAAAGTTATGTTAATAGTTGGTTTAAATGAAAACTAGTAAATATTTACCAATTTGTAAAAATTATAGACAAATATTTTTTTTATACGCAGTAATTATCTAGGAAAATTGTAATATTAATAAGATTTTACATTAATAAACCAATTTAGAAAGCTTTTTATGAAAAAATAACTAACTATTTTGACAATTTTTCGTAAAATATTTGAACAAACCCAGAGTTAGTGGCACTCTTTTGAAATTAAAAACAAAAAATTAATAAATAAAACAAACAAACAAAAATAATTGCTAAGTAAATAAATAGGAGTAATAGAAAAAAGAGAGAGACAGAGGCCATCCATCAATAATGGCGGTCAGAAAGCTTTTATGACTATTTGTTTATTCTTTATCGGTTTAATTTTCTACTCTCTTCTAACTTCAAGAGGCAATTCTCAAGCTTAAATTTATTTTTATTTTTATTTTTTCTGTTTGGCATATGAGAGAACTTACAAAAAGTCTTAACTCTCCAGTCCAGTGCATGCAGAGTTGTTACAGCGTAGGTGAGCTCATTTTTTTTTTGGCTGCTTTATCATTGAATTTTTTGGATTAAACTTGAACTGTAGCTAGAGCTTGAGCTAATGAGCTATTGCTTCAATTTGGTTTTGAGTTTGTCAACTTTCCCATTTTGCTCTTTCTATTGTCTGTATTAACTATCTAACATTCCCATAATTTGGTTTTCATTTTTTGGGGTGGGGAAAGGGTGTTTGGTTATGTGTTTTGTGGCTGCTCTAGGAACTTAACCAGCATTAAACAAAAGGAGATTGTAGATTGAAATAGTTTGTGCTTTGTGGCTGAATTTTAATGCTCTGGGAACTTAAGCAGCATTGGACAAAGGGAGATTGAAGATTGAAATAATTTTGGCAAAAAATGATCTGAGTAGCAAACTATATTTAATTGGGTTGTGGGTGCATGTGCATTGCCTGGGATGGACTCATTTCAGTTTCATAAGCTAGTTCACAATAAAAAGCAGAGATGGGTTTTCATGGTGGTGGTATTGGCTTTTACTTATCTATTGTTTCAGTCCCTGCTGCTTCCATATGAGAAAGCTATTTGGTCATTGTTGCCGGATGATGAGGTTCCGATAGGTGGTGAAAGTGGCTCTCTGAATATACATTCTGCTGCCAAGTCTTTGATGGTTCATTATCCATTAATGGTTAATGCATTGGAGTTTAGTACTGATTTGATGTTAGTTGGGGTGATGAAAAATGAGGATAATCCTGATGCTGGAGGAAAAATTGGGCATGGTGGTGGGGTAAATCACAAGGCCATTGATATAGAGAACGGTTTTGCATCTGAAGTGAAAGGCATATATGATGGTCGTGAACGTGTTGTGGATGGAAATTTAAATGGCGGTTCTTCATCTGAGGTTTTTGTATATAACAATGAGAGTTTAGCATTGCTTAGTGTTAAAAAACAGGAAAATATTTCAGTTCTGGATGAGGCAAATGAAGGTAGAAATGGTGTTTCTCTAGAGCAGTTTGTGAAACCAAATGATGGGGTTTCTATGAGCAAAAATATAGAAGTGAATACAAGTCTGGCTTCAGAAAAATATGAGGGAATAGATACAATCATCCAGTCTCTTCCATTGGCACCTTCTGTAACAGCTTCACCAATCACCATCACCTATCTAGAGAACGTGGTATCAAATGCAACCTCCTCAATTGGTTCTGTTGTTCGGCCGGGTGATGGTGCAATTTCAAAAAATGATTCTGTAATGACGAATAGTACTGCAAAGAAGGAATTGAGGTGTAACATGCCACCAAAGTTGACAACATCAATACATGAGATGAACCGCATACTAGTGAGGCACCGAGCTTCCGTTCAATGGTAAAGAATATTTGTTATTTTTAATTAAACTTTTCACCCAAAACTTTAGTTCTATGCAGGAAACATTTACTTCTGCTAATTGATTTTGTAGAGACCACGACGGTTTTCTGTACGTGACCGGGAAATAGTAGCTGCAAAGTCACAGATTGAGCACGCACCTGTTGCAATAAATGATCCAGAACTTTACGCTCCTCTCTTTCGAAATGTTTCCATGTTCAAAAAGTAAGCCTAATTTAGTTGTATAGGATTGATACAAATTTTAAGGTTGAAAGGTAGTTTCCATTTTCATAAATGGGTTCTGGCAAAAGTTTTGGTTATCATCACTTTGTACGCGCTTTACTTTCATGAATGATGTGTAATGAATATTACTTTAGGACATTGCTTAGATGTAGAAAGAGAAGAGATAAAACGCCAAAGAAACACAACTATACTAGTCAGTCATATATGCAGTGGCCATAATCATGGTAAACTTATTGTTATACAAATTTCACCAAATGAATAACCAAATCTGATAAAAGAGACTCAGTACAGTGAAATAAGGGGGTCCAGCTGATTCTGTTCAGGCTTCTTGACATTAACAGATGTTGAACTGCAATTGTATTTTTGACAGCTCTTTTATATCTGAGCCTAAATCTTGCAGCCAGCTTTTTGAAAACAAGATAAGCCTACTGATGTGGTCTTCTGAAAAATAAGTTTCATTTTCAAACTTCCATTCGATTTCTTTTTCAGAAGTTACGAACTCATGGAACGCACACTTAAAGTGTATGTCTACAGGGATGGGAGCAAACCCATCTTTCACCAACCAATACTAAAAGGATTATATGCCTCTGAGGGATGGTTTATGAAATTGATGGAGGGAAATAAGCATTTTGTTGTGAAGGACCCTCGAAAGGCTCACCTGTTTTATATGCCATTTAGTTTGCGGATGCTGGAATACTCCCTTTATGTACATAACTCTCATAACCGGACAAACCTACGGCAATATTTGAAAGACTACTCTGAGAACATTGCAGCAAAATATCCTTACTGGAACAGAACTGGTGGAGCAGATCATTTTCTTGTTGCCTGTCATGACTGGGTGTGCTTGCTGTTTAACTTTCCTTTCTCTTGCTTTCACTATTGTGCTAAGATAGTTGAATGGTAATATAGAAGTGGTCTAAGTTTGACAATTTGATGATGGCATTTTTCATGTCAACTATCTCCCATCACATTGTATCAATTCAATACCAAATCACAGTATTCGCTTTGCTTTAATCATTAAAATGTGGAGATCTGATCTGGTGAACTTTTTTCAAAACGGTATGTATATAGCAAGTTATGCAACCATTGTGTATACTGTATACTAAAGCAGCTCACATCACACCACTTTTAAGTCTATTTAAAATCAACTAAAAACAGTATGGGTGTTTGTGTGTTGGTTTGTGTTTGCACATGTATGTTTAATATGATTCAATATTGGACTCCTATAGGCTCCATACGAGACAAGGCATCACATGGAACATTGCATAAAAGCCCTCTGCAATGCTGATGTGACAGCAGGCTTCAAAATAGGAAGGGACGTGTCTCTTCCAGAAACCTATGTCCGAGCTGCCAGAAATCCTCTTAGGGATCTTGGAGGAAAACCACCATCTGAGAGGCACATTCTAGCCTTCTATGCTGGGAATATGCACGGGTATTTGCATCCTATCTTGCTGAAGTACTGGAAGGACAAAGACCCCAAGATGAAGATATTTGGTCCAATGTCTCCCGGTGTTGCAAACAAAATGATTACATCCAACACATGAAGAGTAGCTAATACTGTATCTGCCCCAAGGTTTATGAGGCGAACAGCCGACGTGTGGTTGAAGCCATCTTTTATGAGTGCGTGCCTGTGATTATATCTGACAACTTTGTGCCACCAATTTTTGAGGTTTTGGATTGGGGAGCATTCTCATTAATTCTTGCAGAGAGAGACATTCCCAATTTGAAAGACACACTACTTCAATACCGGAAGAGAAGTATCTTCAGATGCAACTTGGGGTTAGGAAGGTTCAAAAGAATTTTCTCTGGCATGCTAAGCCCTTGAAGTATGATCTTTTCCACATGACTCTTCATTCAATTTGGTATAACAGAGTTTTCCAGATAAAATTTCAATAATGATGTGTTTTTCGGATAAGCATTTAGGATGTAGAGCACAGATAGAGATGCTAGCCCGTAACCCATGAAATGAGAATGAGGCTGTTAATTACCATCTCCTTTTACATCCTTATTGTGAAGCTATAGAAAGAGTTTCTGTGTGCATTGAGAAGGAACATGTGGATCACTTGTAAATGGATTGTCACAATGATGCTTTTGTATGTGTCTTGTAACAATGTTTTTAGTGAGATTCAGTAATTTTTATTTAAAAGAATAAAAAATAAAAAAAGAAAAGAAAAGAAAATTCCTGCATTCCACCAGACCAATATGTGGTATCTTACCATTTTCAATTGCCCAGCTCTTTTTAGCAAATGAATCTTTAATTGACTTAATATTTATATTTCATTTAGAATTTATAAGGACATACCAGATAACCTGAATCTGACTGAATCCTACTTAAATCACTGAAGACGATATGAACTTGCAACAGTTTTCTATTGCAAGCATAAGCATCTAGTTTGATCATTCAAGTACTTCCATTCCTCTTATTTTGCTGCATTAAACCCGGTGTTCTCTCTTATATTGATAGTAAACCATGTTAGATGATTTTAAAATAGAGATGGTCTATTGATGAAGACATTGTAGTTCACAAATATAGAAGTGAGTATAATGCCACATAATTTAAAATCGGTTGCCATTTCGTTTACTACCATGTACACATTAGATGCGTGGAAACTAAATTTTCACCATGGAATGTACCCTCTCCATTTTAAAACAAATGAAAAGGATCTTAATCTGTTAGAATAAGTTATCAATGCAGCAAGTGAAAGTGGAGTTGTGCATATACAATCCTCCAAAACTCATGTTAAATTTAAATACCAGCTGCTATAGTTGCTTCCACAGCCTCCCAAAGTTTCAACTTTATGATGGATGCACTAGGTAAGCATGGCGAATTAAAAATTCTTCATAGGATTTCTAAAGTTGGAGTCTCTGCAAATTAGCAAGTAGTTTTAAAGCTGCATTTATTTATTTATTTGGTGTATCAGCATACCCGATAACACATATGTACACGTAGATACTATTTACATGCAGCGGACAACATTGGCTGCAAAACTGAATTTTGGCGAAATGAACTTTTATATTCAGCATTATGTATATGGATTCATTATCATGCCACATTTCCTGATGACTCCTACCCAGTGACTTCCAACAAACCAAACAGAAAGAAAAACACAGCCAAATTTTTAGGACTTTTTTTTTTTTTTGGGTGCTAAACTGAGACTTCCTTTAACCAACAAAAGAAACAGCAACAGGGCAATCAACTTTGCAAGCATGAGAGGAGGGGCATCGTGCTTATTAAACCAGCACGCAAGTGACGGACAGACGATGAGAACAAAAAATTTTACAATCTAATTGTTTTCCTTCATAAATGTTAGCTTGGAATATTTAGGCAAACAGAACCCAGAAAACAAAAAATAAAATAAAATTTAAAAAAGAAAATGACAGAGAAAGAGGGATGTCTTGAGACTAGAATATCATATGGCTATTTAAATAAGCTAAAAGATTGCAGGAAAAGGCTTCCCCCGTATAAACCGTAACAGTGCTAATCATTTCAATATTTATGTATATATTTAAAAGCTGAAACGTAGTATTTATTATTACTACGCTCCTGTTGAGCTACGTTAATAGTCACGTCATCTATCTATTTCTCATTTCTCTCCACTACTTTCAATCATAATTTTTCTTTTTTATTTTCATCTCTCCACTGCTCTCAACCTTTATGTCACTTCTCATATATCCTTTCCTCTTCCTTTTATTTTGGTTTTTCTTATCCTCATTCTATTACTATAAATATGTCATTCTCTCTTCCATTCTATACATATTTTCTCACATGAAAAATGTTGTTACTCTCTCTCTCTCATGTTTTATTTTTGTGTGAATTTTTTATTTTATTTTTTTATCTCTACTTTAGATTGATGAATTTATGTGTTCTTTAAAATTTTACTTTAGGTTGATGAAGTTTGGCTTTGTGTTTTTAAGTTATTTTCATTTTTTCCTATGATTGTTAAATGTTATTCTATTGCTTTTAAAGATAGTTTACAAGAATGTTATGTTATTATATTATATAGCATGGCTTGGATTATTTGGTGTTTGACTTATGACTATATATATATATATATATATTTTTTTTTCTCTTCTTTTCTCATTTTATTTTCTATCTCACTAAAAGAGGTGATTATTCTCTCTCTCTCTCTCTCTCTCTCTCTCTCTCTCTCTCTCTCTCTATATATATATATATATATATATATTATTTATTAATTTTTGCAACTTTGCTTTAGGTTGATGAATCATTATATAAATATATATATATATATATATATTTTTTATAATAATATTTTGGGTTAATACGATTTCGTAGTGTGCTTGATTTTTTAAGTTTTCCATCACAAGTCTTCTCTTCCCCTCTTATAACTTTTGTTTGATTTTTTTTGGACATAATAATTAGTTATTTTGGAAGTGATATTTTGAATTTATATCAAAATACAATCTTAGCTATGTATTTAAATGTATCTATCAACTATTAAAACCATTCAAGATGAATATGTATAGACAATATTTTTGTTTTAATTTTTCATTGATTTATTATTTAGTTATAACATTAAAATTAAAGTAAATGAATATTGTAAGGACTCAATTTTTTATTGGACCCAGAATATAAACGGGTTTTCAGTCCAACAAGCCCAAACAATAAATTTGTAGAGAATGGGTAGAAGGATTAGGCGCTGACCGTCGTCCCCCATGCAAGAATCTCTTTTCTCTTATAAAATATGATTGTAACTTGTTTACAACTAGGGAATGCTCCTCGGCCTATGGCCGAGAAGCCCTTTTTCTTTTTAGCTTTCTCCCCCCTCACTTTACTTTACTCGCTTTTCTTATATAGTCCTCACCATCCTCTCTCGCTCTTCCATCTGTTGATCATCTATTCACCTTTCTTCTGGTTGCCCATCCCATCAGAAGTCTTATCAGCACTTAAGTGTTTCAATCTGATCAACGTTGCCCTGCCAAAGGGTTATATCACCATTAATGCGGCCAGAGGGGTTAGGTGAATGCATTAAGTGCGGAGGTGACAGCTTGCCCCGGGCTTGTCCCTTCTAAGATTCATCCTCGGCATGCCGAGGACAAAGAGGTTCTCAGCTTGCAACTGAAAAGAGGCTTTCTCCATCTTAGTCTCGGATGATCAGTCTTCCTCGGCGTGGGCCTTGGGCCTACTAGGCGATGTGTTGAGGCTACCAGGTCCATAGACCCCACAATAGCCCCTCAAAACCCTGCTGCATGTTCCCTCGAATGGGTAGGAGGGTTTTGATATCTACGGGCCCTCCTAGGCGAATCGCTCCACTTTGGTTTGTGCTAATGTTGGCGACTTTTCAACTACTCGATGTGCGTTTTTTGCGTTTCAAGATTTAATGTGTGCCCATATTAAATTTTGGCGGCACCACGTTTCCCTCTTTCAATGGTGTGATGGTAATCGTTCGATGGGGATCTCCTGCTTTTATGGGCAGGCAGTTACATTTGGGGGACCTAAAGGGGGAATATAAGTACCTGTATAAACCGCCTGGTTCTCTCATTTTCGCACTTACAATCATTGATGCGTATGACTTGAATCTAGTTCAACTTGCACTTTTCCTGAAAAGAATCACCATACTTCTGTAAGTCTTCTCCTTCTAGCGACCCTAAACTTTCTTGATTTTACTTCTCCTTTTGTTCTTTTAGAACTTTTAGTCGTTCTTGGGAAATGGATAAGTTTAAGAAGTTGGTTGAGTCCGACGAGATGATGAACAAATTTATTGTCGACTATGGGATACCCAATAATGTGAGTCTGAAGTACTGTGAAGAAGGGGAGTGGTACCTTAAGAGGAGAGAGGGTGAAGTCGTGATCCCTATAGTCGCTTTCGTAGAGGGAGGGATGAGAATCCCTATGAGGCCAGTGACCCTTAATTACCTTAGGCATTTTCGCCTAGCTCCTACCCAGTGTGCCGTGAATGTATTTAGGATATTAGGGTGTGTAGATATCTTGAATGAGAAAATGGGGCTGAGACTGACTCACCACGATGTGAACTGGTGCTACAACCTTCATCACTTGATGGGTAAGACGTACTATATGAAGACAAGGGACGATAGGATTCGTCTCATCCAATGTCTTCCTGATTCCAATAAGGGGTTGACTCAAGATTTTCTTATAGTGTCGAGGGAGTGGCACAATGGCTTTCATTGCCCAACGATAGAGGGGGAGCCAGGTAGGGTACTTGAAGCAGGGGTTTCAGTATCTTTATTTTTCATAACTGTATATTCGCCTTGGTTGACTAACCACAGGAGTTTCACTTTTCTTTTTATAGATCCGCACGCTTTTGCACGTCATTTCCACCTGGTTAACAAAGCGGATTTGGAAACCGTTCTTAGGTCGGACCTTTTCCTGAACGAACCTGATAACCAGGTCAGAGCCGCTCATCAAATCCTTGGATGTGACCCAGCTCAGAAATCATTCTCAATCCTGAAGCACGTAATTAGAGCTCGTGACCCTCGGCTTACGCAAATCACCGTGGTGGAGGACGGTTTTGCATTTTTCGAGGGGTCTTACGTTCCTGAAGGCATACCACTAGCAAGTCCCTCCTCATCCCAACAAGTAACGGTGGCTGAGGAAGGACTATCTAAGAAGGCAAGGGAGGTGGTTGAACTAAGTTCCTCCGAGGACGAATATAGGGTGTTTGACCTAGCTAATCAGTCCGAGGATCCCCCTGGTGACCTAGGAGATCCTCATTTGTCTGAAACCGACCTTCGATCCTTAAGAGCTGGTACTCAGGCTGAGATGGGTTTAAAAAGACAGCCCCAAACCAGCCTTCTCGACCTGCTCGAAGGTGGTTCCAAGAAGAGCGCACTGGAAGAGTCGCAGCCGAAGCCCCCAACACCTCCGCCCCAGATACTAACTGTGCAAACTAGGTCATCTTCTGTCCCTGTAGCACCAGACCCTCAGACAAAGTCTTTTGATCCAAAAAGGAAAAGACTTGACAAGGGTAAGGAGCCAATGGATAAGAGTAAGTCCTACTCCCCGCCCGAGAAGGATAAATCTCGCAGGCCTCCGAAACAACTGAAACTCGGTGGTCCACAGAAAAGTAAGAAGATCATCCAACCGTCTGAGGCTCAAGCTTGGCTGCCCGCTGCCATGCTTCATGATCAGCCCCTGACGGATGACGTGTCCATACGGGAATCTCAAGGGGTTGAGGGGGCCCTCGTAGCCGATGCCCTGGAGAAGTCTCTTCTTCTTCCCACTGACATGGCCGAGCTTGAAAGAATGAGTGGGTCCGAGGTTGTCCTTGACCTTAAGAAGTATCTGGGCATGGTGAGTCCTTTGGTACTTATTTACTTTACTCAACTTTTGTCGCCTAGTACCTTCATTTCCCTTTACGGAATTACTTGTTTTCATTGGCAGGCTATCCAGGCTCTATTTAGGTTGGACGAAGAGGTCGATGGTCAAAGCAGTGCCTTGGCACAAGAGCGTGACAAGTTCTTGAAAGCTGCTAGTACCCTCAAAAAGTCTGAGGCTGACCTGAAAAAGGCGACCGAGGACCTAGAGGAGATGAGAAGGGCCAGAGACACTGCTGCCTCCGACCTGGCCGTAGCCAGGAAGCAAGCTGAGGACCAAACCACCCGCTTGCAAGACATTGGGGGCCAGCTACAGAATGCCAAGGAAGGCAATGAATACCTGAAGCAAGAGTTAACTAACGCAATTCATGAGAAAGGTATTGCCGAGTATGCCAGGGATGAGGCTGTGAGAGCCAAAGATGAGGCAGTATTTGCAAAAATAGACGCTGAGCGCTTTGTAGAACAGGCAGAGGAGGAGGCCTTTGCAAGTGGGGTAGCCAAGACTGAAGCCATTCTTCAGGCGCAAGTTCCTGCAGTATGCAGGCATTACTGCTCTCAGACCTAGCATAAAGCTCTCAACCAAGCAGGGATTGATGCTTCATCCGACCTTAGAAGGAAGGACAAGGTATATTACCCTATAGCAATTTGCGAGATTGCCATCGATGCTCCCGATGAGGGGTCTTCCTTACCAGCGATTAAGAGTCACGATAAGACCGCCGAGGATATATCTTTGACTGACCAACCATCCGAAGAAATTGAACCCTAGAGGACGTTGGGGGGAGCTAGAGCCGAGGGTCAGGAAATACCACCAGATGTGGCGAGGCTCCCTGCGGACCCTTTGAAGTAAAGCCCCTAGACCTTGGCTAAAGCCTTCAATTTGCTGATCAAACTAATTTGCCCACTGAGTTGAGGGAACTGGTATACGACATAGGATAATTTTGTTTATTTTCTCTTTCATTTCATTTTGTTTCTTGCCTTAGTGGCGTTGTAAAGAAATTGTATACTTTCTGTTTAAGCTGAATGCATAGTACTTTGCTTCCAACTACAGATATTTTCTTTTGTTTGCCTTACTATAATATTCTGCTCAATATTTGTATTCTATTTTGGAGTTAGTCTCATGAAATTGCCTGTTATCCTTCAAATATAAATATAAAGGTCGTATCATAGTTTAACTCTAGGTAACGCTTTGGTTTTTCTCCAAATATTTATTTTCTCCATAGATTCGAGTCCGAGGACCATGCAATACCTTGGTTCTGTCTACCACTTCTATTTTTCTGTAAGTATCTAGTTTCCCCATAGGTTTGAGTCCGAAGACCATGCAATAACTTGGTTCTGTCTAGTACCTAGGTATAATGGTGTGTATAGTTTTACCATAGGCTTGGGTCCGAGGACCATGCAATACCTTGGTTCTGTCTACCACTTCTATTTTTCTGTAAGTATCTAGTTTCCCCATAGGTTTGAGTCCGAGGACCATGCAATACCTTGGTTCTGTTTAGTACCCAGGTATAATGGTGTGTATAGTTTTACTATAGGCTTGGGTCCGAGGACCATGCAATACCTTAGTTCTGTCTACCACTTCTATTTTTCTGTAAGTATCTAGTTTCCCCATAGGTTTGAATCCAAGGACCATGCAATACCTTGGTTCTGTCTAGTACCTAGGTATAATGGTGTGTATAGTTTTACCATAGGCTTGGGTCTGAGGACCACGCAATACCTTGGTTCTGTCTACCACTTCTATTTTCCTGGCAGCAGAGATTTGTCCTCGAACCGCTTTACTGAAGGTGATTCCTCCTTGGATCGGATTATGATTTTTACACGTGGCGTTGATCTTGCCTCCAGCTCGAGGCCTTATCTTTTTCATTTACGAGGCGTCCTTTGGCGGTTCGTTTTCCGCGCTCAACATTTCGGTGTGCGAGACACGCCCTCATTAATGTCCTCGTGAATTAACACGAGTCCAACAGTCTACGGCCTCCTTGGAAATTGGTAGCTTCATTATTAGCCCAATTGATAATTCTCTTTTCGAACTCTGTATGAATTAATTCTCACCAACCCCCATCCCCTATATAAGGTGAGGAGATAGTTTCTCCACAATCCATGGACCTCTTAATACAAACAGAAAAAAAAAAAAAAAAAAAAAAAAAAAAAAAAAAAAAAAAAAAAAACCCATTTCTCTAGCTCCCCAAGCCCTTTTAACAATCCCGCCGAAATTGTGACCGGAATTAGCAAAAGCCGGTATGGCCGCAGCCCCCACTGGGCTTTCGGTGCGGCAGAATCTAGGCATAACCCCGATGGCGCCCTACAAGGTGGCCCAGAGGGATGTTGTTAGAGTACCTAACGTCTCTCCTCGGAGCGCACTCCCGACGAAGAAGACGTGCGAATTCACCTCATGGGCGGTGCTCGAGTGTTGCCGTCTCCAACGGCCAACACTCGTGAGGATTGAAGAGAATCAGGGGATCATCATGGGGGAAGGTATCCCGGAGCCCCTACATCTGCTTCTCTCTTTGTTCCAGCTCCGCTCTGCCGAGAAGGGAGTTGTCGGTGGCCTGGAAACATGATGGCCCTCCCCCTTCTCTGCCTTTTGTGTCAAGCTCTCCCATTCTCTTTATGCCAATAAAGGGACGGCTTGACACTTCCCACCGGCTAGCTTTTTTAGGACGGCTTCACTTGGGCCTCTAATTGTAGAAATAGCTAGTGGGATTAGCTTGTAAATTTGTGTGAAACACACCTGCCTGAGCCTCTGATTGTAATTTGTACTGTTTCTATTTATGAAATAATAATATCAGAATTTCTCTCTTCACTGTCAAATCTTCTATATATATATATATATATATATATTTACCTATTGTAAAACGACCACTTAGAACAATCGCTTGGTGCGCCGGCCAGCATCCTAATCCTTCCCCATAGATGGCGCCAATTGTAAGGACTCAATTTTTTATTGGACTCAGAATATAAACGAGTTTTCAGTCCAACAAGTCCAAACAATAAATTTGTAGAGAATGGGTAGAAGGATTAGGCACTAACCGTCATCCCCCATGCAAGAATCTCTTTTCTCTTATAAAATATGATTGTAACTTGTTTACAACTGGGGAATGCTCCTCGGCCTATGGCCGAGAAGCCCTTTTTCTTTTTAGCTTTCTCCCCCCTCACTTTACTTTACTCGCTTTTCTTATATAATCCTCACCATCCTCTCTCGCTCTTCCATCTGTTGATCATCTATTCACCTTTCTTCTGGTTGCCCATCCCATCAGAAGACTTATCAGCACTCAAGTGTTTCAATCTGATCAACGTTGCCCTGCCAAAGGGTTATATCACCATTAATGCGGCCAGAAGGGTTAGGTGAATGCATTAAGTGCGGAGGTGACAGCTTGCCCCGGGCTTGTCCCTTCTAAGATTCATCCTCGGCATGCCGAGGACAAAGAGGTTCTCAGCTTGCAACCGAAAAGAGGCTTTCTCCATCTTAGCCTCGGATGATTAGTCTTCCTCGGCGTGGGCCTTGGGCCTACTAGGCGATGGGCTGAGGCTACCAGGCCCATAGACCCCACAAATATGTAAAGATAAAATTGCTTAAGATGAATTTGTAAAGCCAATATAGTTATATATTTAATATTGTCAAAGAATTAAAAGTTAAAAAATAAATAATAAAAAGAATAATGATATGGTCAATAATGCGACATATGTGAAAGCTTAATAGGAGCGTAGCAACAAAAATGCAATATGAAGATCTAGTTAAAGAAAATAAAATCTTAATAAATGAATGTGTATGTAGTAAAAAAAAAATTGTTAGATCACGTTCTCTTTATGTTGTTATACAAATTATTTTCTTTTATTTCGATAGGTATAGTATTCAATTTCAAACATAAAGTCTCCTTTTTTTCCTATATATTATTTTAAATCTTAAAATTATAATATGGTATAACCTCTTCGAAATATCTAAGAAATATGTAGTTTCAATCTCATGTATCTATATTAGTAAACAAAACCTAATCAATAGTTCGAAACTACTCCTACTATAAGAAAAATTATAAATATAATAATCTTTTTTTAAGAGAATGAAAATTTTGAATAATATATTTGAAACTTAAACAGTTTAGTTGTATAGGAAAAACAAATTAAGAAAGTATAACGCACAATAACATAATTTATCAAAATATGGACTACCTAAAAAATGAATATTATCAATAAAAAAAGTTTAAATAATAAAATGATGATATATTTTATGAGATAGATAAATGAAAAATATTTTTAGAAATTCTTTAATTTTTTGGGAGAACAAATTATTTTCTACAAAATTTTGAGAACAAATTAATTTTATATTATATCATAACTAAAATATAATTATTTATTCACACACATCACGTGGGTCTACAACTAGTATATATAAATATATAAAAGCGGAGACCTCATGCACTCCGCATGAGGCTCTCATTAATCTCTCGTTGTTTGTTTGAACTTATACCACATGTTTCTCTCTTCTTCATGTCTTTTAGCATACCCACCATTTTAGTATTAGAAACAAAAGAATAAAAATAATTAATGACTAATAGTAATAACTGACCAAATAAGGCACTAGGAAGAGATAGAGAATCACGAAAATGTTGTGGACTATTAAACGAAATGCATTGTTTCACTATTACCAAAATAAAAGACCTGAGCTTAACAAAGCATTTGTAAGAAAGAGAAAGATGAATCTGAGGGGCCACCATCTCTTTCATATTGGCCTCCCACCACCATCAAGCCACTGAAATCTCTACAGGTAATATTTTTTAACCATGGTTTTAAATCATTTACATGGCACATGCATCGGCATTTACTCACATTTACTCACACCATATTTTAATGTCGCACTATCGATGAGGGGAAGGCTGGGAGAGAGTTGGGCATACTTTTATTTCATGGTATGCAATATGTAAACACAATACAGATTAGTTGATTTTCATGGTCCTGCTACTCTTTTGCATTTATTTTTGGTTGCGTGATTTTTTTTTTTTTTTTTTAAAGTAAACTTACCTTGAGAAGGCTACAAATATGCAGTGAAGTTACTAAACTAATTTTTAATATCTCAAAATGTATATATTTCTTTACTCACATTTAGATTTTTTTTTTATTATATTATATGTATAACATTCTTCAGAACTATTTTACATAAAATATTACAAAACGATCCGTGCATCACACGGGAAACTTAATAATTTACTAAAAAATCTGTCTCATTTTAAAGCCATAACCCAATTATTGCTCACATTTTCTCATTTAGCATTACCCAATTATATCATATCTTTTCCAAATAAATTCTTCACCCTACACACCACCACCAAATTGGAAAATTAAATAAAAGCGAAAACACCATTTTGGTCACTACATTTTGGGGTCATAATAAATTTGGTCTCTATATTTTGGTATCGATCAATTTGGTCCCTACTATTTTAAACTTACAGTCAATTTAGTCCCTACCATAAACTCACTAACAGAAAATGCTTATGTGCTAAAAGTTTGTACAGTTGGCATATTTAATGTTAAAAAATTGAATCAAATGATGACATGTCTAAGTTCAAGTGCCATTTTAGCACTTAGGTGGCAAAAATAAAAGCCACATAAGCTTTATATATATATATATATATTTTGTCTTTTATAAACCTATAATTTCACAAAAATAAAACCGAATCTCTCTAATATATTAATGTTTCATCTCTAGTAATATTTCATCTCTCTCTTTCTCTGTGTGATAATTCTTGTGATCTCTGATTCATGGCCAAAGAAGCCAAAGCCAATAGTAATCACTATCACTCCAATGCTATAGCCAATCCTCCAACTCAAATTTTGTCACTCTGACCAACATACATGTGTGATGAGGAGCTCGTGAGACCTTGTTGTTGCACAAGGCAACGACGATCTGAGGCTGGATCCATGCTAGTCGAGCTTGAGACAAGGAGATTTGAGTCAAGTGGGTCAAAATTGAGTGGATCCGGTTTTCTTTGGGGTTTGTGGCCACGGATTGAGTTCTATGGTGGATCTAGGTTTAGGATGGTGTTGGACGGTTAAGGTTGTGGTGGTTTTGGGTTTGCAGGTGAGGATTTTGGGATTAGTTTGAAACTTTGAATTTGGGGCTTTTGTTTGAAATTTTTGGAATTAGTTTGAATTTGGGTTTGGTGGATCTTGCATCTGGGTTTTCTTTTAGGAGACGATTTTGGGGTTAGAAGTTTTAAGATTGTTAGACTAATTTAGGTTGATATAAGATTGTTGTACTAATTTAAGATTATTGGACTAAATTATTGTTTGGTTACCAAGAAATTGCAAGAAAGGAAAAAAAATAACAATATCAATTTAAAAAAAAATGAAATTATGTTAGCTTAAGAAAATTGTGAGAAAATTAGAAGAAAAAATACAAAACGGAAAAAATTGGTAAACAAATGAAAAATATTTTTTAAAGTTGATGTGGCTTTTTTTTTGCCACCTAAGTGCTGACATGACCACTTAAACTTAAATACATCATCATCTAATTCAATTTTTTAATATTAAATATGCCAATTGTACAAATCATTTGTCACATAAACATTTTTCGTTAGTGAGTTAACTGTAGGAACCAAATTGATTGTAAGTTCAAAATAGTGGGGACCAAATTGACCAATACCAAAATATAGGAACTAAATTGACTGTGACCTTAAAATGTAGGGACTAAAATAATATTTTCGCCTTAAATAAATAAAACTAAGATTGGGGATCACAACCCACGTCAATCACAACACACGAAAATAACTCAAATGTCAATATCAAAAGAAAGATTTGAGTAGCCTACATTTTATTTTTTATTTTTTAAATTCTACTCTGGTCGTTGGCCTCCTTTACAATCATCTCTTTCTTGTCTCTTAATGTAACAATTTTTTTTTTCATGTAAGTTAACATAGCTAAGATTGAATTTTTGTTTTTTGTTTTTTGTTTTTTTTTGAATTTGCAAAAAAGACAAAATATGGGGATTTTTTTTTTTTTTTTTTATATACAAGATAAAATTTTTACTCTAACCTAATCTAAGTGTATATGTGTTTGAAGTTTCCTCCTAGAACCTTGAATCCTAGCCCTTACCCCCCACACTTTATAAGCACTAATACTTATGAAAATGAGGATTGAGATTAATAGAATTCAGATAAAATTGTATTACCAAATGATGATAGGAAACTGATTGTAGGTGTGAAACATGTATGGAATCATAAAAAATTTTGGTTTTTTTTTTTTTAGCTAAAATTTAAAAGTTTTTAAATTAATAATTTTACATAGCTAAACCTTTTATTTAAGTTTAAAAACTGATATATTTAAGAGTATTTTGGATATTGGAATTAAAGATCTCAAAACAGAAAGAACTTTTTAAAATAAATTCACTTAAATAATAGTATAAATTGATAAATTCCCCGACATATCAATTGTAATAAAAGGAAAAGTAAAAAAAAAAAAGAATCGGATAAATGATGTTGCAGGCCTCCATTTGTCAACCATGAATCCAAGAGATGATTGCCAAAACGGCACGGGTATCCCGTAGTGAAAGCTAAGCCTAAGCTATCCAAGAATATCATTGACTACTAGTTGGAGGGTCCCACACCCACAAGCCCATAGCCAGGAATCCACCACGTCTGCAAAGCAAGACTTCTTCTTTCCAATTTGCCCCCTCAAATATCTCACTGCTTCCAGGGAGGGAGGACGGCCTCAATTTCTGGTTTTCACTGTTTCAGTTCCGAGCCACCGATTTAATTGAAAGCTTGTCTTTTTCTGTTTAAAAAACACACCTCATCTGATTAATTTAATCAACTCCTTATCAGTCCAAACAAAAGGATAAACTAAAAAAAGTTAAAGAAAGACACTTTCTTGCTATTGAAACTTCTAAGTGAACTTTCTTGCTATTGGAAAAAAAAAAATTCACTTAATTATAGCAGACTCATTCAAAAAATAAAAAGCAATTGGATAATGTTCAATGATCATCTATTGCTCCATTCTCACTCCCACATCACCGTCTTTTCATTCGGTTGGTACAAGTCCCATTTATTTATTTATTTATTTTATTTTTGTGATTTCTTTTTCATTAAATTAATTTACTTTTGTTTGTTTTTAATCTGAAATTTCAAACTTTTTTGGAAATAACGTTTGCGGGTTTTTTTTTTTTTTTTTTCCCCTCTATAAATTTGAATTGGTTTGGTTCTGATGAATAACCGTTTTCTGGGTTCTGCAGATTTGAATCTCTCTTTCAGTGTTGGGCTTAAAATTTTGAACTTTGACAGTGTAAGTCATTCACTCTCATCTTTATTTGCATGTATAAGCTAAGCTAAGCTAATAAATTAACCTCTTTTTTTTTTTTTTTTCCTAATGCCTCTTTCCAATTATTTGTTAATTTTCTCATCTGGGTATACTTTGTTATATACTAAATTTGATTCAATTGTTGGTCTTTCTAGGTAAATGTGGGAACTGGAATGTGTTTGAATCTGATTTCTCTGTGTCTGTGATAGTGATAGAGGAATGATTGTTTTGATCCAAAGAGACATATGGTCATTTTGATATTGCTTTAAGCTTAATGTTCTATGAGATATGAAAGGGTTCAAACATTTCAGTCTTTGAATTTGAAAGAGGCCATTTCGTTTCTTTTGACATCTTTTCATCGGTTTATTTGAAATACAAAGTCATAAAGAGTAAGTAATGATGCATTGCAACTTTTTATTCAGTGAGATTTCATTCCAAGACCTACCCCACCTCCAAAAATCCCTTTTATATCAAAGTTTGAAGATAGTTCTATTTCTTTAAAAGTCTCTATCTTGATTTTAATTATTTTTTATTCCTTTCCATCCAAACAAGATTGTTTGTTCTATTCATTTCCATTCCATTCTTTTATAAGTTACTCATCCTAGGTGCTGATTCCTTTATTATTATTTAGCTTTTTGAGTGTTTTCTTTAGAGATTCCCTTTGTATGCTTCGGTTTGGGTTGGAGTTGCATTGTTGTCCACAACTCCTCTGAATTGTGTTAATTATGTAGTTTCATGATTTCGGGTGCTTGAGAATTCATGGGAGATGTACATATCGAAAAGGAAATATCTGAGATCCCTTCCACAGTGAGTACTCGTATATAAGCAAGCATAACTAAGTATATACCTCGAGAAATCTTGATGTTTCATTTTGTGGTGTCATTAATGTATTTATTGTTTTCTTCTTTTAATTCAAGTCACATCAGGTCAGACATTTTTCAAGTAATGGTTACCTCCTAGAAGTACATGGTCATCAGAAAAAGCATTTGCTAAGAAATTTTCTGCTCTTTATAATTAATTTGTGTCTGCGTTGTCATTTTTTATTTTATTAAAATTTAAAACCAACTTGATGACACCAATAACATGTTATCCGATGGTAGGGATAGATGCTGAGACACCTTATTTAAAAAGATTCAAAGTTCAAAATTGCTTTAAATGAACTGCTATGGATGGTTTCCATTCAGCCCTTGGAGTAGGGTTCGCATTGACCAAAGGGAATCATTCTTGTTTGGCCACTTATTAATAATAAATACCATCTGTTTGGAAAAAGGAAAAAATAGTATTAAATATATTCAAAAATGAAATTTATGTATCCCACATTAGGTTTACCCATTTAAAAAGTGAAGAAGGGATCACTCCAGGATCAAACTTGTAAACTTGCATTGTTCACATTTAGGTCATAGGAATATAGTTGATGTGGGAGCTTTTTCTCTAAATCTAATAGAGCTTAGTGTACCAGGCCCATGGTGATGCTGTGAAGAACACTAGTCTTCTTATTGATACTCTTGGATTTCACTCGTTAATGGATGATATTTTCACCTGCCTCTTGACACTAACTAGTTATATAAGTAGTCGATTCATTCAATTTATTGGTGAGTTACTTCTTTGTTTAATAAATGTGTTATTTTGGAGATCATTGTTCTTGTCATCAAAACATCAATGCCTTCACAATGTGGGATGTTTTGTAGTTCATTGAAGTTCTGTTAACATCCATGTTTTTGGAACATTATGGCTGCATTTGGGCATGCTGTTATTGCAGAGGATCTTGTATTTAGAGATGTCATTAGATGCTCAGAAAATTTGGTGGTCATTTCTTCTGAACGGAACCCAGGATGTTCTTGCCACAGCATTTGTACATCTGTTTCTGAAGGATGTTCATCGTCTTCTAAACCTTGCATCTCCATTTCAAGCACTCCAGCCCTGGAAGGAAGAACATCAGGACTTAGGGAAGAATTGCTTGTGAATGCAAGATCTGAAGTTGTGGAAAGCAATTACAACTATAGGGGTGTCCCTATCTTTTTCCAAGGGTAAAAAATTTCTTTCCATTAAGATTATAAATGATACCAATCTATAAGATTCAACCATGCATATCTAAGTCATAGTCTAGCCAATTTGATCAAATCTGAAATTCTGACAATCAATGTGGATGGTATTTTTAAATGAACCAAATGATTGACATTCTTTGTTCTCAATCGGTTTCACCTCCTTGTTTCAGTATTTTTTAAACAAGACAATGTTTAGTTCCTTTTCATGAATTAGTTGACTGCCAAGTACTTTTGTGTGGCAACCCTCTGTTTAAGACTATTAAGTGGTAACCACCATATGGTGCAATATAAGGTAGGATTTTTGTAATGGCATTGCAGCTCTTTAATAATTTGATTGCAAATTTTGGCCATCTTCATCTTTAGTTGCTTCATCTGGGTGTAGGTTGATGCTTCCATTGTCCAGTTTACGATTTGCCTGGAGATTGTCATTGTTCTCCTGGAAACAGTTTTTCTCTTACTTGAGATGCATTCAAGTTCCAGTTCAGAGGTAAAAGAAGTAGATTTTAACTATGACCTCAAGGGGTCATGTGCCATAGAAGAATCTGTGGATGGTCTCCTTTAGTTTCTATTCCAGTTGATGTTATATTTACTTTGAATTATCAATTATTTGCTTATACGTTTGTCTGGTTTTTAATTTGGTTCTCATTCAACATTTTTTCATTATCTTCAGCATTACATCTAGAGTGTGTACAACTTGGCGTGGTTCTTCTGATGATATTGGATGGTTGCAATGCACACCCGGCATGGCTTCTGTGGAGGATGGTACAGTGAGATTTTTGGAATTGCTTGCAGGCATAAGGTATCATGCGAAATCTATATCTTCTTACCCCACTATAGTTGCCCCTGCCCCTGCCCCAGAGAGGGGAAGGGAGAGGACTTGTGTTGGTTATGATTCTTCTATGCATTTTATCTCTGGCATTCTTTTGATTACTATGGACTTAATTGATATTTTTTTGGTCAATCTTTTCGTTTTCTTTTATTGGAGATGTGTTAGTATAGTAGGTTTTTTTCCAATATATTTGTCTTCTAAAAAACTTCTTTATTAGGCTCAAATGGATAAAACCTTGTTGAAGTTGCTTAATATTTGTCCAAATTCTGTTACTGATCAATCTGCTGTGAGCAAATAGTTTTATGTCGAGCACTATTTCCCATCATCTTGCTACCCAAAACACATTAATGATATCATCATATATGTTTGAATTGTAACACTAGGGCTTCCCTCCTCTCTTCTTCTAAAATAGTAAACTTATATGCTTCATGATTCCTTTTCCTTTTTCATGCTGTTTGAAATTTCAATAAAATATACTTATATTGGTTTTGGTATAACTATATATCTTGTTACTTTGGTAAGTTTTTTTGTTCTATACTCCCAGAAATGGAGAGCACAAACTACCCAACTCATTTGTTTATCTACTAATTCCAGGTAAGAGAAGATCCCTCACCCCTTTGTCAAGAGTTTGGTTTTTATTCATTTACATTTTGCTTGGTTAAACCCTTTTTAATGGGAACTATGATCTGGCAGGCCTCTTTAGTAATCATGGTCCCTTATATTTTGTGGGTGCTAAAAGATTCTTTTCAAAGATGGGTCTAGCTTGTCATATTGCAAAAATTGATAGTGAGGTATGAAATGAATGATTACTTGGTACAAGCATGAAATTTTCTTTTTCTACTTAATTCATTTATTGCTGGTGGTGGTGTTCTTATTTTAATGACCGGTTCTCTTGTCATGTCACTTCTCATATTTTTTTTAATTTTCTTCCTTTCCAATTACCTTTTTGTTTCCATATAAGTCATAAAATAACGCTTTTGGCAACTAGTTTCTTATATTTTTTCTTGTATGCAGGCATCAGTTGAGCACAATGCATGGGAACTGAAGCAATATATTGAGGAGCTCTACTGGGGATCTGGCAAGCGTGTAATGCTGCTAGGGCACAGCAAGGGTGGAGTTGATGCTGCAGCTGCATTGTCTGTTTACTGGTCTGATTTGAAAGACAAAATTGCTGGTTTGGCACTTGTACAGAGTCCCTATGGTGGCACCCCTCTAGCTTCTGATATTCTCCGTGAAGGTCAGATTGCTGACAAAGAAACCTGGAAGATCATGGAGTTCTTGATATGCAAGCTAATTAAGGTATTCATCCCACCACCAACCACCCCCCCACAAAAAAAAAAAAAAAGAAGAAATTTGATGCCTTATGTAGTAATCCTTTATGTATGTAATAAAAGACTAAAGGAATTTATGCTTGATATCATCTCAGAATCATGCAGGAAGAACTCAAATTTCACAATGGGGAATTGTTAGATGCTATTACTTTTTGTCTTAGGTCGTGACATGCTTGTGTAGATTTCCATTCCTGCATCATAGACATCGGTATACGCCACCCTGCTTCCATTTCTATTAGAATTTTCTTGTGCAAACTTTCTTTCAATTTTTCACTGAGTTCTTACTTTCCATCATTCCTTTTATTTCCTCTTGTCCAGGCCAGGTTACTCATTATGCTTTGGTGTAGTTTTGGTGAAGTGTAGATAATTTCCTGCAGCATAACATGATTTTTTGTTATTTTCAGTTTTCCTTTTAAGGTTCTCATCATGGCATATTTCAATCATGTATGATAGGGTGACATAAGGGCATTGGAGGATCTCACATATGAGAAGCGGAAGGAGTTCATCATGAAACACAAGCTCCCTGAAAACATCCCTTTGATCTCCTTCCATTCTAAGGCAAGTATAGCTCCTGGTGTCCTTGCCACAATGACTCACATAGCCCATGCGGAACTTCCCTGGCTTCTGTTTCCCACCTTTGGCAATGAGGAGTCTGATAATGTTCAAGCAGGACGTCAAGTGCCTGTAGTGATTCCTTTATCTGCTGCCATGGCTGTATGTGCACTCCACTTGCAGCTCAGGTATGGGGAGAAGAGTGATGGTCTAGTGACATGCCGTGATGCTGAAGTTCCAGGCTCAGTTGTAGTCAGACCAGACAAGAAGCTTGACCATGCCTGGATGGTGTACTCATCAAGGAAGAAGAATCCTAGTGAACCTGATGCTTGTGAAATGTGTGAGGCTCTTTTGACACTGCTTGTGGAGCTTGGGAAGATGAAGCAAGAAGCAAGGGAGAATTCTAAGGACTAATCCATAGTTTAAACAGGATTCTTTTTTATATCTTTACATTTAAAAAACGAAAAAAGATAGTATCTTTACTTGAGTTAACTTTATCATGTCTTTTTAACAATTATTCAAAAACATTTCAGCAATAAAGGGAAAAATTCAATAGAAATGAATGGTGGCAAAATCTTGCTACTTTGTTGTGGATCTACTATGTTGTTATTGAAATGCTTCATTTAGAGCTTTGAACAGAATTCACTTGGTTGGTAAGAGCTTTCAAAAGACAAAGAATGGGTTCTAAAAATGAGGGCATATGAGAATGATCGGTGCGTAGCGTGGATAGTGTAGCGGAAGAATTAAGGACAGTTTCTAACCTTGGTTATTAACCTGTGTTTTTCCTCCGGGTATGGACTGTGTGTTCTGGGCCTTCTGGCAACCCTTCCCCTATCCTCACTTCATAAAAGCATGCATTCACATTGAAGAGTCCAAAATAGTTAAAATGCTATTTTAGCACTCCACCAGCACCCCCACAACCCCACCCCACCCCCCCCCACCCCCCCCCCCCCCCCCCAACACACACACACACACACACACACACAAAAATTGCTCCATCCGATGTCTAAAAAACTGTCAACTAGCAATGGTAAATTGGTAATCTGCTACTGTTGTGATTAAAATAATGCAAACTCAAGCGCATATTTTTCATAAGCAATAATATCTCAATGAGTCTGAGATCGATCCACATAGAATAATTGACTCTAAAATAAAAACCTCTATTATTAAGCAAAAAAATAAAAATGGTTGTTTGTTTTTCCACCCAAAGATGGAGTAAGATAATAATATTGAAAGTTCATGAATAATATAATGGCAGTGATCTAATAATGATTGCAAAATATTTCATTCCTAAACATTATAGGCAAGATTTAAGCTAAAGTTCACTCCATAGTGATTGCAAAATATCATTCGGGTAGGACAACTGTCGTGTATATGTAATGTGTTGAGAAGTTCCAATTTCAAAATTCTTGAATAGTAAGTGGGTAGTTGGCACTCATCTATGAAGTGTGATTAGAGGCTTAATTTTTAATATCTAAAGTTATATTTAATTATAAACAACATGTGAGACCGCCATGAGTACTTAGAAATCATCTATGATTTTTGGCGAAGATTTATCACTTTGTATAAGAGATGATGACTAGTAAGTATCTACTATTTTCTTTTTAAATAAATTTGATAGTTATAGTAGAAATTTAGAGATTTAAACTCTAAGCGTCTCAGTTAGAAACATCAAGAAGTACTAATTGAACTTTAAGACTCTTGGCATAAAAATATCAATTTAACTATTTGATACAATCTATTTCAGAATAATATGGAATATATATATATATATATATAATTATTTTGAATAAGAAGTACATGTAATGTATTTCAATCCACCTAACCCAAAAAAAAAAAAAAAAAAATCTAAATTCAAACTTATTTTTCACAATATACTTAGGTATCAATTTATAATTTAGATTATAATACTTATATATAAGACCGCTATGAGTACTTGATAAAATAAAATGGATTTTAGTACGCAAATCACAAGTTAATAATTAAGTATATTATGGACTGGGATGTGAAAATGGATGTATGTCCATAGTTTTTCAATGTATAAAGCCGAAACATAACTGTCGCTAACCCATTAAATCACACAACTATAACAAAATCACATGCATAATCCAAGAGTTTCTACCCATCACACGTAGTGCAACTTTTAATTAAGTCGAAGGGACTACACTTTGCTGGATAGGGTCCCCTTCAAAGCCCAAATTTCAAATTGCATTATTGGGCCTGTGAGCAGGTTAATTCAGAAAGCAAAAGGACACTGGGATTACATGGCTGAGCTGAGCTCAAAAACAAAAGGCAGAAACACACAAGATTTTTACTTGGTAAAAAAATCCTACGTAAAATCAGAAAACATATGTGTGCTGTTAATTGTTGGCCCTGATTGATTGTCATCAATGGGTGGCCGTGGCGGCCCCTCAAAATCAAACACATGTATTATTGCTTCATGACGTGTACGGAAAGGATTAATCAATTGGGTCATTATAAATTTTGGTCTTGGGGTCCCCTTGGCCCAAAAATGGTAAAGGGGACAAGGTTTGGGAAACTATTATCTTAGGAGAGAGATTTCTGGTGTGTTGATTTTGTACAGTGATGAAATTAATCTGGACCCATTTATCATTCCTACAACAAAGCCCATAAAAGCCAAGCTGGTTTAATTCGATACAATGAATCTTTGGTTCCTGCTACACACAAACTGTCCCCAGTCCATTAACTAATACCTTTAAATTTCTTTGGTTGAAGTACCCAACTACCTGTAATAACCAGCTTATAAAGGCAGTTTGCAATTATAGCACAGTTTCCAAGCATATGTCATTGCCCTCCTTACGTTTTTCAACGAATTAGCTTTACTTCCTTTTTTTTTTTTTTTTTTTAAATATTCTAGAGACACAAAATCCCACACTCAATTTCACAAGTTGCTAATTTGTGAAACGGTTAGCGATCGACATTTTTTACCAACTATTGACGTGTGTGACCCGCCAGGCCACCACTACTTGTTATTATAGGGCTATAAACGAGTTGAGTTAAATTGAGTATTAAAAGTTTAAGTTTATTTATTTTATTTTATTTCAAACGTGAGCTGAGCTTGAGAACTCATAACCAAACAAGATTACATGTTCAAGTTTGGTTCATTTACTTGTCGAGCAAGATTAAGCTCGTTAATGAACTATTTGATTAATTTATTCTTTTTCTATGTATGGTAAAATCATGACTAAAATGTTGTAATCAATTCATAAATTTATGAATTTTTACTACAATTAATACTTTTATATCATATGAACCAATTTCCAAATTTACACAACTCAGTTTCAAGTCTATATAAATAAATTTTCAAACAAGTATGCATATAAATATATAGTGTATATATATATATATATGTACAGTTATTCGAGCTCTTATATTCACGAGTTTGCTCACAAAAACATTTTTATGTTTGAGTTTAACTCGTTGAATAATCAAGCATAAAGTTGGGTTTGAGCTTAGTTTCTTTACTAAACAAACGGACATAAACAAGTTTTTTTATTTTTTATTTTTTATTTTTTAGATATGATAGGATTTGTATCTTTAGCTTCCTTTTATGTTATTGTTCTTTATCATTAGGTTATGTCATCAATAATGTTTCTATTTGGTGTAGGCAAAATTTGTTCAACATCTCTTATTTAAGATAAAATACTCCCTTTCCCTCTCCCTTTTGTGTGTGTGTGTGTGTGTGTTTGTTTCTAAAAAAAAAAAGAAAAAAAAAAGAAAAAAGGTAATTGTTTCACATTACTTAAGAGAATGTGTTATGTGTAACATAACTTGCCTCACCCTCCCTTAATGACCTGTTTGGAAGTTTAGAAAGGGAGGACAGTAGAGTAGAGTAGAGGAGATGAGAGTAATGGGGAGGAGAATAGAGGGGAATGGTTATCCTCCACATTGTTTGGATGTTTTTAAAATTAGTAACGAGGAAGAGAATAATTAGTCATTCCTCTTGTTTGGATGTTTTAATAATTAGGATGGAAAGGAGATGAAATGATTAAAATAGACAAATTTACCTCTATTTGAAAATGTATTTGCAACATTGGTCTATGATTAATTTATCAGTTTTGTAAAGTCTTGAAGCTGATTATGTCTAAATCTTAGAATATAAACACGAAACCATGATTTTCAACAACTAGTGCAGTTTATACATACAAATGCGTATCTAAAAATTATATTATTATAGATCATGCCCAAAAAAAAAAAAAAAATTGCTAATTAAAAAAATACAAGAGAAATTGCAAATTATGATTTTTTTTTAAGTACTAACATATTACGAAAAATCATCAACCAAATTAGCCTACTGTATCTGAAATTCAATAATTAACGTGTTAATTTCCTGAACAAAATGCACATAGCAAGCCAAAGTTGAAGCAAATCCATAAACATTAGCAAATTTTTCGTAATTCAAACAAAAAAAAAAAAAAAAAAAAAAAAAAAAACGAAATGCTTAGTGCACTGTTTGGTTGCCGAGAAAGAAAGAAGAGAAAAAGAAAGATAGAGCATTTGACGGACCGGCAATGCCTGCACTGACAATGATAACATCGATGGCATTAGCGAATCTACATTCTTTGTTAGCGGTCGCTGCCACCGCAGCGACGCAATTCACCACCTCGATTCACGCCTCTCTAGCAACCTTTTTCTTCTCGGTGACAAAGCTATAAATCGCAACGACAAGCGTGAAAACCGAGCCAACGATTGCTCCCAACGCGTATTGATCCAAAGCCACCGCCACCGATGAGTGTCCGAGCCCCAGCAAGTGCCCAATATTGTGCATAGCCACCGAATCGAGATCGATGACCACGAGCAACGTGGATGATGGCATTGAAGAAGAAGAAGTAGGCAGAGGTAATGGGAACAATAGTCTTCGCTAGCAACACATTAATCGATTTAGGATTTGCATCGACCAATACCAATTGGGTTGAATGTAATGTTCCTAGTCAGCTTTTTTTTTTTGGTACCCACGTGCCAAAGCCCCACCTAACCCCACTACCCAACACTCCTTTTCTCTCATCTTTCTAGCTCACTTCCTTACTTCTCTTTTCTTTCTTCTCCTTCTTTTTCATTTTCGGCAGAATTCCTCTTCACTCCTTCAAGCCCTCCTGCCGGAACCTCCATATCACTTTTTCCATCATCATTTTTCCGGCAAGATCACTGGAAAATTCTTGATAACTCATAAACACCTTCAAATCCTTTTTTTTTGAGGTAAAAATTTCTCATCTTTTTGGTGGGTTTTGCACTTTTGCTTGAGGTTATTTTTATCTAAGCTTTAATAATAATACCCATGTGATTTATGAGTATTGGAGTGATATTTATGTGTTTTTATATATAGGTTTTGTATTGGTGGGATTATCTGATGAGTGGGTATATATTTTGTGCTATTGATGACTACTTAAGGTTTATGTATGGTGGAAAAATTTAGGAGTTTTAAGTTATAACATGTGGTGGTTGGTGAATTTAATTTTTCCATTGCCACTGGGTTTATTTGGAGTAGTTGAAGTTCTAAATTCCTTATCTTGGAGGATATTTTGATTTTGCTTTCATGGGTCTTTTAATGAAGTGGTGTAAATTTTATGGAAGCTAGTCATAATGTTGGAGATGATATTAAATTGGTTAACTTTATAAATTGGAGTTTATGCCTTGTGAATCTGTTTGTTGAGAAACTTTGGAAGTGGAATGTATTATTATTGATGAGGTTAAATACTAGGTTGCCTAATTAAGTGATGTTTTGGCAATTCCTAAATTGTGGCTAGTTCTATACTTATTGTGATAGGTTTACTTGGTATTGTTTAGGTTCTAGCTAATCTCCTTGGAGTTTGGAGAATTAGGATTTTGCCGTTGCGAGGTAAGTAGCTTTTAATGGGATTTTTGAAAAATAACATAAATGTTGTTTTTGGGTTAGACACGTTTTTGGAAATTACCTATGGAATCTATATTTTCCTAAAAACTACTGTATCATAACCTTAATATACATATATATATATATATATATATATGATTATATATATGAAAATGCATCATATTTTGTATTGCATTTGGGGAAATGTATGAATTGTTGATATGAAAAAATGAGCATCTTTTATTTAATCTTGATAAGAAAATCTAGGATTTTATGGTGTATTGGAAAATTTAAGATGCTTATCTTGTCTTAGTACTTGGGAAATTGATAGAAAATCTTTTTGACAAGAATGAAGTTGAAAACCTTACAAACTTTGTAGAAGTTAGATTATTTAAGGTTTTCTGAAACTACCTAGATATGAACTATATGTTTCAAAGTAATGTAATATGTGAGTTTATGTTGTTTTAACACCATGCCATGTGTAATTTCCCGGTGATCACCCAATTTGGTTTTCGTGGTCATTGTGACAATAAAATCAAATTTAGGTTAGTGCCCTTTCACTTTGGATGACGCGTTCTTTCTTGCTATCCATAGGGGGAAGATGATTTCTTGATGCATATGGGTGAGGCTGTTGCCCATGGGGCCAATAGACCACATGCAAGAGAGGTCCTATTTGAAGCACTTTCTCTGTTGCCCATGGGGGGAGAGAAAAACCTGGAGGGTATCGGTGAAGCTGCTGTCCATGGGGCCAAAAGTCTGCATACCAGAGATGACAATATCATGCCATTTATGAATAGGTGGATCCACTGACCGGTCTATGTGTTAGTGTGGTATATTTGAGATAAATTACCATATGTTAGATTTTATGACTTTGGAATTATATTATTAGTGCTCACAGATTATAGTATATGGTTTTAAGATATTTACTTTGAGGAACTTGTATTTCATTATTAAATCATTCTTGTCATATTATTATTATTGTAGATGAAACTTGCATTTCTCCCACCCCTATTAAATATGCTACTTACTAGGCTCTGTCTCATCCCATTATTTTACAACCTTTTCAAAGTTGGCGACGATCTTTTGAAACAACTTTTCGGTGGCTAACAGTAGTTAGACTAACAACTGATGGAGGTTGAAACTTTTGTAATGGGTATATTAGATAGTGTAAATCTTAGAATAGGCTTGACTCATTCTTTTGTATATTAAAGTGGTTGTGACGTTATTTTCACTAATGGGACAAGTTGATGATATGTAATTAAAATTCAGACCTCTATTCTGTTGTGGTCGATGATCCTTGTAATTATTGCTTGGAGCTTTGACTTACTTTGAGAGTATATTCAATGAAATTATTATGATAATTCTTGATGTTGGTATTTGATATGATTTATGTGGATTGGATTATAAGAAAGGAAAATCTACAGGTTCTTTGAGATGTCTTTTTCATGCTTTGGACTCTTTGGGATTTGGGGTGTGACATTGAAGATTGGAGCATATTCATATAATCGGAGCATTTTTCAATCAACACTTTTGTTTGTTTATTTTTAATTTTCTCAGAAACAAACAAAGTTTATTTATATAATCTATTTGTAATTTTGTTAATTTAAAAAGGATAAATGGGGAAATTCATTTGGTCAATAATTTATTTACTC
This sequence comes from Quercus variabilis, assembly GCA_030445155.1. Taxonomy (NCBI): domain Eukaryota; kingdom Viridiplantae; phylum Streptophyta; class Magnoliopsida; order Fagales; family Fagaceae; genus Quercus; species Quercus variabilis. The sequence continues at coordinate 41,441,332 of CP129446.1, read as the reverse complement.
TACTCTCCCTCCAAATCTCTCCAATTTGGGGGAATTAAAAATGAGGGGTTAGAGGTAGTTGAAACCCCTCTCCCTCCTTCCTTAAAAAACTTCCAAATAAGGTAATTGAATAACTTTCCCTCCCTTTACTCTACTCCCCCTCCTTTTTTTAACTTTCCAACATGCCATAAAAGTTACCATAACTTTTGAGTGGAGTTGTGGTATGCCTTTGTGTTAGAACCCCTCTCCCTCTCCCTTGTATGTATGTGTGTGTGCGTTTATTTCTAAAAAACAAAAAAGATAAAATACTTACATATTTGAACTAACTAAATCCCACAAGGGTTATAAGATTGCAGGCATGGGTTAGGAATTTGGAGCATTCAAGATATTGTTTCCGAATTTATCTATCAACTAATTTATGTTATGAACAAATGAACCTACATGGCTACAGGATGATAATCAGATACCTAAGAGTAAGACTCACTGATTTTCAGCCACCATTGTAATAAATGGGGAAACGTATAGATATTCATTTATGTTTACAATATGAATTTGAAGATATATTATAGCAATGCCTTACTAAATCTGTGAGAGAACGTAACAACTTCTGAGTATGGGTGGCAAATGAATTGCACGTGGATGAGATAAATAATCAAACATTAACATATTTATCTCTGCCAAAAAAAATGAGACGGCTCCACTCATTAATGAATCAAAGCTTGGGTCATATTCTCTTCAACTACTCAAATGTGTAATTTTTTCCCATCACAATCCACATGTACATCTTCAATCAATTGTGAAATAAATGTTTTCGTCGATTTCAATGTCTCTTTGTTTTTAGATAATTTTTTAGGCCATACGATTGATTTTTATAATTTTTTTTTAAAATTCAAAAACATAGGGGTGTAGAATTTCATATATATATATATATAGTGGTTGATGAGGATTTTGGCAGTGTTTGTTGGAGGCATTACTTGCTTGAGGTTCACTTGTTCACAACAATCAATGATCTTAGCTACCAAAATCCCAAGATATACAAAATTTTTAATAAATTTTTATAGATGTTAGTCCTTAGATGATGCAAGAAATTAGTGGGCTGATTGTTCAAAACAAGATACGGTGGAAGACTTGAAAAGATGTAATAAAAACAATCGAAGTGCACTACTGTGAAATTGGCCAAAGACCGTTTAAGTCAGAACTTCTCTATAAATCACCAAAAATTCTAAGCGTTTAAGAATTGGAATTTCTCACGTACCTCAAATTTGGTGAAGTCTAGCTTTTATATAATAGATTCTGAGTGGGTCTCCTTGCTTTATGTCACTCTCTTCATAGAAGATATATTGGCTGAGTGGAGGTAGTGGGGGCAAATTATAGGGAAATTGTTCCCACTTTCTGTAGTAGTGATCTAATGTGGTAAATCTCATTTCTATCAAGTTTAGTTAAATCGGGGGATGTTTGGACAACAATCATCATGTGGACGGTCTTCTGCTTCTTAAATGACCCTATAGATGAATCTACCATTTTGTTCCTCATCAGTCCTAATCCTAAGCATGTTCTAACATTCGAGGTAGATTAAACACTCATGTGTAACTACAAAAGTAATCGTCTTTTACACCAGAGACAGAGAGAGAGGGACTATATAATACACACCAAGTCTATAGTAAATTACTCAATGTTCAAGATCAAAGTGTCAAGATGCAGCCCAAACAAGTAAATCTATGAGGATTCTACAGCGGTTTGATCATTATTCAATCGATCGAAATCCAGGATTTCAACAAACTTTTGATCGTGACTTAATCGATCAAAAATCATGTATTGAAAATATGACGTGTTTTAATAAAATCAGTGTCATTTATCATTAAATCCTAATTGGAATACTTATACAAAGGAGGTTATACATGACATCTAAGAGTGTTGGAGTGGCAGAAACCCTATGCTAATCAAAGAGAAAAGCCTAACCTCCATCATGTGTGCATGTGAGTTTACAAGATATATTCTTTGACTTGTTTCTCATTGGTGAGATAAAAAGTTGAAGCCCTAGAGGTATCATCCTAGTGTTGTTGCAGAGTTCAACTATTCAAGATGTTCTTGGAGTGGTCAGGGTCTTGGTCATGAACGTGAATGTGTCATCTGTGAAGGTGTCTATATATAAAAAAATTTAGAAGTTCTAGATTTTCTTTGTTCTTCTCATGATTGCTTGGATGATTGCTAGGCCTAAAAATAAATTTTCTTTTGCAATTATGTTGATGACAAATAACATGACGATTTTGTTTTCCTTCACATGCTTAGGTGAACATGTCTAGGCTAGGAATTCCTTGTTTACATTAATTTTTGGATGAACATGCCATTACTTTCATGCTTTCTTTACATTTATATTGTTATCTAACAAATTTCACTTTTTGTTTCTTTTTATGTTAAATTCCCTAACACATACTTGTTTACAATTCTTGCAAATTAACATGTTTATATGATATATTGCATGATATTGGACACCTTAACCTAGGAGACCGATTTTACCAAGCAAGATAGGTGCTTAATCCCTTCCTATCTTGTAAATTAGCCTCCAAACCAAGATCAAGAGTTCTAGACTAGGCTCTAGTATATGTAATTTTACATTTTTTTTAGAATGTAACTAGGAAATAAAGCAATGTAATTTACTTTCTTAGATTGTATTTAGGACCAAAAATCATTGTAAATTTTTGTTACAAAATAGATGTAAATTGTCATATATAATAATACAACATAAACATTTTTTATATATAGAAGGTTTTCTTATTTTTTCCATTTAAATTAAATGAGTGGCAACTCCATGTAAAACCCTCGATCTAGGAGGGGAGTACATTTTAAAGTGAACTCGACATTTTGAGCGTCATGATCCCACCCGTTCGCATGGGTTAGCCCCAGTTTGAGAAAATTTTGGCGGGTCGGGGTCACGGTCGCTCACACCACCAAGCCTTACCGGCTTCTTTTGGAAAATCTCAAATATTTTCTAAGCTCCAAAATACTCTCTACACTCTGAATAGGTGTGGGTTGTGTTTGGGTACAAATCTTCTCTTAAGGTATAACAATGGGGGAGGGAAAAGAGAAGAGCCTATAAAGGAATTTTCACTCAAGGATGAGTGGCTCTCTCGAAAATGGTGGGTGTGTATTGCAAAAACTAACACAAATTTAGGGCTTGTTTGATAAGAAATTTCTAATAACGTTCTTTAAGTGTTGTGAAAACACGTGTGGGTGAAAAAGTGTTGTAGAAATACGTGTTGTGGTGTTTAAACAATAGTATCAAACAGACCATTAGATGTTAAAACTTCCAAAATGCCAAAAAAGATATATAATTAAAGAATAAGTTATTGAAACAATTCAAAACATATATGACCATTCAAAAGAGAAATATAAGAAAAAGAAAAAAAGTAGACGACCCCATAAAGCAATAAGTTTTAAATTTTAACGGGTTTAAACTTTAAACGATAAAAAAAAAAAATCATATACAGTCACAGGCGTAAGGTTTGGTGGTTCATGTATGAAAATCACTTTTTAAAAAATACATGAAAAACCATTAAATATATATATATATATATATATATGTATGTATGTATGTATTTTTAACAAAGTAGAGGAGAGGAAAATAATAGAAGAATAGCTCATACCTCTACTGGGCTTTAAAAAAAAAATATTGGGGTTTGTATTGCTTTTATAGTGTTCATGATTAATCTCGCAAATTTGGAGATAAATTATCAACGTTTAAGTTTGAGTTTAAATAGGACTTGTTAGAGAGATAGAGTTTCACCCTTTGTTAAGTTTGGACTTTGGCTGTTGATGTCAAAGATTAGTCCTCAATTGAAGTTGATATTGTTAATTAAAAAAAAAGTTAAATAAATTTTGTTTTAAAAAACTAATTTTGTTAAAAAAAAAAAAATAATGATGTGGCAAGCTCTAGAAAGGTCAATAAAAAGTCAAAGACTTCAGTTATATATATATATATATATATATATATATATATACTAATATTATGCTCGTGCGATGTACGACTTAATAAAACAAAATCATATGTAATTTAAATGCCATGATAAAAAATCATATATAAATTGAAAAATATATTTTGATGTTTGAAAGCTTGAAAACGTGTTGAAAACACAAGAGTTGTTTAGACCCCCTAATTAAAATTACGGCTCGATAGATTTTACATAACTTTAATACAAAGTGTGGAATAGTATAAAAGCGAGCAGATGAACAAGAAACTACTCTAATTCATAATTAAAGCAACACAGCAATAATAATGAAATTAAACAAGAGTAAGGAAGAAGGATGCAAACACAGAAAACACTGAGACGTGTTCTCGAAGAGGAAACCGAAGAACTCGGCGAAAAACCTCTCCGCCGCCCTCCAAGCGAAAATCGATCCACTAGACAATCAGTTGGAATACATGAGTAAGCAAAAGACCCTCCAAGCCTAATCTACCTGATGTACCTAAGCCCTCCAAGCTCCTACTCCAACAAGGCTTCTCGGAACCGTGTCTTGTCTCAGTTCTCCGAATCCCGTAACAAGCTCCATGTTGCATCTGCCATTCCAGGCTTCTTCCAATGCTTCCCAGCAGCACCAAAATGTCACTCAACACTCTCAAAGGGTGTGGTAAGTGTTTGGGCTATCAACCTCTCAATGGTGTGGAAATGGAGAGGGAAGGGTTGAGGAGATACCACAAGCAATTGTATAGAGAAAGGTGGGGATGACAATCTCTAATTCCAAATGTGTTTGGCTAGGGTTTTCTCTCTGAAGCATTCCTCAACATTTGTGGGTAATGGGGGTTTATATAGGATAGGTGCAAAATGTGTGAGTCAGTCAGTACAGGCTGGCAGAACAGCATGTCTCGCGGGTGTCTCGCGGGAAGGCCTTACCCGCGAGATACTCACGAGAGACAGCTGTCTCCACCTGTCCTAACTCTTCGCATTCCAGCATGTGCAAGGCACATGCTTCACTTCGCGGGAAGCTAAGTCGTGACATACTCGCGAGATTCCTACAGCTTCTAAATTGCTTGAGTCTTCACACACTCTCTATCACACACCCCTTACATCAATTCCCACAACAAATACAGGTATAAACAATTGATAGTAATTACAATCAAATTTGGCACGGAATAAAAGCCAACAAAACACATAGTTGTAAATCACAACTTTACAATCTCCCCATTTGGCTATTCCGTGACAAAACCCTAAAACAGACTCTAGACTTAAACGTGAGTTTGGGAACACAAGCAAAACTCACTCACACCTAATTCTAGATTCTGATAAGCTCTTGAAACATATGAACAAGTAACTCCTGAAACACAACAACAAAATATTATCATTGTATGCAGAAAACTTGAAAAAACATATGGAGCAATAATAGCATGATCAAGTAAGATGAAATAGATAACACTAGATCATGGCAAGATCAAACAAGTAATCACTATACACAAGCAATTACAATGCTCATTCTCACAAGGAATGAACATCCGGATATGCAAGATGATAAGCTCAATTGAAGAGTACCATTTGCAAGTCCAACACTCAACCAATGCAAAATACTCGAAGTATTTGCATCTAGGAACAATCCTACACGGGCACAAGAGTGTTCATCACTCAACCAATGCATAGAACGTATATGCATCTAGGAACAATCCTACACGGGCACAAGAGTGATGTACTGAAGTAAAATGTGTGACATTGAACTTCAATAACACAAGCATAAAGGCTGCATAAACAACGTACTGAAAATGCATGGCACATACCATAGAAGCCTACAAAACATGCAATGAAACAAACCCTTAAAGCTTACAAAAGCAACATGGGTACATGTAAAATATGCTACAAAGCATAGAGAATATCACAAAAGAAACATCTGAAATAATACTTAAATAAAGCATAGTATCAAAGCTTTAAATGCAAAACAAGTAAACAAAAGACAACAAAACACTTCTTCTCCCCCTATCTTCATACTCCCCCTATCAATGACATCATCTCCCCCTTTTTGTCATGGAATAGCTAGTCATCCCCTTCTAGCTTCCGTTGAATTTCGTCCATCTGGGTTTGAAGCGAAGTGAACTGTGAATCAAGACGTTGGTGGTGAGTGTACATGATAGTCGCCAGTCCGGACATCTTTGGACTCATCTCTTGAAGAGCAGTGAAGATAGTGTTGAGCTGTTCATCATTGGTACGAGTTGCAGAACTCGAGGAACCCGATGGTGCATGACTTTCTTGCTTGGTGTTTTTCTTGGCGTGGCTCATACTAGCATGGAGAGACCGAATGTTGATTGGACTTGGCCTTGGATATGGACGTTCATCATCCAATGGACGGACACCTTTGAGCTTCAAAATCTTTGAAATAAGGCGAGAGAAAGGAAGACAATTCCTTGAAGCAGTCCGGTCAACTGTTTTTGCCAAAACGTGAAAGATATGAGAGCACACATCAATCTCTACATCCGTGATCAGATCATTCAGAAATAAAGCTCGACCAAGGTTGATATATCCAGTGCTGGACAAGGGATAGAGATTGCTACACATGATCATTGAGAGAAGTTGTAGCTCGGAAGAGAGGGATGCCACATTGATTGACTTCTTAGTGGATGAGAATTCCAAATCAGCTCCTAAAGACTGTTTGAGATATTCTTCATCTGGGTTCAGCTCATCATATATCGGCGGTATAGGGAGTATTGGCCGGTTAATGTGTAGTATTTCCGCCAAGTACATTGGTGTGACAGAAAAGGTCTTTCCTCAAACCCAACATTTAATCTCGTCGCCGACGACATTGGCATTGGCATAGAATTCCTTAACCATGTTCTCATATGTATCCTCGAAAGTTGACAGCAGATAGTTCCAATCTTTTGTGGCAAACCAAATGGGTATTTGTGTGTCCCTGAGTGATGGCTGGTCAACCCCCCTTTCAACTATCAAAGGAGCACCCTGAAAGTGGTTCTTGAAGGATTCAAAAGTAGCATAAGACTTGAACAAGTGAGGATCAAAAGTTCCTGTTGAGCCACGAGTTCGCTTTGGTCTAGGTGAGTCAGCATCAACATCAATGATCGGCTCTTTCCCTTTGTTGCGACCTCCTTTCACAGCTGAAGACTTGAATGGAGACATCTGTGCAACATAGCACACAAAACAAATAGGAGACAAGAGCACAACCCACAGACCACAGAACACAGAACTTGATTAGATTCAAGTTAGGTCAAAACAGAAGTAACACTGCTGAATGCTTAGACACAATGCATGGAACTAAGCAAATGTGCATGTGTGTGTATATGTGAGCAAGAGCAAGGTGTATGAGACACACTATCAATGACCAATTTGAGTGAAATAAGGTCAAACAAGTGAAAGTCCATGGATTGAAATCACTTGATTCCGAATTAGCACAAAACTGTCACTCGGACATTTTGACAAAGACTTAGCATGCACAACATCAAATATGACATGAGCAGTGCATGAACATGAGAAAAAACTACCCTCAATACAAGATAAAATGCCACAAGGGGCTAACACAGATGCAGAAACAACCAATAGGACACAGCCCAAGCGAAAGATTTGACAAAAAAAATCACCCAATTTTAAAAAATATCCAAATTTTCAAAAAACCCCAAATTTTGAAACCCTAACGAAAATTCTGCATAAAGTAGGACAAAACTAGAAGGAGAATGCTTTAGAAGACATACCTTGAAGTTGACAATGCAGAAAGGATGCTTGAAAATGATGGGTTTTGAAAGAAAATGACCTTGGGTTGAACGAGGGTTCGACAAAAGTTGAGCGAGGGAAGTTTTTGTGTTTTTGAAACACTGTCACATCAGCAAGATAAAGATAGAAAACACGCGTTTTTCGCAGGTTAGGGAGTGGCGACATAGTCGCGAAACAGTCGCGAGAAGAGCCACTGAAGCACAAAAATTTCGCGAGAAGCAGTAGGTCGCGAAACAGTCGCGAGACAGTCGTGGTAACTTTTGTCTGAATTCTGAAAATTCCAATGTTTGGCTAAACAACATTTCGCGAGAAGCTTTAGGTCGCGAGACAGTCGCGAAAGTTTCTGTGTGACAGGAGAGGAAAAAAATATTTCCCTCAAATCCTTTTCGCGGGAAGCTCTAAGTCGCGAGCTTCTCGCAAAACAACCCCTGAACCAGTTTTTGAAGAGACACAAAAACATGCATTTTAATAATAAAAAAAATGACAAGAAAGTATAAAATCACTTTCAAAAACAAATAAAACACTCAAAAATCTTTTTAGGTTTGATCAACAAAGATTGAGCATGTGAAAAACTCATTTAATCAAGTACAATCACACAAATGATTATGACATTCATTGAACATAGACTTATGTGTTGTGTGTGGATATCAAAAATGAGATAGTCCTTAGTCCAATGTGAAGCTTCAACGATCAATTCAATCAAGGCATACACAACTAGCACTAGATTATGTGACCTATTACAATTATAGAAACATGCATATATGACCTCCCACACGAACTTGATAACAATTCATTGAAGCTTTTCATTTGGCTCCATATTTAACATATCATTTGCAACTTTTGAGCAAAGAGAATCTCATTTAGAGAAAGATGCCTGAAATTTTTGATATTTCAATTGATGAGTTAGCCTTTGGCTTTTTGGGCATCAAACATTTTATTTTGGTCGCGTTCCCTTTTTCCTAGTCGAATACTAGTTTGTGCGACAGGCTTTTGCAGCTCTATATCTCCTTTTATTTGGAGATTTACATTTAGAGAGCTCTTTTAAGCAAAAAAAATAAAAGTGGGAAGATATATAGGCATGAGTCTATGCATGTCTCAAGATCAACAAAACTATTCACTAATCATTCATGACAAGGTTGAAGATCTATTTACAACAGTCACATAGATTTCAAAATTTCTTCCACAATGATATGAGTGCATGAGGGACAAGCTAAGCTCGTTAAATGCACAAAGTCATAGGTACAAAGGTACAAGGCAAAACATGTTTTGAGACAAAACTCAACAAAGTGATCAAACTTTTTGGATTTTATAGTTTTTATGAGTTTTTGAATTTTTGAACACACTCAAAATAGAACAGGAAAAGAAAGAACAACACATAAAAACCAACCAAGAAAAAAAAAATGCAACAGCAAATGACCCTAAGCATTGAAAAAATTTATGCATGGACATGTTACAATGCTTATGCATGAGTACCCCTCTTCACCCACACGTCACGTGCGTTTGTGGTGATATCCTTAATGGATTGGGCACAAGAATTTGGACTGTCAAACCTTCTGGTGAAACTCTCCAAGCAAGTGGTGAAGGCACCGATCATTTTCATCACGTCCATCATACCGGGATCACGATTCTGACTTCTCGATTGTTCACCACCCTAAGACCTCATGTCATTTCTTCTTCCTCGTGACCGAAGTGCGCTTGAATTGTTATATGATCTCAGCTTTTGACAATTGGGTCTAGTATGTCCATGCAGTCCACAGTAATGGCACACATAATCCATTCTTGGACTCCGTTGTGACCTTGGGAGAGATCTTCCTCTAGTTCCATGTTTAGCCACAGATTGATTTCGGGGCTTATTCACCATTCGTTGCTCAGCCACATTCTTCTTCTTTACATCCTCAACTTTCTCAATACTGGGCTCTTCTACAACTGTCTCGTTTGCCTTCACAAACTTCACTTCTTTGGTGACTTTTACTGATGAACTGCTTCCACCTGTGTATCCCAACCCGGACTTGTCTGAAGAAGGTTTTTGTGATGAGATAACATCATCTAACTTCTGGGATGAGACTCTCTCTATCTTGGCATGAGCTTGCACTACTTCTTGCTCAAGAAACCTCACCTTCGTATAGGCTTCAGACAACTCGTCATTTAGTGTCTCAATCTCACACTTAGCCTCTTTATGTTTGACCAAGAGACTTCGGTAATCTTCCTCAGCTTTCTTCATTTTCCTTACAGCTACCTTGGCTACTCTGGTATACTCTCCCGACTTCTCAAGTAGTAAGGAGTAATTTTCTTGAAGATTAGCTGTGTTCACTTCATCTTCAGCGTTTGATTCTTCCACAATCCCAATGGACTCTGAATCAGAATGCTCACCAAGCTCCTTCACAAGTGCGCCCAAATCATCCGATGACTCCACATGAGCAATGGTCATGAATGCAGAGTAGTTTCCCTCTCCGTCACAGCTCTCTTCCGAGTTAGAATTAGAAAAGTCTGAATCACTAAGTGTCATGGCATAAGCTTTGCCTTTTCCCCTTAGAAAATTTGGACACTCCTTCTTTAGATGTCCATGGCCATTACACTCATAGCATACAATTTCTGAAGAAGGTTGAAACTCCCTCCCTTCTTTCCTTGTAAACTCTTTCCTATCACCTCTTGGAGATGAAAATTTTCTTCTGTTGAATGATTTCCCACTGTTCTTCATCTTCAGAAATTTGCGGAAGTTTTTCGCAAGAAATGCTACTTCCTTCTTCACCCCATCTTCTTCGGAGGAATCATCCATCCTTTCGGTGATGGTTTTAAGAGCAAGTGATTTACTCATCTTATGGGAAGGCAGTCCCATCTGATATGTTTGGAGAAACCCAACTAATTCTTGAATTTTAATCTCATCCAAATCCTTGCTTTCCTCTATAGCTGTAACTTTTGCTCTAAAACTTTCAGGCAAGGACCTCAATACTTTTCTCACCACCTTAGCATCTTCAATCTTCTCCCCAAGATTGAGTTTAGCAATTACAATTTCATTGAGCTTCCCATAGAATGAATCAAACGGTTCATCATCACCCATCTTGAGCTCTTCAAATTTGGTGGTAAGCATCTGAAGTTTTGTGTCCTTAACTTTTTTTGTACCCTCATAAGTGGTCTCCAAAATCTCCCAAGCTTCTTTGGCAACAGTCATATGAGAGATCCTGTGGAATTTATCAGGAGACATAGCACAAAAAATAGCGTTTAAAGCTTTGCTATTAGCATTGGCTGCTGCTAGAGCTACCTTATCCCAATTAGCCTTGGGTGCCTCCGGCTTAGTCCAGCCTAGCTCTACCGCATCCCAAACGGTATCTTCTATAGAGCATAAAAAATGCTCTCATTCTGACTTTCCAGAATGCGTAATTGTTCCCATCAAAAAATGGAGGAACATTGAGCGATTGAGACCGGTCCATCTCAAATAGGGTTAAGGATCACACTAAGGTATTTAAATCACAGCAAGTGTACCTGCTCTGATACCAATTGAAAGCTCGAAAACGTGTTGAAAACACAAGAGCCCCCCCTAATTAAAATTATGGCTCGATACATTTTACACAACTTTAATACAAAGTGCGGAATAGTGTAAAAACGAGCGGATGAACAAGAAACTACTCTAATTCATAATTAAAGCAACACAGCAGTAATAATGAAATTAAACAAGAGTAGGGAAGAAGGATGTAAACACAGAAAACATCGAAACGTGTTCTCGAAGAGGAAACCGAAGAACTCGGCGAAAAACCTCTCCGCCGCCCTCCAAGCGGAAATCGATCCACTAGACAATCAGTTGAGATACATGAGTAAGCAAAAGACCTTCCAAGCCTAATCTACCCGATGTACCTAAGCCCTCCAAGCTCCTACTCTAACAAGGCTTCTCGGAACCGTGTCTTGTCTTAGTTCTCCGGATCCCGCAACAAGCTCCATGTTGCATTTGCCATTCCAAGCTTCTTCCAATGCTTCCCAGCAGCACCAAAACGTCACTCAACACTCTCAAATGGTGTGGTAAGTGTTTGGGCTATCAACCTCTCAATGGTGTGGAAATGGAGAGGGAAGGGTTGAGGAGATACCACAAGCAATTGTATAGAGAAAGGTGGGGATGACAATCTCTAATTCCAAATGTGTTTGGTTAGGGTTTTCTCTCTAAAGCATTCCTCAACATTTGTGGGTAATGGGGGTTTATATAGGATATGTGCAAAATGTGTGAGTCAGTCAGTACAGGCTGGCAGAACAGCATGCCTCGCGGGTGTCTCGCGGGAAGGCCTTACCCACGAGATAATCGCGAGAGACAGCTGTCTCTACCTGTTTTAACTCTTCGCATTCCAGCATGTGCAAGACATATGCTTTACTTCGCGGGAAGCTAAGTCGCGACATACCCGCAAGATTCCTTCAGCTTCCAAATTGCTTGAGTCTTCACACACTCTATCACACACCCCTTACATCAATTCCCACAACAAATACAAGGTATAAACAATTGATAGTAATTACAATCAAATTTGGCACGGAATAGAAGCCAACAAAACACATAGTTGTAAATCACAACTTTACAATGTTAAATATAGATTATAAAAAATGAAAAATTATTTTAATTAGAATTGAATGTAAAAAGAGGGGGTTTATTTATGAAATACTCTACTAATTAAGTAGTGAGAAACTTGAAACTCTAAATTAATTATCCTAATACATAATATATGTAGTGTGTTTGAATAAAATATATTGTACATCATTAGGTAACCACCACAACATGTGTGTATTTGTCTATATATATATATATATATGAGAATTATTTATCAAAAGATAATAACTGATGATTTAGAAAGCAAGCTAAGATATGAATCTACCTTTCTTAAAAGAGTTTAAAATTTTGTCCTTCCAAATTCATAAAATGCAAGTTCTAGGCTTCTAGCATAAAATAAGAGTAAGACAACACAAAGTATTGAAAGCAAAAGGTCCTATAAACAATATAAGACGCAATATGTATGTATACACTTACCAAAGACATACACTTGTAGAAAATAACATTTATAAATTCACCTAAAGACTCTATTTATTATTGTCATTGAATTTATTGCTCCTTATTTATGAATTAGAATGCAGTAAAAAAAATGGAAAAGAAAAGAAAAGAAATACATACTTGTGTAGCTAGAGGAAGAGACATTTCCTTAGGGATTCGGGAATTCACAATTTGGTGTGAGTTTTATTCCATTAAGATGAAGATATGTTATAGAAAAAGAGGATATATTATAGAAAAAGAAGATAAAAATAAAGAAAAACCTATTAAATATAAAAAACTATTTACGTAATTACATATTTTTTTCCTAATAAAATTATGTTTGTGGTAGAAGTGTTATATATTTGTGGTAGTAATGTTACTTCATTATCTCTAAAAAAAATTCATATCCACAATTAATCTTTTGTATTTATCTAAAAAATTAATAAAACAATAGAGAAAAAGTTGATAAGAATATCTTCTTCTTCTTTTTTTTTTTTTTTTTTTTGAGAAAGTTGATAAGAATAATTAGGTTGTTTTGTTTCTATCTTAAAAAAATTACTGCAATTTTTTAATTGATAGAGATTAATTTAAACTTAAACTCAAACTTATGCCTTCCCTCCCATATTGTACGTTTAATTTTTAAAATTTTTTTAATGTAGTTTTTTTAGGGGTTCTTTTTTAATGTAGTTTAGGTCTTTTAGGATAGTTACAAAGCTATCCCTTAAAAAATGAACTATACATATATACACGTGAAAAGAGGGGAAAAATTTTGATATCTGGAATTTAGATTCCAATCAAATTAAGATTTTTATCAACTTAGAAATTATAGGAGAAGAAAAATTATACATTTTTTTTAATCTAAAAATCTAAAAAAAAAAATTATGTAATTTGGTAAAGCCACTTGGTGCAACCACAACCTCTAAGCTTAACTATTATTATATATTATATAATTTTTTTTTTTGATGAACGAGAAGGGGGGGCGGGGGCCGGGGCGACCTTGTGTGACTCACCCCCTTTGGTGTGACCATAGAGGCACCCTCCGCTAGAGAATGTTGGATTGAGCCATGACTATTGTGACTGGGGTGCCACAGACCTCACCTTAGCACCCTAAGAGAGCTAGCAGCAAGGCGCAACACAGGAGTGTTCCCACCTCTCATCCCCAATACTCACCAGGGTTCGAACAAGGGATCATTGCGCATGCGAGCGGACTCCTTACCACTAGGCCACCCCTCTTGGGGCAGTATATGATACACACACACACACAGGGATGGAGCCATGGTTGGACTTTTTTGGGGGGGGGGGGGGGGCAATTTTGTTTAAAAAAATATTTTTATATATACGAGTACTAATTTTAGCAATTTTGTTTTAGAAAATTTCATTTTTGCTCCCTTAAAAATATCATTGATTCTTTGAAGCATATTGTTATAATCACAAATTTTTCTATAACATTTTTACAAACTGTTAAGGTAGCAAATTCTTATTGGTTCATTTTTGGATTCATCACTTACATTATCAGCAATTTGTAAAAAAGTTTGTAGTTCAAACATTTTTCTCATTTTAAAGACCATTAAAAAATATTTATAAGTCTAAAATCTTAAAAAGAAATATACAAGCCCAAAAAAATTAGTACAACAACAATGACTAATAATAAAACTAAAAAAAAAAAAAAAAGGTTTAGTCAACCAATTTTATCTAAAACAAACAATATGACCATTTAAAATTTTTAAACAACTAGTAGCTAAGCGGTTAAGTAGCAACAAAGTTGAAGGCCAAAATCACTGCACACAACCAACAGCAAAACCGCTCCCATAAGTCTAAGTTCTAGCTCCGTCCATATATATATATATATATATAAAGATGGTATTAAATTAGAGAGTTTGAAGGAGATTCGGTATCTATAGAAAGTCATGTCAAGATTTGGAAATTTCACTGATGGTCGTATATCTCAATTCAATTAAAAAAGTTTGTAGTTCAAACATTTTTCTCATTTTAAAGACCATTAAAAAATATTTATAAGTCTAAAATCTTAAAAAGAAATATACAAGCCCAAAAAAATTAGTACAACAACAATGACTAATAATAAAACTAAAAAAAAAAAAAAGGGTTTAGTCAACCAATTTTATCTAAAACAAACAATATGACCATTTAAAATTTTTAAACAACTAGTAGCTAAGCGGTTAAGTAGCAACAAAGTTGAAGGCCAAAATCACTGCACACAGCCAACAGCAAAACCGCTCCCATAAGTCTAAGTTCTAGCTCCGTCCATATATATATATATATATATAAAGATGGTATTAAATTAGAGAGTTTGAAGGAGATTCGGTATGTATAGAAAGTCATGTCAAGATTTGGAAATTTCACTGATGGTCGTATATCTCAATTCAATTGAAGAGTTTTCAAAGATGACTTCTTGTAATGTTAACCATGTGATGTAAAGACGAAAAGGGGCAGCAAGAAATTTTAAGCTAACAAAAATGTGGAACATGCGTGTCTTGGAAAAGATGTTCCAAAGTTTTTAGTAAAAACCAAAATGGCTTCAGATGTACAACAAATTCAATAAAATAAAATGATATCTTTTTTTTTTTTTTTTTTTTTTTTTTTTTTTTTTTTTTTTGAGAAGAAGAAAATGATATCTAATACTTTCAAAAAAAAAAACCTATATAGCATCAAAAGGGTTATTTTCTGATAGGACCAACGAATCCATCAATCATGGACGATCCTACCAATATAGACGAGGACACCCTCAAGCAAGACACATGCATACCCACATCTCTAACGAAGGAGATCATACCAGTCAATGCAGCGCAATTACACCTAGAATGGCTACAAGGACAACTATATGAACCGTTGGAGCACATCAAGGCTACATTACACACTCCAACCGTTACCAAGAGGAGCATTAAGATCTCCATAACTGCCCCAACGGCTAGGGATTATGAAAGCATATATAGTGCTAACACATTGCCAAGTGCAAGGTACACAGAGATACATACACACAGTTCATTTCTTTGATTCTGAGATATTAAATTTCTTATGCAGACTTTGGTATCAGAGGTGCTGTGGTAGGAACCACACCGGTGACCACTTCTTGAAGAGCATGGCTAGAGATTGCGTCCATCTGACAAATTTGACTAACGAATTTGAGATTCATTAGTTTGGTGCCGTTTGTGGGGAACTTGACAAATTTTTTTCGTATTCCAGTTCAAAAACATAGTTACTATATCTTAGATGGAGTCTAATCAAGATTCCGCAGCCTTGGCTCAGCAAGTCCAAGCCGTAGCGGCCACCGTGGAAGAACTTATTAGGCAAAATCAAGAAATGAGACTACGGCTTCAACAGGAGGAGAATTGGTCCAAGGGCAATCCAAAGGATGAAGGAGATAACCATGGAAGAAATAGTCAACAAAGGACCGCTACTCCTGAAGAACAGAATTCGGATCTTCTATGGGAGATGAGGAAAGAGATGGACGAGTTAAGAAACGCCATCAAGGAGAGAGCAGATCGAAGCGTAGACAGACTGGTCAAAGCCACGGATTTACCATTCACTGCGACAGTCCTAGAATGCCTGATACCGACGAAGTTTTGCCTTCCTCAAATTGAGCCATTTGACGGGCTAAAGTACCCTCAAGACCATCTTAATACGTTCAAAACAACCCTGGGCCTCCAGCAGTCCCCTGATGAGATACTGTGTCAATCTTTCCCTACTACTCTCAAAGGAACTGTAAGGGAATGGTTCACAAAATTGCCAATGTCGTCCATCGATAATTTTGACCAGTTGAGCAACGCCTTCTTGCATCACTTCATTAGGGGACAGCGTCCCAAAAGGCCAACAGACTACTTACTTAACATCAAGTAGGGAGAGAAGGAAACCCTGAGGTTTTACATTAAACGCTTTACTCGTGAGACCCTAGAGGTGGACGAAGCTGATGACAAGGTATAGTTGACAACCTTCAAAGCAGGGCTGAGATCTGGAGAACTTGTGGATTCACTAGCCAAGAATCCTCCAAGAATGATGGCAGAGATGCTCCTGAAAGCACATAAATACATGAATGTTGAAGACGCATTAGCAGCCATAGAAGACGTAGAAAAGCCAGGAGGCAGGGGAAGGAAGGACGACGAGCGCAGGGGACAGAAGAGAGAACTTCCAGATCGTCGGTCCAATGACGGGAACAAAAGGAGAGATGAAAAAAGCTCTCGAACGGTAAAATTTACCCCTTTAATTATGCCCGTTGACAAAATTCTAACGCAGATTAAGGACGAGCATTTCCTTAAATGGCCAAGGCCTTTGCATTCCTCTCCCAATGTCCGCGACAAGAAGAAGTACTGTCGATTTTACAAAGATTATGGTCACTACATCGAAGATTGTCGAGACCTTAAAGAGCAAATAGAAGAGTTGATAAGGAAAGGAAAGTTACAATGCTATGTGAAGAAAGGGGAATCTAGCAGATTTAGGGACGACAACATAAGTTAAAAGGAGTCCTCATCTAGAGATAAGACCCCCTAACCTTCCCAGGATATTATCGGGGAAATTAACACAATAACAGGAGGACCATCCCTAGGAGGGTCATTCAAGTCCTTTAAAAAAGCATGTCAAAGACAAGTGAACAATGTCTACATGATACCTTCGTCCAAGCACTGACAAATGGACCAGGATTTATCCTTCAATGAAGTAGATGCTAGGAGAGTGAAACAGCCTCACAATGATCCTTTGGTTATAATGCTGGCTATAGAAGGATTCAACACCAAAAGGATCCTCGTCGACAATGGCAGTTCTGCAGACATCATCTACCTCCCGGCTTTTCAACAACTGAAATTAGATCTGAAGAGACTACGCTCATTTGACTCTCCTCTCGTTAGTTTCAGTAGAGATAGAGTATGTCCCAAAGGCATAGTAACATTGATGGTGACAGTGGGGACTCATCCGAGAAAGTTAACCCGTCCGATAGACTTCTTGGTGGTAGACTACCTGTCATCTTACAATGTAATTATTGGGAGGCCCACTCTCAACAAATGGAAGGCAGCTACGCCAACTTATTGCTTAAAGATGAAGTTCTCCACGGAGAGTGGGGTCAGAGAAGTAAAGGAAGACCAAGTCTTGGCCAAGGAATGCTACCAGGCCGTCGTGACTGCAAAGGAGAACCACGCATGGACGATTGAAGAGAAAGAAGAAGACAAAATTGAAACCCTAGAAATGGTGGTGCTAGACGAAGAAGAAGTCACCCAGATGACCAGGATAGGAACGACGCTAAGTCCTGAGATGAGATTAAAGCTCATCCAGTTCCTAAAAGAGAACCAAGATGTCTTTGCCGGGGTCATGAGGACATGCCAGGTATATCCCCAGAAGTCATTTAGCACAAGTTGAACGTGGATCCAGAGAGGAAGCCAGTCAAGCAAAAACAGAGAGTCTTGGCTCTAGAACTAGACCAGGCAGTAACAGATGAAGTTAAGAAATTGTTGAAGGTAGGCTTCATTCGAGAAGTGTACTATCCTGCCTGGCTCGCAAACGTCGTTCTGGTGAAGAAAGCAAATGGAAAGTGGAGAATGTGTGGGGACTTCACGGGCCTAAACAAAGCATGCCCGAAGGATAGCTTTCCTCTACCAAGAATAGACCAGCTGGTAGATTCTACCGTCGGACATAAATTGTTGACATTCATGGATGCTTTTTCAAGATACAACTAGATAAAGATGGATGAGGAAGATCAAGAGAAAACTGCCTTCATTACAAGCCAGGGGCTTTATTGCTACAAAGTAATGCCTTTTGGATTAAAAAATGCAAGAGCTACTTACCAGAGGTTAGTGAACAAAATGTTCAGCAAACAGATTAGCAGGAATATGGAGGTGTATGTGGATGACATGCTCGTCAAGAGTAAGGAAGAACTCGTCCACCTAGAAGACCTGAAAGAGATGTTTGCCACCCTCAAGCAATAGCAGATGAAGCTGAATCCTAATAAGTGTGTCTTTGGTGTAGCCTCAGGCAAATTCTTAGGATTCATGGTGTCCCAGAGAGGAATAGAAGCAAACCTAGTGAAGGTGCAAGCCATAATCGACATGGCATCACCAAAGACCGTCAAAGAAGTCCAAAAGCTCATGAGAAGAATTGCAGCCCTTAACAGGTTCGTCTCTAGAGCAATGGACAAATGCCTCCCCTTCTTCAAGACTTTGAAACGGGCATTTGAGTGGACAGGCAAGTGCGAAGTAGCATTCCAGGAACTAAAGCGTTATCTGAGCAACCCACCTCTCTTAAGTCCTTCAAAAGAGGGAGAAAACCTATATTTGTACTTAGTAGTATCAAACACAGTCGTGAGTGCGGCTCTAATTCGAGAAGAAGATAAGAAGTAGCTTCTAGTGTACTACGTCAGCCAGGCCTTCCAAGGAGCTGAGTCCAAGTATCTAAAGATTGAGAAGATTGCATTTGCTTTAATAGTTGCCTCACAAAAACTGAGACAGTATTTCGAAGCAAATCCAATTCTGGTGATGACAGACCAACCAATCAAAACGTCCATGAACAAGCCTGAAGCAGCCAGGAGTATGGTCCAATGGGTAATTGAACTCAGCCAATTCGACATCGAGTACTGTCCCAAGACAGCCATTAAGGCATAAGCCTTGGTGGACTTCATCGCCGAGTTCACTTCCTCGGACGAAGACAATCAAACCCATGAGACCGAGAAATGGACGATATAGACTAACGATTTGTTAGCCTGAAAGAAGGGGGGAGTAAGGGCCGTTATAATTACCCCAGACGAAAAAATGTTAAAGTATAGAGTTCAGCTGAAGTTTCCAGCCACCAACAACGAAGCTGAATATGAAGGAATTTTGACGGGATTAAGACTCGGAAAGCTGTTAGGGGCTAAGAGCTTGTTAGTCCAAAATGATTCAAAACTGGTAATTGGGCAAATCAAAGGAGAATACGAAGCAAAAGAAGAAAGAATGCAAAGGTACCTTAGGCTGACGAAACATCTAGCTCAGGGGTTCGATAAAGTGGAATTTGTACAAATATCGAGAAGCCAAAACGTGGTGGCAGACGAAGTCTCAAAAATAGCATCGTCAGAGGAAGGGGCAACGAGCACGGACCTAATGATGGAGATCCAAAACAACCCTAGCATTGAAGAAGTTTCAACATTTGCAATCCAGAACATAAACAGCTGGATGAAGCCCATCATATCCTTCCTCTAGGATGGACGCCTCCCTCCAAATACAGACGAGGCCAAGAAAATCAAGAAGAGGGCAGCCAGGTTTACGATCCTCAACGACACCTTGTACAAGAGAGGCTTCTCCATGCCTTACTTGAAGTGTGTCAATGAAAAAGAAGCTAAGTACATCCTGGAAGAGATACATGAAGGAGTTTGTGGGGACCACGCTGGCCCTAGATCCCTGAAAGGAAAATTATTCGAACTGGTTATTTCTGGCCTATTATGCATGTGGACGCAACAGAGTTTGTCAAGAAATGTGACAAATGTCAACGATTCGAGAACATCCAGCGACTTCCTGCAGAGAAACTGACGACGATCACATCCCCGTGGCCATTTGCACAATGGGGAATCGACATCGTCGGCCCACTACCCCTAGGCAAAGTTCAGGTAAAATTCTTACTAGTTGCTATTGATTACTTTACGAAATGGGTTGAAGCAGAGCCACTGGCGACCATCATCGAAGTAAGGATCTGAAGCTTCGTGTGGAAGAATATAATCTGCAAGTTCAGGATTCCGTGGACGATCATATCAGACAACAGACAACAATTCGACTGCCAGAGCTTCAAGGACTTCTATTCAGGCCTGGACATCAAGAACTAGTTCTCATCACTAGGACATCCACAGGCGAATGGACAGACGAAGGCGACGAACTGTACGCTACTTAAGATCATAAAAACAAAGCTGGACAATGCGAAAGGGACCTGGCCAGAAGAACTACCCAATATCTTGTGGGCCTATAGAACAGCAGTAAGAACCCCGATGGGAGAGACCCCCTTCAAACTCACATATGGCTCTAAAGCAGTGATCCTCAACGAGGTAGGAGTAACCAGCACCAGGCAAGAAGTATTCGACGAAGAAGCCAATGATGACCGTCTTCGAGTAAACCTGGATTGTCTGGACGAAGTAAGAGACAAAGCCTGTAGCAGAATGGCGGAGTACTAATGGAAGATGACAGACTATTACAACAAAAGGGTAAAACTCCGACGACTTGACATAGGCGATCTCGTCCTTCATAAAGTAACCCCAGCAACTAGAGATCCAACACAAGGAAAACTCAGCCCAACATGGGAAGGACCATACTGGGTCATTCACTATTCCAGGTAGGGCAGCTACCACCTGGAAACCCTAGACGGACAGAGACTCCCGAGGCCATGGAACATTAAACACTTGAAGAAATATCATCAATAGATGTAATGATTAAGTGTATTCATTATTGAAATTAATAAATAAATTGTTCAGCTAACGATTTCAAGACAAGCAGATCTAATTCAGCAGGAAATACGAAAAGTGGCTAAGTAACAAGATTCCGCATAGATGGATGTAAGTTACTGACGGTCAAAAGGTCCCTAAAAGGGATAAAAGCCAAAAGTGGCTAAGTAACAAGATTCTGTATAGATGGATGTAAGTTACTGACGATCAAAAGGTCCCTAAAAGGGAGAAAAGCCAAAAGTGGCTAAGTAACAAGATTTTGCATAGACGGATGTAAGTTACTGATGATCAAAAGGTCCCTAAAAGGGAGAAAAGGCAAAAGTGGCTAAGTAGCAAGATTCCGCATAGATAGATGTAAGTTACTAACGATCAAAAGGTCCCTAAAAGGGATAAAAGTAAAAAATGGTTAAGTGACAAGATTCCGCATAGACGGATGTAAGTTATTGACAATCAAAAGGTCCCTTAACAAGATTCGGCATAGATGGATGTAAGTTACTAATGATCAAAAGGTCCCTAAAAGGGATAAAAGCCCACAAATGGCTAAGTAACAAGATTCCGCATAGACGAATGTAAGTTACTGACGGTCAAAAGGTCCCTAAAAGGAACAAAAGCCAAAAATGGCTAAGTAACAAGATTCCGCATAGACAAATGTAGGTTACTTACGATAAAAGGATCCCTATGAGGGATAAAAGTAAAAAACGACTAAGAAACAAGAATCCACCTAGGCAGATACAAGTTACCAACGACTAAAAGGATTCCTAGATGAATATAAGGTATTGCCTAACAAAACAACTGGGGAAAGAGGTGCCAACAGAATCAAGGGTTCATCAAGCACACTACGTGGGCAATCGAAAGATATCACTAGCACATCTCAAACTAAAGAACAGGTGATGCAAGTAAGTACAAATTAAGTTAAAAGCCCAAAAAAAATGGGCAAAATTAACATTGTTTATACAACTAAAAACCCATAAACACTGGGCTAAAAATACTGTTCTCAAAATAGAGGGGAATAAGATTAAAATTACACAACTGCCCAAAACAGTGAGGGCATCCAAAAGGAATTTTTTTTTTTTGCTAAGCATCAGGTTCGGGTAGCGCCATTGTCAGTAGGGGCGTCAGTAGCGGGAACGTCTCTGGGTGCTTCTTGCTCAGTCACAGAAGATTGAGCAACCTCATCGGCAGCCGTCTCCTGATCCACATCTTCGAGATCTAGCCTCTCCATATCGACTTTAGAGGGGTGCTTTATCAAATATCTCCTCAAGAGCTCAAAACCCTTAAAATACCAACTGAGGAGTACAATGTTGTGCTCGTCAGTGGTCTGAAAGGCTTCAACGGGCCTGGCAGTAATGGTCTTAAGACTCTCCTTGGCTCCAAGAAGCTGCTCGTCCTTCTCGATTGTCAATTGAAACTCCACCCTAAGGTCGTCAGTTTCTTGACCTGCTCCTTCAGAGTATTCGCTGCGCCCATGGAGTCAATGAGGTCCTTCTTCAGAGTGGAGTTCTCTGCCTCCAAAGCCTCCATCCTAGACATTAGAGGTGCCACCTTAGCCTCTTGAGTAAAATACTCAGAAGAAAGGTGAAGACTCTCCCCTAGCACCTAAAGTGAAGATCAGAGGTGTAAAAAAAAAAAAAAATCGCCCAAAGCAATATACTTGGACAAGCTTTTGGACATGACGAGCAGCAACCCCACTGAAAGGGACGCCAGATAAGGCCCTCATATCTGCAGTCGTTATCACCTCGTGGGCTCGATCCACAGCCATCCTCTCGAATTGTAGATGGAAGAGAATCAACTTTCTCCTTCTCCTTCTCATTTTCCTTCTCCTTCTTAGACAAGCGTGGCCTTTTGGAAACGGGAGTGCTACCTATTTCTTCCACGGGCGTTGAAGGAGAAGCTATCCTCGTTGTCTCGCCCCCAGAAACAATCGGATTGATGGAGGCAAGTAGAGCAACGGGGGCACCCCTCCTAGTGACGCACACTGTCTTCTTTCCCAAGTTGGATAGGGGCTCGTCTTTCTTCGACCTCATCTTCGCGTATAGGTCTTTGTTGAATTTGGTCGTCATCTCTGCCAGAAGAGAACAATGGTTATAAAAAATATATATATATATCGTACTGATGAGTTCAACATTTACTTTTTTTTTTTTCCTTCAATCTCATTGTTGCACAAGACAAAGGAAGACGGGTCTGGACCAAGATGATAGAAAGCAAGGGTCCACGGATCTACCAAATCGTCCCAGCTCTTGATTGTCTGGGCGTACTCGATTGCCCGCTCAACCCGTTCCTTGTACCTGCCTTTGAGTTTAGGTCGTCTCTCCACTACAAAAGACAAAGAACAAAGATGTTAATGATGACAACAAATGAATATAGTAGAGGTAAAGCAACAAGGAGAAAAATTGACGCATCTAAAGTCGGGGTTTCCCACCGATGAAGCAACCTCGGAATGTCACCCCATTCTTGACTGGAAGTCATCCCCAAACACAAAGAAAAATCTTGATTTCCAGTACCTGAAGGAAGAAGGTAACCCTCTAACAATCCTGGTCATCCTCTCCCAAGGTACCAGCTCATAGTATCCATACTCCTTGGATTCCTTCAAACGGTACAGGTAGACGAGCTCGCCTACCTTGATCATATCCCTGTTAGCAGCCAACCATATTTCCATACAGTTGACCACTATCCTCCACGAATTGGGCATTAGCTGCCCAGGAGCAATTTCAAAATGATTTAAAAGCTCCATCAAGAAGGGATGGACAGGGAATCTAAGTCCACAGGTGAAGGCAGCCTCGTAGAAGCACACCTCACCAGGGAAGAAGTGACAAGCTCTATCCTCGTCACTAGGCCGACGGACACGAACCCTCTCCGAAAATTGAAACCTATCCTTGAACCTACCTACTATCTCAGCATCCAGCCCACACACCTCCTCTAGGGCATAAAAAACCCTAACCACCTGAGGAGTAAAGACGGCTGTATCCCCCTCCACTGGATCGCCAATAGACGACAACCCAATCTTGAGATCACTAGATTTGACTTCGGACATCCTTTTTTGCTTTCTCCCCTGACCCTCGAACCAGTCAATTGATTGCCTAATCAGAGGCAACAACTCAGTCAACACCATACTTAGACCACTACCCTTGAAAATAAAGCTTTCAAGGCCTGAGAAAGTACCTAAAGACCCCCCTAAACGTGCGAAAAGAAAAGAAACTAAGGGACAAGCAACTCTAACCTCAGAGTTACTAACCATGAAAACCCAAAAAAAAAAAAAGAAGCACAGGGAAGAACAATACAACTAAACCACAAGGAAATCAAAAGCAAATAGAACAAAAAAGAAAAGAGGGAAATCAGGAACACTATTACAGCAAAGTAAAGAAAAGAAAGGAGAGAAAAGGAAGAGAACAAACCTTGAACAATGGCAAGCTGAGGAAGCACTGTTAAAAAAGCACACCAATTCGAAAAAGGAAGAAAGCTAACAAAGAAGAAGCAACGATTGAGAATTTTCGAGAAAAGTAAAAAATGAGAAGGGGAGGAGTTTAAAAACAAAGGCTCGAAAAATGGAAAGACCGGTGGGAAACCCAATAGTTCCACTCGTTGGAGCATTAACTCCATTAGTCAGCACGTGCCACGTGTACCACAATCTGTGGAGCGCCGCCACTTTGCACTTAATACGGAGCGAAACCCCAAGAGTCACTTGCAACCTGTAACCCTTCATATTCTATGATCGTCAGGGCACATCATGACGAACACAGAATCGGGGGGCAGCTGATAAGACCAATGAAGCCGTTTATCATGGACGACCCTACTAATACAGACGAGGACATCCTCAGGCGAGACACATGCATACCCACGTCTCTGATGAAGGAGACCATACCATTCAATTCAGCACAATTACACCTAGAATGGCTACAAGGACAACTATATGAACCGTTGGAGCACATCAAGACTACATTACACACTCCAGCCGTTACCAAGAGGAGCATTAAGATCTCCATAACTGCCCCAATGGCTAGAGATTATGAAAGCATATATAAAGCTCACACATTGCCAAGTACAAGGTACACAAATATGCATACACACAATTCATTTCTTTTATTCTGAGATATTAAATTCCTTATGTTGACTTTGGTATCGGAGGCGCTATGACAGGCACCACACCGGTGACCACTTCTTGAAGAGCATGGCTGGAGATTGCTTCTGTCTGACAACTTTGACTGACGAATATGAGATTCATCATTTTCAATCAATCAAAGCAAAGATCATCAAGTTAATAGTGATATGCAAAAAAGCCCCTATATTTAACACTTTACCAAGGAGCATGCACTTTTGGGCTGAAAATTTAATGTAGATCCCAGTCATATTTTGTCTTGAATTTACCAATTAATCACGAGTTACACGACATTTGTGAGTTAGTTCTGTGCCTGTGCCAGTCAAAGCTTTTAGCTTACTATTCACGAGTGCAGCACCGTCCACGTACGAGCCAAAATAATGTTGCACAGTTTTAGCCATAAATATTGGTTAGCCATGATTAAAATGCGTGGGCAGCATGGGGTTCTCTCTCTCTCTCTCTCTCTCTTAGGAGTCCGGAGTCAGGACCCAACACCCAAGTACGCATAAATATTACTACAATTGCACGCAGTGGACCTGCAAATCATAGATGAGAATTCGTATCCGGCCAGCTCGCATATACGCTACAAATTCAACTTATTCTTTAGACTTAATTTGTTAAAGGTGGAAGAACATTTTAGAAAGGAGAATCTTGGCCATTATCATTTCTTTGCAAAAGTAGTTGTGTGTTGGAATTTTATCTCACTGCCCATCAATCTGCTTCGCCTTTATATAATTGATAGATAAAAATGTTATTGGGTTTCATTTTTTTTATTATTATTATTATATAAAATGTACATTATTCACAGTGATGCAGAATGGAGAGCAATGTAGAAGGGGCCCTTGATTAAGCTTTGAGACAAGCTTGTCTGTACGTAATGTAAAGAAAAGGACATTAAAAAAAAAAAAATACTATGAGTAAGGATGACATTTGATTCGTCCCAGAAATATTGAAATTATTTAGTATGCCTGGTAGCTTTTCTGATGCCTTATATTGTGCATTCTCAATTAGATTAATTTATGCCAAGTGATCTACAATTAAGATCCGTGCCACAAACCTACAAATTTCTTTTCCCCAAGATTTTCATCTCTAATCTTGAATTAATATATATATATATATATATATATATATATATATCTTATAATAATTCAAATATCAACTTAAAAAAAAAAAAAAAAAATACTCGAATTGAAATCAAATTTTAGAATTCACTTTCTTAAAAATAAGAAAGTGAGGAGAGCATTGATTCTAGACTTTTCGAAATTATTGTTGGTTCCAAGCAAATAGATACACCCATAAATAAATATATTAATTATTCTGCTTGAACTTGTTTTTAATTTTAGCTTACACTTTATGGAAAATGATTTTTCGCCATTTAAAATGGAGAAAATATTGTTCAAATTAATAGATAAACGTACATTGAAGTAAGTAGTTATAACTCGTGGGTTCTAGTTAACTTAGTTGATAAAATCTCCGATGGTTAAATAAGAGATATGAGGTCTAATCTCCACCTATACCAAAAACTGATTGATGTCTTAGTCTGATTATAAATTGTTATTATCAAAAGTAGACGCTACAAGTAGCTGTAACTCATTAAATCATGATCAATAAAGAGTGAATAGGCAATCAACTATATATATATATATATATAGATATATGGAAAATGAAGCATATATTATTCATTTATTCTTGAACCCTTTTTTTTTTTTTTTTTTTTTTTTTTTTTTTTTTGTGTGTGATCGAGCACCCTGGCCTAAAGCCTAAACCACTTGTTACGCGTCAAGTAGTTGTAGACCATTGTTGTTGTTGGAAGCAGCTGACATCCCACTGCTTGTGTTATTTAGCCAAGGAATCAAATATTGAAACCACTAGTTACATGACAAATAGTTCATATGATTCTGTGCTCACCACATGGGTTTCGTTCAGACAATAACTTCATTAACCATAGATTTTTATCAATTTTATCAAAGGTCAAGAATCCGAGACTGCTACTACAACACCTTATCGAAAGCCAAGGGACCATGATGATGATACTCTTACAACTTACAAGGCCTAGCTAAGCTAATTAAGCAGCCCATGATCGACCTGGCCTCCCCGGTCTACTATTTATCCATCCTGTATGGGACCCCATCCCCATTTGTAAATGAAGTCAATTATTAATGTATAGTTTTCAACGCCAATGTATCTCAATAACCCCTTTATTTATTAATTTACTCCATGCAAAAGACAATAAAAAAATTTCAAAATTTTGTTTTTACACTTTACTGAGTTACTAATACATCATCACTTTTACATAAACCTAGCTATATATTACTTAACCTAGCTACTTTAATTATATACTTATTAGTTATTCATTTTCTCAAAAATAAAGAAACCTTCCTAGTTAGCTAGTTTCTGATAGTTGAAAGAATTATGAACATTAGCCTTTGAGTGGACAAGTGATAAAATTCAATCTTTAATTTGCAGTTTCTCAAGCTAGCGGGACCAAATGAATTAGAAGGCCCATGGAATGAACCACGAACCAGCTAACTTTGTTGTTTTTTTTTTGGGGGGGGGGGGGGGGGGGGGGGCGCTAAATTCATTCAAAGAATTCTATATGTTCACAAATTAAAGATTGAATTTTGCCCTAACACACATTCACCATTTTGCCCTCCTCGATCATCAATCTTGCTGATTTGTTGTTTTTAACTATATATATATAGTTAAAAACAACAAATCAGCAAAAGGGTTAACTCAAAATAGGCAAAAAGAGATGGTAAGGAAGTAGAGCTGTACTACAATTAATTAATTGTATTTGTATATAGGTGCAGAAGAGATGGGCGAAAATGCAAAGGAAAGATTTATTAACATGGCAATGCAAAATACAAAAGGGAACCTATAGCTCATACTCTTTCTTGGATGAAAAGATAAAAAAGTAAAATCCTTATCGGCCCCTAGTCGGCTGTGCCAGCTGCCTCTGTAAATAGTTTACTGTTAGTGTGTGAATTGTGTGTGTGTCTGTGAGAGAGAGAGAGAGAGAGAGAGAGACAGTTAGGGCGACTCATGTACCCTTAGGGTCACCATTTTCTCTCTCTTTATTAAGTCTCTTTTTCCCACTTTATATATATATATATATATATATATATGCATCATGTATAAGCATCATGAAGACATGATGATGATGATGATGATGATGATGGTCTTTACAAATAAAGACAAAAGAAAGCAAGCAGTGTTGCGATCGTGTGGATGGGACATTCAGAAATAAAGCCTCACTTGCATTTTATTCATCCTATATTAACCTCAGCTCTTCTTTCTTCGCTACTCACTCACCCACTTCATTATTACATTATTCACTCTAAACAACAAAATTTATTCTCTCTCTCTCTCTCGTTCTCTTGTGTGCTTAAACCGCGTAGCTACTGAGAAGTCCAAAACCAGCTTAACTAGTTATTTATTTATTTATAGTAACACTATTACACTATTTTCAACGGAGTCAAGTAATGGGTGAGGGTGAGCCGGTTAACTCGGAGTACGAGTCAAGCACCAACTCATCCTCATCCACTCGTTCTCCGTCGACGTCATCATCATCATCATCTGGGTTAGCTCAGGCTCAGAACCTGTCAGAGGATAATGAAATGGGTTCACCTGATCCGGACCCGGACCCGAAAGGGGAAAAGAAACGAGCCAGAGACAGTAGCAAGCACCCGGTTTACAGAGGGGTCCGAATGAGAGCATGGGGCAAATGGGTGTCCGAAATCCGAGAGCCCAGGAAGAAAAATCGGATCTGGCTTGGAACATTCTCCACCCCAGAAATGGCAGCCCGGGCCCACGACGTAGCAGCGTTGAGCATCAAGGGAAACTCGGCCATCCTTAACTTCCCCGAACTATCCGGGTCACTGCCCCGACCCACTTCCAACTCGCCCCGAGATGTCCAAGCCGCTGCTTCCAAAGCGGCTTCTATGGTCGACTTCGACCTTCCCAAAACGAAAACGACGTCGTCTTCGTCGTCGTCGTCGTCGTCGTCCACGTCATCAACGAACGACGTGTCGACACCAGAAGAGCTGAGCGAGATAGTAGAGTTGCCGAGCCTGGGGACGAGTTACGAGCTGAGTAACGATTTCCTGTTTATTGACTCAGTGGATGGATGGGTGTACCCTCCACCGTGGTACCACAGCCACAGCCAAAGCCAAAGCAGCAGCAGCATTGATGAATGCGGTGCGTATTTTAGGGATCAAATAACTGAGACTGTGATTCCGAGTAGCTTCGACTTCGAGGCTTTGTCGTGGTTAAAATGACTATAACCATAATAATACCCATTTCATTGCTCTTTTTTGAAATAGCTCTATTTTTTGTGTGTGAGAGAACAAAACACTTCTTTTTTTTCTTTCTTTCTTTTTTGTCTGTTTTTATTTACTAGTACTAGTATTTTACTATTATATCAATGTAAGCCCCTTTTCAATTTTTTTTTTCTCTTAAATTTCTTTTGACGGGCTAGAGCTAAATATGTAGATACGTTTCTTGCTCCTCAAGTTGTTACATCTTTACCAGTTGTTTTGTTTGTTCTTTGCTTTTCTAAACTTTTTTATTTATTGGGTCTGTGAGTCTCTGGACTGTTCCCTCTCTTCAATGGTCCATATATACATTAAAAACCGTGCCCCTCTCTCTCTCTCCGTCTTTATCATTTTTTTTTAAGCTACCCTAGATTACTCAAGTCTTTTTTAACTTTTCCGAATAATGAGAGCAGTGTAGAGCTTATTAAATTTTGCAACTTTTCTTTTCAGTGACATTAAAAAGGCTGAAGTTCATAAAATGGTCAAGTCTCTATGTATGATCATATGGCTAATAGCTCCTTCAATTTTTTTTTTTTTTAAGCAATCAAGAATCAAAATTGAAGCCACTAATGCATATATTTCTTTGGAGCCTAGCTAGTGAGAAATGGGGTATTCAATTTTTAAAGACATTCTAAATTGGTTAAGGTCCACCCCCCCCTCACTCTCTCTTAACAAATTCTTTTATATATGACCAAAGAGCTAATAGGTCTTCTTCTGCAAAAATTGAAGCGCATAAGTCTTTCTTTGGAGCCTAGCTAATGAATTGGGTAACTGGGGCTTCGATTTTTAATTTTAAGCCGATATTATAAATAAATAAATACACCCTTAAATTGCGGAATTGTTTCAGTCATTGTAACATGGTTATTGTACTCTTGGCGTTAATTTCTTTATTTCTGCTATGATTAAGACGCAACAGGTTAATATAACAATTCTGAGCAGTGTAAGAACTGATTGAACTAATAATAATTCCCAAATTTCCTATTTTTATAACCCAGTTGTACACGGTCTGTGAACCCTGTTCATCTCAACTGATTAAGCTTTACTGCAAATAATTTACCGTGATGTGAACTTGGCTCTTTTCAATAAGTGTGTGCTTGGAAATATTTAAAAGTGGTTGTAAGCTTTATTCCAAATGTTCCTCCAACCAAATTTGGAGCTTGTAATAGTGATGTAATATAATTTGCACCAAAAAAAAAAAAAGTATAACCAAATAATAATAATAATAATAAGGAATTAAGTGAGTATCATTCAATAAAAGAATTGTCAAATATTCGTTGTACAATATATATGTTTCTAAATGTACTGCTACTGCATGAAAGATTCCTCCTCATATTATACAAGTTGGATTAGAAAAAGAATCAAGATCGGATCATCTATATATATACAAGACTTAAAAAAGAATGAAAAAGAAATAGGGCGTTTTGTTAGTTGTGTTATTATGCAAGGTTCCCTTGTTTGTTAGAGGGACTCCTACCACCATTGATAGTTGTGTTTCAACTACTACCTTATTCGCATCATGATTAGTACTGACTTCGTATATATATATATATATATATTTTTTTAATTAGATTTTGGTGACTGAAAAATATCTTCTTATTTTTGGACATATAAATTATAGTCAGAATTATATACTTGGATGTCATAAGTTTTTTTTTTTTTTTGAAGGATCGGATTTCATAAGTTTAGCCTGTTATATATGAAAGATTTCATATGCATTTATAGTTTTAAATGGCTGAGTTTATATTAAGAGATAATTAAAGGAAGACAACCCTTAGAGAACAATGGACGAATTAATAATAGGACTCACAAAATCCAACTTTAATATATTTATTCTTTTGCATTTAAAGTTGGTGCGTGTGTGTGTTTGTTTCTCACTTTCTCCACACACACCCAAAAAAAAAAAAAGTTGGCCATTATCAAAATTGGAAAACCTGTCCGAATATGTTGAGAGTGATGATATAATTTAGGCCCTGCTTTATAAAGACTAAAAAATATATATACCACAAGCTTAACTAAATTTAGTTAATAAAAAAGTCACCTTATCTTGTAGGTTTAGATGCAACTTTTTTACTGATAGTTTATTTGTAAAAGTTAATTAAAATCTAACTATTAACAAAAAGGCTTCAAAAGGCTATATCAAAACAAATAAGCTAAAAAAAGGTAAGTCAAACATACATGAGGCATATAACATATTACTTTGGCTAGGACAATTAAAATTACTAGACACGACAAATCCAAAAATAAATAAAGCTGTTAAACTTATTTGAAGTAGACAAAAAATTAGGCAAGAAAAGACTTTGGAAATTTTTTAAAATTGAAAAAGTTACACACACACACACACATATATATATATATATATTTTGATAGAAAGAGCAATAAGTTCATGGCGAATTTAGATTTTATATTAAACCTTTAAATTTATTTATTTGTGTACAAATTTTTTAAGCCATATTTTTTATTTATAACTATTTTGTTGTTCTCTTTGACAAAAAGCTAATCAAAATACATGTCATGTAACACAAAGTTTTTCATAATTATTTATGATATAACATATTATAATTAATGCTTATAAAAAAATTAATGATAAATTTTTATAAAAGTGATAGTACAATTGTTATTGTTATAATAAATTGTGGAAATAATATCATATTTTTAATGGGATTTAAATATTTTATATTTGTAGTTTTTTTTTTTTTTTTTTTTTTGAGAAACAAACACACACACACAAAGGAAAAGAAAATGAATTATAACACAAATACATACTAAAACTCTATTTAAGAGCCATGGTTTATATTTGTAGTTTGAATCTTGCTTATCATAAATATATATATATATATATATATATCAAAGAGAGATGAAAAATAAGTTATAGAACCTCCAATAATTACATTGAGCTACCAACAACATCCGATGTGATAGTCCATTAATCATGATCACAGCGTGAGTCAACATATTGAAGACGACATCCTTGATCGAACGTTCGAGATCAATCTTATGAAAAAGGACATGTTCTTTGAGAGAACAACCCCTTGGTACCGAAATATAGTAAAACCCAAAAATTAAAATGTCATTCAGGGTTTCAAATGCTGTCAAAACATGTTTATTAAAAAACAAAAAAAACAAAAAAAAAAAAATTGCTGTCACAACATAAACTCCACCAATTTCCTAGCTAGTATTGCACACATAACTAGGCCTTCTTAGAGCATTAGTAATAGTAGTGCTAAATAATTATATTGCAATTTTTAATATCACTAATACTTAAAATGCATGCT
Organism: Quercus variabilis; assembly: GCA_030445155.1. NCBI lineage: Eukaryota > Viridiplantae > Streptophyta > Magnoliopsida > Fagales > Fagaceae > Quercus > Quercus variabilis. The sequence goes on along the minus strand of CP129446.1, from coordinate 41,408,581 downwards.
ACAATCCTTATTCACCAGGCTGCCAGGAAGAAGCTCATCATAGGCATTTTCATTACTAGGGGTTGTCCAAAGGTGACCCACCTTCTCTTTGTCGATGACAGTATACTTTTTTGTAAAGCATCATTGGAAGAATGCCACTTGCTAAGATCTATTTTAATGGAATATGAAGAAGCTTCAAGACGAAAAGTAAACACGGACAAATCCTCCATCTTCTTTAGCCCTAATACAACCCAGGCAACTAGAGATGAGATTTTTAATATCCTTGGCCCTATGCAGAATTTGAGACTTACTAAATATCTTGGTCTCCCCTCTCTTATTGGTAGGTAAAAAAAAGCAAGTCTTTGCAATTTTAAAGGAGAGGGTTGGTCAAAAACTTGCGGGTTGGAAAGGTAAGCTTCTTTCTATGGGTGGGAAAGAAATTCTTATCAAAGCAGTGACTCTAGCTATTCTAACATACAGTATGACTTGCTTCCTACTTCCTCAAGGCCTTTGTGATGACATGGAAAGAATGATGAAAAATTTCTGGTGGTGCCAAAGGCAGCAGGAAACAAAATTGGGTTGGGTTAGCTGGAAGAGGATGTGCAATCCAAAGGCAACAGCTGGGTTGGGGTTTAAGAATTTGAAAGCCTTTAATCTAGCCATGCTTGCCAAGCAGGCTTGGAGAATCCTCAATAATCGGAGTTCGTTGGTTGCAAGGGTGCTTAAAGCCAGGTATTTCCCCACGGGTAATCTATTAAATGCTAAGCTTGATTCTTCCCCTTCTTATTCCTGGAGGAGCATCTATAGTAGTTTAGAAGTTATAAGGCGGGGTACCCGGTGGAGAGTTGGTAATGGGAAGTAAATTCATATATGGGAGGATAGATGGCTCCTAACATCTTCTACTTATAAAGTTATCTCTCCTCAAATCCAAAATTTTGAATTCCCTATGGTTTCATCTCTCATTGATCCAGTCTCTAAATGGTGGAAACCAGAGGTTCTTCGTGCTACTTTTCTTCCTTTCGAGGTGGAAACCATTCTGAAGATTTCGCTAAGTTATAACGTACCGGAGGACAAGCTTATATGGATTGGAAATAGAAAAGGTAAATTTTTGGTGAAAAGTGCTTATCATGTTGCCTATAGTATGATTGATGCTTCTGAAGAGGGTGAAAGCTCTTCTAGGGATCCTTATAGACATCTTTGGCAGAATTTATGGCATTTAAACCTCCTAGCAAAAATTAAAATTTTTTGCTTGGAGGGCTTATGTCAATGGTTTGCCTACCTATGTTAATATAAGTAAAAGAGGGATCAATTGCAACACTGCTTGCCCCATTTGTGGTTCGAAACCCGAGGATATTAATCACGCTCTCCTCCATTGTGAGGCAGCCTCCCTTGTTTGGAGTTTATGGCCAGATTATCCCAAGGTCACCATTGGTCTTTCTTAGACATGGCCTTGCATTTAAATCACTCAAATGCCTCATAGGCCCTGGATTTATTTTTTTGTTTTATCTTGGGCTATTTGGTCTAACAGAAACAAACTAGTGCGTAATGATTCTTTGCTCTCCCCATCTCAGGTTTGGAGCTTGGCAAACAACACTTCGGAGGACTTCAAAAAGGCAGTTGCCTCCTTAGACATCCTTCCCCCAAGGCATTCTCAAAATAGGTGGGTGGCTCCTCCTCAAGGTGTTTTCAAAGTTAATGTTGATGGGCCTACATCTAACCAAGGAAGAAATTCTAGCATTGGAGTAATTATTAGGGACTGCTTTGGCCATGTTGTAGCAGCTCTTAGTAAATATCTGCCAGGACGTTTTGCTGCTGACTAGGTGGAAGCTTTAGCATTAGAGCAGGGAATTTTACTTGCCCAGGAGATGCATTTGCCTCGGGTCATTTTGGAGATTGATGCCCTTGTAGTGGTCCAAGCCTTGAATGATAACTCCACAGGAAGTGAGTTAGGCCATATATTACAAGGAATTCTACTGGTGTGTGATTCGTTTGAGTTCTGCATTTTTAAGCATGCAAGTAGAGATTTCAATGTTATTGCTCATGAGTTGGCTCAATTGGCTTGGAGAGAGGAAGCTACATGTTTGTGGAATGGGATTTCTCCCCCTGCTGTTTCTTTGTTAGTCCATAATGACTCTATGTATTTGGCATAGGGGCCTGCTGTTTATAGCCTCTCTGCTTTCTGTCTTCCTGGTTTTTATGATATAAAATCTTCCTTTTCAAAAAAAGAAAGTAATGGTGTTATAGCCAAAAATTTTTAGCTACTTGCTATAGTGCACAACACAGCCATTTAAATTACACCACTAATACTTAAATTACACACTGTAGCAAGTTGCTAAAAGAATAATTATTAAACTCTCTCTCTTCTCTCATTAAAAAATATTTTATCTTTTCTTTCTTTTTCTCTCTTTATGGCTTCTCTTCTTTCTTCCTTTTTCCTTCTCATTTTTTGTTTCTCTCTCCCTCATCGCTAAGACCCATCTCGCCTAGTCCTCCATCTCTTCCTTATTCTGGGTTTGTCTCTGGTTTGTGGTCCAACTCGCTTAGTCCTCCACACCGCCAACCCACCTCCCCACGCCGTTAACCCATCTCGCCTAATCCTCCATCTCACTGCTCACCCAACGCCGATCCAAGCTCCATTGCCGTGTTGAAGGGATTTGATGCCGATTTTCCACTTATGCCCCTAGGTTGTGTGGCCTTGCACCACTGCCATGCTCGCTGCCATCCAAAACCCGGTTCAAATAGCTCATATTTGATTTTTTTCTTCTTCGAGAAATTGATTAGCTTGGTTCGATATTTTGGTGTTGGGTAGGATCTGTTTCATTGACCCAACTCCATTCACTCCTCACCGGCCGATCCAGTCTCTGCTGAAGCCTTCCACTCTCCGTTCACTCCTTTCTGCAGGAATTTTCCTAGGTTCATGGAATTTTTCTAGTTTCGGATTGGTGGGTTTGTGATCGAAGTTTTGTGGGTTTTATTTTTGTGGTTGTGGGTTGATTTTCTTGGGTAGTTGTGGGCTGATTTTGGTGGTTGTGGTGGTGGTAGGAGTAGACTATGGGTAGGGGGGTGGTGGTGGGCTGTATGAAGTAGTGATGGTGGAATGTATTATTTTATTATAGTAGATATATTATTTTATTGTGATGTTTATATTATTTTATTGTGTTGAAAGCTAAAATAGATCCACTGCTGCTGGATGTTCTGTAAAATGAATAGGTAAAATAGATAAAGTAACTTTTTGTGGTGCCAAATAGCTAAAAAAATAGCTTCACTGCTATGGATACTCTTAGAATCTGTTGGGTATCCCACATTTTTGTTAGTTTATTTACATAACATTATTAAAATATATAACTTTTAGAAACTTTTATGGGGCAAAGCTGGACTGAAAATTATATAATTGTTTGTAAAAAAATGAGACAAAAATATAATTAATTTTTTTTTCCCTTTATCCAAGCAAAATAAGGATGGCAATGGGGCAAGGTAGGACCAAAAGATGCCCCATTCCGCGTGATTTTGTCTTGCCCTACCTTCAACCTACTCTACATGACAGGGCAAATTGTCTTGCCTTATCTTCGCCCTACTCTACAAAATTTTAGTTCGTGTTAATCCATCTCACCCTGTGACACACTTGTTACTATTTCTCTCTCTTTTTTTTTTTTTTTTTTTTTTTTTTTTTTTTTTTTTTTTTAACATGTTTTATTAATATAGATATACTTGAAATTATTGTTAAATTTATCAAATTAAATTAAACTAATTTTTAGTAAGGACTCAATAATATTATCCAAAGTGCTTAACAAGACAATATCGCAACAAAAACAAAAAGTTTTAATATTCATGCATTTAAATACTTAGTAATACAAACTAAAGCTTAACATTAATAGTGCAGGGTGGGGTTAAAAAGTATAAACTCATTTTTAGCCCACCGGAGTGCAAGGCAAAAATCTTGTCCCGTTCCCACCCCACTCAAAGTACGAGTAAGATAGAATGGAGCAAAATTGTCATACCTAAAACTAATAGTTCCTACTTGCTTTATATATATATATATATATATATATAGCTTACAAACTGAACCTTTGGAGCTCTAACCCGAAAATTACTGAGCACTCTAGGGTTTGGTGGACTTCATTACAAGGAGAAACTTTCCGTTGTTCCCCACCCAGAGATACTTCATACTACTACTACTTTATATAATGAATATATATATATATATATATATATAGACAACGTAAGTCAAACCTACATGACCCCGTTACATTATGTAAGATGTGAGAGCAGAAGAAACTGGACCCCATTTCTTTGGCTACCATTCTTTTGCAAATATTAATGAAGTAATATTTTATGTCGTTGGAAATTGGGAGCCCTTAAGTCTAGCTATAATGTTACTTCACAATAAACTACCTTAAATGGCCCTACTATCGATGAAAAAAATTACATTTTTTTTCTCCTTTCCTCCTTTTGCTTCAAAGAATACGTAAGCATAGAATATTACCGTATAATGAATATTTGGATATATTACAATAAGTCAAGACTTAACATAGATTTTTCAGGTTAAAAATTTTAAATATCTTCATGAACAGTCCCAAGTCATCAACTTACTGTAATAAAAATAAAAGTCATAGTAAGATGTTAAAAGTTCAATACAAAAATTAGATTTATATATTAAAAAATCAATATAAAAATTAGTTGAATTTTTTGGGTTGTAAGTTTCATATATTCAATGAAATATAAATGATAGATCTTAATCTTCTTATTATTGTTATTTTTTAAGATGGTGATTGATTTTTCCTAAGTGGAACAATGAAGTTAACCTAAAGATTATAGACAAGAATTAAGATTACTATATCTCAACACAAATAATTATAATTCTACAAAGGGTAAGGAATGGTAAATCTTATGAATTTATTTTTGGGGTGGGAGGGGGTGGATGATAGGGCTATATCTTATGTTATTAATATAATTTTCACTCATCAAGAGTTTTATAATTCAATTGGTTGTCACCTCTTAGTATTTTTAACGAAGATATTCATGGTTCAAATTCTTCATTTTCATTTATAAACTACTGAATTAAAAAAATAAAATATAAAAAACAATTTCAGCCATTGTCATAAGGAGGGGGAGCAAGTTAATTAACAAACTTCTTGGAGAAATGAGGCATTTAGATTCCACTATAATTACAAGTTTCTTCTGGTGAGTGTTAGCTTTTGTTGTAAATCAGTCACACGTGCACTTTAATAAGTTTAATTCGAAAGTTGACCCTTTATTATCAAAGGAATTGATCGGGAATCCCAACTTATGCAATTAGCATTTCTGTGTTCTAAAAATTAATTAAATATATATATATATATATGATTTTTAATGTTACACTTACAAGAATGATCCAGTCCAGTCCAGTGCCAACTTTACCTCGACCTAGCCATCATATATGGTGCATCGCATATCATTCCAGGTCTCCTAGACTAGATGTGCGTTTAGTTCTAACTCTCAATGAGTTAGTCTTGCAAATAATCACTAAACAGCTAGTTAATTAGCTAGCTTATGGACAATTATTACATTTTAATATATAAGACTTGCACCCTTGGCTATACGTGGTCTTTGTGGCTTTTCAATGATGTGATTACCATATTAATATCATTTTTTTGGACACTTAAAGTCTTTAACTTAGATTCAAAGTCAAGAGAATATTGCCTTCTAATCATCATTAATTCGAGTTAAATCAATCATCAAATTATTCTTCCTTGCTAATTTAATACGTAGTATATATTTGATTACATTAATTAAGTACAGTACGAGAATATTTAATTGGGACACGTCTTTTTTTTAATTCATTAACATGATTCCCGGTCAAACAAGGTTCTACATCTTCATATATAGATGATAAATAAATGGGATTCAGTGCATGCCACATGCTTCTCTGCAACCGTTGTATGCGCTCCAATGGACCATTCCCAGTTCGCCAGTTGCTTAATTGCTTTAGTTTAGTAAGATGATAATCTGAATTTGTATAAACTAGTCGCTAACTTGTGCTATGCATGGAAACCTACCTATTTGTGAGGCAGACTAAATTTTATAAAAATTTTAAGAAATTACACCATTGCATGATTTGCTCTTGTATGAATTTAATTTGTATTTTCAGGAACAAAGGAATTGATGCATCACTCCACTTGCAATGCATTAAGAAAGGTACTGAGTTTTATGCTATTGCTCCATACGCTTCAAACAAGCCTCCCCGAACTCAAATTCAAGTCAAATGGTTGAAGCCTAATCCTGGTTGGGTGAAACTAAACTCTGATGGGGCTGTTGGTGGTGCATTCGGCAAGGCTGGTGGGGGTGGAGTGATAAGGTGCAGTAGAGGGAATTGGATTGCCGGCTTTACTAGGAAACTTGGTGTGATATCTAGCACTAAGGCAGAACTCTGGGCGCTGAAGGATGGACTTTTACTAGCAAAACAACTTAATCTCCAACATATAAACATTGAACTGGATGCTGAATATATTGTTCATTTACTTTCTGACCCAAACTCTATTAATCTTATGCTTGAACCTCTCCTTAATGATTGCAGGACCCTGATCAACTCATTGCCTAACTGCACGTTGACCCACGTATTCCGGGAAGCTAACAAATGTGCAGATATTTTGGCTAAAATGGGAGCTAACTTAGATTCGGGCTTTCAAATTTTGTATGAACCACCGCCTGTGGTGGTAAATGCGCTAGCTTTTGACAAAGCTGAGCTTTTTTGTAACAGACTGGTTATTTAATTTATGTCAGGTCCGCTGTTTTACCAAAAAAAAAAAAAAAATTTGTATTACAATTTGATGAAGAAGTTATTGCTTAAACGTGCAATAGCATACAAAAAATTTCTAAAAGATAAAAAAAAAAAATTTAAAGAATCAGATGGTTCACTACTTAGAAATTTATGAAACAAAACAAAATATATATAACTAAACAATAGACAAATATAAGAGAAAGATGGTGTAAGGTTGAATTTAATTAACCATTTTGTTGGTTTTATTTCGTGCCAAATTTGTTTGTATTTTAGCAATTAGTAATCCTGTATTTAAGTGGGAATCATGTAAGGGTAGTGAGTGAGAGAGTGTAAAGAATTGCTCAAGATTGTGCAAGGATACAGAGATTTGCGGGTGACTCGCGACTGGGTTATGTTTAAAAGAATAATTTCAATTATTGCAAGCTATTTTATCTTATAAAAAGTGGTTAAAAAGAGTTTGGTGGTTCATATACGAAAATTACTTTTTAAAAAATAGATGAAAAACCATAATATATATATATATATATATATATTCATATATTTAACTAAGTAGAGGAGAAGAAAATAACATAAGAAGAGCTCATACCTCTACTTGACTTTAAAAAAAAAAAAATATATTAGGATTTGCTTTACTTTTATAGTGTTTATGATTAACCTTGCAAATTTGGAGATAAATTATCAATGTTTGAGTTTGAGTTTAAGTTGGACTTGTTAGAGAGATAGAGTTTCACTCATTGTTAAGTTTAAACTAAACAAATTTAATTTTATTTAAATAAAATGAACAATCCATGATCAATTAGTCCACAAAAGAATAAGACCTAAAATTAAATAAATCTCAATTAATATAGATGTCTAAAAACCTATGAATAACATAAAATCTAAAAAAGAGACTTGTTGAAGCTAACTGATCTACTTGAATACTGCAATATTAAAACTTCTGAAAGATGGTGGAAAAGAAGAACATCTCAGGGCACATCCCCATGTGCACCCATGGCTCATGTACTGTAACTCTTGTTGGCTATGGACAGTAAGTAGTAAGACTTTGCAAAGTCTATTTTATCGTTCAAAACCTAAATTAAAATAAATAAATAAACCAACAATTCATTAAAAAAATATGGTAAACTTACAAAAGGAGGATGCAGATGAGAGAGAAAGGGAAGCAAATTCAGTGAAGATGGTAATCAAAGCAATCTATATATAAATAATTCCAAAATATATTAAACAAATAATTTCTAAAATTTAAAAACCAAGTGAGAAAAAGAAAAAGAAAAAAGGAGAGTGGAAAAACAACCTTCACCAAGGAGAGAGGGGCAGAGAGACTAATGAGTTTTAATACATGTGTTGGTGGCTTGGTGTTGTACAGTGAAGTTTTAGTGACTTTGTGTGAAAGAAAGAAAACGTAAAAGGCTTTTATGTTTGTGTTGGTGCCATACAAAATAAACATGCATTATATATTTTAAAAAAAAAATGATAATGACGAGTTTGAGTTTAAGTTGAACTTGTTATAGAGATAGAGTTTTACTTCTTGTTAAGTTTACATTACGAAAAGTATATGGGTCTCCCTTCTTTTGTAGGGAGAGAAAAAAAATAGTGCTTTACCCATCTGAAGGAAAGAATTTGGGTGAAAATGCAGCGGTGGAAGGAGAAATTATTGTCCCATGCTGAAAAGGAAGTCATGATTAATGCGGTGGTTCAATCTATTCCCATATTTCCATGAGTGTTTTCAAAATACTAGTTGGGTTGTGTAAAGATATTGAAGCCATGATTCGGAGGTTTTGGTGGGGTTAAGGGGATTCAAAGAAGATCCATTGGGTTAAGTGGAGTACGCTTTGTTCCTCAAAGACCATGGGAGGTATGGGTTTTAGAGATATTCAGAAATTTAATAATGCTGTGCTTGCTAAACTGGTATGGCGTCTACTTCACCAAAAGGAAATGTTATTATACAAGGTTTTTAGTGTGAAGTATTTTCCAATGGGGAATATCCTTGAGGCTTCGTTTTATCCTAAGTTCTCTTCCACATGGCGGAGTATCTTGCAGGCACGTGATATAATTCCTAGAGGTGCTATGTGGAGAGTTGGAGATGGGAGTTCCATTGCTATATGGGGCCAAAGATGGCTGCCTGACCAACCTAATGGTAGAGTTATTTCACCAAAACTTTCTTCCACTGTGACTTGTGTTAAGGATTTATTCTATCCAGGTACAAGGATTTGGGATCCGGGGCTATTGGAGAGGACTTTTGTGCCTTGGGAAGCAGAGTTGATTAAAAATATCCCAGTTAGTGAAGGGGGGTCGGAAGACTTGCTGATCTCGCCGTTAACTCTAGATGGACACTATAGTGTTTGTAGTGCCTATCATATGCTGTTTGAGGAAGAAAGTAGGCAAGAACCAGGTTCGTCCTCCTTGGAAAATTCACACCAGGTTTGGAAGAATATTTGGAAAATCAGAACTCCGAATAAAATATGACATTTTATATGGCATGCTGCAAGAGATTCGTTGCCTACTAAACAAAATCTAAAAGCTCGACATTTGCCTATTGAAGAGACGTGTGAGCTGTGTAGAGATTTTCAAGAGTCACTCATGCATAGCATCTGGTTGTGTGAGCATGCCCAATCGGTGTGGAACTCTGAGCTCTGTTTAGTTCAGTATTACAGAAAAGGTTTTAGAAAGTTTTTTGATTTATTGGAGGAGGTGTTGCGTAAAGGGTTAGGATTTCATGTGGCATGGTTTTCTGCAATTGTGTGGAGCTTGTGGCAGAGGTGAAACCGCTTGAGAGAGAACCAATTTGTCTGGCCACTTCATAAGATTGGGGCACGAGCAAAAGACTTGGTGACCAAATTTTGGATCCAACAAAATAGGATGTTAGGCCGAGAATTGGGAGCATATCAGCACGCTGGGTTCCTCCTCAGGATATGTTCTATAAAGCTAACTTTGATGTGAGTATATTTGAAAATTCGGGATTTGAAGGTTTGGGAGTGATGATTAGAGATTGTCATGGCCACGTTATAGCTGCTCTAAGTTAAAAAGTCCGGAAGCCTAACTCAGTTGAAGCTTCGGAAGCTTTAGCTGCTTGCTGAGCTGTTGTGTTCACTAAAGAACTATATATTTTTAAGGTGGTTGTGGATATTTTTAAGATGGTTGTGGAAGGGGATTGTCTGAGGGTGGTTCAGGCCTTGAGAAAGCCAAGGAGAGGTGTAACACTCTGTATGGGAATATAATAGAGGACGCGCGCAATCAAAGTTTATCCTTACAATTTTGCCAATTTCAGCATGTTTGCGGAGATGTTTCTTCTCCTCCGAATCAAAGTCGAATTATGAAAAAAAAACAATATTTCTATCACCTTCAACCACCCAAGAAATTCTAGACTTACCCAATGATTATGATGCAGGGGTAGAAGATCTTCCTAGTGAGTTGGAGGTTGTATTCCAATATGATTTATCTTAATAATATTGACTTACCGTTTTCTCCAAAAAAAAAAAAAGTTTGGACCAAACAAAAATAATTTTATTTAAATATTGTGCTGACATGGAAAATTGTGTAAGTTTCAGAGGCTTCAATTATATATATATATATATATATATTTTATAGATTAACTAAAACCCCTTGATTTAACAAATGCTTTTACAGAATACTAGTAATTATTATTATTCTTATTATTATTATTATTATCCGAGGGATTCTATTTTTGTTATTAAAAAACTTTATAAAATGTTTGGATGGATGCAAACATTACTATAAAAGGTTTTTAACCTGAATAGAGAGTTTTAACTTATAACATCTGCTTTTGATGATAACTTTTTATCATTAGACCAAGACAGCAATCAGTTTTTGATATAGGCAGGGATTAAATCCCAGATCTCTTATACAGCTATCAGAGATTTTACTAATTGAGCTAACTGGAACCTACAAAAAGAAATGAGTGTAACATGAGAACTTCCCAAAAAGTGACCCATCACAGTACTACTCTTGCCCAAAAAGGACTATAAAGCGAATAATATCCATTAAGCTTACGAGTTAATAATTATGTAGTAAAAAACATTAACTTTCTAAATAAAATAATATATATATATATATATATATATATATATATATATATATATATATATAAACCCCACTAACTACTTGTATCATACAGATTAATCTCTACGAATTTGGTGCACGGTTAACATCACAATTAAAAATCACGTCAATTTGCAGTCAAATTTTTTGTAAAGAAATCTTTAATAGAAAATTGTGGTCTTATATAAAATTGACTCAACTAGTAAAAATTGTTGTCCTTAAAAAAAGATTTTGACTCTAAGTAGGAGAGGAGAGGAGGATGGTTTAACGCTCTGTTTGTTTCAGCATTAACGTTTTCTGGTAAATTGTTCATTTTCCAAAGAGCATTTTCAAGAAAACTGTCTCATTTTACAGTGTTTGGTAATGACCTTGAAAATGTAATCTAGAATTTGGTATGCAATTTTTTTTAAAAATATTTTTTGTATAATTTAAAACATGTGTATTATGTAAACCAACTAATGTAATCATTATAAATAAAAAACCAAGAATGAATTTGATTTTCATACTAAAATGTTGACAATAAATACAATCAGAATTAATTAGTTGTCAAATTTTCATAACCTCTACCACTCATTTTGCTCATATATATGGACAGTAAGGTACGTATGTATGTACACACACACACACACACGCATAAAAATTTGATAGGGGAATACATTTTCAATAAGCATAAATAACAATAATTTTTAATTGTCTACTCTTTTTGTTGGTATACTTTTTTTTTTTCAATATTACTCTAAATTATGTATTTACATAATGTATTTGCATAATATATCACCATTGCATAGCATCTACATAAAGTATCTACTAGTATTTGCCAACAAATGCAATTCCCCTAAACAATTATCCTTCATTAATCATTATATAACAAGATTATTAGCCTACGATAAAGATTGTCCCATGTAAAAGCAATTTATAGCAATATAGGTACTATGTTTAAAATTTTCATATTTTAATTAATTCATTCTTTCTTCTTCCTTTTTTTTTTTTTTTTTTTTTTAATTTTTTTGCACTTTATGTACGAAAAAGAAGTAACTTCTGCTTGGAATCTATCAAATGAAAAATTTCTTAGAGAAAAATGAAAATCAAGCTTGAAATTCAAAGCAAAGAATTGAGATTTTGGTAGAGAAAAATGAAATAATTACCGCCGCAAATTTTGTTCTCCTTTGCAAGTCGGAGCTATTGATCGATCAATGAAGGAAAAAAAAAAATCTAATTAGAAAATTGTGTTGTAGAGGGGAAGAGAAACATGGAGAAACTAGAGAAGAGAGACATTTAGAGAGAGATCTATGGAAAAATGAGAGACTAGAGTTAGTGACAGTGAGAGTGTGAGGAGAGAAAAAGCAAAGGGAAGAGAGATAAAGTGAGAAAGCTTACAATGAGAGAGAGAAGGCACAAAAAAAGTATACTTCCCATGGCTATAGATAAAGATAATATTTATAGGAGATGCAATGCATGAGAGAGAGATTGTTTTCCAATTTTTTTTGGAAAATAACCTATAAAGAATAAGCCTTATTTTTATTTGGGTTTACTATTGACCAAAGATAGTTTTCCATTGAACATTTTTTTTTTTAATTTATATATATATATATATTTTTTTTGTGCTACAAAACATTGAAAAATGTGAAAAACTATTTTTACAGAAGGTTTTCCAGCGAAACAAACAGAGTGTAAAAAGGAATATTACTTAGTATTTTGGTTCTTTATCACCGTAATTTTTAAAGGTTCATATTTATAGGTCTAATTAAGTATCATATCAAGTACAAAATATCCCCTGCAAGCAATTAGCTTCTTAATTACTTGTCTTCCAAAGTATGATTTGCTTTACATAGTTTATACATGAGGCCGATATGAGCTGCTCAACATGTCACATGCATAGCATAATATATGCACATTATATTATATGATGGGTCATAAATTGACTCCGGTTAATTAATTCAATTACCCAAGTTGATTAATTAGGTCAAATTACATGCAAATCGCGGAGGCAACAACAAATCACCAAATAAACTAAGTGTAGCGGAAAATAAATAAATATAGTGATTTGTTGACGAATAGAGAAAACCTCTCACAATGTAAAAACCTAACAGGGTGAATTTCAAATCACCACTCTCAAGAGCAAGCATTTACAAATATAAGGAATCTTGCCACTATCCTAGACTATCCCAAAATACCAACCTACAGTTGAACCTTTACTTCAATTCCCAATTGGACTTGATCTTGTAAAAGACTTCTTCCTTTGCATGGATCCCAATATGTAACTAACTCCAAGCAACTGATTGATTGCTGTTGGTTATAAAGTTTTTCACTTCAAAGCACGCTGAAGATCTAGAAGCACTTGGTTACAAAACCTTAAGGCACACAATACACAATAGCCTCTTACAAAGTGTATGAGTTCTCTAATTGAGTATCTGTGTCTTTGATGACTTTAAAACAAGCCTTTTATATGGTCTAGGGTTTTAGAGAACTAAACCCTAGCAATCCAAGTCATCATGGGCCAAAATTTGGATTTAAGAATTCTAAAATCGTAGATCTCAATAAATCGAGCTTGTGTTGAGCTTCACCATTAAATCTCGATAGATGCTAGTGTCAAGAACTACTGAAACTACTTTTCTTCACTTGTTTCTTAAATCAATCTTCAATGATATCACTTAGGATGTAAATTTTACGTACTTCTTGATATATTGAACCTAACTTAGACTTACCTAATTACAAGTGTGTTTTGTCAAAGGTTAAGCCAAGACTTAGAAAAAATAACCCTAACATTATATATATGTGTGTGCGTGTGGGGTTTGTAGTTTTTAAGAGTACTAGTTTATATACAGCCTTGAAGGTGGTTGGAATGATTTGATGGTACATGAAGGCCTCAGCACCATGTCTTTCGAAAGCTGCATTAGTTCTATTGAGGCTTTAGCAGTTAACACACTCACCTATCCCATTCCCTTAACAAATGTCTCACTATAAAATGACTCTATATATGGGATTAATTATTCTGGTCCCTAGCTCTTGTGGCATAAAAGACAATCAGAAAACAATTCACACTCCTACTAGCTAGTTTTGATTGAATAAGGACTTCAAATTTATTTGGTTGTGACCATCCTAGAGGAAGACCTTAATAAAATGAACCACCCCTGTTCGTAGAAAATTTGTTCGTCATTTCTATTGGTGCAATTGCTTTCACCTTTATATCCAAAAGTTTTTATCAAGTAATGGCTTGTCATAATCGCATTACACGCTAGCTGAATAATTGAGCAGGGCTGAATATGCGTATATAGGAGTATAGTAGAGAAGGAATTTAAAGTTTTCTTTTTACTGCCAAAAAATAATGTTGGAAATTTTTTTTGAGTGATGCGACTAGTTAAGGGGTATTTGGTACATGCACTTAAAAATTGAAAATTGTTGTTTGAAAATATGTGTGAAAATACATGTGAGTAAAAAAGTATGTAGAAATACATGTAAGAACACCCTAGCCATCCGGGTGCAATCCTTAGGCGTGTCCTGTGGAAGAGGTTTATGGTTCGTCTCAATGTCAAAGTAACGGACTGTCTCTGTTATGTGACTTTGCCCTAGCAGATCTATACCCATCTATATACCCGATTCGCCCTCCAGATTAATGAGCGATCCATCACATCGAAGGCTAGTCATCCGGTGGAAATCATAAGGAGTCACTATCATCTCCATCTCAGCAATATGGAAGGTTAGGATAGTGTCCCACCACCTCTCAGCCAATAATTGGACCAAGATGGCACTGGAATGACTCACTGGAAGCAATTGGAGGATGGGCTCAAAGCTAGCTACGCACACAAAGGCCTTTGTGTTGTAGGTTAAGGCCCTGTACCATGAAGAAATACGGCTAGTACTGCCCTTCCTAAAAAAGGAGGCAAGACTTGCAAAAAAAGTTGAAAGCAGAACAAGGGAATTGCCATTGGATAAGGAAATAAGAGAAAAGGAGTCAAAATAATGAAAATTGTGGTTTCTGACTACTAGCATGCGCACGTAGGCCTGTGCATGCGTGCACAAGGTCTTTGCTTGCGCATGCATGTTGGAACATGTGTCCGTATGAGTTGATGAACATGGACGTGTACGTATGAGTGGAGCATGCACACACATGCCTAACGCATGCACATGCATGAACACAAACAAATAGGTCTCTTTGACATTTTCAACCTACCATTGATCAAAACTCATCCTAAGCATGTTCCTACCCTTCCTAAAGCATCTGGTTTTTATCTAGACCTAAACATTTAAAAGTCTAGAAATAGATTAAAATGGAAGATTAGAGCAAAACTTGAAAATGAGAAAAGTTTGAAAAACTTACCAATCCGGCCCTTGCACCCTCTGGGAGATGATTTTATGGCTTGTATGTCAGTGAAGGAGACCTATTTAACCCTGTAGCCCCATTCCAACTAATAAGATTGAAGACATCATTGGAAATCATTTAGGAGGTTTTCTTTGTTTTATACTTGGGTGCCATTGGAGGGGATGAGAGAGTTTGGGAGAGAAAGAGATGATCAGATTGTGAGGAATGAAGAAATGAGAGAGGCAGAAGGTTTCGTAGAGAGAAAATGGAAGTTGAAGAGTAGAGAGAAAAATTAAAGGTTGAGTAAGATGAAAAAGAATAAGAAGAAAAAGAAACGATCGGTAACCATTAGAGAAAAATGAAAAGGTGGGAAGGTTTGATGACTAAACTACATGTAGTTTAGGCCTCCCACTAACCTATGTGTAGTTTAGCAAAAAAAAAAAAAAATTCAGGATATCCCTAGTGGATTACCAGAAGGTAGGAAGTATAAAGAAAAATTCAAGAAGGCATCCAAAAATGACAGAAATACGCTCAATAAGATAGAACACACAAGAACCCTCGAAGCATCTCCAGTGGATTGAAAGGATCAAGAACGTCCCTCAGGAGATTGGAAATCACTAATGAAACTCCCTTGTGAGTTAAGACCATTAACTAAATCCCCCATAAGTTAAAAAATACACAATTTCTCCTAAGTATCATGAAGGACTCCCCTGAGGGTTCAAAACTCCTTCGTGAGTAGAATCAAAACCAATTCCCCAGTAAGTCATGAAGGAGAAGAAGAAAATTCTTCCCAACGGACTACACACCATCAAAGACTTTCTCATAGGTCAAAATTACCAAGAAGGCCCCCCTATGGGCCACCAACACACTCCTCGGCAAGTCATTCTTCCTAAAGAATCATACACCAAGGACTTCCTTGTACATCAGAACTACCAAGGCCACTTGTGCACATATCTTGCAGGAATTGAATATGCAGGCACATATCCTATACACGTCAGAAGAAAAGAATACAGAACTTGTGCACATAATCCACAAGAATTGAATATGCTAGCACAGATCGTAGATAAGTCAGAAGAAAAGAATACAAAACTTGTGCACATATCCTATGGGAATTGAATATGCAGGCATAGTAGAAGCGATAGAGATAGAGACAAAAGTCACCTAGAGGAAAGAGCCTCACTAGTATAGAAGAGAGAGAGAGATGGAGACAAAAGACAAGTATTACCCATAGGCGCAAGCCACCCAGAGAAGATTGAGGTAAGAACCCCAAATGGACACCACACACACACACACACACACACACACACATATTCTTCTAAGCGCGTAAGAGCACCTTACTTTTTTGGTCGATGGTTGCAGTCGTTGAACATGTTTGTTTTTCTTTTCTTAGTGACTCTAGGATAGTGACTCGCCTTTTACTTGCAATTGGCAAAACGATTTCTGGATAGTGAACCTTTTGTTACTTGTTTACTGAGTAACAAAGGTGGGACTTTGAACATATGAATCCTACACAACTTTGCAGAGTTGCACCTCGACTCATGTATACGTGTTTTTTGTCATGTGCGTGTGTTGGGCTTGAGCCGTACATCGAAACAAAATTTTATGTCTCTTATTCTTTTGATTCTGTTAGCGAAGCTTACGAATCAAAAGAGAGGCATTTGTAGACACCACATTTTGTACCTGTAAACACCTCATTTTGTACCTATTTAATAAATTTTAGTCCTCAATTCCAATGATGAGCTTGACATGTCTACAAAAGATAACTGAAGTTATTTTAATAGTTTGGAAGTAATAACAACTTAAAAGTGCTCAAATCGCTTTGAAAACAATACTAAAAAATGATCTTTGCTCACTTTTTTGACCATAACTTTTGATTCATAAAGCATATTTGAGTGAAATTTATTGCATTGGAAAGGAGACATCCTGGGCTTTAATTCGAATATAAATTTGGCCTACTTTGTGAGTTATGACCATTTGAAATTGGGCCAACCCAACAGTCAAAATAGGGCTTTTTGGGACGCATGCACGTACATGTGTATGCATGCTACATTCCAAAGCTTCATAACATCAGTTTTTAGGGCCTAAAGCCTCTCTCGTTGTTTTGCTTAGTTTTTATCACATGTTTAGGTCTTGTTGAGTCTAGTTTTCACATGTTTATCATTAGGGTTAGTAGAATAACATGTTTCACATACTTTAATTGTTGATTTGATAATTAGGGTTTATGCTTTGATGAGCCACATGGACATTCATGAGAACTTGAATATGCATTGATGCATAGGTTTTGTGGTGCAGCAAGGTAAGTGAAGGTAAGTCATGCATATGAATATGAACATGCATCTTTGAATATGATGATTGGTTTCCTTGATTGATGAATACCATGATGCTAGGTTTGAATGATTGAATATGCTTGATTAAATGCCTTATTGATGCTACTATTTATTGATGTTCTTGCTGCCCTTGAATATATATTTTGCTAGATAAACGGTAGGGTTTTTATGCTATGGATGAGTGTGGGACATGCCATGTTTTCGATGTTATATGCATGTTAGTGTGTGTAAGTTTAGAATAACATATTAGAAGACCCTTTGATGGGATTAGGATTTGGAACACAATGAGTGGAGGCTGACCTATGGGTTGGGTGGGTTTTGGTGCCTAACACCTTCCTATCCCCATAACTGAACTCCGGACATGTGCTCTAGTTAAGATCAATCCTTTTACATGGGTGCTATATTTATGGTGCCTAGACCTAATCTAGGTGGCAACTCTATTTTCTTTTCTCCACCATGGTCCACTTGGCCGAGGCGTGCTCCCCCTATTGCACCTATAATACCCCTTATGACTTGAGCCCCCAATTCCCCAATGATGTTGGAATTCTAAAGCCCAAGGTTGGTTTAGGGCCCAATCAGATTAAAATTGACTTGAGAAAAGTGTTTTCAAAAAATATAACTATTTTATGAATTAAATAAGTTATTTTTGGAAACGAAAGGCCACAGAAACCCTAGGGCATGCGTACACATACACACGTACGTGCACGCATGCTAAGGTTCCAGAAACTATGAAAGACAAGTTTTTCTACATTAAAGCTTGGTTTTGGAACAAATCCCACATCATCTAAGAGCCTTTCTAAACCCCCATTTTCTAACTATAAAAAGCCATACATGGTAACTTTTCAAAACATATAGAAAACCCTAAGAGAAAACACAAAATTAATTAGAAATAGTAAATCAAAGAGGGAGTTTTTCACAAATCATCTTTAAGTCAATAGTTTTCAGATTGAAGCCTTTTCTAGTCTTGATCTTTGAGTTTCAAGCTTGATAATCACTTCTTTATTTGATTGTGAATAGATTGACTGGGGGGGGGGGGGGGGGGGGGGACAGTCCAAATCAAGCTAAGGAGCTTTGTGTTTTAAGGTATAATATTCTAGCCCTTTTCTTTTTCTTTTCTCTTTTTGATTCCTATTTTCCTATTTTATTTTTTATTTTTTATGCTCTAATATACTTGTTTAGTTTAGGTTTATCTTGCTTTTTTGTTTTATGCATGTTAGGTTGTTAGATTTAAGTTTTTTGTTCTTCTGTGTGCTTGTGTTTCTGGGTTAGGGCTTTAGGGCATGTATGCGTATGCATACTTGCTACATACGCATGCATACTCAAAGTATGTGTACAAATACAACTAGGCTATGCATGTAGGCCCTATGTATGCGCACGCATACTTATGCCTAAAGACCCTAATCTAAACCCTTCTACATATGTTTCTTTGTTTTATTTTTTTATATACTACAATCTTGATCCTTTTTATGCTTAAAAGTCTCTGCCACTATGATAGGACCATGAATTGATGCATAGGTGCTGTGGTGCAGAAAGGCAAGTGAGGTGAGTCATGCATTCACATGGACATGCACATGGTTTTACTTTAAGGATGAGTGTGAACATGCTTGGTTGAATGATGTGTTCTTGAAGTCTAGACGCCTATAACATGGTGTTTGATCTTAATATGTCTAATATTATGTCTAGGATGTGATATATTCTTGTTTGTTTGATGCCTTAGGTATGATGAAATGCATTATAGATGTTAGGGATTGGGATGAAAAATGCCACGTTGATTGCTAGTGTGTGTGAGTCTAGAATGATTAGTGTTGAATGTGCCTTTAATGAGATTAAGCCGTAAGACACAATGAGTGGAAGCCAACCCATGGGTCAGGTGGGGTTGGGTGCCTAATACCTTTCCATCCCCATACCTAAATTCTGGACACATGCTCTGGTAGTAGATCAGTCCTTCCACGAAAGGCACTATATTTATGGTTCCAAGACCTGATCTAGGTGGTGACTCCATTTTCCTTCTCCTCTCTAGTCCACTCGGCCGAGGTGTACTCCCCCTCCTGTTGCTCCTACATCGATAACCTTACAAGTTACATTATTTTCCATCAAAACTTCACAACCACTAATTGACTAATAGGTAGCAAGCCAATCTTTTATTGGAGTCATATGATATGAGCAAGCTGAATCAAGAACTCAAGTGTCACCAGAGCGACCAATAGATATTGATAGAACTACATCATCATGTTCACAATTAACTTCTACAACAGTAGCTATATCATTAGTATTAGAAGTATTCTCTTTTTTCTCTGAGTAACTTGCACTAATTTTTCTAGTGTCCTTCCTTTTTACAGTAGTGACACTTTCCCTTTCTAGATCTAGGCTTTGACCTAGATTTTCCTCTATTGCTACTAGACACTTTGTCATTGGGTCTACCTCTAGCAACAAGACCTTCAACATGATTATCACCCTAATTTTCAAAATCCTTCTTCTTTAACTCCTTAGAGGTCAATGCATCTTTGACATTATCAATTGAGATAGAATCTCACCCAAAACCATATAACATAGTATCCACAAAGTGATCAAAAGAAGAAGGTAACAAACATAATAAAATTAAGGCTTGATCCTCATCATCTACTTTGCATTCAATATTTTTCAAATCAATAGCAATTCTATCAAATTCATTAAGATGGTTAGAGTTGTACCTTCTTTCAATTGAATTGTGTATAACCGCTGCTTCATATACAAGCAATTTGTAAGAGACATGGTCATGTATCGACTTTCCAACTAGAGCCACAATCCCGTAGCTGTATCTTTGTCTACAATCTCTCTTAGAATGTCATTTGCAAGAGACAATTGAATTGCACTATGTGCCCATTCCAAGAAATCTTCTTTTTCCTCATCTGATAATGTTGCTAGCAAAGCATTTTTTTCCCCTTTTGTGCTTTCCATAATCCTTGCTGCACTAGAACAGCACGTATCTTCACATGCCATAAACTGAAATTATTCTTCCCGTTGAATTGGCCACTCTCAAATTTTGCTGTTGAACAATCTCATCCCAAAACAAAGAACCCAAGGCTCTGATACCAATTTGTTGCAAATCTTTGACGCCAATTTGTTGAGAATAGCGAAAGCGTAAATATCTATTTGTTGTGTGTGAATCCAAATAACAACGGATTTATGCAAAATAGAAATAGAAAGACAAAAGAAATAATCACAAAGGGAAAGTTCGACCTAAGCCTACATCTACGGGCGGTGTCAAGGAGAAAATTCACTAACAAAGGAGGGAGATTACAATAGTAGCACTTTTACTAAACCCAAAACTCAAATATACCCAAAGAGCTATCTCATACAAAGAATAGAGAAAACTATTCTAGAAGCTCTCAAAGTTGCGGCGCTTACACTCTGTATCTTTTAATTGCCGCATAACAATAGTATATATATGAACCAAATAATGATTAGCTAGGGCTGCATGTGAAACTCCCAATTCGAATAGGAATAGATGTTAGCAAATAATGGGAATTAATCCCATGTGATGCACTCACACAATACTAACATACATATCAAGCCACCAATTAACAAAGGTGACAATTGAGTGCATGTTCAATGAACAATGTCATGGTGTAGATTTTTTTTTTTATTTTATTTTTATTTTTTTTAGAGAGTTTCAACTTATAGCATTTGCTCCTAATAATAGCTCTTTAATAAGACACCAACCGATTTTTGGTGTAGGTGGGGATTGAACTCCAAATTTATTATTCAATCATCATAGACTTCACTAGTTTAGTTAGGGAGGGTCCAAATTTGTTCTTTTTAATAGTTATAATATTTTTCATTTTTGTAGTTTTTTTTTTTTTGGGGGGGGGGGGGGGGGGGGGAATCAACACCAACTTCTTTTATTAAGTAGTTGCAAAATCTAAAATCGCCAGTTGTTCTATGTCAGATGGAACATACTCCAGCCACACTAGTAAAGGAAAAGACACAGTTACCGTGCCACCTAGTATGAGAGAAAGAAAAGGTTCTAAGTGAACCCACAATAGATAAAGTGTCTTTGATAATCTAGCCAATGGACGGGTGGCTCCAATCCGCTATCCGCAATGCCTTATACACCACCTCCAAGTCCCCCTCAAATTTAGACAAAGAGATGCCTAGCTCCATAATAAATTTTACAGCCCTTCTTATAGCTAAGGTTTCTAACATCACCACTGACCCCAGATAGGTGATTTTTTCAACAAGGGTCGCAATAACCTCCCCCTTTGCATCTCGAACTACAACTCTTGCCTCGCCTGACTCACTGAACATAGCCTCGTCATAATTAGTTTTATATAGCTCACCCAACGAAGGTTTCCATCTTATACTTGCCTTGGACAGTTTAGGTGCAGCCCTTAGAAGTTTCAGCTGAAAGTTTGAGAGGTGCTCCTTGGCTGCTATAAAAATTCTATCAGTCGTCAAGCCCTTCTCATTTAGTCTCAGCTGATTTTTGTGGTTCCAAATAAACCATGCCACAACTGCAAACAGCTCAAGACTTTCAGTCCGCTGCCCAACTAGATGAATAAGCTCATGCACATCTTGAATTCTGGGGTGCTCTGTTTAGACCCAGCCGAAATAGAGGGTTGAGATTTGATGTATCAGCTCGCAACTCCAGGTTGTGTGGAATGTGGTCTCCTAGGCCAAAAGGCAAGCATTGCATTTGGTATCGTCTAGAATCTTCCTCCTCTTCAAATTTTCCTTTATTGGCAAAGCATTTGAACATACTCGCCAAAGGAACAATTTTATTTTATTTGGGACACGTAATCTCCAAATGCGTTTCCAAAAAAGATCCTACTTCGACCTATCCGAACTCAATGCAACACTAGAGTATTCTTCTTCACACAAGAGCTTATAACCGGTTTTAACTAAGTACTCCCCACTACCACAAGCCGGCCATATTAGACAATTGTTCTGTACTGTCCAACATAGTGGTATGGTTTTTATGAGGTTAGCCTCAAAACTAAAAAAATGTTGTTGTGACATGTTCTGATTATAGGTCCCTTTTTCCACAATAAGCCTAATTAGCCTCACCCAAATTGCAACTATCCAACAAAAAAACTTAATAAAAACAATAAATATGTTCACAATGGTGATTGTATTTTAGCCAAAAAAAAAAACTATTTTACTACCAAAGAACCAAAAAAGCATGTGTTATTGGAGAAATTAAAGTCAATTTTTTTGCAACTACAGTAAACTAGTATAAATACTAGTTGATTATAGCAAGTTGTTAAAAATAAAATAAAATATTTTATTAAGATTATATCTCTTCTTTCAATTATAGCAAGTTGTTTTTGTTTGTCTTTGTTGGTAAATGATTGCATCTTAATGTATTTAAAAACAAAAATTTTGAATATTTATAATTTTTTAATACTATATAGATGTTTTTTTTTTCCCTTTATACTCTAGCACCTGCTAGCTTAAAATCCTAGGTCCATCCCTGAGTTTAGCTAACTGGAACCCACATGTCATGGTATGGGTAGATTTGCTAAACAAAATTAAATCATTTTTATTTCAAAGTCTCTCCATTTCATCCAATTTACCTATAAGATTTTATTTTCTGAATTGAACAACATAGAGACTATTAGTTCATTTAAATTTTTAAGTGACCAGTTTATATGCATTTAAATTTGCAAATTTTAATCTAAATAGGGTAAAAGAATAACATATGCATGGTTTCATAAACATTTCCGGTTTCATTTCCAAGAACTCCAAGAAAAGAAAAATTAAAAATTTCTGTCATTTTCCCTGTCTTTAAAGCTTGGAAAAAAGGGCATATTTGTATTCTAATAATTGGTCTCTTGCAAATTGAAATCCAAATTGGTTTTTTCGTGCAAGGGAAATAATTTTTGTTAATTAAGGAAGAGACGTACTAAGGTCAGCGTCTCTGTGTCACTATAAATTGGCATCATATATAATTTGGAAAAAGCCATCAAAACTAGCATAATATTAATACCTACCTAATCTAGCGCTGGCACGAAAAGCACAATTTGCATTAAAGTGAGCATACACTCGATCAAGCTAATAAGAGAATTAGCATTGCGTGGCTGCAACCACGTTAAATTTATGCTGGATCGGAGCACAACTAGATGAACTTAGGGGGGGGGGGGGGGCTCCACAAAATTATCTAAACAAATATATATATGTGTGTGTAGATACTCGATTTTACACCCATGATTTAATCAAGGAGAATGACTTGAATGATTATTCATGTACCCCAAAAATCATAATTGCATTACATGCATTGATTTGTTCTTGCATTATATACATCAATTTGTTCCTGCATTACATGCATCAATTCATTCATTGCATATCATAAAAATGATCTTAAGATTCTAACGGTCACGATGGTATGTTTGGTTTCCAAATCGGACCATCGGATCAAAAGATATCGCATAATCAAGTTTGCACGGTCAACATGCATTGTGTCTAGGTAGAGTTGACCACACACGATTAATTTAAATTAATTCAGATTGGTTAAGCAATTAAAATTAATTAAATAATTTTGTGATTGGTTGATAATTAGTGTTTAAAATAGGATGTCATGCATAATAATAAAAGGGATGATTGGATAACAATAAAATTGTGGATAATCTGAACTTTATCAAGATTTATTTTAGGATATTTATCTACAAGATAATTATTCCTGAAAAAATATGAATTATCTAGAAAAGTGATAAAAATCATAGACTAAGGATGAAAACACGTCTAGATACAAGGATCGGATAAAAAATGCACCCGAACACGGAAGAACGTTCGGCATCCAAGAGCACCATTCAGCACTTTTGGAGTGCCAAACGGCACTTTAAAAGGGTTGATTGATCCCCTTTTGGGCTTTGGCCCAACTCCCTACGGGTGATGATAAGGCACACCATTTTCAATCTTTTCGCAAAAGGAAGCGTCTGGATTCTCATTTTAATCGTTCGTGCCTATTTTTTGGAGTTTTCTCACCTCTATAAATAGAGACTAGATCTCATAATTTAGGGGACTAATTTTACGCTCTGAGAGGCATACGTTTTTAGGCTACCAATTGCTCATATTTGCTGATTCGCTCTTGGATATTTGCTGTATAAATTAGGGTTTTTAGGTTTCAAAGATAATTGAATAAATTTCTTTGAACCCTAAAACATCCTCTCAAGCATAAGAAGTGCTCCATGCAAGAGGTTGTTTTCAATCACCCTATTCTTTTCTTTATGCTTCTTGTTTATGATGATGCATTCTTTTTGTTATCCATAACATGATTTGTTAATTGTTGTTTGGTTTAAGGCATGATCTGGATTTTTTTTTTTAATAATAAAATTGGTGTGATCTCTTTCTTAATTTTGATAATCTGTATATAACCAATACTTTTCTTTAAACAAAAACAAATCTGCATTTTTCTTGGATATAGACCTAAATTTTTCTTAAACAAAAACGGATCTGCATCTTTCTTGGATGTAGATCTGAATTTTTCTTAATAAAAAAACGGACCTACATCTTTCTCAGATGTAGATCTAAATTGTTCTTCAAAATAAATGGATCTACATCTTCCTTAGATGCGGGTTTGAATTTTTCTAAAATCAAAAACTGATTTGTATCTTTCTTAGATACAGATCTGATTCTTTTAATATATGAAGATTTTGAAACAAAGAAAAAGATTATGCATGATTGTGTTTATGGTTGTTTTCTTTGTTTGGTTCATGTAGTATAAATTTCCGTTATGAGTGAAATTCTCTTCATAAAAAAAATATTTTTCATTTTTTTATACATACAAAAAACAGATCTGATTTTTTTGTTGTTAAAAACCACTTTTTTTTATTATCACAAAACAGATATGATCTTTTAGAAAGTTAAAACCATTTTTTTTTTTTTTTTTACTTCTTAAAAACAGATCTAAATTTTTTTAACAAACCAAAAGACTTTGTTTTATTAAATAAAAATAGATCTAAATTTTCTCTCCAAAAACCACCTTTTTTTTTTTTACACATACAAAAACAGATCTGATTTGTTTATATAAACCAAATTCAAATTTTTTTTAATCACTAAAATAGATCTGAATTTTCTTAACAAAGAAGAGAATGAATTCATAAATAAATTTTTATGATTTAATTTTTGCTTTACATATTCAACATATCATTCATGACATGCATAAAAGTGGTACATAGGTCACAAGAGTCTAGAAGACCAGACCCTGTCTAGGCGGAATGGGTGCCTAACACCTTCTTATTCCGTTACCTACCCTCCGAATTTAGGTCTTTGGATAAGTAGATCTAAACCTTGTCTTTTCTTTTTATTTTGGGTAGAATGTAACTAGGACAAAAAGCCATATAATTATTTGGTAGACTGTAACTAGGACACAAAACTATGTAATTTTCAATTTTTCAAACATGTTTTATTTTTTATTTTTTATTTTTTTTTATTCAGTCAATGAAAGAAATTATTCAGTCTTGTATTTTTATATTTAGTTTTTTCTTATTTTTTTTGTATAAAAAATAAGTGGCGACTTCACACCACTTACCCAAAAAGAAACGTGCCCTAAAAAGTACTCCAAAAATCTCTCTTTTTTGAGACGCCTAATTTTCCCAATCTCTCACAATATCACGGCTAGTTTTTGTGCTATACCTATTGAATTATGTGGTTTTATTATCTTGAGCTCTGGCATAATCTATGAACAACCTAAAATAGTGTAAACAAATTGGTTTACATGATAACATGATTAACATAGATGCAAATTGAAAGTTCAAATAGCATTGAAAACACTATGAATGTTTAGACCCCCAGACAACAAATTACCAATTCAAGCTTTATATCAAACAATATATGTGCGGAAGATGATAACAAGCTTATACCAGAATTAATAAACAAACTAAACCATAAATAATCACAATCACAACAGTAAGTAAATGGTAAAGATAAAGGGAAGAAAGATGCAAACACAAGGACAACACACGATGTGTTATCAAAGAGAAAACCGAAGCTCTCGGCGTAAAACCTCTCCGCTGCCCTCTAAGCGGTCAATAATCCACTAGAAAATATAGTTGGGATACATGAACAGCAATAGACCCTCCAAGCCTAATCTACCCAGGTGCCTAAGCCCTCCAAGCTTCTTGCTCCAACAAGGTTATGCCAAACCTTTTTTTTTTCTAGCTTATCGGATTCCGCTATAAACCATAACATCAACCAATAATCATTGGTCCCTTCCAAACTGCTTCCCTTAGCACCAAAAGAACCTTCTCACAGACGTGGGTATGGTGAGAAAGGGATTTGGTCAAGAACCTCTTAAGGATGTATCAATGGAGAGGAAAAGAGTAGATGAATTTGAAGAGTCTCTTAGGTGAAGATTGTGGATGAGGCAATCTTGTTTTCTCTACGATTACTTTCTCAAAATTCTCTCTGGAAACTCTCTACATTTTGTGGGAATGAGGGGTATTTATACTAGGATGAGAATGGAATGTGAAACGTCAGTTTTTTCCCAAACAGGGCAAGTTGGCAGCTTGGCCTCGTGACTTGGTTGAGTCGCGAGTTCAAGCCGAGAGCTAACAGCCTGGCCAGCCTGGGACTTTTGTCCTATAATGTGACAGCCGACGCGACTCTTCAGCTTCTAGCATGCTTGGCACGTGAGCAACTTTAGGCAACTTGCAAGGCGCGTGCCACTCGCGAGATCTAGTCACGAGTCCCTGTTTCTTTGCACAATCTTAAGCATTTCTTCACACTCTCTTACTCACTACCCTTACAAGATTCCCACCTAAATATAGGGTTACTAAAAGCTAAAATACAAGAAAATTTGGTACGGAATAAAACCAACAAGATGGTTAATTAAATTCAACCGTACAATCTCCCCCTTTGGCTGTTCCATGACAAAACCCTAAAACAAATTCTAGACTTAACGCGTTAGTTGGGAATAGTTAGAAAACTCACTCACACCTAACTCTAGAATTTGTGAAGCTCTTGAACCATAAACCAAAACATCTCCTAAAACACAATAACACAACAAGATCATTGTATGTAGAAAACTTGTAATGCATGTGGAACAAGCACAATGCGATTGAGCAAAAATGGAATAAGGTTATAAACCATGACTTGACCAAACAAGCAATCACTATAAGAAAGTGATCACAATGTTCATTCTCACTTGGAATGAACATCAGGACATTCAAGCTGATAAGCACAAAGCAAATCACTTGAATAACCAACACTCAACCAATGCACAATACATGAAGTATATGCATCTAGGAATAAAATCCTACAAGGGCACAAGAGTGAGAGTACTTAAGTAAAATGCATAACATTTAGCTTGAAGTACAAAGCAACATAGCGTAAAGGCTACATAAGCATGATACAAACCATAAAAGCCTACAAGCATGCATAGAAACAAACCCTAAAAGCTTATAAAAGCAATATGGGTACAAAACATAAACTAAGAACCTTAAACACCTACAAAGGTAGCAAGTACAAACTGTAGAAAATAAACATCATAATATATACTAAAAAACCACCAAAGATTCAAAACTATCCAAGAGTTATGAGTTTTAGCCAAACAATAACCAGCCACAGCGTATCAAACCTATAATAATATCAAACCCATAATAACAACATTTCTCCAAGACACAATATCAAAGCTATAAACATAACGACATATGATAATGAAAGCTCCCCTTCAAACAAGCACTCCCCCTTAAGTGCTGCCCTAAAAATTCTCCCCATTTTTGACCGGAATGGCCAAAGGGTCACTGCTCCTGGTTGGTGTAGATGCTGTCAAACTTAGCTAAAAGTATATCAAGCTGATCCTGCATTACTGTCATCCTTTTAGTATGTTGATTTTGAACCTCTCTGAGTGTATCAAGCCTCTCCAAGATGATCTGAAATGCATCAGGAGGTACAGCTGATGAAGTTGTGGCTCTACTCCTCTTGCTTTTACTCCTGGGTGTGACTGATTATCCTGCAGCTTCTGCTTCAGTCTCCATTAGATCCCCTTCTCCTTGGTCACCTTCCCCATCATCATCTAGAATATATACTTGTATCCTTGTGAGGGTAAACTTGTTTATGGCTGATAGAGAAGCCATAGGATTAATATTTTGAGGGATTGCAACATCCTTTGCTTTGAAAATCCTCATGAGAAGACTAGGAAATATCAGCTTGGGTCTTGAGGTGGTTCTAGTCTCATCCATTATAGTATCAAAGATGTGAGAGCTGATGTCAATGAAGATTTTCTCCTTAAGTTCCATGAGGAAGATAGCTCTGGCGTTTGTCAATGTAGTCATCTTCCTTATTGGATACAGGTTGTACATCATTATGGTGGTCAAACACCCCATGTCTTTGGAAAACTAGTAGTATTAAGACATCTGTTTTCTTTAACAAAACCAATTCTAGCCTGGACAGTGTCTAAAGACATCATCCTGTCTTTGTAATTAATGAAGTCAGAGTCCTCTAAACCTTCAAGACCTAGCACATCATCAATGTCATGCGCATCTATGGTGAATTCTTTTCTTTTCACCCAACAACTCAACTCCTCCTCCCTTATCACAGCATTTGCATAGAATTCTCTGATGAGAGGCTCACAGATAGGAGGTAGCTCACTCAACAGTTTTTCCCAACCTTTACCTTCAAAATAGCTTGGAATAAAGGTATCTTTCAAATCCCTTGGATCAACAAATCTTTCCTAAATAATGGTTCCTTTCAAGAAAGAGTCCCTATATCTCTCAAAGTGTTGAACCAACCTAAATAGGTTAGGGTCCATTTTCAGCCTTTTGTCAGATTTCATAGCAGCAATCTTCTCTTTGTAGGAGATGAAGCCATCTGTAAACAAGCAGAAGTGGCCACAACAAGAGCAAAACACAATATGTAGAATTGCAAACATATTAGTAACAAGTTAGTTACAAAGAGAGTAACAGAGTGTTAAGATAGCACACAGATCAAGCACATTTGATAACAAAAAGATGGATAGATCAAATCAGAACTACATCAAATCAAACAAGTTTATTCTATATATATGCAGATAGGAGTAAGCAATAAAAAATTGACAGTGTAAAACACATTCTGATAGATGAGAGCATATGTCAATGAGACATGACAAAATGAGTATGAAAAGTGCAAAAAAAAAACCCCAAGGCAGCAACACACATAAGATATGGTGAATTAAAATCAAAAAAATGCTAGCCACACACTCCAAAAACTCATACAACCTGACAAACCCAAAATCTCATAGAGAGTGAAGCACAGAAAACCCCAAACCCATATGCCCAAAGAGTAAAGACTCTATCAAATATCAATGCTCAGAACAAGGCCACCAACCTGATGCAAAACATGACACTAAATAAACTCAGCAACAAGAGAAAACAATCCCAAAGAATCATACCCATCATTTTAGGCAAACCCATGTTCGAACACATTATTTCGCAGAACACAGTTGCATCTCACAAATCAAGAAAATAAAGATCAAAACAGTAAGAATGAAGTGAGGGAAGGAAAACCCATACCTTTTTGTTGATGTTTGAAGTAGACATTATGCAAAAATGGAAACTTTTTCAAAAGAGACACGGAGTGTTTGAGAGAGAGATTTGGGGAAGACAATGAACAATCACTAAAATTCAAGAGAAAACTAAAAACGTTTTGAAAAACTGTCCTTAAAATGCAAAACCCGCATTTTTCGTGATTGGGTCAAGTCACCAAGTAAGCCGCGAAACACTTAAGAGATAAGAAACTTGAAAAAATTTTCTAAGTGTTTTTCGCGACTGGAAGGTCTACCTGTGAGACAGTCGCCAGGAGAGCCACGAAAATCTCTATGTACCCTTCGTGACTGGACTATCCACCCGCGAACAAGTCGCCACACTAAGCCGCAAAAATCACAAAAATTCAAATTTTGAAAAAATTTCTAAGTATTTTTTGTGACTGAAACCTTGACTTGCCAGTGAGTCACAAAAAATCTCAGAGTGAGCTCGTGACTAGGGCATGCGATTGGACTAACTCACGACTAAGTCGCCAAACCAGGGCAATACTGTTTTTGAAATTTTTGACATTTTTGTAAAACAAAATAATTTCCAAAAACAAGCTAAAACACTCAAAAATCTTTTTGTGTTTGGTCAACAAAGATTGAGCTTATGAAAACACAATTAAACAAGTACAATCACACAAATGAATATGACATTCATTGAACATAGACTTGTGTGTTGTGTGTAAATATCAAAGATGACATAGTCCTTAGTCCAATGTGAAACTTCAATGATCAATTCAAACATGGCATACACAACTAGCATTAGATAATGTGATCCATCTCAATTATAGAAATGTGCATATATGACCTCCTACATAGACTTGAGTACATTTCTTTGAAGCTTTTCATTTGACTCCGAATACATCATTATTTGATCTTTTTGAATCAACATATCTCATTGTGAGATTGATGTCTGAAATTTTTAATATTTCAATTTGATGAGTTAGCCTTTGGCTTTTTGGGCATCATATATTATATTGAGATCACTTTCCCTTTTTCCTAGTTAAATACTAGTATGTGCGACAGACTTTTGCAGCTCAATATCTCTTTTCATTTGGAGATTTACATTTGGTGAGTTCTTTAATTAAAAGCAATAAAAATAAAAGTGGGAAGATATATAGGCACAAGTCTATGCATGTCTCAAGATCAACAAAACCATTCACTAATTATTCATGACAAGGTTGAAGATCTGTTTACAATAATCACATAGATTTCAAGATTTTTTCCCACAAAGATATGAGTGCATATGAGACAAGCTAAGCTCGTAGATGCACAAAACCATTAGTACAAAGGTACAAGGCAAAACATGTTTTGAGACAACACTTAACAAAGTTGATCAAACTTTTTGGATTTTCTACTTTTTATGTGTTTTTGGATTTTTAACATAAAAGTAAAAACAATGTAAAAATATTTTAAAACCGAAACAAATAAACAAACAACAAATCAAACAATCAGAAGCAAAACACATATAGCCAAGCATATTCACATAGCATAAGAAGAATTAATGCATGGACATGTTATGATGCTTATGCATGAATACCCTTCGTCACCCACATGTCACGTGTGTTTGGAGTGATATCCTTGACGGATTAGGTACGAAAATTAGGACTGTCAAGCCTCTTTGTGAAGCTTTCCAAGCAATTTGTGAAGGCACCAATCATCTTCATCACATCCATCATTCTGAGATCACGGTTTTAACTTCTTGGTTGCTCACCACCCCAAGACATCTTGTCATTTCTTCTTCCTCATGATCGAGGAGCGCTTGCATTGTTCAACGCTTTTAGTTTATGACAGTTGGATCCGGTATGTCCTTGTAATCTGCAATAGTGACAAATATGCTTCGTTCTAGGACCCCGCTGTACTCTTGGGAGTGACCTTCCTCTAACTTTATGTCTGGCTTCTGATGGATTACGGATTGTATTGAACATCCGTTGATCAATCACATTCTTCTTCTTTTCAATCTTACCCTTATCCGGAATAGACTCTTCCACAATTGGCTCTTTGGCCTTTATAAACCCCACTTCTTTGGTGACATTGGCTGATGAACTACTCCCTCCGGTATATCCTACTCCAGACTTGTCTGAGACTGATTTTTGATGAGCAAGCATTTCATTGAGTTTCTTGGAGGAGACACGGTTTACCTTAACGTTAGCTTGAAGCACTTCATGCTCAAGGAATCGAATTTTTGAGTAAGCTTCTAACAATTCTCCATTCATTTTCTCCACTTCACATTTAGCCTCCTTGTATTGCACTAGAAGAATTCTGTAATCTTTATCAGCCCTCTTCATCTTCTTAATGGCTGCATTAGCCACCTTAGCATATTCATCGGTCTTCTCAAGGAGTGAGTTGTAAGTCTCTTGCAGTCCCATTGCTTCTCCAACTTCCTCATCTTCAGACTCCTCGACTATTCCAATAGACTCCAAATCAGAGTACTCACCAAGCTCCTTCACAAGTGTATCCAAATCATCTGAGGATTCTACATGTGTAATGGTCATGAATGCGGAGTAGTTTCCTTCTCTGTCACAACTTTCCTCTGAATCAGAATTCGATGAATCTGAGTCACTTAGAGTAGTGGCATAGACCTTGTCCTTTGACTTCAAATAGTTGGGACATTCCTTTTTGAAGTGTCCATGTCCATTACACTCAAAACATGTGATTCCTTGAGAAGATTGGCAATCTCTACCATCTTTCCTTTGGAATTCTTTCTTCTCCTTCCTGGGACTCTGAAATTTTCCTTTGTCACCAAATTTCCCACCGTTCTTGAGTTTTAAGAATTTCCGGAAGTTCTTTACAAGATACGCCACATCTTCATCTATTGTATCCTCTTTCGAAGAGTCATGAGATACCACTCTCTCATCAATTGTTTTAAGAGCAAGAGATTTGCTCTTTTTCTACGTAGGTAGAGACAATTCATATGTCTGTAAAGAACCAACTAGCTCTTGAACTTTAACGTCATCAAGATCTTTGCTTTTTTCAATAGCTGTTACTTTGGCACGAAAACTTTCTGGCAATGATCAAAGGATCTTCTTTACAATTTTAGAGTCCTTCGTCTTTTCTCCTAAATTGAATTTACCGACAACTACCTCATTCAACTTACTATAAAAAGAGTCGAAGGATTCATCCTCGCTCATCTTGAGCTTCTCAAAGCGAGTGGTCAACATTTGTAGTTTGGTGTCTTTCACCTTCTTTGTTCCTTCATAAGTAGTCCCCATAATCTCCCATACTTCCTTAGCAACAGCGATGTGTGAAATCCTAGAAAATTCTTCTAGAGAGACACCACAGAAAATAGCATTCAAGGTTTTACTATTAGCATTAGTCGCCGCAAGTGTTGTCTTATCTCAGGTGGATTTGGTAGCCTCCAGCTTAGACTAACCAAATTCAACTGCATCCCACATAGCATTATCAATAGAACATAAAAATGCCCTCATTCGGACTTTCCAAAATACATAATTATCTCCATCAAAAAATGATGGCAAACTTAGAGATTGAGACCTATCCATCTTAATGAGGGGTCTAGGATCGCACTAGGTTGTTTAAACCACAACAAGTGCACCCACTCTGATACCAATTGAAAGTTCAAATAGCGTTGAAAACACTATAAACATTTAGACCCCCAGACAACAAATTACCAATTTAAGCTTTATATCAAACAATATATGTGCAGAAGATGATAACAAGCTTATACTAGAATTAATAAACAAACTAAACCATAAATAATCACAATCACAGTAGTAATTAAATGGTAAAGATAAAGGGAAGAGATATGCAAACACAAGGACAACACACGAGGTGTTATCGAAGAGGAAACCAAAGCCTTCGGTGTAAAACCTCTCCACCGCCCTCCAAGCAGTCAATAATACACTAGAAAATATAGTTGGGATACATGAACAACAATAGACCCTCCAAGCCTAATCTACCCAGGTACCAAAGCCCTCCAAGTTTCTCACTCCAACGAGGTTACGCCAAACCTTTTTCTTTTCTAGCTTTCTGGATTCCGCTATAAACCATAGTATCAACCAATAGTCATTGGTCCTTTCCAAACTGCTTCCCTTAGTACCAAAAGAACCTTCTCACAGACGTGGGTATGGTGAGAAAAGGATTTGGTCAAGAACCTCTCAAGGATGTATCAATGTAAAGGAAGAGAGTAGATGAATTTGAAGAGTCTCTTAGGTGAAGATTGTGGATGAGGAAATCTTGTTTTCTCTAGGGTTTCTCTCTCAAAATTCTCTCTGGAAGCTCTCTACATTTTGTGGGAATGAGGGGTATTTATACTAGGGTGAGAATGGAATGTTAAACGTCAATTTTTTCCCAAATAGGGCAAGTTGGCGGCTTGGCCTCGTAACTTGGTTGAGTCGCAAGTTCAAGTCACGAGCTAAGGGCTCGGCCAGCCTGGGACTTTTGTCCTATAGTGCGATAGCTAGCACGACTCTTTAGCTTCTAGCATGCTTGACACGTGAGCAATGTCTGGCAATTTACAAGCCGCAAGCCACCCACGAGATCTAGTCGCGAGTCCCTATTCCTTTGCACAATCTTGAGCATTTTTTCACACTCTCTCACTCACTACCCTTACAAGATTCCCACCTAAATACAGGGTTACTAAAAGCTAAAATACAAGTAAATTTGGCACGAAATAAAGCCAACAAGATGGTTAATTAAATTCAACCTTACACAAATGGAGGTAAAAAGCAAAAATTAGTCAAATGCATTTTATAAAGAAAAAAGACACATAATGCCAAAATGAAGTATATTTTACATTTGATTTTTTAGTTTTTTTTATCTCAAAATGAAGTATATTTGAAAATCACCCCACTTCTTTACTATCCTTGAGTTCTTATGCATTCCTGCAGCTCCTTTTCTTTTAAGCATGAAATTGACTTTTAATTCTCAACACATCATTCAAAATAATAAAAAATTTAGTGTTGGAAATATTCACAAATAAAGCTGTAGTGATTTCATTATTTTAAGGATAAAAAAATATAAAATGCAACAGTATAGTGTGTTTTTTTTTTTTTTTTACTACACGGCAAATCCTAATCTGAAACAATAGTATTTATATCTCACACTAAATAGAGGATTCACACACTACCCAAAAAAAAAAAAAAAGGTCTATAGTTGCATTTTTTTTGGCTATAGGTTAGCCATGAAGGCATTTCTAAGAAACACTGTTATAGTTCTTGACCTACAGCGGTGCTTTTAAAAGCATTGGCCACATTTTTTTTTTTTAATATATAGGGTCTATTACGGCACTTCTAAAGCATCATAATAGATACATCCCATCATTTATAATATATATATATATATATATATATATATTTGGACCTATTACGATGCATAGAAAGTGCCGCTATATAGGATGTACAATGCAAGAACCTTTTGTTTTTTGGGATAATGCCCCATCTGATGTAATTTCAGCCTTTGTAAACTCTGATGCTATTGGGGATTCTGTATGTAGGCTTGCTGCCTCTAACTTAGCCAATTTGGCGTAGTGCTTTCTAATATAAGTTCCTGTTAACCAAAAAAAAAAAAAGAAAGTGCCGCTATAGGTCCTACCAAAAAAAAAAAAAAATCAGTGGACCTATTTCCAAGCGCCACAATAGGTCTCGGCCTAATTTAGATCTATTACAACAAGTTAAGTTATGGTTTTTTACATAACATTTATGTTGGTTTTATTCCATGACAAAAAGCGTCGTAATTGAATTAATTTATTTCCTTGTATTTTGTGAGATTTAATTATAATGGGTTTAGTATTAAGTTGGTAATTGCTCAAGACAATTGATCTCGTGACTTGGCTCACAACTGGCTCTGGAATCAACACCCATGATAGGCCATGTGAGAAACATATCTCGCGAGTAGCTCTCCACTTGGCTAACCTACAAGTGACCCAAAAGCTGCACTGACTAGCTGGATTTTAAGTGTGACATTTCCTCTTCTTTATCCACACTATAGATACCATCATTACCCACAAAATTGTAAGAAAGCTTTTAAAAAAAAACAACCTTAGAAATGTATCTATAACACCCATCTTGTTAGAGAGAGCTACTCATCCTCAATAGAGAAATCCTTGTAGTCTCTTCTCCTCCTGTCTCCCATTATTATACCTTGAGAGGATATTTGTACCCAAACACAACCCACACCTGTTCAAAGTGTAAAGAGTGTTTTGGTGCTTGGGAAGCATTAGGTATTTGACAAAATAAGCCTGTGAGACTTAGTGATGCAATTGGGCGGTATTACGGGATCCGAATAACTAGTGAAGATAAGATTTCGAGAAGTCTGTTGGTAGTTGAATCTTAGAGGGCTCAAGTACTTTAAGTAGATTAGGCTTGGATGGTCTTTTTAGTATCCTTGTACTTTAACTTATTCACTAGTGCATCATTTTGGCTTAGAGAGTTGCAGAGAGATTTTTACACCGAGTTCTTTAGTTTTCCTCTTCAATAACACATCTCGGTATTATTTTGTGTTTGCAACTCTCTTCCCTTACTCTTTATGCTTTATACTTATTGTTTATTGTATATGCATATGCTTTGGAGTAGTTCTGGCCATACTGCGTTACACTTACTCTTATTCCACACTTAGTTAAGTAGGGTAAAAGCAATCTAGCCCTTTGTTAAAATATGGGGGTCTAAACAAGCAATAGTGTTTTACAATATTTGAGCTATCACAATGCTTAGAAAGCACCGCTATAGGTTCTACCAGAAAAAAAAAATTTAAAATACAACTTCAGCTCTCTTTCTCTCTCTCTCTCCCCGCCCCCTCCCCCCCAGACTCCCACCCCTCACCACTATCAATCCACCTCACCGTGCTATCACTGACGAAGCCCAAGCCTCCATCCACCGGTTTACCGGGTGCCTCTCTCTCTCTGCGGGTGTTGTTGCCCTTCCTACCTGAAGCTGATGAACTCTAGCTGCCCTACCTTCCCAACGACACTGTAGATCCCAACTAATCCTCCTCGTTGACGACCCACATCTCCTTCTTACCCATTAATTTCATCCACATCTCCTTCATACCCATTTCACCCACATCTCTTCCATACCCATTTCCACACAACCTTCCACAACCATACCACTTCCCCTTCCTTCATCTCCTCCATAGTCTAGGTACATCTCTCTCTTTCTCTATCTCCATTTGGTTTGTTTTTATTTTTAGTTTCTAAATAATGGGTTATTTTGCTATGGTTATGTTAAAGTTTAGTTTGGGTTGTAATATGCATGTGTATTACTGTGGGATGGTTTTGAGAATTTTTTTGTTTTGATTTTGGTTAAAGTTGTGTTTTTGTAGTTGTTGTGCCAACTGTAGAAAGAACTTGGTGCAAATGTGTGATTTATTTTTTTATTTTTTGTAGTGAGAGGTTTTTAGCAACATTTTTAAAACGTAGAAAGCCACTATAGGTCAAACATCATTATTTTATTTACATACTATTTGTTTATTAAAAAAATTTCATAAGGTTTGATTAGTGAAATTTTATAATAATGCAAATGATGTTTTACATTTATTGTTGAAGCTGTTGCACTAGTGTACTTATAAAGTTGTTGTGATAACACTAAATTAGCCTTTGTAGGGGGAACATTATTACTTCTGGTAATTTTGGATTTCTTGGAAAGTGTTAGGTCGTATATTGGGTATAGTAAGTACTTTCTACTCAATGGAATAGTTTTCTAGACTAAGTAAAAAGATGTTAAATTTCTACTTTGTGGTGGGTTGTTGACTTGGTGTAAGAGGGTGGCTTGCACCATAAGCTAGTTTTCATTGGATATTGGGAGTGCTAATTGTGTATTGTGTATACCTGCATTAAATTAGTAATATATGTTACATTAATTTAACTTAGTGGCAATTTCTTACTTTTTGTATGTAGCAGATTTAAAATAAATAAAAACTTGGTGGTTCTATTATGTTTATTAGAGAGCCTAAGTGGGGTATTTGTATTGTGCGTTATTGGGACATAATTTGGTATTCGTTTGTGGGGTAATTTGTTACCCATTGTGTGTTTTGTGCAGTTGTGATAAGTTTGGCTTTCTTCTACATACAATGATATGTTCAATTTTTGCATTGCGGAGGGTTGTTGACTTGGTGCAAGTAGGTGGCTTGCATGGCGATATAAGGTGGTTTTCATTGTATATTGGGAGAGTTGATTGCATATTGTGTATATCTAGATGGTTATTATCCATGATGTTGTCAATGTCATTTCCTCTTAGGGACTTTTATTAGTTGATTCTTGAGAATTATAGAATGAAATATTTTAGTTTTTTCTGAAATTTGTAAAGTTTTTTTTTTATTTTTTATTTTTGGTTTGGTTTGATATTTTGTTTATTTGTTGTTATTTGGTGCAATCTTGTTGTAGTTTGGGCCTTTTTTGTTGTTACTTGGACCTTTATAATTTTTTTTTAAGGAGTAAAAGATTATGTTTTGGATCAGTGTGGCAGGTGGTCTAGTGGCCAAGGCTTGTCGGACCTTAGGCCAATAGAACTTAGGTCTTGGGTTTGAGTTTCCCTAATCCCCACTGCCACTACAAGAAATCTAGGTTTAGCCAACGTTTTTTTAGCAACGTTCTTAAATTCGCCGCTATAAGTGGTATACTGTGATGTTTTTGAACAACACTGCTAAAGAGTGAGCCTTTTGTGACGTTTTTTTACAATAGTAGCATTTCTTAAAACGCCGTAACAAGTATAGTTTTAGCAGTGTTTTTTCTGGTTTATAGCAACGTTTTAAGAAACGTCACTGTAGTTATTAAAGAAAACTCCCCCAACATAGCACAAAAGAAAAGAAAAAAAATACTCTATAACGATGTTTTGAAAATGTTGCTATATGTTCCCTCATTTTTAATTTCCTGCACAAACTTTCACCATCATTTCATTTCTCACATTTTTTTTTTCACTTCATGTCCCACACTCCCATCTCTCTAGTCTTCTCTAATCTCTCTTCTCCCACTTCTCTAGTCCAAGCTGCCACACCTCTTCTCCCTCATGCCGCCACACCTCTTCTCACCTCACGCCACCATCATAGAAACCCTAAGCCATCGCTGACCTACCGTTGTTATCTACTCCCTAGCCACCACCTACTACCATCACCATAGCCACCGTGGCTATCGTCGACTTCCACTACCACCCATTACCACTGCCACCACCATATTCTTTTCCCTCATTTTCTATTGTTCAAGTTTCTTTAGAGTGTAAGTCTTTGTTTTTGGCTTGTGGGTTTTCTTTGATTTGGTTTTTCTTTAATGGGTCATGGAGCTTTTGTGCTAATTTTTGCTCTTTTTCTATTTTGGTTGGAAATTGGTGCAGAAAGCTCTTATTTAGATTTGGCTTTTTGAGCAAAAGGACCTAAGGATCAAGGGCCGAATCATTGTAAGTTTATGTACAAGTTTATAAATCTTGTATTTTTTTTTCTTCTACTTTATTTTTCTATAGTTTGTACATTTTGAATTTTTTTGTTATTGGTTTTGTGGTTTAGCTAGCTTGAGATTAATTTTTAAAAAGAGCCCATTGGCCACTAATGTCTACAAGGAGACTCTTTCACTAGATGAGGATTTCTGCTTAAAAATTATACCTTTAATGTGCTGTCATTATTCAACACACACACACACACACACACACACACACACACACATATGTATGTATGTATGCTTGCTTTAGTTTTAATTTTTTAATTGAATGCAGTAAATGGCTGTTTGTGATTGTATGTGGAGTTGATGAAATGCTTGAGCTTTATTGGGTTTAGGTAACCTTGGAATTTGGCAGGCACAAGGGGTATAAATTTAACTAGAATAAGAAATATAGAATGAAAAAGGAATCGTAGAACTAAGAAATGACAAAGTGAGAGAATCGAAAAATTATGTGTGTGTGAGTGTAAGAGAAAGAGATAGAGGGAGGTGGTACTTTAAGGCAAATGTATAAACTTGTGCATATATTGGATGGCCTACAAAAGCGCTTCGGTAAATAGAAATGGATGCAAAAATATGTTAGTTACGATTCCTTAAATGTGTCAATCTTTCCGTTAAAAATGAAAGTATTCTTTTCTTTTTCTTCTTCTTCTTATAGGATTTGGCCCAAGCCCTGCATACACACTAGATTGAAGTTTCTTACGTTAAAGAAATCAGATCATTTGGGAGCACCTGCGACAGGGTTTCCTTATGTGTACCAAATGACAAAGTTTGGATACAATTAAAATTCAAATATTATTTGCAAAGCGGTCCTTAATTTTTCTGCCTAATTGTACCAAGTCTCGATTCATTAAAATTTTTTGTAATGGCACCCTTATTTGCCTTCCACATCATTTAAGTGTCCTCTTTTATTTTGCAGCTTAACCACTCATTTATTGTGATAAGTTTGGATTTTTTTTTGGGAAAGGTGCATGCTTGACTTAAGCATAGTATGTAATTTTTGCTCAAAACTTTGTACTTGAGATGTTGATAATTGTGTTAGGGTGGATTGTTAAGTTGGACCAAGCGGGTGACTTGCATGGTGCTACAAGGGAGTTTACATTTATATTAAGAGTGTTTATTATTTTATGAAAATTTGGATAGATATGTTGAGTTATATTTGTTGATTACTTTTTGGACTTCAATACTTTTAAGCATTCTATATTTGTGATTATGATAATTGTATTGGGTGGATTATTGTGTTGGAGCAAGTGGGTGGCTTGCATAGTGCTATAAGGTCATTGCAATTGATATTGAGAGTGTTTATTAAATTTAGAAATTTGGAAGGGTATGGTTGTGTTATATTTGTTGATTACTTTTTGGACTTCAATACTTGTAAGCATTCTATATTTTTGATTATGATAATTGTATTAGGTTGATTGTTGTATTAGAGTAAACGGGTGGCTCACTTGGTGTTATAAGATCGTCACATTTAATACTGAGAGTGTTTATTAAATTTGGAAATTTGATTGGATATTGTTGAGCTATATTTGTTGATTACTTTTTGGACTTCAATACATGTAAGTATTCTATATTTGTGATTATAATAATTATGTTGGGGTGGATTGTTGAATTCAAGCGGGTGGCTTGCATGGTGTTATAAGGCAGTTTACATTTATATTGGAAGTTTTTATTATTTTTGAAAATTTGGATGGATATTTTTTAGTTATATTTGTTGATTACTTTTTGGACTTCAATACTTGTAAGCATTCTATATTTGTGATTATGATAATTGTATTGGGAGGATTGTTGTGTTGGATCAAGCGGGTGGCTTGCATAGTATTATAAGATAGTTTACATTCATATTGTGAGTGTTTATTATTTTTTGAAAATTTGGATGTTGTTAAGTTATTTTTGTTGATTACTTTTTGGAATTCGATACTTGTAAGCATTCTATATTGTTATATTGATAATTGTCTTGTGGTGGATTGTTGAGTTGGAACAAGTAGGTGGTTTGTATTGATAATTGTTTTATGGTGGATTGTTGTTTGATTACTTCATTTCTTTCCCATGTCGAACATGCAAACTAAATAACAATTATCAAGAGATATTGATTAGTTACCAAATGTATTAATAAATTACTTAAGAATTTAGACTCCTTATCCTTACGCTTAAAACCTTGGTATGACTTGCAAGTCATTTTCTCAAATTTGGAAATTTTACCTTATTTTCTTAGAAGCATAGGTTTGTTTTGTTAGAGTAATTGAAATATGGACTAATTGTTGGTTTATGCTTTCACAAAATAATTTGGTTTTGAATATGTTGTGCACTATATTTAAGTGTATGTGTAATTCTACTTCATGATTTTTGCTTAAGTTTGTAGAGCTTTAAACTTAGTCCATTTGTGTAAATGAGGATATAGATAGACTTGATATGGTTTGTTTATTATATTTAAGATTATGTGTAATCATATTTGCATGTTTATGAAACTATGTGGTTTTGAATATGTTGTGCATTATATTTAAGTGGGTGTAATTCTACTTTCATGATTTTTACTTAAGTTTGTAGAGATTTAAGACTTAATCCATTTATGTGAATGAGGATATTGATAGGTTTGATATGGTTTGTTTGGTATATTTAAGATTATGTGTAATCCTATTTGCATGTTTATGAAACTTTGTGGTTTTGAATATGTTGTGCACAATATTTAAGTGTATGTGTAATTCTACTTCCATAGTTTTTGCTTAAGTTTGTAGAGCTTTAAAACTTAGTCCATTTGTGTGAATGAGAATATTGATAGACATGATATGATTTGTTTAGTATATTTAAGATTATGTATAATCTTATTTGCATGTTTATGAAACTATGTGGTTTTGAATATGTTGTGCATTATATTTAA
Organism: Quercus variabilis; assembly: GCA_030445155.1. NCBI lineage: Eukaryota > Viridiplantae > Streptophyta > Magnoliopsida > Fagales > Fagaceae > Quercus > Quercus variabilis. The sequence continues at coordinate 41,366,427 of CP129446.1, read as the reverse complement.
GTGTATGTTTAATTCTACTTCCATGGTTTTTGCTTAAGTTTGTAAAGATTCAAGACTTAGTTCATTTGTGTGAGTAAGGATATAGATAGACTTGATATGGTTTGTTTATTATATTTAAAATTATGTGTAATCTTATTTGCATGTTTATGAAATTAAGTGGCTTTGAATTTATTGTGTGAATGAAGATATGGATAGAAAAGGAAACAAATCTTCTTTGTTTATTTTAGTTCTTGAAGGTATAAATGAAAATGAGAGGTTTAGTTATACATGACGTTCTGGTAAGGTCGTCACAACAAGCCTCTAATGAAGATGTGGATCATGAGTCACAACAAGAAGTTGGCCAATCATCCACAGTTAATCCACCAAATGCACCAAATGCAAGTATTTGATATATTTCTAAGATCATGTTTATGATTATGGTTAATATTGTTTGACAAATATCCCATATTGCATGACAATGGCTTTGATTGTTCTATTCTCATTATAGTTGAAGAATCAAGTAGCTTTTTTGACAGAGAAAGTGAATTTTTATGATAACTTGGAGAAGCGAGTGACCCAATTGATGCAACTAAAACAAAATTAGCAAAATCATTCTTCAGAAGCTAGTCAGCTATTAAATTCTAATGTTTTAAAAATGTAATTGGTGTTTAAATTTTTTTAAGTATAGCAACTATTATTTTGTTACTCAAAATGATTTCTTTATAAACTTATTAGATACTCTTAATTTGTATTCAGGGTGGTTTCGATTTAGATCATCAATCTCCAACTTCTCATAGATCGCAGGCTTCATCCCATCAAGAAACTAGCATATAGCGGTAAATGCAATGTTTTAAGGACTTTGGGGGCTATTATATAGTTGTTTTGAAAAACCACATTTATTTTGGAAGTATTGTACTTTGTTTATAATATTGTCATAGATTAGGTGGTTTTTTTTTTTTTTTTTTTTGTGTAGATAGAAAAGTGTTTTGTTCAATTCAAAATGATACATGTATTGGTATTAAACATATATATATATATATATATATATGGTTAATGTGTTAGTGTGTTAGTTTGGAAATTTGTTATTGTGGAATATTGATGATCAATAAGTATATTTGATCTATTACAAGGTTATGTTAGTTATTCTTGAATTTTGAGTAGGTTTTAGCGACGTTTTAAAACGTCACTAAAAAGTAAGAAGACATCCTTTTAACAATGCCTTTAAAATGCTACAAATAATTAGTCCTATAGTGACGTTTTTAAAACGTCGCTATAGGTTTGATTATTTGCAGTGTTTTAAAAATGTTGCTAAATGTATTTTCCTATCTTATATACAAAAAGTTATATTATTTAGTGACGTTTTAGAAAATGGTTTTGATAGAAAATGTCACTAAACGTTTTTTATTATTTGTGGTCTATAGCAACGTTTTTTGGGTTTTTTGTGACATTTTACAAATGTTGTCTTAACCCAAATTTCTTATTAGTGCTAATGAGTGTGTTGGTACTTATCTCCCACTGTGCTGCCCTGGGCATGTGTTAAGGTTTTGCCATCCTCCCCCTCTAACACATTTTTTCTCCCAAAAAAAAAAAAAAAATTGAATTAAAATAAAGATTATGTTTAAGGGGTCAAGACTTTTTTTTCATTAAACCTAAATTATTGTAATTCTCAAATTGAAGGGGATAGTCAATAATAAAAACAAGTTTTTGAACATGTGTTTGGCATGGGTATGCATTTAGTTTTTGTATGCAACTCCCTCATATATATAAAGACTTTTTGTGGAAAAAAAAAGGGGGAAAAGTACAACTCTTTTATTTAGTTGAGTTGGTCAGTTACTATTTGATTTCCAAGAAATATATTGTTCTTGTTTAGAAGTAGAGTTTATTTTTATATTAAACTAAATATAAAATAAAATGAGCAAAAGTACAGTACATTTGTTTCTATATATATATATATATATTGAAAGGAAAAAAAAAAATTCTCAAATGTTATTTACTATTTGATCAATAAACTTATTTTTTATGCATAACTTTTTACTAAAAATAATTGAAATTTAAACATGCCATTAATGACATAGCTATTGATTATTGATCATCTTGAAATTTTGCAAGCATAGAGAATATAATAAGAACATGTAATCCAACTGTTAGATTTTCAAAGTTTACATTCAATCGGAAGATATAGGAGGAGTTTGAAGAGTTTCTCACCAAACTAGTTTAGAGAAAAAAAAATTCCTTTAAATATATATATATATATATAGAAACAAATGTACTGTACTTTTGCTCACTTTATTTTATTTTTAGTTAAATAAAAAAAAAAAAATCTACTTCTAAACAAGAACAATATATTTCTTGGAAATCAAATAGTAATTGACCAACTCAACTAAATAAAAGAGTTGTACTTTTCCCCCTTTTTTCCACAAAAAAGTTTTTATATATATGAGAGAGCTGCATACAAAAACTAAATACATACCCATGCCAAACACATGTTCAAAAACTTGTTTTTATTATTGACTATCCCCTTCAATTTGAGAATCACAATAATTTAGGTTTAATGAAAAAAAAAAGTCTTGACCCCTTAAACATAATCTTTATTGTAATTTTTTTTTTAAAGTACAATACATTTGTTTCTATATATATATATATATATATAAAGGAAAAAAGATTTCTTTAAACTATTTGGTGAGAAACTCTTCAAGCTCCTCCTATATCTTTTGATTGAATGTAAACTTTGAAAATCTAACAGTTGGATTACATGTTTTTATTATATTCTCTATGCTTGTAAAATTTCAAGATGATCAATAATCAACAACTATGTCATTAATGGAATGTTTAAATTTCAATTATTTTTAGTAAAAAGTTATGCATAAAAAATAAATTTATTAATCAAATAGTAAATAGCTTTTGATTTGAACAAAATTTGACTTGTATGTTAAAAACGTAAAGAACGTGCAATCAAACTATTAGATTTTTGAAATTTAGATTTAATAAAAATATATAGGAGGTGTTTGGAGAGTTTCCATATTTAAATATTTGCACATGAACCAGATAAATAAATAAACTGAAAATAAGCAATTTCAAACAAGACTTGGAGACTCGTATGTCTTTTCTTGACATATAAGACAAGAACAAGTTTTTTCCCATAATAACACAATGCAAAAGGAGAATATATTTCTGAAGTTTTAAATTTTAACATGAATTTCCCAACATTTGAATCTAGCACATCTACATAGAAGAAAATCGGCATGTAGATGTTTTGGCTAGTCATACAACCTCGATTCTATCGGAGTGTGATGCAAACAAAGACTACAACTCAACTCAGTACTGAATGCCCATGTATATTATAGCTTTCCCTTCTTGATAAGATAGAATAGAATTTCATCAAAGTGAAAGGTGAAAAAGAAAAATATATTGGATAAAAGAAGGTAAAAATGGGAAAATAAAACCATGGTTTCTAAATTCTGAATCTTTTATATCTTCATATATAGGATAGAATAGAATAGAATACAAGACCTATATATTTTTATGTATATTATAGTCTGTGGCCCACCTCGAGACAAAAACAGTGAAACCTTGTTCCAGAACGGGTACAATATATTTCTCTTTACCTAAATTCTAATCATGCTATTTTGTTTTAAACCATCAACTTCAGCATGCCAACCAATTAATAATCTTGTACCCCCATAAAATATATAATATAATATAAAAAAATTAATATATATATATTATCATAAATGTTGCACGTAGTTGAAATTATTGTATTTTTCTAATTTTAATGATTTGTTTGGATTGAGAAATGGAGAGTGAAAAGAGTATAATAAAATTGACTAAAAATAAATTAATTTTATATTAAATTTACTCTATTTTACTCTACTCTGTTATTCTTCTTTTTCTCTTAATCCAAACAAATTATAAGTGAGTCTTACGAATGCTGGTGGCTTAATTCCTTTTATAGCTCCAGTCGTTTTACGTGCCAACTTCATTCAGGAGGAGATTAGTTTAGATTTGACTTGTGTACGTCACTCTTCTTTATCGCACTTTAATCTAACTCTCACTTTGATTTGTTGGTAGCCTTTGTTGTCTTGCTAGTAAGTAGTGACCCAGTGTTAGTGTCTACTTGACATTAATTATCATTGCTATCTGGATTTTTTTCGCTGTCTCCCTTTACTATTAAACACTACTTTTCCGACCATTAAATCAAAACTTTCTGGATAATATCTCGCACAGCCAGCTTTTGTTTTATTTTTTTTTTTTTAAGCCAAATTGTGTGACTACTTTATTGACGATGTTGTAAAGTAACTAAAAAGAAATTAAGTAGGGCATTTAACAAGGAAACAATTTTTTTTTTTTGGTAGTGCATGATTTAAATAGAATAGTAACAGCTGTCTTCCTAGGGTCAATGCAGGTTTTACAATGTCCAAATTCTTCTCAAATAGAATAGCGAGGGATAGAGAAGAAGAGAGGGAGAAAGGCCAAAAAAAAAAAGAGTTTAACATATCTTCAATAATTTTTTAATTGGAGATTTTCTTTTATTTTAAATACATAATAGTAAGTGGTAGTGAATTTTAATATCTACCTTTTATTTAGTTAGTAAATGATGTGGTAGTTTCTTATTAAAATAAAAGAAGACTCTAATAAAAAAAAATGTACCAAAGGTAAGCCAAATTAAAAAAAAAAAAAAAAAATTTCGGATTCTTTTCTTTACGACACATTAGAGAGATCATTGAATTGTGTGATCACGTCCATTGTATTAGAAAATGGTTTCTCGCTTCTCACCCAAAACTTTGCACTCTGCAGTGTTTGTATTAGAGTTTGAATACTGTGTTTGAAAGCAACAATTTCATTTTTAATGGGTTTATCATTTTTCTTTTTAAAAAAAATAAATAGTTTATTTGTATATAATTTTAGATTTTTAAAAACTCTTCTTCTTTTTTCTTTTTTTAAAATCATAATACAACTATACTCTAACTAATATTCTGCAAATTAGCAATCAGCATTCAGCAGTAAACAAAGAAAAGTACATCCAAAAACATAAACGTATGAAACATTAAAGTGCATTTAAATTCATATAATGAGCAAGCACCATTGAAGTGAACATCATTAATTTACTTGTTTAGTCCATGATTTTTTTATTATTGTTACTATTATCTCTGTCAGATAATGATTCTTTAGAATTAGAATTCTAAAAATGACTCCTCACGTAACTTTTAAAATCATATCTATCGTTTTTGAAATATATAGATTGGATTTTAACACAATATCAATACAATGGTAATCATGCTAATGGGGAATTCTCCTCGCTTATTGATGATTGCAGGAGCCTTCTGGCGAGCATCCCTCAGGTCCGGCTGATACACTGCCTCAGAGAAGCTAATCGTTGCGCAGACGCACTCGCAAACTTTGGAACAAGCATGGAGGATGATTTTGCTGTTTTTGAGTACCCTCCTTTTTTATTTAAGCTTTTGCACTCAGACAAGTTGGGTTTAACCCAAGACCGTGTTTGTAATATGGTGGTGGCTACCACTTAGTTTCGTGAATATATTATCCAGTTTACCAAAAACAAAAAAATACAATGGTAATCAACATTTCTTAAAAGCAAGTAGTGATGTAGTAAAATTTAATCTACCCATTTCAAAATAAATAGATAAGATTTTGGAAAATTAATCGTAGAATTAACATAAAAACTCTAAAAGATTAAGATCCATTTCCACAATATCTAATTCTCACCAAATGTAACCGTATTTTTCTAATAGACAATTCTAAAGATAGTAATAACTTCACCATCAAATTAAGACACTTTTATGCTTAAATATTCTTAACCTATTCTTGACACTCGTATGTTTGTCATATGAATTGTTATGTATGTCACATTCAAAGTTCATCCTCAGCGTGTTGTCTCAAGTGTTATTGTTAAAAATTTAATTAAATTAACATGGAAAGATATTGAAATAAGGGAATTTTTTCTGATATGATTTTGAATGCATTATATTACCCATATATAGCATTTATTGAATATTAAAATATAGCATTAATAGATTCCTAGGTCACTTGGTCATTATAAACAGTAGACTTAAAAGTCTCTATTCTCAAGAGCCTGATCCGTCGACCAAAGTCGAGCCTGGAGTTCATGAGTTTCAATAAACCTCGATCGATTAGCATTTGATGAAACAGAACTTCAAATTCTTGAGTAGTTTTCTTGTGTTTTCAACGTACACTTCAAGTACGCTCTATGACACTAACACTTATTCAAATATATTAAAACAAGGTTTTTGAAATGCAATTACCAACAGAAGATACAATAGACCCTAACAAACACGTTGACCCGTGTAGAACGAAAACTAACAAAATTTGTTAGAACGTCGGTATAAATAGAGGTTTCATTGGAGCAAAAAGAACATAGTTCAACTTCATACCAAAACTCTGTTCATTTATCATAAAAAGAGATTTAGCCTCGCTTGCAATGTAGATTTTTTCTTTTCCGTTAATGTAAGTATGTTAATTCCAGATTTCCAACGCTTTAATTTCTTATTCCCTATAATTTCATGCCTAGTTACTTCTCATTCGATATAGTTATAGTCTAGTTTGGCATTTAGTTTCACTAAATTTGGACACGTTTGATTACATTTAAAAATGCATGTGTGATCAGGTCATGGTTATGTCAAATTGAGAACCCTGAATCCTCGAACGTTTAAATTGAGAACACCTTATCTACGTTCAATTCAAAATTATTCAATCGAATGAATAGTAATATTATTTCATCTAAATTACAATTTACAAATTTTAATTTTGCTTAAAATTCAATTCAATCCTAAAATTTCACTTTCATTCAATTCAGTCTTGTAACTTTCAACTTTATTTAATTCAATTGTTTCGCTATTTTTTTTTTTGTTAGAATTGTATCCTTAGTATCTTTTGAAAAAAAAAAAATTATGCCGTTATTAACCCCTAAAATGACGTCATTTTGGGACACTAAATGATAATCCTCTAACAGAAGAGGATAGGATAACTAAATTGAAAAAATAATAATAATAATGAAATTACATAACAGAATTGAATTTTAAATAACGCTAAAGGGTGCAATTGTTATTTACCCTTTTTTTTGGTTTAATATGATCATTGTTTTTTTCTAACTCATTTACTGTGCCTTAGTTGTGAAATTTTACCAATTCATTAATGAAATTGAATGGTATAAAGATTGCAGGGTTAGGATTGTGTCCAGTTCATTAATTGCTTTAAATCTGTTAGGATATGGATATTGAACACATGTTTATATCTCAACATATTCAATGCACTTATGCACTGAGCACAAGTAATGTTCAAGATTGCCATTGGTACATATTATTTGGAGAAATGTGTCACAAAATGATTTACGTGATGAGTAATGAGTAGTGAAAATAAAATTATAGATCCACATCTCCACTACTTATAATTCATCACGTGGGCAAATTGTAGTAAAAATTGTAAACTATTTTGTGGCACTAGCATTTCTCTATTGCATGAAACACGAAAGAGTGAACCATTGGGTATGAACTTGTCAACAATGTAATGTATTAAAAAAAAAACTTATTCTTTCAGGCAAAAAAACAAAAAACAAAAACTTATTCCAGAAGTCATTAAGTAAGAAATGCACAGACAAACATCTGGTTTTATTATTATTATTATTTTGTCTCTTTATAGTCATTTGACCTTTAAGTGTGCTGTGTACTGTTGGTCTGCAATCATTTTTCAGGATTAATGGAGTGCGGATCAGATCACATAAGTCAAATAAGATTGTGGGACGGCAGCTTAAATAGAAAGTTTAATCATAACAAGAAAATTCCTTATATGGTCATATTAACAAGTGTTGCTATGCTATTAATAATAAATCATTTTAAGGAAATTTTAACACATTTTTACGAGAAATATAAAAATAATAAAAAATTTTAAAAAATTTTTTTGATAACAATTAGAAAAAATTATATAATATAAATCAATGTTCTTAACATCCATTAAATTTTTCCCTATCATATAATAATGAAAGCAGTCTAAACAAAATCATGAGGCATTCTGAGACTCACAAGTATATTGAATTTTTAAAATAAAGTATATTGACCAATTTCCTGTATTTAAACTCTTATAATTTTATTACCCATATATATATACACACAATTTTTAGTGCTATGTACTACATATGATTGCATCCTTCATTTTTCATGAAATAGTGAGAACTACAGGAAAAATAATAAATATATGTGACAAGAACTTAGAGACAGAAAGAGAGAATTTGTTTCAAGGTAACTGGTGTCCAAACCGAAGAACTTGCCTTCTCCAAGCTACTATAGAAGAAAAACAACTCTAATCTTAATTTGCTTACCACAAACGTAACTTAGTCATCTAATTTACTTTCACAAATTTATCTTTTCTTTTTATCTTGCAATCAAATGTGGTTCAAGTAGTAGTTCAATAGTAATGGAATGAATAGAACTTCACCTCCCCTAACTCATTATCTAGTTATCTCCCCCCACAAAAAGGGGAAAAAAGAGTAGCCATTGTTGATTCTTAGAATAGAATCCCACTATTACTAAAAATGAAAGTGAGTGAGTTCCTTATGAAAATTTTAGAGTTGAATTATTAATAATATTAGGTTCAATAGATTGAATGTTGGCAAATCCATGATTATAAGTTTGAGTCTTTTTAAGTCTATGATATATATTTTCTAGTTTGAGATGAAGACTGCTAGAAATACTGAATGAATAGTATTGTATTTCACATGTAATAAAATATACATGAATGCCTTTATATAGAAGGCAGAGTGTGTAGTACAAGTATGTGTGTTGTATAAGTAAACAAGGTGGGCCTAAGACTCATAACTTATTACATGTTAACAGCCTCCCTAAAACTCAAAGTGAGTATGAGACCAACTTGAGATTGTCAACCAAAGCACGAAGGCATCCCTTAAGATGTGACTTAGTGAAGTTATCTGCAAGTTGATCTTTAGAGGAGACTGAGAACAACTTGAGAGCACCATGGACAAGAATATAATGGATAAAATGACAATTGATCTCAATGTGTTTAGTCCGTTTATGGAAGACATCATTGTAAGTAATATGAGTGGCAATCTGGTTGTCATAATAAAAAGGAGTAGCAAACGATGTAGACACACATAAATCCTTAAGAAGCCATCAAAGCCAAAGGAGTTAGATGTGGTATCAGTAAGGACACAATATTCTGCTTTAGTACTGGAGTGGGCTACAACAGTTTGTTTCTTGCTTCGCCAAGAAATCAGAGAAGAACCAAGAAGAAAGCAATAACCAGTGGTTGACCTTCGATCAGTGGGATCTCCTACCCAATCAGCATCAGAGAATGCACGAAGAACAAGTGGAGACTGAGCAAAGTAGAAAATGCCATGAAAGGAAGTGGCCTTCAAGTATCAAAGAATACGTAGAACAACAGCATAATGAGTCAATCGTGGAGCAGACAGATACTAACTTACCTAGTGAACAGCATAGGAAATGCCTAAACGAGTGACAATGAGATAAACTAGGCTGTTAACCAATCATATATAAAGATAGAGCTTAGACAATGGTTTCCCCCCCTGAGGGAGTCAAATGCACATTAAGTTCAACTAGAGTTTCAATAGTCTTGCTATCAGTGAGTCTAACTCGAGACAAAAGTTCAGAAGCATACTTAGCTTGAGTAATATAAAGTCCATCTATAGAATAAGTGATTTCAAGACCCAAGAAGTAGCTGAGATGTCCAAGATCTTTCATCTCAAACTACTAACTGAGAAAATCCTTAAGCTTTTTAATGCTACTGAGATCATCACCAATTATGATCATATTATTCACATATAGGAAAAGCAAAATAGTGTCTTTGTCAATGCGACGAATAAATAAAACAGAATTATAATGACTGGCAAAGTAACCCAAGCAAGAAATGGTAGAGCTGAAGTTGGCAAACCAAGCCCATGGAGCTTATTTAAGGCCATAAAGTGCACATCAAATGTGACAAACCTTGTTTTGTTCAATAAAGAGACCAGGAGGAGGTTGCATATAAATTCTTCACTTAAATTCCAATTAAGGAAGGCATTTTTGACATCCATCTGAAAAATGTCTTATTTACTAGCAACGGCAACAGTTAAAAGGGAATTAACATATGAGATTTGAGCAACCAAAGCAAAGGTCTCTTCATAATCAATCTCTTACTCCTGTATAAAACCTTTTGCAACAAGACAAGCTTTATGGTGCTCAATGGACCCATCAGAGTGAGTCTTGATCTTGTAGATCCACTTACAACCAACCACATATTTTTCAGGGGGGAGAGTCACCAAATCCCAAGTATAGTTTTTAGATAATGCATTAAGTTGCTCTTTCATTGCAATCTGCCATAAAGGGTCAGTAGAGGCACATAAGGCACTTAAGGTGCATAGATGAAGATGCAAAAACTTCAGGTGGCACGTGAAGGCATGTGGAGCTTTCGTTGACGCTAATTCTTTTCCAATGAGGTAGATTGGAGAAAGACTATTCCAATGGTGGCAGTGGCGTTAAGATTGGAACAACACTTATGGCGCATGAGGAATTTTATCGAAACTTTGACCGACGTGTGGCGGCATGTGAATGGTCAGATGGGGATGATTCCGGTGGCGTTAAGTAGATCAGTTTAAGATCTACAGAATAATATTTTTGGTGTCGTAATCAGAGATCACAATGGACAAACCCAAGAAGGCAGTTGTCTTTGGTGGCAAAAAGAGTGCTTCTAGCAATGGAGATTCAACCTTGAGGACCTCTAACGGCTGCAAAGCGGTTAGGAGAAACACAAAAGGCTTACTTACCGGAGAAGTTGAGGCAGCGAAGAATACCAACAAAGACAAGATTGCAAGACACAAGAAAAGTTTAGAGTAGTGGCTCTAATAACATGTTAGAAATACTGAATGAATAGTATTGTATTTCACACGTAATAAAATATACATGAGTGCTTTTATATAGGAGGCAGAGTGTGTAGTACAAGTATATGTGTTATACAAGTAAACAAGGTAAGCCTAAGGCCCACAACCAATTACACATTAACAAAAACCAAAGATTAGTTAAATAAAAGCAAGTTTCTGGAATCTCGACAATAACCTAGATTGATCGAGACATATTGGATACCAGCCGATCGATTAAGAATTGTAAAATTAATATTGATCTAACATGATTCATTTTAAGTCAACTATATGAGTGCTTTTTGTAACCACAATAGAAAGCCTATATAGAAGCCTATTAAACACGACTTCACAAAAATGGGAGAAGCAGAAAAGCTTGTGCTATTCAAAGAGAAAATTCTAACCTCCACTTATTCAACCCATGATTTAGAACTAAATAGATAATCGTCTTCCACAGTGTTGATGTTGTCATATAATTAGTGCAAATCAAGTTTGAAGCCATAAAGTCATCCCAAAGTTTTCTACAGAGATCAAATCTTCAAGAGCTCCTTGGAGTCACGAGCAAGAAGTTCATGTGATAAAATCTAGAGTAAAAGAGTCTATTAGGTTCTAAATATTTAGGAACTAAATTTATTGTATGTTGGCAAACCAATACAAAACCTAGTCTAGTATAAGATCTTAGTTTCTTTGAAAATGTTTAGACATTGCTCAAGTTGATACAAGTCAAGATTCAAGAATGTACAAGTTGCAAAAAAAGGATTTTAGAAACTAAAGAGCTTGACTGATCGAGAGAGTCCTTCAACCGATCGAACTGTAATCTGTAGAATTTTAAAGAACACCCAAAAGCCCGCGAAACGTTTAGAGTTTGAGTCCAACACTGCCAGGTATAAAAGCAAAACTCTAATACACATTTTTCAAGACTTATGAGTTACTCCTGTGAGATTTGTGAGGTTTTGTAACCTTCTAACTCAACAGGCATCTACCAGAGATTAAATCAATACTGCTAGTACCAATGGATAAAATTTGTTGAAATCAAATCAACCACACAGTTGATGATTTAAATCTTTGAGTGGAGTTCTCAAAGTCACAAATTGGAGCATTTTTGTGCAACAGATTCATAATAGAAAAGTCTGTGGATTCGGAATTGTGTGGTCATGTGAGTAAGTACTACATGAGGTAGCAATAGATTTAAGGTTAAGTCTATTGTAAAAACTTTCATTCTATTAGTGAATTGTTGTCTTGTTGATTGTTTAGGTTAAATCCTCCTTAGGTTTTTTACCTTGAAACTAGATTATTTCATTGGTTCTCCTAGGTCATCATAATTGTGTTCTTTGCTTTTCTGTTGTTTATAATATGATTGATACTTGTTTATCCTAGATTTGTTTAAATACTTAAGTAATAACTTGGATAATGTATTAGGTTAAACAATCTGTGTTTACAGGGGTCTAAAACTTAACAGAATCCATAGATTTAGAGTTGCGTGTGTTCATTTTAATAAATATCTATTAGAGGTAGCAATAGAATTTAGGGTTATTTTCTATTGTAGACACTACAATTTTACTAGTGGACTTTATTTCCTTGGGGTTGGTGGGTAATCCTTGGTGTGTTTTTCATTAATTGTTGTAGTTGGTTTTTCACATTGTAACCATATTGTTGTATTATTTATTTTTTGCTCTTATTTATTTTACTGTTATTGGCAATATTTTTAGTGTGCTTTGATTATCCCTAAATAGAATTTTGTTGCATATTGGTTAATTAATCAACTCTACTTTGATTCCGTGGTAATCAATATCGGGGTCAAAATTTCCCTAACATATGATATAATTGAGAAATGTAGAACTTAATTGGTAAAAAAAAAAAAAAAAAAAAACAATCAAATGACAGTACCCTTAATAAATCTAAAAATACACACATAGAAAAACGATAAAGTAAAAGTACGGAACAGAAAGGAAAAGTTCATAATAAAGCAACGTAAAGTGTTCAAAAGAAAAGACAGAATGTCATTCGTGCGGCATAAGTTGTTATTCAAAGATAGACAATATTTTGGGTAGGGTAATCAGTAATGACAGCTTTGAAAAGAAGCGCGTCTCATCTGAGATGTTGTCATTGACATTGTTCCTTTCTTGGGTTGATGTAATTTTGGATTTTCAAATTAAAGTGGTAAATTTAATAGTTGGATCAAGTATGTCGCAATGTAATTAAGGATTGCATGTATGTTACCAATTAAATTGCAAGTAATCATATACGTGCTGTTCCCTCTCACTCTTTCTAAAAATTGATTTTAACCTAGCTGTTATGGTTTTATTTTATATGGGTATATATATATATATATATATTGGCTAGGTCACATGTGATAATGCATATATATATATATATATACACATTAACGTGTATAGATAGCAAAAGAAAGAAAGAAAATAAATGCACATGCATGAAACCTCAATTGCCAAAGCAAAAAGGAGTGGCCGCAGCGTCGGCGGGGGGGATCACAGTGAGCAATGTCGGCAATGCATATATTGCACGTGCATTGAATTTCTCAAGAACCCGTCAACGCTAGCTGGCTTTTTCACTAGCTGGATATTATACACATTCCACTCCATAAAAATGCTGATCCTCTCAAGTCTCAATCTATATATATAGCGCTAGCTAGGCAGGCAGCTGAGGAAAAAAATAAAAAGGTCTCCGGATGGTCCCACTTAATTAGTTAATAATTATAAATTTCTGTTTTCAATATTTGTAGCTATGCCTTGTAAATATAATATTTTTAGTAATAAATTTTTAATTTTCAAAAAAATAAGTGGTATTCAAATAATTTCACATATCAAAACAAGGCAAGGCTTTGAATTTTGACTCGTAATTCTCTTAATAATTAATTCAATTAAATAATAGTAATTTGTAAGGATTGATTGGCCTGGGTTCTACTAGTCGAGTTGGCTTAAACAGTCAGTCCTTCAAAAAGCTCACTACATATGGACCCACAAAACGTACGTACTCATCAAATTTATAATCAAAGAGGAAAACTATTTTCCATCTAATCCAAGTAAAATGTTAGTTTCCCTGATGAAAAAGCATTTTTGCTATCTTCCCCGACATTAATTATATAGCTTAACTCATACTTCAAAAGAAAACATTGAAAGGACTAGATTCTAGAAGACTAGCTAGACATTAGTTTTATATACTGGAATCACAACAGGACATGCATACGCGGACAATTAATAGAGCAATCCATTAGATTATGCTCGAACAATTTTCTTATATAACTTTACACACGACAAATGACGTGCTTCATCTAATTGTATCGATATTATTCATTGATTCCTTCATTTCAACCTAATTGAATCAGTACATGCAATTCATTGATTTGTTCATTTTTAATTTGATGGTGGAAAGGAGGTATTTAATTTGTTGTCTTTTTTTTTTTTTTGTAAAACCATATTAATTTGGACATAAAAACAAAAGATGGAATAAAAAATAATATTTAAACCTCGCTCTCACACATATACAGGTATTTTTTATTTTATTTTTTTTAATGAAAGAGAAATGGGTAAAGAAAGGCAACCTATGTCAGCGGTTTTCACTTAAATGTGACCATAATAACACTCTATCCACTGAGCCCGAACTTGAGGGAGCCAGGAATCCAAATAAGCGTTTGCTATTTTATTTGAAAATGGTTATTAATATAAAACGTACACACATGTTCATATGTAATTATGAATGCGTTCACTATTTTGTTTTAAAAAGTGAGTAAACCATTTTCGTACTTTCTAGAGATGACTAAACTAATACCACAAAAAATTTTTATTCAATTTCTTTCTTAGATTTTTTAATTAGATAATTTCTTTCATATAAAATTGAATAAGTCATATATTATTTAGTAAATGAAAGATTGATAAATTTTAGAAATGTTTGAAATTAAACTCAGTACTTATGTGTGGAATCTATAATATATGTTTTGCTTTACATGTCATGAGATAATTTTTCCTCCATTTTAATTTTTGAACCTTTGAATTTTACTTCAAAAAGTAATTTCATTCACCAAGCACATTACAAACTCATAGAATAAACCATATACCTAGGATATATAGCAATTATTTGACCAAAAATAACAAAGTTATACGCCACTCAAGAATCATTTTAAGAAATTATCATTTCAATTAATATCTTTAACAACTTGATCATTCTCTCAATTGACATCTTTTGGGGCCTTGCACTCTTTCTTATCCCGTAAATCAACAAAATACTAGAAAACAAAAAATTAATTGAGTACTCAAAATATATATATATATATATATATATATACAAAAACTACGCATATCAATCACATTAGTCAAAACCTAAAACTTCTTAAACCACAATTTATTATTTATACCAAATTAGTGTTTTATTTAACAATAATTGTTTTTTAGCCACATAAAAGGACCAATTAAGAACTCTCATGTCTTTGAATACACTTTTATAGAATTTGTCTAATATATTTGTAATCTTGTTATCTTCAAAAAAAAAGATATGCTACTAGATCTTGTAAAATTCTTTTTAAGTTCCTTAAAAGTCTTTCTTGTTAGAACATATGTATATCATGTTAGGAACATATGTCAACTTGTATTGGCTAATTTTTTGACAAAATGCACTTTACTTATAATTGGGTAGATCTAGGATGTATTTAATACTTCAAAGAACAAGATTTCAAGTCCAAGTGTTAAACCCATGCAAATATATCCAAGAATCAAGTGAAGATTGCTGAATTTTAAAACTTGACACCTAGCTCAACAGATATCATCTATCAATGTTTAAAAGGCAGCTTTTGCCCAATACTCGACAACTGCTCGATAGATACCCTATCTATCAAGATTAATGAAAATCAAATTTTCAATTTTGATTTTCATCCAATCTGTGTATACATGTTTGGGCTTTCTTTTCTCACAATCCTAAACATATATAAGAATTATTTTAAGGGCCGTCACAGCAGATGCACATCAATGCAAAAGTTTTTCACAAGCGTATTATGACCGAAGATATATGCCCTAGTTCATCTTTCTTTTCAAGAAGCTGCTACATTTGTACGCCGTAAGGTTTTGTAACCAAGGAGATTCGTGGTCTTCATCATGTGAATAAACTAAAGAACTTTGCAGTCAACATCTTTCTCAATACTGGGAGCCATGCATTGAAAGAAAAGATTATCACTACAAAACAAATCCAATTGGGTATTGGGATAATGGTTCAACTATAAGTTAGTATAAGATACTAAGATTCATTTACTTGTAATCGTTCGTTGTGATAATAGTAGATTTTCGAGAGTAGTGACCTTAAAATCACTAGGTGGGGTTTTTGCTATATAGGTTTTCTCCATTCGTAAACAAATCACCTTGTCAATTTATTTTCCACTACATATTAACTTAGTTAGTGATTTGTTTGTGCTACCACATTTATTATATGCTAAATGAATTAATTAATTAACTTGGTTAAGTAATTGGTTAATTCATCACAAGGAGTCAATACATTCTTAGCCTATCATTTCTTTTCTTTCTTCAAGACAAGAATTCAAATATATATATATATATATATATATTGAGGGAGTTAAACTCATAGACATTTTAACTTTGATAAATAATCCATATAGGTCATTAAACATTTTATTAGAAATTTTTGGGGAGCTGGGTGGGGGCCGGGGGGCGCCAAGGTTAATCGTAGCGTTATCCTGGTGGAGATTATTCTCTGATACAAACCGAGTCATGATGAAGCATATATGTAAATGAATTGACGTTCTTGCCTTTGATACATGCAAATTGGACCCACCTAGCACTAAGTGATGATGCAGACAAATTGCACTTTGTCTATTAAGCAAAAGTAGGTATGGCATACTTTCAATTTGTTTACCAGTAATAATTCGTTAACTCATTTTCAACTTGAAAGGAAGTATGAGAGGCAGGTCACGTTGTTAATTTAACTTTTAGTTTAGTTGGCAATTGATCCTATCATTTTCAGTATGTATTTGAAATATAAATAAATAAATAAATCGACAACTAAAGATTGTCGTTTTATAGGTTTTCAAGGGAGAGCATGTGGACGGTTGAGTTGAAATTCTATTTAATTAATAAGGCCTTTTCAAGTTGGTGTCAACTATCTAAGATAACTATGTTTGTGGAAGATAGTACCTTGCGTTCGAGTTCAAGTATGATAAGCCTGAAATTTGAAAATATTGTCTTACCTCCTTGCTTCATAATATTACTCACAACAAAAAGATAGTGTTAGGTCCAACGAACTAGGTGTTTGCGGCCCATGACAAAAGAAATTGAGTTTTGTTGAGTTCTTAATGTAAATTTATAAGTCCAAAATTTGCTTAAGAAATCCTAGAATCTGTAAGTTTGACCAATCGAGATGAGTTCAATTGATTGAGAAACGCAAATTCAGTTTTTCATATATGATGTGATTTATTAAGTTAACTGTACACGTGGGTTTTTGTAAATCTAATGAAAAGTCTATATAAAAGCCCATTAGACAATTTATTAAGATTTAAGAGGTTAAAAAGGTAGAAACCCTAAAATTTTCAAAGAGTAGATCTAAAGTCATCATATTATTGTCTTCTGATATTTTGAAACAGTTTGTTACATAGGTTTTCTTAGGTTATCATATTATTTTCTTCTGATAATTTCAATGAATTTATTATTTTATTGCTTTATTGGTGACATATTTAATTTATGACAATTAACTTGAAAACAAATATGAATTTATAACTTGTTAATTATTTGAAGTTGAGTTAATTCCCCAGTGGGTCTAAAAACCCCAACATATAGCAATCATGATCTTAGTTAAGGTAAATATAACTCTTATGGATGAATATGCTTTAGGTTCAAAATTTATCACATTCTAATGAATAAATAAATAAAATTAAGTTCACCCAAAAAAAAAAAAATGAAAAGGCAAAAAAAAGTAGGTTTGTGAAAATGATTGTACAAGGTTGGAATCACACATCGGATGAAGTGGAAATTTCTCAATTCCAACATGTGTCTTATATGGGTCCCTGTTAAAATTTCTGTCTACAATACACGGGTGACTTGGGCTTTATTCAAAAGTGCGGGAGTTCACAAATCACATAATATTTCAATTTTTTTTTTTTTGAGCTAATATTTCAAGTTAAAATAATTTGAAAAACGATAAAGTTATTATCAATTAATTTCACTATAAAATATTACTTACCAACTAACATGACATAATTATAATTAATTTGCCGTAAACTATATATTAAATAGATCATTTAATTAGAATTTTCCCTTGTGTTTGATATAATAAATTTCTAGAAGTCCTAACATCACTCAAACATTTTTAGGGTTGTAATAGTCACGGTGTGGTTTTCAAGATCACTGAACTGACATTGATCACATAATTAAACGTAGACGTGGCAAAATTGGGGCTAGGTCTAGTCGGGTCGAAAATGAGTCTAGTCTACCATTTGTTTGAATTCACCATCCATATCAAAAAAGCGTTCAACTCAACAAATTGATATTTGTTCAATAATTATAAAATTATATAAATCTCTACATTGCTAACCAAAACAAATAGCACAAACACAAAAGAGTCTAGTCTACAATTTGAAAATCTAATTAAAACAAACAAACAAGTTTCACTTCTACATAATATCAACATCCCAAAATATTTATATAAAAAAAAAAAATTACAAATGCCCTATTGGATAGCTAATTTGGCAAAGTATAAAAATATATGAGAAATTTACGATCTTAAAAACTAATTTCATAATATAATATCTTGAAAAATAGTCTAATAGTTGTGTTTAAGTTTAGATGCAATGTGGTTGCCACCCTACTTCAATTTAAGAATCTACTTCACAATTTGATTGTTCATTTATTTATATATAGTCTCTTTTATGAATATCATGTCATTGTTAAGCAATAGATACTCCGTGAAATATCATCTTTTATTTTGAAAATCCATTTATTTTAGCTTTGGACTATTAGAAAATAGGCTTAAGCATCCATAATTTATGCCAATTTCATTTATATACTTCAACTTCACTCTTTTTACACTTATGAATTCTTCTTATATATGTCTATAATTTCAAATATATATTTTTAACTCTACTGCAACCAAATTATCTTAGCATGTACTTTGTCATTTGATATATAAAAATCTTTACTTATCATGTTATTCAAACATGAATAATGCCACAATCATTTATCTTTTAATTTTTTTTGCATTCCATAAGATTAATTTCTCAATTATTTTTCTTTAGTTCATTGTATTTGAATGGAGTTAAAAATATATATTAATAGCATTATCCAAAAAAAAAGTTATAAAGTTTATGTTTTTTTAAACAATATCAATTACATGCATTATATTTGTCAATTGAATTTGAGTTGTGCATTGTTAAGCCGACAACAAATAAGTAAACCAACCATGTCTTAATTTTACTTTTTATTTTACCCAAAAAAAGGAATTTTAATGGGTCAAGTCACGGGTTAACCAGGTCAGGTTGGGTTGACCTACGAGAAAATGGGTTAGGTCATGATCAACTCATTTTTAATTTGAGTCAAAAAATCTGGGGTCAAGTTGGGTCGACGAATCTTGACTTGTTTTGCCACGTCTAATTTAAAGTCTAACGCGTGCTAATCAAAGAGTGTTTGGAGTTAGAAGTAAGAGAATAGGCATGATAATGTTAGACTGGTCTTTCTCAATACAAAGATCCAACTACTCAATATTTACACAAAAATTAAAGACAATTTTTTTTCACCACATTTTATATAATTGTTAAAGTGAGCTAGAATGTTGGAAAAAAAACATGGTGGGTCTATGTAAAAAGTTGTGTCAACTACACACACTCAATCACTTCAATAAACGTAAAAAAATATTGTCGAAAATAAGACAATTTAGAATGTTTTTGATAAATAAGTCTTACACAAAGAACATTCCAAAAGTCTATGTGTTGCTTAGGCATATTTGTAGCTATGTTTGGAAAAGAGATAATTAGATGTGGACCCATTTGATAATGCATTAATAATTATAATTAATTTCTGCCTACACCAAAAACCGATTGATGTCTTGGTTTGATGATAAAGAGTTATCATTAGAAGCGAATGCCATAAATTGAAACTCTCTCAAAAAAAAAAATATTGATTCTTGCAAGAGAGAATTTAAATAATAATGACCAAATAACTCACAAAATAACACAACTAATAATAAAACAAAAACAAACAAAACAAAACAAAAAAAAAATATTGGTAAGCATAAATATGTCATGTGCACAATTTTATAACAAATGACAAACTCATGGAAAAATATTATAAATCATGGTCACAAGTTCCATAGATATTCAAATTCAATCGTGTTGGGTTATAGATTGACCACAGTTAATTAATTTAAAAATTAACCAAGTTGATTAATTGGATCAAATTACATGCAAATAATGTGGAGGCATAAACAAATCACTAAAAAATCTAGAGTGCTGTAAAAAGTAAATTTGAAATGGCGATTTGATAACAAATAGGGAAAACCTTCGTAGGAAAAACCCCACTTGTGAATTTCAAGTCACCACTCCTGAAAAATCCACTAATCAAGAATCAAGCAATTACAAATACAAAAAAACTCTTGCCACAACCCGGCCTATCCCAAAATACCAACCTAAAGTTGAACTTTTGCTCCAATCCTCAATTAGACTTGATCTTGTAGAGGCTTATTTCCTTTGCATAGAACCCAATACGTGACTAACACTAGCAACTTGAGAGTTGTTGTTGGGTATAAAGTTCTTCAATCCACACTTGTAGATCTGAAAGCAATTTGGTACATAACTCTAAGGTGCACAAGAGTCATAGCAACTTCACAGAAGCATGTATCACAGTATATGTCTTTGTATCTGTCTCTCTATATGATGACACTATAAAATAAGTCTTTTATAACTTTGAAAACCTTAGTCACAAAATTCTAGAAGGCTTTGGTCATCATGGGCCAAAAACAAATCTAAACATTCAAAACTTGAATTTTTTGATAGATTGAGAAGTACTGAGGCAGGGATCGCAATTCATTAAATCTCAATAATTCTAAAGGTGTCAAGTTAGGTATCAAGACTTTCTATTTTGTCTTTTCTGCACTAAAGCTTAAGTAATCTTCATGTCTTCAATCATACCACTTGATTGATATATAAATCTTATGGTCTACTTGAAACCACTTAGAACTACCTAAATACAAGTACAAGTGCAATGCATTTTATCATAAGATATTTCGATATAACCTTTACAAATCAAACTTGGACCTGGCCACCATGAAATGCTAAACAAAGATGAATGACATAGCATCATGCAGCATGCTATTTTTGTAAGAATAAATTGTCTCATTTGATAACATATCCATTTGATACTTCATATATGTTATTGTTTAATAAGAAGTTACATGTCCTTAAAACATTGGTTAATGGAAAAGTAAGTTTCCTAAGTAACTCCAACTTTGATGGGCAAGTGGAGGTTATAAATACAAGGAATTTGGCCCTCTCTCTACCTATAAAAGAGACATTTAGCTATCCTATCACATACACTGTATAGTTAAAGAGAAAAGAAGTTCAAGAGAGAGAAACCAATTCTATAAGAATTAAGTGCCTTTTATACTAAAACTTGATCTTAAGAAAAATTTCATCAATGGATAAAGGTAAGCTTTATAATTAATTTGTGTAGTTGTGAAATTATAATATTTCAAGATCCTAGAATATTATATTATGGTCATTTATAATCTAACAACATAAAGAAAACATTTAAATGTGATATCAGAGCTTGTATTTTAGAATTATCATGTTTTTCCACTAAAAACAATTATAGTTTCCATTATCATGATTGTGATTTTGGATTTGTGAAAGCAATTAACATTTTTTATGTGATCATGGATCAAGTTTGGATAATATGAACTTTGTTTTTCCATTACTTAATAACTTTGGGGCATTACAAATATCTACTATATTTGGTTCTAGTTTATTTAATTATTCTTTGAAGATTAACAACTTTAATGTTTAACGTTAAAAATTCAAATTTTAAAATTGAGAAGATAATATCATCTGACACTCATGAATAGTTATGGTATGAACTCTTTTATACTTTGAGATTGTCAATTAATGTTCATTATTAATTTTTCTGCCTTATGTTCACTTTTCACATGCAATGAATGTAAAATTCCTTAATTTAGTCTATTTAATGTTTTAATAAACTTCTAATATTATCAAGACTATAACTTACTATTTTATCAAGTATTTTATTGATGTCTTTTATGAAAGAAGGAATTTATTTGTTTCAATGTAGACATGTATGGCACAGTCTTTTATATCTGTATTGCTATAATGTATCCCATTAATTTAATTTTATGCAAGGCCATTAATTTTGATTTGGAGTCTACATTATGATACGTATTAGTAGTCACCAAAGTGACCCAATCGGAAAGATGCATAGATAACAAGTCAAAATAACTAAAATTTAACACATATTCTCTAGTGTTAAAAAATTAGTGACTTTGCAAATCATAATTTTTTAATCACAAGAATATTAGGTTGGCCCAAAGGTGCACCACTTTGAAGTGATTAATAAATTG